>CM056052.1:215434850-216634850 GCA_029574335.1 Rana kukunoris
AGTGTCTTTCTGGAGTGTGTCGAGGAAGGGCTTAAAGTTACTTTTAACCTCCCTGGCGGTATGATTCTTTCAGATTTTAGGTGCTGAAAGCGGTACCATTATTTGCAAGGGAATTTGGCGTTTTATACTGTAGGCTTGTAAATCTTAGGAATAACTCCCTTAAAGGGGTTCTAAAGGTACAAGTTTTTTTACCTTCATGCATCCTATGCATGAAGGTAAAAAAACATCTAGCAGCACCGGCCCCCCCCGAGCCCCCGTTGTACTTACCTGACCGTTCGAATCTCCCGGGCGCGTCCACGTCGTCCTCTTCGGTTCCCAGCCTGGCCGTTGATTGGCTAGGCTGGGCGGATTGATAGCAGCGCAGCCATTGGCTAGCGCTGCTGTCAATCAGGGTGGATGACGCGGCGCGCTGGGGGGCGGAGCCGAGTGATACAGTCGGCGGCTATGGCCGCCGCTGTATCACGGGAGCGCGCTCGCAAAAGCTTTCCTCCATGCGAGCGCCCTCGCATGAAGAAGGAAAGCTTTTGCGAGGAGGAGCCCAGACAGCCGCCGAGGGACACCAGAAGACAGGTTTCCGGGCCACTCTGTGCAAAACGAACTGCACAGTGGAGGTAAGTATCACATGTTTGTTATTTTTTTTTAAAAAAATCCCTGACTTTAGTGACCCTTTAAATCTATCCAAACAAGAGTCTAATAGGCATCCCGGGTATGATTTTTTTTATTTATTTTTATTAAAAATTATAATATAATAAATAATTATAAAAAATTATAACAAATAATAATATAATTATAGTAAAAATTATTCAATAATGTAATCAAATCAAAATCACTGAAATTTGCTCAGTTGCAGAATTTTTGCTGTCATTATTTTATTTTTTTTAAGACGAATTTCCCCACAAATCGCTATCGCTAAATTCTGCAAGTGATTCTAATTTATTATCGCTGTTTTTTAGCTGCTCTAAAACAATTTTTGCCATAGAGGGACACTTTTGGTTGCTATGGGCAATCTACAGTTTGCAGGGAGAACGAACAGTTTTTATTATATAAAAGGACATGTAGTGCACAGGGCAGACCACTAGGGACATGGGGGGTGTGTATTTTTTACATACAGTACTGTAATCTATAAGATTACAGTATACTGTATGTATAGTGTTTGTTTACATTTTTGAATTTGGCGCCGTTCTCCTTCCCTGTGCATCGTAACGTCGCAGGGAACAGAGATCGGCGGCACACGGGGACGCTGTGTGAATCGAGCGAGCACCCGCTCGCTCACACAGCGCGGATGCATCGCTGGATCCACGGAGAAGGTAAGTAAACAGTCTCTGTGGATGCTGCGAGGCGAGCCCGAGTCTGACTCGGGGTTACCGATCGTAGCACAGAAATCTAACCCCGAGTCAGACTCGGGAACACCGCCAGGGAGGTTAAATACGTTTTTGGTGGAGCTCGTGAGTTGGTCTCCCAGGTAGGATATCTTGTGATCCACCCATTTGTATGGAAATTGGGTTTGCAATAGGTTCCTGGTAGTGGCGTCTAGACCTAAGTTAAGTATATATGATTGGTTGGCATTTACTTTAGAGTATGACACCTCACTGAACCACTGGAGTGTCTTTTGTGCTTCCCGAAGTGAAGTTGTCGGGTCAGTCAGCATAAGTATGACGTCGTCTGCGAATAGGCTAATCTTGTGCGAGGTGGGGCCTATTTGAAATCCTGAAATGTACAGGTTTTGCCTAATGTGTTTCGCAAGGGGTTCTATAAGTAAATTAAAAATCAGTGGCGACATCGGGCATCCTTGCCTGGTGCCGTCTGTTATGTTGAATTGTTGGGAGATCATGTCGGCAGAGAACACTTGTGCAGACGGGGAAGTATAAAGAGCAAGTAATGCGTTTAGTATGTGTCCCTGGGACCCGAATTTTTGGTGGACTTTCCGTAAATAGCCCCAATGGATTCTATCGAACGCCTTCTCTGCGTCCAAGGCCAGGAGCAGAGAAGCCGTTCCACTAGATTTGGCATAATGCAGAATATCGATCACTCGTCTCGTGGCATCCGACGCTTGCCTGCCAGTCGTGAAGCCAGATTGGTCCCTGTGGATCAGTGTTGGCATGACCTTAATAAGCCTTGTGGAAATCGTTTTCGCGTATATTTTTAGATCGAGGTTGAGAAGTGATATTGGGCGGAAGTTTTGGGGTGTTGTCGGGTCCTTTCCCAGTTTGGGCAGAGTGAGAACTAGTGCTTGCAGGGATTCTTTAGGGAATGTGGAGGAGGCGGCCGCGTTATTGAATACTGCGGTGAGTGTGGGCGCTAGGTGTTGGGCAAAGTGCTTAAAATATTCCCCGGTGAGCCCATCCGGGCCCAGGGATTTACCTAAAGGTAGAGATTTAATGGATGCAAGGATTTCTGGGATGGTAAAAGGTTCATTTAGCCTGGCAAATTGGTCTAATGATAGGGAGGGAAGACATACGTGGTTGAGGAAACTGTCTATGTCCGTCGGAATGTTGAGGGGTGTCTTGGTCATTACATAAGTCAGGGATCCTCAAACTACGGCCCTCCAGCTGTTGTAGAACTACACATCCCATGAGGCATTGTAACACACTGACATTCACAGACATGACTAGGCATGATGGGAATTGTAGTTCCTGGACAACTGGAGGGCCGTAGTTTGAAGACCCATGACATAAGTTGTAGAGGTCTCCATAGTACGTGCTGAATGCGTCAGCGATTGCTTGGGGATTTTTAAGTTGTGCATTAGTATGCAGATGAAAGATATGGTCAATCCTATTTTTAGTTCTCCTCCCCTTAATACGTTGTGCCAAAACTTTACCAGCTTTGTTGGATGTGGAGTAAGAAAATGCTTTCAATTTTCTTTGGATATGTTCAAAGGATTGTAGAAGAAGGAGTCTCAGCTCCTGTCTTAGGGAAAGTATATGAGCAGCTCTAGTCGGGTCAGGGTTGGATTTATTAAGGCGCTCGGAAGTGTCTATTTGCGACACGAGAGTATCTATTTTCATTGATCTGACCTTTTTGTGGGCAGAGCTCATTTTAATCAAAATTTCTCTAATAAATGCCTTATGCGCATTCCACACCACGCCTGGATCGGGCACAGAACCTGTATTAGTGTCAAAATATTCTTTCTGATGGTCGGAAATTTGTGGTGAGAATGAAGGGTGTTGCAAAATGTAGTTGTTAGCTCTCCAGATAAACGCAGGTCTTACGTTTTGAGAGTCAGAAATGGTGATGGTAAGAGGGGCATGGTCCGACCAGGTCATGGTGTAGATTACAGATGCGCTGATGAATTGCAGAAGCCACTTGTCGGTGAGAAATAAGTCAATGCGCGAGTACGTCTTGTGGAGGGGAGAGAAGTACGTGTAATCACGTTCAGAGCCGTGAGAGCATCTCCAAACGTCAAACAGATCATGCGAGGCGATAAAGGTTTTTAGAGGGGACTCCCTGCGTTTAGAAGCAGTGGTGGAGTCTAAGAGGACTTCCGGGACCAGATTGAAGTCCCCGCAAATAATGAGGCATCCTTGTTTAATGGGGTGCACGATGTTCATCACTTTTCTGAGAAAGCTGATCTGTTTGACGTTGGGAGCGTAAATGTTAACCAAGGTATAATCTACTCCATTTACAGTACATACAAGTATAACATAGCGTCCATCCGGGTCTATTTCTACACGCTTCAGAAGGAATTTGATAGTATCCCTGATATTATCCTTGATATGAGTGTTCCCCTTTTCTTGGAGGTGAAGGGAGCTGAAAAAAATGTGGGGGAAGTGCCTGTAAGTACAGTTAGGTGCACCGGTAGAAATAAAATGCGTTTCCTGGACACACAGTATATCACATTTTAGGTCTAATGCAGTTCTCCATAGAGAGTGGGCGTTAAGGGACAATATTTTAACCGCAATTGTGAACTGAGAGTGAGCGACAAAAGGAAGAGAAAGTCACTTACGGTTCGAAAAAAGGACTGAGCGTAACTGTGCAAGGAGGACGACGTCACCTGTTAGGATGTTGTCAAGCGTTGATCTTTATCGTGCAGGTCCCTGCACAAGGACGAGTGCACTGTAACAGTAAGTTAGGCGATAATAAAACTGAATAAGCAAAAAAAAACTGGTATAAGACAAGAAGTACAAACATACGGTGGTGGTGCCACCAAAAAAGATAAACAATGGAGTAGAGGGCCTGGTTGCCCAGCTAAACCACTAGGTTGGGGTAACGAATGTCACAGATCAGCCGTATCAAAGCTAAAAAAAAAAAAAAAAAACAAAGAAGAAAAAGAGAACAGGTGAGAAGCTGAGTGCCAGGGAGAGCATCTATTATGTTGATGTAGAAAAATGCCCTAGATCCTTAGGTCATCTGATCTGGGTCCCCGTCTTGAGCATCAAGATTACGACGTGTAGGTCTGGATCCACGTTGATCTTTCGGGGGTGCTAAATCCTGAGGTTGGTCAGGGAGGATTACCCAAGAGTGGAGCAGTTGCATCCCCTTCTGCAGGTCTTGAATCGTGTGTGAAGATCCGTTCCTCACTACAATTAAGGTAGCCGGGTATCGCCATTTATACTGGACCTTGTTGTTGTGGAGGCCTTTGGTGATCGGGTTGAGCTGTCTCCTAAGTTGCAGTGTATATTTCGAAAGGTCAGGGAATAGCAGGACTCCCTCAAACGGATTCTGTAACGGTGGTCCACCTCTGACGGCCATCAGCAACTGTTCTTTAATATGGAAAAAGTGCACTCTCCTCAGAATATCACTAGGGACCGAAGCAGCCAGATGGGAGGGCTTGGCTATGCGATGAATTCTGTCAATTATGAGGTCTGTAGGTGAGGCGTCGGGTAGGATCATGTGCATAAGTTCCTTGGCATATTTAGGGAGATCAGCAGGCATTATGGTTTCCGGGACCCCCCTAAGCTTTAAGTTGTTTCTCCTGGATCTGTCCTCTAAATCGGCCAGCTTGGCTCTCACCCACTTCTGTTCCATCTTTATGTCCTCAAAAGAGTCTACCAATTCATTCACTGTGGTTGTGCAATCCTCTGTGCTGTTTTCCAAGTGAGTGACTCTGTCATTCATTACATGCAGGTCTGTAGTTATTTTAGAGAAAATAGAGGACAGATCTGTCATCAAGGAGGTTTGGAGAGAAAGCAGCATGTCTTTTAGTGTCCACTACCGGTTGCCCTGTTGTGGGGAAGGAGGCCATGGACGATTGTAGGGCCTGATTTGCCGGGAGTAGGCCGCAAGCCGAGCGGGGACCCTCGCGGCGGAGCGCGATCCGTGCGCATCCGCGCTTTCGCTGGGCTGCCTGTCACCGGATTTTCCCCCCGTTTTGAGTGAGGGAGGGCAGAGGGAGTCCCGCTCGCTGGAATCAGCGTCTGGAAGTTCTGAATAGGCCCCCGGTGCCGCGCTCCTGGCGGTGCCATTTTATAGCTGACTGACCTAGGACGGGTCGTGGAAGAAGACCGTCAGTTTCTGCGGGTGATGTTCCGCCTTCCGCTTGCTGGACATTGTTCCCAAGTGTCCTCTGGGTCTCTGGTGGCTGGATGGGCAGTAATTGCCTTCGGATTCGGGCTCCAATTGCTCCGGTACTCTTCCCTGGCAGAGGAGCTCTGGATCTAAGCAGCCATCACCAGCGCTGGCAGACCATGCCCCCCATATGCTGACATTCCTTCATTGTCCAGTCAGTGTGCAAACTTTACCATAAATCAATACAGAAGCTCCAGGAGAAGGAAGGTGAACTTACAAAGCTGGGGTGATCTTGTGTTAGAAGTTTAAAGATTTATAGGCTCATTTTGTTGTTTGAATGTGTAAAGAGAGGCAGGGAGGGGGTTAATAGGACACATTTTTGCATATAGTATAAGTATTATGGTTACAGGAAGGCCAAGGGGTTTGGACTAGATACATTAAATTGTTAAGTATTGAGGGGAGGTTCAAATTGTTGTTTCTAAATAATAAAATAAATGTAACATCATAGGAAAGTGACCTTATGAGAGTTGCCAACACCCCAGATCAATCAGAAAAATAGAAAATTCCCCCAGGGGAGGGGCTTTTTAGGCAACGGTAGTAAGCGTAAACGTAGTAGTGCGAAAAACAAAAATATATATCTATTGCCGTCATTTTGGCATGGGTCATTGCATTGTTCGTTCTGTTTATTACTTCGTTCACTGTCAGATTGGGGGATTTTCAAGCATTTGCTAGAGTCTGTTTTGCAGCTGGAAGGAGCTGCATTATCAGTTTAAATTGTGTGTGTGTCAAGTTGTCAGGTTTTAAATTGAGCAGAGCGGTTTTGGGATCTAAAGAATTTTTCTTACTATATGGAAAATTTCCGACCAAAATGTTTGCGCTTTTGGACACGACCACCATATATATCATACATATGATAGTATGTTCCTGCGGTGGAGCATCCCCTAAAGCAAAGTTCAGAATAATTTTGCACATATTTTGCCACTCTAGTTGGCACTAGGTACCATCTAGTTAGCACCTTGTAGTTTGTTTCAACTGCTAATTCATTCAGGGATGCTGATTTGGTGTTATACCATATTTGATTCCAATCAGAGGCTTCTAGTTCTATTTCCAAGTCCTTCTCCCATTTT
This sequence comes from Rana kukunoris, assembly GCA_029574335.1. Classification (NCBI taxonomy): domain Eukaryota; kingdom Metazoa; phylum Chordata; class Amphibia; order Anura; family Ranidae; genus Rana; species Rana kukunoris. Next base: position 215,441,423 of record CM056052.1, read on the forward strand.
CAGACGTATGGCAATTTTACTGGAATGAGTTACTAAATGAGAGTAAAGGGCAGATATTACTCCCCTAGCATGTGGATCTTTTTTGCAAATGTTTTCAAAGATACATAATTGGGTTGGCGAAGGTGAAGAATTTACTAGTGGTTTGAAAAAGTTTATTTGTAGATATCTAAATATTTCTGTTTGCGGGATGCCATATGTTTTGCATATTGTCGGGAAGGAGATGAAAGATGTGGAATCTATAAATTTGTACATGTTTAAACAGTCCCTGACCACCCATTTCTTAAATGTGTTGGGTAAGATCCATGCCGGGTAAAATGCTGGGTTTTTATAAAATAACAGTGGATTACGAGGAGATTGTAGTCATTTTTGCCTTAACTCTATCCCAAAGGGAGAGTAAGTGTTTAATAATAGGGTTGCTTATATGTTTGCGTGATTTGTGAGTGACCCATAATACGTTAGATATTGGAATAGGGTCGCATTCTATCGCTTCTATTGATACCCAGAGAGGTGATTCTTGGCTTGCGTGGTGTTTTGTAAGGGTTGCTAATTGTGCTGCTCTGTAGTAATGCATAAAGTTAGGGTATCCAAATCCCCCGTTGACTTTTGGGAGGTGTAGGATTTGGGGTTTTATTCTTGGTTTGGAGGAACCCCAGATAAAGGATGAAACTCTCTTTTGCACCATTCTTAAATAATAAGCCGGTATTGGTATGGGAAGCACTCTAAAGAGGTATAACATTTTTGGTAGTATCGTCATTTTGATGGCGTTGATTCTTCCGAACCACGACAGAGGGAGTTGGGTCCATAAGTTTAGTAGGTTTGATATTTGTTTTAGGAGTGTGGGATAGTTCTGTGAGAATAAATCTGATATTGCTGCTGTTAGGCGTATCCCTAAATAGGGGATGCTCTTTTCTGGCCATTCAAAGGGGAGACCTGATTTGGAGGTGCTTAGTTCTATGTTGGAGAGTGATATATTTAGTGCTAGACATTTTTGGGGATTAATTACTAGGCCTGAAAATGTTGCAAATTGATTCAGAATTGGGATAAGATTAGGGCCTGTTACTTGGGGAGATGAGAGAAATATGAGGATGTTGTCGGCAAATAAACAAATCTTGTGTTTATGACCACCTAATGCTATGCCTAGAATCGTGGGGTCAGTTCTGATTTGTTGTGCAAGTGGCTCTATAAGGAGGGCAAACAGTGGAGGGGATAGTGGACATCCTTGCCTCGTGCCTCTTTTAATGGTAAAAATTTCTGATTTGTACCCTGCATATTTTTTTTTTTTTTTTATGTCGAGAATACCATACCCCCCAGTGGGTGTTGAGGGCCCAACCTATATGATACGAAGGGACAGGGAGATGTATAAAACTATCTGGGGTTGCGACAGACCAGTAACTGGACCGCTTAACATGGAGCATTGTGTGCCGGAGCATTGATGGGTGGGGTTCCCTGACCCAAGGAGTCCCTTTAGTGGATCCAACAGGCCCATGTTAGATAAAACTTGTCGTGCATGTTGTGGGCTTGGTGTATGAGTCGCTCCATTTCTTCGATCTTGCTTACTCTAACATGCCAATCCTCAAGTGATGGGGGCAGCATGGTTTTCCAACGCAGTGGGATGCATTGAGTGGCCGCATTTATGAGGTGCAAAGCAAGAGATTTGTGATATTGGGATCTTGACAGGGAAGTGTAATGTAAGAGATATTGGGCCAGGGTGAATTCCACGGCGAGTGTCGTGATATTGACTAAGCGATCATGTACCTCTCTCCAAAACAGCTGTATGCGGGGGCACTCCCACCAGAGTGTGCCTGTGGCTGAGCCACATCTCCAGCAATCAGGGGGAACGGCCGGAAAAATTTGATGTAATTTATCGGGGGTCCGATACCACCGAGTACATAGCTTATATCTGTTTTCCTGCACAGATACGTTCACGGACCCTTTGTGTGTATGTTCCCACACCCGATCCCAGTCAGTATCCGACAGTCCCTTATCAAGATCGTTATCCCAGAACATTCGGGCAGTAGAACAGGGTTTTGCGTGAGACATCAGCATGGCATATAGTGAGGAGACTAAGTGCCGTTGGGGACCCTGCAAGGTGCATAGTTGTTCTAGGGGGGTAAGGGGTCAACACCATGCAGAGGGTGTGGGGGCGTTCTGGAGAAAGTGCCTGATCTGTAGAAATTTGAAAAATGACAGTGAAAGTTGTGGGAATGCCGCGACCATTTCAGAGTGGGTGTAAAGAATTGTGTTACGGAAAAAGAGGTGTGCCCTTATCTGCGGGGATTGGGGGTCAGTCGTACTGTCAGTCGGCTTGATGCCTGCCGGGAAGTTGCGAATAAAAGGGGTCATGGGGCCTGGTGAGGGAGTTGTCCCGTGGGACTGGCACATTGCCCACAAAAGTCTGTAGGGTGGGGCCAATCAGGGGGTGCGCTGCGCACTCCCTAGGGGTCGCGAGGGCACTAATCCAGGGGAGGTGAGAGATCGGGAAATCCAGGAAAGCATTCTCTACTGCAACCCATGCCTTATTGTCTGTGTGGAGGTGCCAATCAACCAGTCGTACAAGTTGACATGCCTTGTGATACAGGGCCACGTCTGGAATGCCAAGACCTCCCTTTTGTTTGGGAAGTATTAGCTTGTCCCAGCTCAACCTAGGGGGTCGGCTGGCCCATAGGAAGCTCCTGCAAATCCCCTTTAGGGAGGTAAAAAAGGGTGTCGGTAATTTAATTGGAATTGCTTGCAGAAGGTATAAGATTCGGGGAAGTAAGTTCATTTTAAGTATTGCCGCTCTGCCAAACCAAGTGCCCCTGTCGCCATCTGAGTAAATCCTCTCTAATTGTGTGCAGAATGGGTAGGAAATTAGCCTTATATAGATCATTCAGATTGGCCGTAATCTTAATTCCTAAATATTGAATGCCGCTCGTGTCCCACCGGAAGGGGAAATTGTTTTTGCACTGGGTGACCTCTGCGTCGGGAAGGGAAACATTAAGTGCGGATGACTTTCCAAAATTAATTTTGAAATTAGATATAGTATTGAAGAGGTGTAATTTCTGAAGAAGATTTGGGATTGTGACGACAGGGTTGGAAAGGAATAGCAGTATGTCATCCGCATACACAGCTACTTTGCAATGCTTACCGGGGACATCAATGCCTTGGATATTGGGGTTATCTCTGAGCTTGCGGAGGAACGGCTCCATAGTGATAATGAAGACGATAGGTGATAGTGGGCATCCCTGATGGCAGGGGTGTATTTAGGTTTTGTGCTGCCCTAGGCCTGACTAAATTCATGCACCCCCTAATTTAAATACGACCCACCCTTCCTGTCAAAGCCACACTACTTCCTAATTAAGACCCGCCCTATCATCTGTAAATCACACCCCTTCCACCCACTCCATCTCCCCCCTAGCAGCAAAAATACTCCCTTTCAGCACAAATCCTCAGCCTCCTATAACCCCTTCCAGTGAAAATCCCCCTTCTCAGCACAAACCCTTGCCTTAACCTCCCCTTTCCCAGCACAAATCTCCCTCTTAGCACAAATCCTTCCCCATCTCCCCCTCACAGCATAAATCCCCCCTCCCATCACAAATCCTCCCATCTCCCCCTCTCAGCATTAATTACATCTCTCGGCACAAATCCTCCCCCATCTCCCCCTTCCAGCATAAATCCTCACGTTCAGAAAAAAATCCCCCCTCATCTCAAACCTGTGCCTCCTTCTCTCCCCTCCCAGTACACCCCCAGCTCTTTCCCCAGTTCTGTAAGAGTATCCTTCTATGCTGGGACTTATAGTGCACTCTGGGGGGCTGAGATATGACAGTCTCCTATGCTGGGACTTGTAGTGCACTCTTGGGGGCTGAGATATGACAGTCTCTTATGCTGGGACTGGTAGTGCACTCCGGGGGGCTGAGATATGGCAGTCTCCTATGCTGGGACTTGTAGTGCCCTAGACTACAGGGGATGGAATCCCACTCTGCTGGGACTTGTAGTGCCCTCAGTGGCAGAATGAGGATTCCTCAGTCCCCCCACAGTGTAAGGCACTACAAGTCCCAGCATAGGAGGCTGCCATATGTCAGCCCCCACAGTGCACTACAAGTCCCAGCAAAAACAGGGCTGGCATATCTCAGCCCCACAGTGCACTACAAGTCCCAGCAAGACCAGGGCTGCCATATTTCAGCCCCCACAGTGCACTACAAGTCCCAGCAAAAACAGGGCTGGCATATTTCATCCCCACAGTGCACTACAAGTCCCAGCAAGACCAGGGCTGCCATATTTCAGTCCCCACAGTGCACTACAAGTCCCAGCAAAAACGGGCACTACAAGTCCCAGCAAAAACAGGGTTGGCATATCTCAGCCCCACAGTGCACTACAAGTCCCAGCAAGACCAGGGCTGCCATATTTCAGCCCCCACAGCGCACTACAAGTCCCAGCAAAAACGGGCACTACAAGTCCCGGCAAAATGGGGCTGCCATATTTCAGCCCCCACAGTGCACTACAAGTCCCAGCAAAAATGGGGCTGCCATATTTCAGCCCCCACAGTGCACTACAAGTCCCAGCAAAAACGGGGCTGCCATATTTCAGCCCCCACATTGCACTACAAGTCCCAGCAAAAACGGGGCTGCCATATTTCAGCCCCCACAGTGCACTACAAGTCCCAGCAAAAACGGGGCACTACAAGTCCCAGCAAAAACGGGCTGCCACCAGTTCTCCAAACACAAAGCAATAAGACTGCACGGCCTTCTACTCCCTCCTACACACTCGGGCTCCCCACTCTCCCCTTACAACGGTGTCCTCCTACCTGAGTCTGGGCTGGATGTCACGCTGCATGGTGAAGCAGTGGGCGGGATGTCTGAAGAAGACACATCCAAGCTCCCAGACCCCGGCACACCGCAAGGCTGCAGATAACTCTGCACTGGTCAGGCACCTCAGAGGCTGTATGTTAGCCGGGAGGAGGCCGCATGAGCCGGGACTCGGGAGGACAGGTGGGGGGGTGTTTTTGTGCAGGGGGGACCGCCCCCCGCAAAGTGCCGCCCTAGGCCTCGGCCTTGTCGGCCTAGGCCAAAATACAGCCCTGCCTGATGGGTGCCGTTCGTAATAGAGAAGGCGTTCGATAGGTGGCCATTGACTCTGATCCTCGCCGTGGGGACCGAATATAAAGCCATAATCCTCTGGGTGAAGCGGGGCGGGAGTCCCAGCGTGCTAAGGGCAGCGGACATATAGTCCCAGGCCACTTTATCAAACGCCTTCTCAGCATCCAGGGAGAGAAAAAAAACCTTACTACGAGAAGAGGTCAGCCAGTGGTGGATGTTTAGGGCCTTGGTGGTGTTGTCCCTGGCTTCCCGTCCAGGGACAAAACCGACCGGAGATGATGTCAGGGAGGAGTGGTAGTATTCGTTTAGCCAGGATTTTGGCATATAGCTTTACGTCAACATTCAACAGCGAAATTGGGCAGTAGTTTGAGACTAATGTGACATCTTTTCCGGGTTTGGGTATCAGAGAGATGTGAGCTTCTAGCAGGTCTTTCCTGTGCGGAGTGGGGGTTATAATGTCATTGTAAGTCGCTAGAAAGTGTGGGATCAGAATATTTGAGTACGTTTTGTAATAACTGTCCGGTAGGCCATCTGGACCCGGGCTTTTCCCGGGTTTAAGCTGTTTTAGGGCTGAAAGCGCTTCTTGCGACGAGATGGGCACATCTAGATGGGATGAGTCCCCGAGGGGAGACTGCAGGGAGCTGTAGTTGCGCAAGAAATCCTGAATAAGTGTTTTCCTGTCTGGGGCTGGAGGTGACACAGTGGGTGTGGGGAGAGTGTAGAGGTCGGAAAAGTACCGAACGAACTGGTTCGCAATATCCCTGGATGACGTGAGTGATGTTCTCGAAGGGGTGGTGATATTATGAATAGTATGAGACGATTTCTTCTTCTGGAGGGCCGCAGCCAGTAATTTCCCCGACTTATTGTCGAATTCGTAAAAGAGCTTGTTAGTGAGGGTGTATCTGCGTTTTAGTGTTTTCTGGAGTTCCTCCAGAAGCTCTTGCCTTGCTATCAAAAGATCAGCGTGGGTTTGAGTAGCCAACGTGCGTTTGTGGGCGCGTTCTAATGTCTTAACTCGGTTGGATAGGTCTGCCATCTGGGCTTTCCTTAGTTTATTACGTTTGCCCATCAGGGAGATGAATTCACCCCTAACTACACATTTGTGAGCCGTCCATACCAAGGTGGGGAAGGTTTCACCCCCAACATTTTCGCTGAAATAATTTGTTAGGACTTCCGATACCGATTTAGAGAGGTCTGCGTCAAGAAGAATGGAGTCATCCAACCGCCAAATCATTGATTTGGCATGTAGTGATGGGAGCTGTAGGGTCATGCTGATCGGGTGGTGATCCGACAAAAGTATTGGTTCAATTGTAGCATCCATTAGGGACATGAGGTCAGACTGATTTAGAAAGAGGTGATCTATCCTGGTGTATTTCTGGTGTAATGAGGAGAAGTATGTGAAATCTTTTACGTTCGGGTGTAGTGTGCGCCATGCGTCATGCAGGGTCAGCATAGCCAACTGCGATTTTATAGCGTGCAGGGCCCTGTATGACAGACAAGATGAGCTGTCGGACGTGTCAAGGGAAGGCGCAAGGGAGAAATTAAAGTCCCCTCCCACCACTAGAGTACCCGATTGGAACGAGGTCAATTGGTAGAGCATTGTGCGGAAGTATGTGACTCGTTGGGAATTTGGGGCGTTTACGTTAGCTATCGTGATTACCCTACCGTGTAGCGTACCCTTTACGAAGATGTATCGGCCCTGTGGATCCCGTTGTACGTCCGTAACCTGAAAAGGGCAGAGCCTTGATATCAACACCGATACCCCCTTCGACTTTGTGGAGTCGTTGGTGGCATGGTAGACTATTGGAAAATTCCGGTCGTGTAGCTTGGGAACATTGTCGGATCTGAAATGTGTTTCTTGGATGAGTGCTATGTGGGGTTTCTCTTTCCAGAGCGAGTGAAGGAGGCGGGCACGTTTTTCAGGCGTGTTGGGACCGCAAGCGTTCAGTGAGTACAGTTTGAATTTGGACAACGGAGGGGCATCTCTTGGATCAGGGGGTAGAGCTGTGTCCCTGGTCGCCATCTGGCAGGGAGGGGAGGTAGGGCCCCCCTTTGGGGGAAACGGGGCAGCTGACGACTAACGGAGAGAGGGAGCAGTATGTGCGTTTTTCAGCACCTCGGTGGGCGGTACCACTATATGTATGTAATAAAATACCGATTAAGTGTTGGGACGGTGTCCTTTCACTTAGAGTGTGTAACCATGAAAATCGGAACGATACAGGGTGCACCGTATGCCCGGGCCCCCGAATGGAGCCCGGGTGTCACTATACACCACTGTTGGGGGGTTGACCTAACCCAGAACAGAACAGAGGGCAGTAGAATGTCACACAGAAAACAATTTGATATGAACACAAAAACAAAAGGGAAAACTAGTAATATCGTGTGGCAGTGAGCCACCCCAGAACGGCCATGCAACTGAAACTCTAGCACTAGGAGGTAGTTCCGGTAGAGGCTAAACCATAAACATTAAACATTAAACAATAAACATGGGCACCTGTGGGGAATTGGGTAGCTCTAGAAGCAGGATGAGGCTAAGAAGTATTGGCTTGTCTAGGTCGTACCACTGTGGCCCAGGCCGTGGAGATGCATACATTAGGATGGGAGATACCCGGGGCCGCCCCCCACCCACTGCAGCCCTCCACATCTGCGCAGTGAAAAACCTGTCCTAAGAGGGCGGAGAGGGAGATCATAGCGTCTGTAACCCCGCTACCTGCCGGGGGATGAAAACATGTGGGAGGGGGGGGGATGCATACTGCCACTAGCATAAACACTTTGATTACCTCTACCGAAACTTACAACGCTCTGTAATTTTCTGATCGGCAGGAGAGCGTAACCACAGGTCATTTAAGTCCACCAGGTGGGTAGAATAAACCAGTAGGATACCCGCCCGGGAAAGCGGGCAGTAACACCTACCACGTCCGATGCGGCCTACAGTCCAGGGATGTTAGCTATAGAGGAAAAGAACCGCACCTAGGAGGAGGGGCGGATAACGATCCCCCTGTGGCATCTGGAGCCTCAATCAGTCCATCAACAGCAGTCTACAGCACTTGCCTGGCCCTCAGTGCTGACTGTCCATCGGGTGATGCGGAAAGCCGGTGATGTTGGCCCGTGACTGACGACCGGCGCAGTGAGAGACGTGAAGCACTGCAATCCGAACGTGTAGGAGATGAGAGGGAGAGGGCACGTCCGTTTTTCAGGGCAGGATGTGAGGGTTGTGCGAGCTCATGAGGACAAGTTCCCCGGCGTTGAGAGTCGGGGGCGGCAAGCAGGAGTACGGCCAAGAAATCCTCTGGACACAGGAAAGCAGAAGTAAACTCCCAGTCGTTCTCGACCAATTAGGTGCAACAGGGGCGGGACAAATCTTGAGTGGAGGTTCAACAGATTAACCCGGCCATTGGGAGTGGCCGCTGTGGTGTCCAGGCAATGCATAGAAGAGAGGGCGGCGTATCAGGTCCTGTATTAATCCAGCCGCACAGAGCATTCTGGGAGTCATAGTTTCCAGTGGAGTTTGTACTGCCAGGCGGTTGGGATAGGGATAAGTCACCACAAACAACTACTCGCCATCTTGGAAGCCCCAAATAGCAATACAAAGTCATGGGGGCTAGAAAGTTAAAGTCATGAGTACGAACCGGGGATAACAGGGAGTTAAAAAAAAAACTAAGGAAGGGTGCCGCATAAGTACCTGGGTAGAAGTGATCAGTTGTCTCTCTTCGCTCGTCTGGCCCCGGGCGGGGATCGCTGGGTCCCGCTCTCCCCTGGCTAGTTGAGAGCCCGAAAGGTTCCTGGAGTGAGATGGGGACCTCCGTCTACGGTGCCTAGTAGCCTGGGTCTCCATGGGCACTTCCCGCGGTTTATCCCATCTGCCAACCGAGCGTCGGTATGGGGCATACCAGTCGGGCACCTGTACTAGCGGTATGCCCAGGATTTCGCGAAAGCGAGGCAAATCCTCAGGGACCCTCAGGGCAGCATTATGACCTTGATGGGAAGCCGCCAAACAAAAAGGGAATTTGCATTTGTATTTGATATCACGCTCCCTAAGTACATCCAATAAGGGCCGGAGGTCCCGTCAGTGCTGCAAGGTGATCCCTGAGAGGTCTTGATATATTTGCAGTGGAACGTCTCCATGGGAAAGTCTCTGCCCCTGGGCTCGCTGCAGAATTTCCTCCTTTAGGCCAAAGTCCACCAAGCAGCAGACCACATCTCTGGGAGGGTCGATGTCTCTGCCCCTAGGGCGGAGGGCTCGGTGGATTCTCTCAATGTCACGTACCTGATGGATGAGCCCGGCGTGCAAGGAGTGGCTGCCCTTACTCCTCTGATCCCGAGACCCCTGATAGAGCAGACAGGGGGTTCAGGGATGCAGAGTCGCACAAGCGCCGGTTGCAGCGCAGGTGCTGGGCTGGGAGGAGCTTCTGTGGATCCCGGGCTGTGTAGAGAAGCAGGTGCGACTGTCGGCTGCGGATGGCAGGTAGAGGCACTGGAACAATAGAAGCAGCAGGAGCGGGGGAGGTGTACTGTAGTATGGCAGATGCAAGTCCCAGCAGATGGGTCCGCCGACCGGTAGAGGATCAGGCACAGGCGTAGCAGGCAAGACAGTGGTAATGTTCAGGCCGGGTCGGCAACAGGCAGGCAGCAGAAGGTACAGAGGGTCAGGCAGGCGGATGGTCAAACAAGCCGTGGTCAAGGTGGGCGGAAGGCAAGGAGGAACAGGTACAAGCCGGGTCAGGAACAGGTTCAGGTAAGAGTAGGGTACTTGGTAGTCACGGTAACGCTGTAGACTGGACAGCAAGGGGTGTAGGGCTCAGGACCCTTTTAAACCATAGTTTGGCGCCAGAACGGCGTCCTCACATGCCCACGCGCCGCCGCCGGCGGTGCGCGTGCGCGTTACGGTGCCGCGATTGTGCGCGCGCCGATGTCCCGCTACTGCCATCTGGTGGACAGGGCTGCTCATGACACTCCATCTCGATCCGGGACTGGGGGGGGTCTGCCAAGAACCCCGTTAAAAATCGCAGTGACCTCCTGTTTTACACGGTCCCCTTCGATGGTCTCCGGGAGTCCCCTCACCCTAAGGTTATGGCGACGCCCCCTGTTGTCCAGGTCCTCCAGGTACCTGTTCACGTCCCTCAGCTGAAGGGTGTGATCATCTATCTTCCTTGTGGAACGTTGGAGGACCTGGCCGTGTTCTTCCACCACTCGTTCGGTTGTTGCGACCCTGTCAGATAAGGCTCTGATGTCAATCCGGAGTTCGGCAACAGCCGCCGATAGGGCCTCCGAGAGGGTGTCCTTAATATCAGAAGCAATTGCTCTGAGGTCCATAATATTAAGCTGGGGCTGTTGAGAGGGGCTTATCATCCCCTGCCCGGATGGTATTGGGGGCGAGGAAGTAGCCAGCGGTGCCAGTAAAACGGCATCAGAGGGTGCTGTGGGAGGCAGCAGTACTGGGCTCTGTGAGGCAGATTGGCGGGAGAACACCATGTTCCCTCGGGAGGCGCGGAACATCTCGGGATGTTGTGTCCCTGGGGTCCGGTATTTTCCCGCGGTGAACGGTCTTTTCTTGACTATAGTGCGGAAGAAACCTTGGCGTATGGTGTCGGTCCGTCCTGGGGTAGCCGAAGCTCTGGGCTTAAGCGTCCATCTTCCTGCACAGCTAGGCCACGCCCCCTGTACCCTGCATATTTAACATATGCCTTCGGGTTGTTGTAAAGTTCCATGATCCATTTTGTGAAATTGGGGCCAAAGCCCCATTTTTGTAATGTGTATTTCAGATATGACCATGAGATGGAGTCAAAGGCTTGTTTGTCTAAAGAAAGGAAGCATGCTGGGATTCCTCTCTTCTTTGCTATGTGTGCTAGTAAGCTTGCCCTCCGTATATTGTCGATTGGGCATAAAAGCCACCTGGTCTCGGTGGATCAGCGTTCCAATTATTTTGTTTATGCCGATTTTCTAGTATTTTGCCTAGTAGTTTAATATCTCGCATTGAAATAGGACGATAATTTTCACTGAGGATGTTGTCTGTGTGTGGTTCAGGGATCATACATATTGTGGCTAATAGCAATTCTTGTCTAAAGGTTTTTTGTTTTAGTAGGTCATTAAAGGCATCTGCCATCCTAGGGGAGATAAGATCTTTGAAGGTTTCATAATATCGGGCTGAGAACCCATCAGGTCCTGGTCTTTTATTTGCTGTGTCTTCTTGTGTAATTGGTTTGTCTAGTTGCGCTATTTGGGATTCATTCATTTGGGGTAATTGGACTTGTGAGAAAAAGGAGTCAGCTTCCGATTCGTTGAATGTATTTGTTTCTGAATAAAGTTTTTTTTTAGGTGAGAGCTGAATTTCTGCACTATTTTAAGAGTGTGGCTAGAGGTAATATTATTTGCTATTTTTAGATTTATGGGTTTGTAGGTTTTGTTGATAGAGTTGAGTGATCTTGCAAGGTATGCCCCTGGTTTATTGGCGTTTATATAGAAGGCATATTTGGATTTTTTTAATGTTTTGTTCGCTGAGTCGGTGAGGAATAAATCATACTCTAAACGCGCTTTATCTAGACGATTTTTGGAGGTGGGAGAATGATCATTTTGAAAGGCTAAGAATGCTAGGTTATATTCTGTTTCTAAATTTTTCGCCATTTGTTAACGCTCTTTTTTTAAAGATCCCTAGTTGTCGTTGGAATGCACCTCTCAATACTGGTTTATGTGCTTTCCAAAGTGTGAGTGAGGACATTTCTGGGCTTGTGTTGTGTTTTAGGTACTCTTTTAGGGTTTGTTCAATTTCTAGGCAATAGGCTGGGTGTTTGAGTAACATTTCTGGAAGATACCAGGTTGGATCATGTTTTTTAGGGATTGCTGATGCTATTGTAGTGAACACTGCATTGTGGTCAGACCAAGAGACGGGTATGATACTGGAATTGAGTACTTAAAAATATATGGTCTATGCGGCTAAATGATTGATGGGGGTTAGAGAAGTAGGTATAGTTGCGTTTCGTTGGGTTAGTTTCTCTCCATGTGTCCACTAGATGATATTTGGATAGGAGGTTGGGGAAGGTCCATTTAGTTTGATGTTTCGGAGGAGTGTATGGGGATCTGTCTAAGAATGGGAGTAGGACTTGATTGGAATCACCGCATATAAGAAGAGAGCCCATTTTGTGTGCATTGATGGTTTGGAAGAGGTGTGACATAAACGGCATTGGATAAAGATTAGGTGCATAGTAGGATACTATTGTAACTGCAGTGTCCATAATATACCCTGTTTAAAATAAGGTATCGACCTTCAGGGTCCTTGATTTCAGATTTCATAGTGAATGGTGTAGTTCGATGAAATGCTATTAGGGTTCCCCTTTTCTTGGTAGATGAAGATGCTGTGTATACTTGTGGATAGGAGGCGTTATAATATTCGGGGGTAGCATTAGAAGTGAAGTGAGTTTCTTGCAGGCAGACAATGTGGGCTTTCTTAGCCTGAAAAAGTCTAAATGCTTTTGTGCGCTTTTGTGGTATATTCAGACCTTGCACATTAAGTGTCAACAAATTCAAGGGAGCCATGGTAGCCAAACCAACAAGCTATTCTTACTGTTATTCTTTGTGTAACGGCATCCCGACCCATTCCGTGCAGACAAGTGGGAGAGGGAGGAAGGGGAGGGTCCAAAAAAAACAACCTTAAAAAAAAAAATGAAAGACATTACAGATTATTTTATGTCGAAGCATCAATGTATAGGTTAAGTACTCAAGGTTTGCCCGTGGTAGGGGAAAAAAGTCCCCCACCAGGGGAAAAGGGGCCCTCGTCAGATCCCCATATAATATTTTGGGGGCCTGAGAAGGACCTAGTGTGGCACATGTTTTTTCCATGCGTTGGAGAACCGCATACTGAAGTGTGAAATATACCCCAAGGGGTGCATAATATATCGTGTTTATGTATAATTATGTCGTGAACAGGGTGTATTTGGTTATTTGCACTAAAGAGTGCAAATTAGGGAAAAAAAAGGGGGGGGGGGTTGTGTTAACCCGTTAACAGTCGAAATATTGGTTTTATTGACCAATTCTCAAGGTAGTATACAGGATTATTTAGGGTTAAAGGTAGTATTACAGGATTGAAAAATATCCTTGATGCCATTTAAGTACTGTGGCAATAGTGACCTGAACATTTCATTCTCTTAGAATAGAATTTAAGGAGGGGTGCAGTTTTTCTTTATGTACTATTAGGGTAGAGTAATGAATAAGTTTGTCAGCTAACAGGTCACTGAGAGGTGGATATAAAGCTAAGAATTGGTGACAGGTGTTAAATTGATTTCTGACTGGCCAGATTAATAGAGGGGTTGATAAGCAATTCAATTGTAACATCTCAGGTGTGAAACTTCGTCAGGGGTGATAGAAAGAAGGTCTATATTTTTTCTGAAGTGAAAATGTTGTAATTTGGGAATTTGGTTTTGCATTTAATTTCTTATAGTGGGGATGGAGAGAGAGAAAGGAAAAAGCCTAAAGATGACTAGCCTAGTCGCCATCAGTATGTGCGAAACCACGGTCTGGTACTGTCTAGGAATCTCAGCTAATTCTAGGGAAAGAATGGCCATGCTCGGATTAAGTGGGGACCTGAAGGTCGAGTTAGTAGTTATCAATCTTCCAACATGCTCCCACAGTGGCTGATCTTAGGGTAGCCCCATAAAATGTGGAACAGTGTCCATCTATCTCCACAGAGTCTCCAGCACTCCGGGGGAGCTTCTGGGAAAATCTTAGCCAGTTTGTGAGGGGTGAGGTACCAGCGAAGGAGTATTTTCTGGTGCATCTCCCGCAGATTTGTACTCTTCGTGGTAAGGAGTTGTAGTTTAATGGATTTTGGGAATTGTTCTTCAAAAGTTGCAAAAATTGGGTGTGTCTAAAAATTTTGGTCGCAGGTAAGTAATATTTTTGTTGTAAGAATTAGAATGGCCTCAGTTGAGAGTTGAAAAGTATGTCAATATGTGACCTAGTCGGACCAGCCTGTAAAGACAAGGATTAGCTCTCCATATAAAGGTCACGCCCTGGGTAGAGGAGTTCCCCACAATTAGCTTCACCGATGCATGGTCTGACCAGGTGATACTATTAATCTTAACACATTTACATCGTAATAGCAAGTGTTTATCCACCAAAAACAAGTAAATTCTGCTATAAGATCTATGCCTATTAGAAAAAAAGTGTAGTTCGCAGGATCTCAAAGATGCCACTAGGGTTGGTGGAGGTCTCTGGGGTGAGGACGTGGTGTCCATGCTTGGGTCTCGCGTGACGTTAAAGTCCCCACAGACAACTCAAATGCCCTTCTGTGCCAGACAAATCTTTTTCAGGATCCTGTGGAAAAATCTAAACTGTCTGGTGGTGGGGCATAAACGTTTGCTATCGTGTACGTGACAGAGTTAATATCACAAATCAGGATGATAAAACGCCCCTGGGGTTCAGAAATAACTTCCTATAGGAAGAAGGCCACTGTGTCCTTAATCGCTACCATCACCCCCTTCCTCTTGGTGGCCGCATTGGCATAATAGGCATGGGGGAATCTGGGGTGGGTGCACTTAGGGGGAGAACTCAGCATAAAGTGGGTCTCTTGGACACATAGAATATTGCATTGTTGTTGTAGTGCCTCCTTCCACAGAGACCTCCTTTTGGCCGGGTGGTTTAGGCCTTTGGCGTTTAGAGTAAGTATATTCAGCGCCATGTGTGGGTAATGGAATAGGTCATAGTGCAGCTATTGGTATCAAAACACTTACTGGAGGCAACTTGAAGAAATCTGCAATGGTGAGCGAGACGACCTCGACCGATCCTGAGGGGTTGTGTGTGGAGTCCTTTCACGAGCCCACGCATAGATGGAGGGTCTGGCTTGAAGGGCGAAAAGATGGTTAATTTAAAAAAAAAATAAAAAATAAAATAAAACAGAGGTTAAAAGCCAAAGAACATGGTTTAACTGGGTGCGGCTCATTGCCACTCAAAAGGTAGGTGGGGTATCCACAAAGTGTCTCGGAACAGGGAGAACTGTCTCTCCAGTGGCCATGAAAAATAAAGAAATTGCTCCTTCCAGATTATTTATGAGAACAAGCGTTCTTGCGGTCGACTCTGCGCCACTCAGATTCCAGGTTCTTGCTGCTGTGGCCCTGATGTTGCTGAGCTGGAGGATCAGGAACTATGCCCCCTGTTTGCAGCAGTGCTAAGCCCTTCACAAGGGAGTCCATGATATAGTCCTTCCCCTCCCTAGTGACTATGAATTTAGTGTGAAAGCCCCATTTATAGGTTAGGTTGTGGTTCCTAAGGGCCCTCGTGATGGTGTTCAGGTTTCTGCGTTTCTGTAGCGTGTATTGCGAGAGGTCCGCATAAAATTGGAGGTTAGCATAAGGGGCTGGGATCAGCTCCTTCTTTCTGGACAGTGCCATCAGCTTTTCTTTAGTGTGAAAAAAATGTATCCTGAGGATAACATCTCTCGGTATGTTGTCTGAGAGGTAGGCAGGTTTAGGAAGCCTGTTGATTCTATCCACAAAGAAATCTGACTCGGATAGGTCTGGCATAACAGCAGCAAACATTTGCGCCACATAATCTCGCAGCTCATGTGGTTTAACCAATTCAGGGATCCCCCTGATCTTAACATTGTTCCTTCTAGACCTAACTTCCATTTCTGCCATTTTGATTTTAAGTGATTCAATGTCATCCTCTGTGCTCTCATTGGTGTCGACCAGACCATGGATCGTTGCAGGCTATTCCCCCATCTTATCCTCAATATGAGATACTCTATCAGCCACATTTCTCAAATCTGCACTGAACCTGTGTACGCAGGACACCATATCAGAATGGAGGGAGCTTCTGAGTGACACTAACAGAAGTTTTTTCCTTCACGATGCGGAGCTCTAGCCCGACATGTCCGTCCCGCTAGGCCTCGCGCATGCGCCCCCGTATGCGGTTTACTTTCAATTTCTAAGGACTATACAGTATATCCCATGTTAACTTGCTGCCTGCATGTTGTGATTCCTGTACTGGTTCTGCCCACTAATCTCCTCTCCTCAACACCTCTGTAGTTCAGAAGGCAGGCTTTTTGAATTCTGCAATGCAGCAGAGCCTACTCACAGGACATAATGAATCACATAATTCAAGGAAGTAATTGTATGAGGATCTTCACAAAGTAAAGGCGGCCATACACAGTTCGAATTTCAAAAGAATTTTCTTTCGTAAATCATATGAAAGAATTTTCGTTCGTATTTCGTACCGTTAGTGGGCTGCAGCAACAGCCGATTTTCGTGCGGCAAACAAATTTGAGAGATCCGACATGTTGAAATTTTTGGGAAAAACAAACGATTTTCTGATGATGGGAGAATAGTGCGAGAAATGTAATAGAAAAAAAAATGTGCTTGTGGAAGAAAAGAATATTCCCGGAGAGAAACGAATATTCCCGGCAACATGAAGGTTTTGTCGGCTGAATTTCGAAAATCAATAGTGGCATCATCGGATCACTAAAAAAAAAAAAAACGTTCTGTTTTTGAAAAGAAGATTTGTTTGAAATTCGACCGTGTATGGCCTGCTTTAGTTTGCAAACTTCAAGATTGTTTAGACTAGCAGGAGTAGGTTATAAATAAATAATTTAAATACAATGTGGAAATGTGTGTATATATAATTTTACATTTTGACCACAGATACACTTTAATAAATGACTATAAAGTGAAATTAGTTTAGGGCATTCTTTACTACAGAAGTAACACATAGTATGGAATGTTTTTTGACCAGGATGAAATAAAGAAATACACAAAGAAGAAAGTGACATGGATACATGGATCAGATATGTCCCATACTATATCTCAGCCTGATGATACATCACAAGAGAACTCCAAACTGCATGAACAGAAGGTGAGCAACTAAACAACCACATTTAAATGAATTCTAGCAATCCTGCTTTATATTCCTTTGATCCTGCATTTAATTCCCACCAGGTACGCTGTCTATAGGAATCTTTCACAGGACGGTTAAAGGCTAAGTTCACCTTTCCCAGAAAATAGCCTATGCAGTCAAGGAGTCCCAAGAAATATAAAAAATGTAGCTTTGTTAAACAATCATTTATTTTATTGTTTCATCTGTAGGCCATTTGGGTCTCCTCAGAAGCCTGGCTTAAAAAAAATTCTAGTTAGCAAGCCTCACATTCTGCATTGTTGCTAGGACTTTTTTTGCTCCTGCAATGCTCGGAGTAAGCATCTACATTGTTTTCACATCCTAGCAACAAGTTAGGATATGCAACTTGTTAACTAGGAGATTTTGTTAGCCAGGCTTCTGAGGGGACTCAAATAGCCTACTTAAAGCGGAGTTACACCCAGAACTTCTGCTTATATGATTCCTCCCCCTCTCCGGTGTCACATTTGGCACCTTACGGTGGGAGGAAGGTCCCCTTTCCTACTTCCAGGAGATGGCACCGTCCCTTGGAATTTCCCCCCCCCCCCCTACTCCTTCCTCTGCAGTTGGTCCAATCAGAAATCGCAGCACACTTTGCTGCAGGGTTCCCTTACATGAAATGGCAGAGACTGTACCTGACAGTCGATCCGAAGATTGTCTGTGGTGCCGACATCATGGACTCCCTGGACAGGTAAGTACTCCCTGGACAGGTAAGTGTCCATATAGTAAAAGTCAGCAGCTATTTTTCCTCCCAGGCAGACCTCCGTTTTTAACTGCATGGGCTGTTTTATGGAAAATTTGAACTTGGATTATAAGGCAAAGTTGAATGAGATTCACTACTGCAAACAATTAATTACGGTACTTTCTTCATTTTATCAAAATACATAGTTTTATTATAAAAGGAAAGAAAATTGCGCATACCACATAAACAAATAAAAATAAAAATAAAAAGCTGCGACTCAAAAATGTTATACAACATAAAATGAACTAAAAATAGGGGGGGGAGTCGCGCTAAACGTGAGACAGTGCTTACTGATAGCACAGTGTGATATCAAAAATTATGTTGATATAAAGAAACCACAATTGCTATTTAGTGATGTCCACACAATGTGATGATATATGAACAAAAAAACCTTAATAAGTCAGCCATAAACAAAAGGGATTAGATTCTTGATATTGGTCAAAAGTCCATCAATATAGCCAGTGACGTTGGATCTTGATACACCAAAAAATTGAAAAACAGTGTCCCGTTACATTCATGTAGATCTTGTACTTGTAGAATTTCAATAAGCAGTGACAACACCGGAAAGAGAAGAAAAAACTTTCATAGTGTAATACTGTTGTGAAAAGTATATATACACCCGTGAAAAATAACTATATAGTGGACAGAAAAACGATGACAACCCTTCACCATGGGGCACAGTTCACACTGACCCTTACCAGATCGTAAGACCCTCTCTAGGTCGAGTGCAGCCTTAAGGATGGTCAATATGGGCTTCGTTTTATAACATCATGTTTTCCTCAGGTGAAACAAAAAAGAAAAAGCTTTTCATAGTGTGGATTGCATGGAGATAAATACAATCACCCGTGAAAAAAAACAACAAACGAATACTGTGAGGGAAAGGAGTGCTGGTACCACCACCGGACGCACACACTGACCCTTACCAGATAATGAGATCCACTCTAGGATCAATGTAGGCAGCAGGATGTGTAAGATGTATCAGAAACCAGTCCTCGATATGTCACAGCATAAAGACAGAAGGAAACCAAAAATAGTGTGAAATCCTTAAAAAAATTTATTCTAAAGAAAGCCAAAAATGCGCACTTACAAACAGATGCAAATTCAAGGCGATATATAAAAGATGCCGGCCGGCTTGTGGAACGCGGATGTCCCCTCGTGTTGTTGCGATGACGTGTTGTTGCCTCCCTTTTTTTATATCAACATAATTTTTGATATCACACTGTGCTATCAGTAAGCACTGTCTCACGTTTAGCGCGACTCCCCCCCCTATTTATAGTTTTATTATATAGTATGTAACTGGAAGAATAGTTCCTATTTTGTCAAAATTAGGTGAAGTTTTTATTAGTTATAATGTACTTGATAAAAGCCAGTTGACATAACATACAGCGTGCCAAACTAAATCAGAGTTCATTACACTGTGATATAATTCCAAACATGCATAGGACCTTGCCCTTGTTTTTGAGCTTTGAGATATGTGTCAATGCTGTTTAATGGCCTTGGCCTTGATTTTGTTTTTACGTTACTAGAAATCCAAACTAAGGTTTTTTTTTTTGTCCTATTACTTCCTATAAACCATACTGAATAATCAATATGTTTTATTTATGTTTCTAACTTATAATATTTGTGCATCTACCGTCTTTACAGATGTTGTCCTTTTAAAGCAAGGCACACATGGTATTAACCACTCCAGCCCCGAACCATTTTGCTGGTCAATGACCGGGCCACTTTTTGCGATTCGGCACTGCATCACTTTAACTGACATTTGCGCTTCCAAACAAAATTGACGTCCTTCTTTTCCCAAATAGAGCTTTCTTTTGGTGGTATTTGATCACCTCAGCGGTTTTTATTTTTTGCTCTATAAACAAAAATAGAGCGACAATTTTGCTATAATAAATATTCCCCAAAAATATATCAAAAAGTTATTTTTTTTCCTCAGTTTTGGCCAGGCATTTGCATTAGCACCAGGGGCGAGCAGGGGGAGTGCGCGCGTGCCCCTAGTGGCCACAGAGCAACATCACGTTATATTATGTGATTTTGTGCAGCTGAGCCAATCTGCCGCAGTAAAACCTTTAGAGGCTTTCCCTCCTTATGGAGGGTGTCAATGGTTTTCTGCACAACTGTCAGGTCTGCAGTCTTTCCCATGATTGTGATTCATACTGAACCAGACTGAGAGACCATTTTAATGCTCAGGAACCTTTTGCAGGTGTTTATGGCTTAATTATCTGATTAGAGTGGGACAATTTGAGCCTAAAAAATTGCACCTTTTCACAATATTCTAATTTTCTGAGATTGTGGATTTGGGGTTTTCATGAGCTGTAAGCCATAATCCTTACAATTATGATAAATCATAGCTTGAACTATCTTGCTTTGCATGTAATGAGTCTATCTCATATACTGTATTAGTTTCACCTTTTAAGTTGCATTAGTGAAATAAATGAATTGTTGCACGATATTCAAATTTTTCGAGTTTAACCTGGACCATTTAGTTAATTGAAAGTGGAACTGCAAGTAAGTTGTTAGGATGATTTTCCCCACATTGAAATATCTTTTCTTCCTTACTTTGTGACTCTTGTCACTAAAACCAAAATTTTAAAGGAAATCCAAACATTGTTGTTTGTTATCAAAAGAAGGCAAGGGGAAATCTCTTAATGGTGACAGCTGTCAAATGTCCCTAAATTTCCCTAGCTTTGGTAAATCTCACTTTATTCTTATTACTCTGGAACAGGATCTAGAAGGAAAGCTGCCCATTGGGGACGGGAACTATAAAAAAGATGGAAACAAGCTATGGTTTCCTATTGGAAAAATTGCAGTGCTATATTGGTAATAGGCATTATTATAATTAATGCTACCCACTGGATGGAATTTTAAAAACATTTATGTGCTCTGTTCCATGTTCCATGTGGCAGTGTCATGTCAACATGCCATTTGTTTGACAAACCCTTGCCTATTGGCCTAGAAAATGGCTACTATTGTTGTTTTTGACATTCACAACTATTGACTTCAATGGGGGTTTTACACTCAAACTTTAAGAAATGTTGACCAAACCGGTCTTGAATTATACCCAGGTAATTGTCATGTTGATGATGACCTCTGGATGTTAATAACCTTTAGAGAGACTAATGGGCTACCTGAAGTTTGGATGCCTGACATTTACTGAATCTATTTTAAAGTGAGTATAAATAGGCTTTGTGTCAGTTGTACAATAGTTGCAGTCACAATCCATTGCAGATCAGCTACCTATTTATTGTAGCTAATTCATAAGTAGTTACATAAAGTATATATCAAAGGTAAAAAATTTTTAAATCAAGAGGTGTGCTGAATATTAAGGATCAAGCTACTTAGGAAACAAGGTCAAAGTAATTTATGGATTGTATGATTCTCTGCAGACTGAGCTCAGTGTTCAAACTGAGTCAGGCCCCGTACACACGGCCGAGGTTCTCGCTGAAAATCAGCGAGAACCTCGCTGGAATGCACATTCCAGCGAGGACCTCGGCCGTGTGTACGGTCTCGGCGAGCTTCCCGTCGGGAAGCCCGTCGAGCCGAAATAGAGAGCACGCTCTCTATTTCCTCGACGGCCCGCCTGGAAGAATGGCTGGTTGCCATTCCCGACGGGCGGGTCGCCGAATTCGACGGCCGGGAGAGAACCTCGACGGGCGGAACGATGTGTTCTGCCCGTCGAGGTTCTCTGCCGTGTGTACGGCACCTCACACGTTTTTCTCTCTAAAGCAGTGGTTCCCAACTTTTTTGACCCCGGGGACCGTCTGTGTGGATGAAAATTGTGCCAAGGCCTGGGGCGGGGGTTGGGGTTGGCACGCAGGGGGTAAACGATTTTTCGCTGGCAATTTGTCAGCACATTATTTCTATTATTACATTGTAGTAATAAATGAAACTTGCCATAATGCAGAGTCCATGGAAGCCCTGAGCATGTCACTTGCCACGTTGCCTGTCAACAGATGCAGAATGTCACTTGCCACATCACCTGCCATGCTGCCTTTCGCTAGATGTGGAATGTCACCTGCCACGCTGCCTGCCTCAAGATGCGAAATATAACTTGCCACATCACCTGCCATGTTGCCTGCCATCAGATGCGGAATGTCACTTGCCACATCACCTGCCGCCTTGACTATCACCGGATGCAGAATGTCACCTGCCACAAGATGCGGAATGTCACTTGCCACATCACCTGCCACATTGCCTGTCACCAGATACGGAAAGTCACCTGCCACGTTGCCTTTCACCAGATGCGGAATGTCACTTGCCACAAGTTATGGAATGTCACTTGCCACATCACCTGCCACCAGATGCAAATTGTCCCTGCATTGGTGGCAGCACTAGTCCATGTGGTGGGTTCCAAGTGAAGGCAGAAGAGCAGTGATGCGAGGGAGGGGGGTGAGAGATGTCATCTCTCTGATCCCCGTTCACTTCCGACATTGAGGCTGAAAGGGCGGAAGAGCAGCGATGCGAGGGGTGGAGAGAGATGCTGTCATCTCTCTGCTCCTGCGCACCTCCGACATTGATGCTGAAAGGGCGGAAGAGCAGCGATGCGGGGGCGGAGAGAGATGATGTCATCTCTGCTTGCCCGCCCGTTCGCTCGCCTTATCTCTTCCACCCGGTGCTTGTATCCCAGCCGCCTGTCTCTGTCATGCCGGCCGGCCGCACCCGCGACCCGTCTGTAGTAAGGCCACGGCCCGGTAGTGGGCCACAGCCTGGGGGTTGATGACCCCTGCTCTAAAGCATATAAAACAATATAGGGCAAGAGTTTATATGTTTAAGTATTTATATCAGTGTTGTACTATTTACAAGCTACCTATATTTTCCTGAGTATTATAATTATTTTTGAATACATTTGCAGATGCGTTGCATCAGGGTACAAAAAACCCGCTATGTTTGGAATACATTAGAAGCCAGGTTTCAGAAAGCTGGGTAAGATTATATTCATTGTGTTGTTTTTGTCAACATCTTTTTTGAATCAAGTAAAAAAATTTTTTTTCTCATTTGGTATAGAGTCCTGGAAGAAAACCTGTCATGTTCTGGTATTCATAAAAAATATAGAATGGGTTTAAGTCGCGAGGAACAGCATGCCAGGTATGTTTATTTTTGGAAAGTGCAAAGGGTTAGAATCTCTGCCAAGTTCTTATTGCCGTCTATGTCCCAAAGTTTTTGTATATATGACCATTGTCATTGGGAAAGGACATGAAAAGAAATTCAAATAGTTATAGTTATTCACAGAAAAGAGATAAGGGCAAATCTTCTAATGGGAAAACCTGTACCAGATAGTGTGTCTAAGGAGAGAATTATCCTCCCTTTTAGGAGATCGTCCGTTTAGGAGATTTTCTTTAACTTCCCGCAAAAACCTGCGCATGCTCAGAATCAAGTCGACGCATGCTTGAAAGCATTGAACTTCATTTTTTCATCACGTCGTTGTGTTCTACGTCACCGCGTTCTGGTCTGATCGGATTTTGGTCCGATGATGTGTACGCACATCAGACAAGTTCAGAGTTGTCTGATGAAAACGGTCCGTCGGACAAGTCTCATCAGACATGTCTGATCGTGTGTACAGGGCCTTAGAGTTGGCAAGTGCATATGTATGGATAGTATGCTGTGTACAGAAGCTATTTCATCATTCCTGCCTGTAACATCATAAATAAATCATTTACCACAAACACAAACAACATACCGTATTTTCCGGCGTATAAGATGACTTTCTGCATGTAAAATCATGCCCCAAAAGTCGGG
This sequence comes from Rana kukunoris, assembly GCA_029574335.1. Lineage (NCBI taxonomy): Eukaryota > Metazoa > Chordata > Amphibia > Anura > Ranidae > Rana > Rana kukunoris. The sequence goes on from CM056052.1 coordinate 215,464,850, forward strand.
GGTCGTCTTATACGCCGGGTACCTGTGTGTGCCTGTGTGTCAGTCAGCGGCCATCCATTATTCAAAAGCCGCGCCTCCTTCACAGGCTGTTCCGTGATAGGCGGAACACAAATTTTCCCATCAGAGCCTCTCTTTAGTGTTCCACCTATCACGGATGCCTTCTCATCCTCAGCCTCGACCTCGGACAAGAGGACATCCGTGATAGGCGGAACACTGAACAGAGGCTCTGCTGGGAAAATTAGTGTTCCACCTATCACGGAACAGCCTGAGGAGGAGGCACGCTTTTTTAATAATGGACGGCTGAGTCGGATGACAGCACGGCTTTTGAATAATGGATGATCGCTGTCAGGAGAAGGAGTCTGCAAACAGGAGAAGGTAGGGAATGGTGGGACACAGTGGGGCATGTAAAAATGGCACAGCAGGGCATGTAATAATGGCACAGCAGGGCATGTAATAATGGCACAGCAAGGCATGTAATAATGGCACAGCAAGGCATGTAATAATGGTACAGCAAGGCATGTAATAATGGTACAGTGAGGGGTCGTCTTATACAGTGAGTATATCCCAAAACCAACATTTTAGCTGGAAAATTAGGGACAAAATTGGTGGACAGTAGGAGTAAAAGAATTACAAAACGCATGTGGTGGTAGGAGGAGGGATAATACCCAATCATTAGTAAACGTGTGCAATTAGTTTTGGTTCGAATACAAATTCGGACACATTTTTGGTTATTTGGAGATTCGGATTATGAGGAGGAATAACACCCTATCATTGGTATTGATGCAAGGAATTGTGCCCAATCATTGGTGTCAGTGGAAGAAATAGTGCCCCATCATTGCTGTCAGTGGGAGGAATGGTGCCTCAACCTTGTTGACAGTGGGAGATTTGGTACCTGAGTGTTGGACAAAATGACTGAAAAGGCTACAGAATAGAATAATTGTGTGTAATGAGAAATCGGCTAATGGTGGCAGCAGACCAGGTTTGGCTGGCAGGTTCAATAGACAAAAAGATAAAGGTCTGGTGTCACCCGCAAACCACCTCCATCCCAATATATGCAACAAAAAACAGGAGATTGCTCTGGGACTTTAAATGAGGTGAATGCGGTTAGCCAACAATTGACAGTAAATGCAGTCTCAAAATGTATTAAAATTGTCATGCAAACATAAACATGAATCATAGCCAAGCCACTGAAACGATACATACAGTAGAAAATGTCATTAAACATATCATGGTATAAAATGTAAATCGCAAAGTATGCAGGTATTAAAAGTATAACAACGTGTTTCGCAAGACCATGTTCGCTTCATCAAAGGAAGATGCGTGTGTAGTACTTCTGTAGGGGGTATAATGAACCAAATGAGTATCAACACAGAGATGGTTTCGTGACAAATATGCATCTGTTTCAGTTGACATTACTAATGGATACTGGGAGATCTTTGGTGACACATTCAGCCATGCCTGTCTGCCCCCCCCCCCATTTTGTGCTCTGTTGGGTTTGTTTTTTTCCTCTGCCTCCTCAGTTCCCGAGCCGGAGACTCATTATCCTCCTCATTACACCTCTGTGTATCCAGCAATGGGTAGTCTGATCCAGCTTTTGAGTATAGGGCCATGCGTTTTGGACCCTCTTGACTATTTGTCACAATACCATCTCTGTTTTGATACTCATTTAGTTAATTATACCCCCTACAGATGTACTACACATGCATCTACCCCTGATGAAGCGAGCATAGTCTTGCGAAACACGTTGGAATACTTATGTCTGTGTACTTTGCAATTTACATTTTATACCATGATACATGTAAGGACATTTTTTTTTACTGTATTTATCATTTCAGTAGCTTGGCTATGATTCATGTTTATGTTTGCTTTACAATTTTAATACATTTTGAGGCTGCATTTACTCTGTCAATTGTTGGCTAACCGCATTCACCTCATTTAAATTCCCGGGGCGATCTCCTGTTTTTTATAAACATATGATAGGGGTTCTAATCCCTCACCAGTTTATCCAAATCTAAGAAAAATAAATGCCTCAAGTTATACTTTAATAAAAAATGTGTCCTGTCCAAATACGATACAATGGCTAATCAAACTCTTGTGGCTCCTACAGTTATACTCATTGTTCGAAATTCTTTTTCATAGACTCCCCAGCTTGTACGATACTTTAGAAAAGTTGTTTTTTCTTCAGAAAGCAAGACCAGACAGCATAGAACTTACAAAACATATGGTAATATGGTTTCAGACATCAGAAGGATAAAGATAGATAACAGATGTTATGCCTTCCAGAGTGTAGAGGTTCTTTCCCTTCTCCCTCTCTTTCTATCTAGCCTACAACAAGTGTATTCTTATACTGTATGAAAAGTATAGCACTTTAAGCCAAGAAAGGTAGTAATATAAGAGTACCACCCACTCTTGCATATATGTGTAGCGGTACCCCAATGGGGGCTGCTGATTGATTCTATACCCCACTGACAACCCCGACTCTGCAGATCCTCTCTAACCTCTGACACCTTGGGTTCCATTTTGAAATGTTGTATTAGCAATAAGAAACTTACACAGTATCACTGAACCACTCAGAAATGTTTACTGAGCTAAAGAATGAACACATTGAAAGGTATGAATAAGAAATGAATGAACGCATGCTATGATTGACAAAAGAATCACCCAATGCACACATATATACAGTATGTGGGTAACCTTATGATAACCTGAAGAGGTGTATGTGGACAGGTACAGTACACAGGGGGATGAAAATCCAATACCTTTAACACATGTATTAAATACCTTCCCACTGAGGCCTCAGCACACAAACCAGTGTACAAAGTACAACATATGCATACAATTACAAAGTGCAAGTTCAGATAATATCTCACAAAATAGCTTCCCTATGTCATACTTCAGAGATCAACTTAAATGTATAGCAGCAAAGCCTAGTAAAAGAAGAAACAAGTGAATGTTCCTCAAATGGCACTTAGTTGTTTCTTCCCTGCGCATGCGCAGTGAAGATTTTCGCCAGACTACAAGTGAAATATCTCCAAAACAGCGCATGTTTAGGAGATATTTCCACTACCTATAGGCAAGCCTTATTCTAGGCTTAACTATAGGTAGAAGTCCAACAAGTGGGTTTACAACCACTCTAAAGGGGGCTTCCAGATTCCGATAAAATGGCAATAATCTATCACTTATTTTGTAGACACTATAACTTTTGTGCAAATCAAACAATATACAGTTATTGGTATAGTGTATAATACTGCGCTGCTAAAAAAATATATATATAATAAGCTGTTGAACACGGCTGGTTGAAAATAAAAGCAGATATCAAGAATGTATAGGTATAGTGCAGCACTTGTAAATAAAATGTAAATTTAAATAACAAAGTTAATGGTGTCATAAAAAGTGATAATACACTGTAAAAATGACATAAAAAGACAAATGATGCAAGAACAGAAGTGACTAATGTCCAAAAACACCAAATGATGAAGTCCATATAAGGTTGAAGGTAACGGTTTCAATCGTGACCAAAAAGTAAGTGATATACTAAGGAACAATGCTATGAAACCATTGATATCCAAGGATGTGACTTTCTTATTTGAAGTGAAGAAATCCCACCACTAGAAAAATTGCAGGCTTACCGGAAACGGAAATGTCAAAGAAATGAGAGTCAAAAGAGCTTAGCGTTCAATCAGAACTCAATCAGGGTCTCATCAAAATGCAGGATATCCACCAATAGCTCCGATGCAGACAACTTGATCACCCATATGCTGGATAAGCATTAACTCTTGTAGCTTGTATTTAACCCGCCGTGAGGTTACAACATGATATAAGAGGAAGAAGAGGAAGTGACATAGTGTAATATTGTAGGGATGGATAACATTTTATAAAGTATTGCACTTACATATTCGTGAAGATACAGCGCATGTAAAGATAAAATGGTGGCAGCAGTAGAGTCTTCTCTGACACGTTTCGGGTAAACACACGTTATCAAAGGGTATCCTTCTACAGTAGCCACTCCAAATTTATAGAAGAAATGAACCCCATAATGAGAGCCAAACTCACATGTTGTAATGAGCATCGTTCAACGTTACTTCCGGGTTAGGGTAAGCTGGCTCGGCTGCGTGCGCTCTAAGCCTTAATGTGGTGACCGCATATGTCAAAGGTCCAATAGGACTCCAATGTGCGTTCCAAGGCACAAGCGGAAGCGTGCTTACAAATGACGTGACATTATCCGATCAAACGGGACGGAAAATGTGCGCTCCAGCAACCAATGCCTAGTGTGATGCATTCCACCGCACATGCGCCCACGAATGATGTGACGGCGCAGGAACACACGGAGCTAGTATAATGCGTTCCAGCCCTCAATGCTAAACAAACGTTTGCGTTCCACAGAAACAAAAATGATATTGGGGAAATAATGGTATATATCGCAAACAACTGGGGGATAATAAATAACGGTAATAATGCCAATAAATACATGGCCTTCACATGTATAAATAATAAATTGAAACCGTTGTTAATCGGTACATACATTGAATATGAGAAATAAAGAATTAAAAGGCCAAAAGGCAAGTAAAAATTCACATGGTAAAAATAAACAAAGTTGTGAATGTTGTATAGAAAAAATATAATAATGAATTACTGGATATTTCATTAAGTAATCCATTAAAACTGTGAAGAGTGGCAGTTAAAAGGGATGGGTCGCGCTGAACAACGCACACCATCCAAAAGAGTGAGTTGGACTCTCAGCTAGGAAGGTAAGACAAATCCAACAAAAGGTTATGTAATGCAAAAGTCACATAAACAATACATAAAATTGACATAAACATGGCATGAAAATGTCATGAACAAATCCAGTAAAAAAATGTACGTGATGAGCAAATATAAGAAAAGGCATAAGGAAATGTTTTACCCTAGATAGAGAGTAGATAAAAATAAAGTAAGAAATAAAATATCAGGACTTGTCTATAAATGAATTTATGTCCCATTCCACATTCAGGCCCAAAGGACAATGGGACTGGAGTTCAAAGATCCAAAAAGTTTCTAAACGTGAAACACCCTTGGTCCTGGCTCCACCTCTCCACGAGGCTATATATCTATTAATAATTACAAACTGAGTACCAGTAGGATCTCTGTTATTAAACTGTCTGTAGTGCCTAGGGACTGTATGATTGGTGTCACCACTCTTAATAAGAGCAATATGTTCTCCGACACGAATCGAGAAGGTTCGAATCGTACGGCCCACATATTGCTTCCCACAGGGACATGTAATGAGATATAACTTGTTTCACACGTACAAAATTGCTTTATCTCATACTGTTTGTGGGTCACAGAAGATACAAAGTGTGTGGTTTTACGTCTCCCTAATGCATTGTGTTGACACACTTTGCATTTTTTACATGGGAAGAAACCCACTAAGTCATGGAAAAAAGAGCTTCTGACTGGTTGATAATATTAGGGGCAATACGATTTTGTAGTGAGGGTGCTCCTCTGAAGACAACTTTGGCCCATTCGGGAAGTAAGGTATTAAGTACATTATCGTTCTTAAGAATATCCCAATGTCTATTAATGATGTTCTTCACTTGTTTATGCTGAATAGAGTACAAAGTCATCACAGCAAATTTAAAACTCTCATCAGCAGGGGGCTTGGGTTTAACTGAAATTAATGATGATCTATCCAATGACAATGCTCTCTGAATTTCAGAGTCAACCTTGCCAGATGAATAGCCTTTATCCAGAAACTTCTGTTTAAGCATATCTGCCTGCAGCAAAAAATATTTTTTGTCTGTACAGTTTCTGCGCAGTCTGAGAAACTGACTACGCGGAACGGAACGGATCCAGGAACTGTGATGACAACTGTCCGTAGGAATAAATCTGTTACGGTCAGTGGGTTTGAAATACGTCTGGAAAATAAATTTCCGGTTGACCAACTCTATTTCTAAGTCGAGAAAATGTATCTTACTGGAGCTAAACTCGAAAGATAATAAAATGCCCCTATCATTCAAGTTAAGACCTTCAAAGAATAGCTTCAATAAATCCGAACTGCCATTCCATAGGAGGAGGATGTCGTTGATGTATCTAGCCCACAGGACCAATAATGGAGTGTCCTGTGCATAGACGACATCCTCCTACCACTTGGTCATAAACAAGTTCGCAAGACTAGGCTCGAACTTAGCCCCCATCGCTACACCACATTGTTGGAGGTAGTAGCGCTGGTTAAACCAAAAATAATTGTGTTTTTAGTTGCAAACTCCAGGAGTTCTATGAGATACTCGCATTTGAAAGAGGCAAGGGATTGTTCATGGTTTAAAAAGTGTTGTAGAGCTGCAATCCCCAATTGGTGGGGTATGCACATGTAAAGGGAGGCTACATCTGCCGTTGCCAGTATATAGTCACAGTATACATCTATACTCTCTAATAAACGTATAGTGTCCCCCGCATCCTTAAGAAATGACAGGGTTTTCTTAACCAAAGGTTGTAAATAATGGTCTATGTATCGGCCTATGCGTGCCGTGACAGAATCAATGCCGCTCACGATTGGCCGTTTGGGGGGTTGTGTGGGATGTTTATGGATTTTGGGCAAATAATAAATGGTGGTTATACGGGGAGCTTTGGGCACTAAAAAAGCCTTTTCTTTTTTGTTCAGAATTTTCAAATCAAAGCCTTTGTTGACAAGGGTTTGTAACTGTTTTTTATAAGTATTGGTGGGATTGTTGGGAATCTCCTTATATGTATCTGATTCATTGAGGCCGTGTACAAACGGCAGGGAACCTCGACGGGCAGAACACATCGTTCCGCCCGTCGAGGTTCCCTGCCGGCCATCAAAATCGGTGACCCGCCCGTCGGGAATGGCAACCAGCCATTCTTCCAGGCGGGCCGTCGAGCAAATAGAGAGCGTGCTCTCTATTTCTGCTCGACGGGCTTCCCGTCCTCGCTGGAATGCAGCTTCCAGCAAGGTTCTCGCTGGTTTCCAGCGAGAACCTCGGTGGTGTGTACGCCGCCTGAGAATACAGTTCATCTCCATTTTGTATTGTGATTTGTTTAGAATTACAATGCCACCGCCTTTGTCGGCGGGGCGTATGACCAGGTCCTTCTGGTCGCACAACGATTTAAGACCGGCACTAGACACAGAAGGTAGATGGGGTGACTTCACAGATAGTTTAACTCTCTCGCTTCTCCTGCTCTCCAGGATTGAGTCTGAAAGAGTGACTCCTCCCCAGGGCTAGAACTGAGCTCCAGTAGTAATCGGCGTGCGTCCTAACAGTAGGACGTACGGCTCCTGGAGCCAGACAGGCAGGGCTTTCCTCCCCCAGCCTCAGCCTTTGCTGTCTGCTGTCAGATCCGCTCTGACCCTGAGCCGCCCCTGGATCCCCTGGTTCTCTCCTCTCCCACCGGAGCCTCAAGGTAAGCCCCTGACATAGGGGCCATCTCCTCCACCTCCTTGAGTACCGTTGGCGGCCGTCCTTTTCAGGACAAGCCGCAACGGAACCACGGCCACGATCACGGCTTCCCCCTCCTCCGTTTCCCTGCCTCTCACCCTCACACTACCATCCCTGCCCAAGGCATCCCCCCACCGCCTCTCCGCCGCAATTTCCGCCGATTCTGGCATTTTTTGAGAACAACCACGCTGGCCTGTCGACAATCGCAGCAGCAGCAATCTAGCAAAGGCCACGGCTTCACCCGCGGCCTAGTGCCGCGACGCTTCCCACCCCCCCGCACTCAACACCAAACAGCCCAAACTGCCCGGAAAGCCCCCCCCACCCCAGGAAAGTACCTGCTTCTGCTCCAGTCCCCCCTGGCTGCACCTATCCACCCCCAGTTCACAGCCCCCAGCCCAGATCCTGCTACCCGATCGGTAGCCTTCTTGCTATACCCAGCCCCACTCTGCCCCTTCTCATCATTAGAACTTGATCCAGGGTTAATCCGATCGCCTCCTAAGGGGTCAGGAAGGAATTTTTTTGCCCTGCCGGAGCATATTGGCGTAGCACCACCAGGTTTTTTTTTGCCTTCCTCTGGACCAAGTGAGGATAGAGGATTCAGTTAATCCTTGAACGTCCTCCCCTCCCCCCCCTGGTGTCTGTTGACCATGGTTAATCTGCAATATTCTGCAGAAACCATTTGGGATCTGAGGCGATTTGCCGCAATATTGCCAGCCATCACCAAAAAAGCCCTAAGAATTGAACGACTATTGAGAGTCGATCAACGATCGACTATCAAGAATTGAAGCTGTTTACCCTAGCCTAAGCACATATCATGTGCTATGATCAACACAAGATCGGCAGTAAAACACAGATTAGAAATCCATGATTTCATTCTGCAATACGATTTAGACTGCCTCTTTATTACAGAGAGCTGGCTCACAGCCAACTGTAACACCATTCTAGAAGAATTGGTGCCAGAAAACTATCGTATCATAACCGAAAACAAAATAGGACAAAGAGGAGGAGGCCTGGCACTGATTTGCAAGATTTACCTTGCAATCACCAAACCAGTCCTTCAAAACCCTCTTTCATTCATGGAAACCCTTACTCTGCAACTCCAAGCAAACTCCCAAGAGACCGTCCGGATTCTACTCTGCTGTAGGCCACCTGGCCCAAAATCGCATTATTGACGGACTTCATCTCCACCTACACCCTTAACAGCAAACACCTTTTGCTGCTCGGGACTTCAACCTCTGGGCCAACTCCCCGCAAGACCCCGTTGTCAACGCCTGCATTGACCACCTGGAAGAATTAGGATTACAACAAGTAGTATGTGGGCCCACACATACTTCAGGTCACACGCTCGATCTTATTTTCAGACAAAATCTGGAAATAAAAATCTTGTAAAATGAACCATTGCCATGGACAGATCACCATGCAATTAAATTCATTATTTCCGAATTCCCCCCCTTAACAAAAACATCAAATCCAGTGACAACACACTGGACTAGATGTCAGAAAAAGCTCCACTTGGAACTCTTCAAAGCCATGTTAAGGAAAAAAATAAAAACAATTCAGCCGCATTAAATGGCCGAAGAAACACTGGATGCCATAAACACAGCCCTATTACAGTCAGCTGACTTAATAGCGCCGAAACGAAAAACCCACATCCGGAAAAATAACTCCAGCTGGTTCAACAACCAGCTGGCGTTACTGAAGCAAGAGCGCAGAAGGGCGGAAGCCGCCTGGAAAAGAAGCCATTCAGATGAGAACCTCTCCACCTACAAGGCAATAACATGAAAATACCACAAAGAAATATTCACAGCCAAGAAAAACAATTTTTCTGAGGCTATCAACAGGGCCCTTAATCGCCCCCGCGAACTCTTCAAGCTGGTCACTCAGACCATGAATCCAGGATGTCTTGAAGCCCCCAATTCGGAAAAAACACAAGAATTTTGTAATGAATTATCGGATTACTTCATTAATAAAATCGAGGGAATCCGGCAAAGCATTCAGCAAAACAATTCCCCCCATAGCCCCCCCCCGCAATTATTTACACAACACCTGCAGTAACTCGCCACAACCAGGTGAGTTCACTCTGGAACCCATCTCTATCCATGCCACTAAAAATATCATCAGTACTTTGCGTAACAGCACTGCGCCGAATGATATTATCCCTGCTGAAGGAATGCGCCGACATCCTGGCACCTCCTATCACGCAGCTTATTAACCAATCTTTCAGAGAGGGCATAGTGCCCTCCCAGTTGAAGGAGGGCACAATTCGACCCATCTTTAAGAAACCCACCCTGGACCCAAGGACCCACTCCACCGCCGTCCCATAACAGGCCTAAATGTACTCTCAAAAGTTATGGAAAAAGTAGTGGTACAACAGCTGCAACAGCATCTAGATACCCACAACCTACTTGATCCATTTCAATCGGGATTCCGGCCCGGACACGGGACAGAAACTGCATTGCTCAAGATATGGGACGACGCTCTCGAGGCCGCAGACGAAGGAGAATCTTGTCTTCTGGTTCTGTTGGACCTAAGCGCAGCCCTCGACACTGTAGACCACAAGCATTTATTGACTCGGCTAGCTGAAGTAGCCAAAGTCGCAGAAGGCGATCTATCTGGGTTCTCCTCTTTTTTGGAGAACTGATCGCAAATGGTGAAGATGGGACCTTTCACTTCTGAGAAACGCACACTATCATGTGGAGTCCCTCAAGGATCCCCTCTGTCACCGGTGTTATTCAACATCTATCTTCGCCCTCTTTTTGAAATCATCAGCAGCCAAAAACTGCTCTATCTCTCACATGCAGATGACACGCAACTGTATTTCCGCATTTGCAATAAAAAGGATCACCACCTCAATCTAGAGATATGCCTCTCTTTGATAGAGGACTGGATGTCAAAGAGTTATCTTAAACTCAACGGAGCGAAAACAGAACTTCTCCTGTTTCACGCCAAGCGTATGAATCAACCTGCAACAACTTGGACACCCCTGCCCATTCTGGGCAAAATCATCACCCCTAGCGCCAAAGTCAAAAGTCTCGGGGTCCTATATGACAATGGACGCACAAATAGGGTCAGTAGTCAGCGGATCTCACCATCTTCTGCGCCTACTACGCAGACTTACTCCTTTTATTCCCAAGGAAGACATAGCGGTCGTGGTGGGAGCAAATGTGAACTCCAGATTGGACTATGCAAATGCCCTTTACCTCGGACTCCCTAAGTACCAAATCGCTCGTCTGCAGGTCGTTCAAAACACGGCTGCTAGACTTGTGACGGGGAAAAAACCCTGGGAATCAATCTCACCTTCTCTGAGAACCCTTCACTGGTTACCAGTAAAAGACAGAATAACTTTTAAAGCACTCTGTCTAACGCATAGATGTATCCATGGGAATGCTCCCCATTATCTATGCGAAAAAATAAAAGCTCATAATCCCAATCGCGTTTTGCGATCCACCAATCAAAATCTACTCCAGATACCGAAAACAAACTACAAGTCCAAAAGAGATAGAAGATTCGCGGTCCAAGGTCCCAGACTATGGAACGCTTTGCCAACCAGCATTCGGTTGGAGGAGATCCACTTTCAGGAGACAGATTAAAACTCGCCTCTTTTGATATCAAAAGAGACGGGAACAACAAGCGCCCAGAGGTGATTTGGTTCGCATGTGCCGCGCTATATGTTTTCATTCATTCATTCAAAGAGATCCCTCAAAACACATTCCTTGAAGATCTTAACGGCTGGTGCTACCGCTACAGAAGGATTAAAAAGCGATGGGTTGGATAGCCCAGAATGCAACGTGCCTGACGCTGCCGCCTGATCTTCATAGTTTTGTGTGTTAGAAATCAAATATCTCTGAATTTTGATTTTGTGTATGTACTTTTTGAATGTCGATGTCCCAAATTTGCAAAAATTTTTAGGAGGGGCAGACTTGAGACCTTTATCAAGTACTGATTGTTCAGCACATGTGAGTACCTTATTGCTAAGTTTAAAAACACCCTGACCTTTTACACTCTCCTTCGCTTTCCTCTTCTGGATTCTCCGCCCACCTCTGCACCCTCTCTTGGGTTTGGGCCTTTCTTTGAGAAATGGTCCTCGTGAAAAAGCCATTCCCCATTTATATTGGATTGATCATGATAAGGGGTATGTTCATAGTCATTTCGCCCATATGATTGGGAGTCATAGTCACAATGTTCTCTTAGGGGAGAAAATCTATTCCGAGTTGGAACAGGGGGTGCATATTGTTGATGGGGGTAGTTATTCCTGGTGTTCCCTATATGGACCAGGTGAGGCATAACCATCACGTCCATGTTGGAAACGGAAGGCATTTTGTTGAGAATTGCCCCTAGATTGCCCTCTTCCTCCTCGTTTACCCCTATTATTCCCTCTCCCCCTGTTATAACATGCAGGGGTGTGAGGACTAGGATGTGAGGATCTAGATTGGGAAGGGGGGTAGATCTTTTCTACTATCAATGCCTGCCGATGGCATATGGTTAGACCCAAATTGAGCAGCCAGACTCCCGGAAACCATAGATGGAACCGGGAGGGATGGTAATCCAGGCGCTGCTGCAGGGGTAGTGTCCATAGGTGGAGCAGATGTAACTGATTTCTGCCACCCAAAAATACAATTATTTTTGTAGTCGCCTATATCTCTGGAATACTTTTTGTGTTTCTTGGTTCGCTGGTCACGATCTTCCTTCTCCAGATGACTTTGGAGGTTGGAAGAAAGAGAATTGTATTCCAGAGAATTTTTGTGCGTTAAGAGTTTGTCTTTTAACTCCTTAATTTCTTTATCAAGGGATAATAATCTAGTCCTTTCCTTAGAAATGAGAAAACCCCAAAAGTTGGTCCCTGCCTCATTAAAGTATTTAAATCAAGAACTGAGGTCAGGATCACCCTGTTGGGGATGAACATCCCACCGAAGGCTACATGGGACCATACTTTCTGAGATATATTGTTCCAAAAAGACTATATCCCACAAAACATGTAACTCAGAAATCATAATATTTTTGAGTCTTAACCACTTAAGACCCGGACCAATACGCTGGCAAATGACCCAAGGGGTTTTTGCGATTCGGCACTGCGTCGCTTTAACAGACAATTGCGCGGTCGTGCGACGTGGCTCCCAAACAAAATTCGCGTCCTTTTTTTCCCACAAATAGAGCTTTCTTTTGGTGGTATTTGATCGCCTCTGCGATTTTTATTTTTTGCGCTATATACAAAAATAGAGCGACATTTTTGAAAAAAAATCAATATTTTTTACTTTTTGTTATAATAAAAAAACAATAAACTAAATTTTAGTCAAACATTTAGGCCAAAATTTATTTAGCCACATGTCTTTAGTAAAAAAAAATCGCATTAAAAAAAAATTAGCTACCTAGCGGGAACAGCGACACTAATACAGCGATCAGAAAAATGATCGCTTAGTGACGCTGGCAATAGGGAGTGAAAGGGTTAACTAGGGCAGTGATCAGGGGGTTAAAACTTTATTGGGGGGGGTGGGGGGGGGCTACCCTGACACTACTGACTGTCTGACTGTCACACTGTCTGTCACACTGACACTAAATACAGTAATCATACATGATTACTGCATTCAGTGACACTGTGACAGGGGGGAGGGGGGGGGGCGATCGCGGGGGTTAAATGTGTGTGTGTAGTGTAGTGTTAGTGCAGACTTACTTGTTCTGTAGTGATCTCTCCTCAGCGGCGCTTGAAACAAACGCCGAGGGAGAGATCACGTCGCTTCCTCCTTCCTGTGTTTACACAGGAGGAGGAAGTGACAGGTCAGGCGGGCGCGCGCATTGGCTGGGAGCGATCCGGAGGGGGCGGATGAAAACGGATAGCCGCCCCCACTTGTCGGATCGCTCCTGCAGCCGCGCGGACCGCCGCATGTACGGGGGGGGGGTCCGATCGGACCCCCGATCCCCCCCAAGGCACCAACGTATATATACGTTGATGTGCCTGTCGGTGCCATTCTGCCGACGTAAATGTACATGCGGCGGTCCTTAAGTGGTTAAAGAGGAGTTCCACCCTAAAAAATAACTTTTGTTTAATCCCCTCCCTTCCCCCTTACATGCCACATTTGGCATGTAATATTTTTTGGGGGGGGGGAGTGGGTGCTTCAGTAGGAGTGGGACTTCCTGTCCCACTTCCTGCTTCCACCGAGGGGCTGGTTAGGCGATTAAGCCTTAATCGCCTACACCAGCCCCTCCCTGTAGGTGATCACATGGGACACATGACAGGTCCCATGCGATCGCCTCTCCAATCAGCGGCGAGCATGCGCAGTGCGGCTAGCGCACTTGCAGTGGGTGCCCGGCCGTGAAGCCGAAGGCTGTCACGGCTGGGTGCCCACAGTCGGGATGGAGACGCCGGCTGGGGAGGGGGGAGAGGAGCGGAGCCCCGGTCGGCGTGTCGCTGGAACGCAGGAGCAGGTAAGTGAGTGTTTATTAAAAGCCAGCAGCTACATTTTTGTAGCTGCTGACTTTTAATAAACACAATTTTGGCTGGAACACCCCTTTAAGAAAAGACCACCTAACTCAGTAGCGTTTCCAGTGATAGAAAAGACACCCTAAACATTAACAGTCCTAGATGCCATGTATACGCTTATTGCAATTTTTTGCCAAAAATATGTAGAAGAGTGTATATATATATATATTTTTGGGGGGATATTTATTTAAGCAAAAATATTACAATTTTGCTTTTTTTTCAAAGTTTAAACTTTTTTTGTTTATAGTGCAAAAAAATAAAAAACACAGAGACCAAAAGAAAGCTCTATTTGTGGGAAAAAAAGGATGTCAATTTTGTTTGGGTGCAACGTCGCATGACTGCGCAGTTGTCAGTAAAGCGACGCAGTGCCGAATCACAAGAAAATGGTCCGGTCATTCGGCTGCCAAATCTTCCGGGGTTGAAGTGGTTAATAGGGTTTGCATGTTCACACAAATTTTTTGTCTGTTCGCATGTTCTGGTGTGAACTGAACTGGGGGTTATTCGGCCCATCCCTACATTATAACATTCATATATATTTCAGAGACTTTTGTAATTTAAACTAATATTAAACTCTAAGGCCCGGATTCAGAGACAGCAGAGCAGAGAGGCAGGCATGGAATTCATAAAGCCAGTCCTCCCAATGTTGCACCAGTGTGGCGTGGGTTTCAAAGGCGCAGGCCGGCGTAGGTGCAAGTGGGCGTGATCCATGCAAATGAGGCGTGACCCCATGCAAATGATGGGCCGAGCGCCAGACAAGTATGTATAACGAACTGCGCATTCGCAGTGAGGTGAACGCATCTCCCTGCGCATGCTCACAACCATGTCGGAACAACTGCCTAAGATACGTCGGATCACTGTGTATGCCGTTAACGTAACCTACGCCCAGCCAGAGACACGTCCAACGTAAAATACACCGGCTTGTGTTCCCTGGTGCCGACTTGAGCATGTCTGTTGCTGAGTTACACCTCCTCTATGGGGAATGTCCTAAATACACAAGCCATTGTACCTGTGACAATGTCCTCTGCATCACTGAAATTGCATTTATTTTGATGTTAATAGCGTTAATTACATATTTTTTAGAACTACTACATTCTAATGGTGAATTGGGTTCAATGCACAAACAATATAAGTGGCGGTTCACACTACAGCGACTTGGGATTCGACTTGTGTCGCCCCCAAGTCACGCGACATGAGAAATTCCGTTGAAGTGAATAAGAGCTGTCTTCATGAACACTACTGAAGTTGCTCCGACTTCAGAAAAGGTTCCTGTACTTCTTCAAGGTGACTTCTAGGCGACTTGTACCCATAGATTTCAATGGAAGTTGCCTCCAAAGTCAGATCACATCTTCACTGAGGCAACTTTACAGGAAAATAAAATAGTTTACTTAGGCAAACCCCTCCCTCCCACAGAGCTGATTATTCTGTTATTGGTCACAGCCAAAGTCGCCTGTCCTGGAGGCAACTTCAAGTTGCGTTGTAATTTGCTCCAAGTCTCGCTGAAGACGCCTTGCAAAGTCGCGCTGTATGTTGCCCCTGTGTGAACCGACACTAATTGGGTTAGTCCCTTTCTTGTGTATTAAATATCAACAAACAATTGAGTCTGGTTAAAGTGGATCACTAAGGTGAACTCGTACCTTGTAACAATAAGGTCAGTTTAATAACCCAGGTGTCATAATTCTTTAACTCCTGGGTCACTGACATATAAACCTTAGACAGAGATATGTACAGCAGCTAACTGACCAGTCTGTTTCGAATCCTGCCTGTAGTTCTTTTGCATGATGAACATACATACTAATCAAAGATAATGTATACTGGGATGTGTAGTTGCAAGTTAATGAGAGAAATTAGATATATGCTGATATACAAAACGGCATAATTTAAAGTTTTATTGATAGAACTGTTTTATGCAAGTTATTTTGTTTATTGCTTTTGTTGCTTACTTTTTCATTACTTTCCTATTTCTAAACTTGTAGGCAACAGTTCTGTGGACCAAACACAATAGAAGTAGAAATTGCTCCAATATGGAAGCTGTTATTTAAGGAGGTAACCGCACTAATCTATTCTGTTTTTGTTCTTTGTATGGATGTTTCGTGAGAGTCAGCAGTAGATACTCTAAAGAGCAACCAATTCATCTGCAACACTTTGACCATGCCACATTCCACATTGTTATTATTTGGTTGGAAAAGGATAAAATGCATGTAGTTTATTTATTAGTTTATAGAGCATTAATAATTTCTTGTTCAAATATATATATATATATATATTTTTAAACAATTAAGTTTATTGAAATTACGTACAAAAAGGTATATAACATAAAGGAGTTGGAAAAAAAAATTTGTCAATAGATTAACATTTTAAACATTAGTATCACTTTTTACATTAGCAGTACTACTTAAAGTACTTTGAAGGGTAAAGAAATAGAACCGCAGTTATTGCGGTAGTCACAGTGATCACAGGCTATGGCTTACCAACAAAGGCAGTTAGGTGTCCATCATCTTGTTATATATCTGAAAGAGTAAAGCTATACCAGGGTTGCCAGGTTGTATGGTATTTAGTTAATCTGTCATTTGACATGCTTAGAGTTTTTTCCATCTATTAAACCCCATCAACTTCCTGTAACCAGTCCTTTATGGAGGGAGTGGAGGTTTGTTTCTAGTACTTCGGGATTAAAATTTTGGCTGCATTTAAGAGGTTTTTCAATAGGTTCTCTTTATATTGTTTCATAGTATGAGGAGATGTTTAACAGACAATAAGCAGGAGTGAGCTTTACTTTTGTTTTAGTAATTTTGTAATTAAATTACGTACTTGATTTGATTCCAGAAACTGGTTAACTGTGGACATTGCCACCATACTATAGTGGAGCATCGTTCCATTATCTTTGTTCACATCTCCAGCATAAGTCACTTGTGTTTGGAAACCATCTCTTTAGCTTTTCTGGTGTGACATACCAATGAGTTCGAATTTTTTAAGAAGTTTCTTGCATTCTTGTGCTGATGGAGCATTTACGTGCTGAAGAACAAGCTTTGGACCATTGTTCTTTTGTGAATTTCATGTCAAGCTCTTTTTCTCTCAGAGAGTTTTGAAATTATCTGGGGTCTCATTGTGCTCCAGTTGAAGCCATGAGTAAGCTAGAGAGGGGGTTTTACAAATTTCAGAACCTTTGAGACACTCCTGGAGTAGAAAGTATGTTCAGTATGGAATACCAATATTTCCACATTCTTCCAGTTCTCCTTTATGTTTAATAACTCCCCCCTGTAAACAATGAAAAAAATAGAAGCAGGGTACCTTTGCTTGTTTTAGAAATTATATTAGTATTCCATTTTGTATGAATTCTGGGTTGTTTGAAATTTAAGTTAGAGGGCCTGGTGTGCTAGCTAGGTTATGTAGTTTTTTGTGCTGCAATGAGGGGGTGCATCAGTATCTTTTTAGGATAGTAGGATTTTTATTATTCAGGGGAGGAAGCTTAACAGGATTTCCATGAATGACTGTTCTAGATTGACCCAGTCTTTGTTTGCCTCATGACAGTTCCATTCAATTATTCGTGTTAATAAAGTGTCAAAATAATACCTTTTAATTAGGGCTGTGCAAATTAACTTTTAATTAATCGATTAATCTTTAATTTTTTTGATCGATCAAAATATTTTTGATCGATTTAAAATTCTTTTGATTGGTACTTGCCTCTCCGCCGGCTTCTGGGCCTTCAGGGAGTTAGGTCGGAGATCCAGTAACGTCATGGACACCGGCGGGGCTTGCAGTGTCCATCTGAAGGGCTCCTTTGCTGTGTCTTCATATCTGCATGTCGGCGGGACCTTATTATCTGCCACACGCAAGGGCTGTTACACTTCCCTCTATCAGCCTGGGATTTTACAGCCATCCACTGGGAGTTGTGATAGTTCCCTTCATCTACATGCCGACGGACTGATGTTAACCTCTCCTCACCTGGATTCAGCAGTGGTATCGTTGTACACATTTTTATACCAGTAACATACTTAGCTACATGTTTTTATGACTGCTTTTGGTACCGTTTGGTATTACTCGCACCATGTTTACAGTTTATGTAGCTACATTGATTTTATCTCCAGTGCAATATTTATTTTGTTCCCTACTTGAAGATTATAAAAGTTTTAATGCTATTCCCATCGAGCCCTGCCTTGTGTGTTTTTTGTATCTTTCTATCTATTTTTCCAGTGGTTGGTAGCTGCACTGGGAATCAGCCGGCAAGGAGATCAGCTAAAAGTAGTTGGATCTGTATGTGCGTTATAATTAATCGAAATTAGTCGATTAATCAATAAAATAAAAAACGATTAATCGAACACAAAAATTTTGATCAGTAACAGCCCTACTTTTAATGTCTGGGAGACCCATTGTTCTGTTCTCGCTACACGTTTTTCCCCTGGCGTGTATGTAGCTCAACATACAGCTTAAACCTTGCATCCTAAATAACCAGACTGTCTGTAACTTTGGATCTTTATTACGATGAACAGATAATGTTCATACAAGATGCGTATGAATAATTGTGAAACTAGAGATAAACGAATAAATGAACATATAAAAATTATATGAACACAAACAAATGTATACTAGGCATATAGATAAACAGTCTTTATTATCCCAGTGATGCTGTCCCAGGAGGATCAAGAAACATGTGGTGCAGGCTTAGCTGACTCCATGTGGACTGTCCAGTGAAAAAGAGATGAAAGAGTGGTGATAGGAAGTGAAGACAGTTTTCAGTAACACGACAGGAAATGTACATTACCCTAGAACTTGCCCATCAACAGTCCTTTCAGAGTGACATCTAGTGGACAATATTTGAATTACAAGTGGCCGAATGACGCACAAGCTCTTAGGCCTCGTACACACGGTCTGCTAGACCGTCCCAGCAGACAGATTCGATCATGTGTACGGCCGAGCCGACGGATTTGGCCACCCGACAGATTTCAAAGCATGCTTTGAAATCTATCGGGTGGGAATCCGTCCGCCCGACATGTCTGCTGGTTAGTACACTTACCAGCAGACATGTCGTCCCGCACCGCCGCCGAATGGATTTGGCTCATGCGCGGAAGTGTTTTACTTCCTGGTGTGGTGACGTGGCGGCGTCAACGTCACCGCCACGTCACCGACACGTCAGCGCGCCGTCTGCTGGCGGGGATTTTGGTTTGCTCGTGTGTACACGCGAGCAAACCAAAATCCTAACAAACAGATTTGTTCAAATCGGTCGGCTTCCCCATGATGTCACGGGGGACCCCGCCCCCTCTGACGCATTCCTGTGAAACGTCAGAGGGGGCGAGGTCACCCATGACACCACGGGGAAGTCAACGGAAACCCTGTTGCATCAGAGGAGGGGCGGAGTCACATGTCCACGTCATGGGTGGCCCCGCCCTCGGTTACTTAAGAAATGTCAGATGGCTCATGTGTCGTTTGGCTAGGTGCCTGCTATGGAGGCAGTATCATTCGTAGCGGCAAGTCGGACTCGTAGAAGGAATACGGCGCTGGATTTTTTTTTAATTAAAGGACTTGTGTTAAACTGTGTGTTTGTTACCAATTCACATAGGGGGGGCAGCATCTGGGGGTCCCCTTTGTTAAAGGGGACTTCCAGATTCCGATAAGCCCCCACCCACAGACCCCCACAACCACTGGGCAAGAGTTGTGGGGATGAGGCCCTTGTCCCCATCCTTCCCATGTTGAGGGCATGTGGCCTGGTACAGTTCAGGAGGGGAGGGGTGCTCTCTTGTCCCCCCTCTTTTCCTGCATCCTGCCAGGTTGCGTGCTTGCATAATGGTCTGGTATGGATTTTTGGGGGAATTTTTTTTAACTTTGGTGTGGGGTTCCCCTTAAAATTCATACCAGACCTGAAGGTTTTTAAAAAATAAATAAAAAATTGGCGCAGGGTTCCCCTTAATATCTATACTAGACCTGAAGGGCCTGGTAATAGAATTTTGGAGGACCCCCGCACATTTGTTTTTGTTCGGGGTTCCCCTTAATATTCATACCAGAGCCAAAGGGCCTGGTAATGAACTGGGGAGGGGGTGGGGGACCAAGTCGTTTTTTTCAATGACTTTTATCTGTATTGCCGGGACCCGCAAGTCGTTTTAAATGACTTGTTTTCCTTTTAGATATGTAATTTTGTGCAGGGACTTTTCTAAGCACGGGAACATGCGCTAATTTACAGGCATACTTTAGACATCCCCCCAGGTACAAAATTTAAAGGAATATTTCACTTTTATTGTTTGACTTTAAGCATTATTAAAATCACTGCTCCCGAAAAAACATTGAAAAAACATTGATCCATGTCCCCTGGGGCAGGACCCAGGTCCCCAAACACTTTTTATGACAATAATTTGCATATTAACCTTTAAAATCAGCACTTTTGATTTCTCCCATAGACTTTTAAAGGGTGTTGAATTTGCCACAAACACCCCAAATTGTTCGCTTATTCTGATTAACTAGCCTATTGAGCTGTTCAAGCATTAATATAAAGAAGAAGAGGAACAGGGGACAGCCTTGTCTGGTCTCTCTCTTTTTTTTTTTTTTTATATCAACATTCTCAGACCAGGTGCTGTTTACTTTAATTTAAGCTGTGGGATTGTGATATAGTGTGGCAATCCAATATATCAGGCATGGGGATCAGCGGCAGTGCTGGGGAGGGATCGAGATCAGTGGTGGTGCTGGGAAGGAAGGGATGGGGATCAGTAGCAGTGTTAGGAAGGGATGGTGATCAGTGGCAGAGCTGAAGAGGGGTGATCAGTGGCAGTTGCTGGGGGGGGGGGTCAGTGGCAGTACAGGGAGAGATGGGGATCAGTGGCAGCGGTAGGGAGGGATGGGGATCAGTGGCAGCGGTAGGGAGGGATGGGGATCAGTGGCAGTGGTAGGGAGGGATGGGGATCAGTTCGGGGGGGGGGGGGCTGTCAGTGGCAGTGCAGGGAGGATAGAATCGCAGGTAGTGGTACTCACTTTGTCTCTGGTTCCGTGGTGTCACCTATGCTGAGAGCAGGAGATAAGGTCTCCTCCAGCCCCTCCCACTTCAGGACTTACGAGTCAGCTGACTTGTAGTCTCTGCCCCCGGCCATTCCATGAGCTGAATGGGCAGCTGCAAAGAGGCTGAGTGGGTGGCCGTAGGGGACAGCCCAGCTTCTTTGTGTCCTACATGACATGCAGCCCCGCTCACTGCTTTGATACACCATCTGCCTGCCTGGAAGGGGGGAGATACAGAGCTCCTTGCAGCCATAAGTCCCCTTTCCTTCTTAGGCTGCCCCTAACCCACACAGTCAGCCAATGAGGGGGCACCTTCGACGCCTCTGACTAATATGTGCTGGTTGCGGCACCCCTGCACACAAAACTGCAAAAAAAATGTGGGTGTCAATTTGCTACCCCTCTTAAAGTGCTGCCTGGGACCATTGGACCCACCAAGACCCATGGTAGGGACGGCCCTGGATCAGCTTCACCTGAGTGTGTAGTGTATAAAAAATCCTGTGTTCATGTTCCATCAAGAGGTACAGTTTTGCATCTAAACTAGTCCTGCCTAGATCTTGGTTGCAAATGCAATATGTGGCTATAATATCTGATAACTATGTTCAGACTGGAGAAAGCAGTATACTGATGGTAGGACTCAAAAGCGGAGTGTGGGACGGTTCCGTCAGAATGTTCTTTGACAGTCTGCCCATTATTTTTTTTGTTTGCAGCTTGTCAGCAGGGTGTGTCCATGCTGCCCACGTGCCAGGCCACGTCCTTCCAGATGGTCATTTTTAATATGATTCCCTGAAGCCTCCAGGAGGGTCAGGACCAGGGACGGGCAGCACTGTTAGATGCCAGGATGTACTTACACTGTCCTGCAGCAGATAAATGAGACCTTCTCTCCGGCAAGATGGTGTCTGTAGGTAGGAAAAAGACGTTTCCAAGGGCACACTCCCAGGCAGACCTCCCTGCTGATGGGGATGAAGACAGGGGCAGTGTCATGCTACCAGGTAGGAGAATGGAGGTCTTGTGTCCCTCTGAGCGCGAGAATAAAGCCAGAAACGGTCAAGATGGTGGCGGGCCATGGGTAGAAAGAGGCAGCTGGCATCCCCAAGCAGCAAGGCACGCAGATCAGATGATCTGGCTGCAAAATAATGGCAGGACCAGGGGTAGAGTATGAAGCCTGGTAATCTGTTAGACAAAGTCTGTGTCAGGCTTGCAGAAACCAGGATGAAGGTTCAGAATTCCTGGAAATTCTCTCTAAAGCATCGGCCACAGCTCACGTCCAGTCACGCACCCATTAAAGTATATAATCAATGTGATTTTATGTGACTGTCAGTTAGGGACCTTAAATTGTAAGCGCTCTGAGGGCAGGAACTGATGTGAATGCACAAAATATATGTAAAGTGCTGCGTAAATTGTTGGCGCAATATAAATACCTCTAATAAAGAAAAAAAACACAATAAATTGCATATATTTATTTTAACAGATTTTGAACCCATTTTACTGTTTTGAAGTTTATTCACTAACTACGTGGCTGGCATCCGGATATTTTGATTATTCCATGGCCATATTAACTATGACCATTGTGTCTATTCTTGCAACAATTTACATGCTAAGGATGGTAAGCATAAATCTGTTACTTTGATATTTCAATATATTTTACTTTATTATAAATGCACAGATGGTAACTACATTATTTGCTTTTCTTTATCGTTATAGCAATCAGTTAAATTGCATCATATGGTGGAATCACATAACAATGTTTTGGTGTCTGTTCTTCAGAGAAATGGAGGTAAGACGCCCAAAGGGAAAAAATAACACATGTGTCATACTTACCTGCTCTGTACAATGAATTCTCCACTTCTCAGGTCCTCCGCATGTGCTCCTGGACCCCCCCCCCCCCTTGCCGAGTGCTACCATGCTTGTGCATGCTCGGTCCTGAGCCTGCTGTTGTATCTAAGCCTCGGCTTTCATGTGCATCGCTGGATCGAGATCTGGCTCAGGGAAAATTAAGAGGAGCTTTAGCTGATATGGTTTCTAAAGGCTTGAACGCAGCAATTTCCTGCAATAGAAGATAGCAGGGCTGGACTGGGACAAAAATTCGGCCCTGGACTTCATCCAGACTGGCCCACTTTTATAGGTCTCTCCTATGGTGCCTGGAAACTCCCAGGCCATAGCTGTTGAGTCAGCTGTCTGTCCCCTCCCCTGTGCTCCTTCTGGTTCCTCCCATGCTCCTCTGTCATCCCCCCTGCTCCTCCCTACTGTTTCTCTGTTCCCCCCAGGTGAGAGGAGGTGAGCGCTGTGGGGAGGGAGAGACAAAGGAGCGGAGGGGGGTGGCGGTCCGCTGTCACTGAAGCCGGCCCACTGAGCCATCAGCCCACCGGGAAACTCCCTGTAGTCCCAATGGCCAGTCCATCCCTGGAAGATAGTATACAGTATAATCACTTTTTCAGTGGACCATTTGTTTCTACCTCTCCCCTGTTTCAGTTCTGCAGCCTCAAAAATTCTCTTTGGCATTTAAGTCTTTTGGAAATGTTGGATGCCTGTATCCCACACCATGTACTGGTTGCTTTTTCTGACCCCCTATATCACTTCAGGGCTCAGCTTCAGCTTTGTATTATTATCCTACAAATAGCTGGCAGACCAAAATATGGTTTCAAATATTCAACGAGAGAAAATAAATCGAATTGACAAGTATCTTACAATACTGTATTACCTGGAGGCACACGGTTATGTTTTACTTTATAATACACTTGTTTAGAATATTAATGTTCCCTAGAAAAGGAAACTTTATACATAACTAACGTATTCAGGTTTAGTGCATGCCAAGTCAGCATGCACCAATTTACTTGACTTTTACTCCATTACTAATTTGCCTAGATGACCTTTTGAGCTCCTTGATGTAACCAAGTGTAGCACTGACATTCTTGTATATTGATGTGTGTTTGCATACTTTAATACAACGTCTTTGGGCATTGCTATGTTTAAGTATTTGGAGCCATCTAGTGACCAAATACTGGTAATGCAGAGAGATGTTTTGTTTAGTGTTTTGGTTTGCTTGGAGACAAGGACACACAGTGAGGAGAAAACAATCCCGGTTGTTAGGGCAAGTGATCTGAGGGTGCCCGAGGGACGGTGGTCGGATTGCAGAGACCGAGAGACACTCATCCGAGCATCAGAGGACCGGATCCATCCAGCGGAGCTGAACGGAGCTGACGGAGAAGCAAGTTGTAGTCACAGGACAAAAGTTACTACCCAGAGCTCCGATCCAGTGAGCGGGTCACGACCCACAGTTTGCTAAGTTCCACACGCAGTTAGCCTCATATACAGGCCTCACTGGGATTTATAGTTCCACAGAGGAGCAGAGAAACTGACACTGAGAAGGCTTGAGGCCTATCTACTTTGATGTTTCAATCGATTTTAAAATAGTTGTTGCAGTTACACCAGGAGCACTTTCACTTCAATTTGACTCATCAAAACTGTGGATTACAAATCACAAGGAGTTACTTTAGCTAGCGAAGAAAAGAAGATCCAGGACTAAGTAATTTAAGTAAGATCTCACGCATTGCTTATAAAGTAGGGGGAGCTCCTAGGTATAAACCTATGTATATGTATACCATTTTCAAATAGTTTATGTTGAAATCAATTGTGCTGTCGTCTTACGTTGGGATGACAGCACAATTACTGTAATTACTTTTTTGCATATTTTACAGTAAAATATATCTCTGATTAAGTATCCAGTTGTTGTGGCGTACTGTTTTTCTCCCTCCAAGTGCAGTCAGTGGATCCTGGGGTTACAATACAGGTATTTTGTATGGTCTTACATTCTATTGTATTGCATTGCATCACAGCTGTGCCAAGGGGATTGAGCCAAGTTAGTGGGGTTTATTGGTAGAGTGCCCGAAATCAAACCAACAGCTCCTTCGGGTGTCATTGCTACAGTGGGGGCTCGTCCAGGATTCCTTACACTCTACGAGCAAACCCGCCCCTTCACGCTACCATGGACCCCATCAAAGTAGTCCAATGGTGCGAAGCAGAAGGGACACGCTCAGAAGCGAGCATGGCCATTGAACTTCCAGGGAGCGACTGGGGAAAGAAACAAATTAAAGAGGTCGCAGTGAAACCAGATCCTGGGACCAACTGCACCTGTGCACTGATAGAGTGGGGACGGAATGTCCCTGAAAACTTCCACTGTGCCAGTATAAAATAGCTCGAGTGGCCAACCTGGTACGACAGAAACTGCTCGACTTCAATTGTTCTATCTTGAGATGTCTGGGTTTCATTGCTCTTAGGATGGGCCAATCCGGGCTTTGGCCACAGTCTTGAACCCTGTAGGGGGTGGCCGGAGCACGGGATGGTCCCATTTGGTGAGGTTAATTCCTGACTCCCTAAAACAAGTCTCGTTATACATGTCTGTGAACTACAGTAGTCTATCCTATGGGCGGTAACTGGTTATCGTTTCTGATATTAAGTTGTATTATATAAGGCGTTGTTCTACCGCCACAATGATCTTATGTTATTTCTACTCTTTGTTGAATTCACCTGTTACGGGTGAACTGTATTGTCTGTCAATGTGTATAAACCAAAAAACTCAAATAAAAATGTATTGAGAAAAAAAAAATACAAGCCATGAAGAAAAAAGGGGTTTGGAACTTATCCCTGAAGTATTGCCCACCAGGGCATTGAAGAGGACTCACGGCAAAGTTCCAGTCAGTGTCCGCAACACAGCAGCTGTGCCAGTGAGGGTGCCAGCCAGACTACTGTTAGGACAGGGCAGCCTAGCAACTCCAGTCGCAGCATGTGGTTCGACGGAAGGACCAGCAGCAGAGATCCCTGTAGAAGAATTCTGCCCAAAGAATACGCCTCTTACTCCTGCATGGAGAGAAAAAGCTAAAGCTCAACTTCTGAGACGGAGGGCAGCTTTCTCAAAAAGTGAATTTGATGTGGGTTTGGCGAAGAGTGCCACCCACCGAATTCGACTGGATGAAGACAAGCCGTTTTGTGAAAGGGTTAGGCGAATCCCATTGGGAGATCTGGAGGATTTGAGTGAACAACTGGCTGAACTCAAGAGGACGGGCATTATCTGGGAGTCCAGGAGTCCTTATGCCTCACCAATAGTGGTGGTCAGGAAGAAGAACGGGTCCCTACGCCTATGTATCGATTACAGGACCCTAAACCGGAGGACCATTCCTGACCAGTACACCACACCTCGGATAGAGGATGCTCTGCAGAGCCTGTCGGGAGCGAAGTGGTTCAGTGTGCTGGACTTAAAGAGTGGGTATTATCAGATCCCCATGTGCCCCGAAGACAAAGAGAAGACCGCTTTTATCACCCCAGTCAGATTTTTTGAGTTCAACCGGATGCTGCAAGGTCTGTCTGGGGCCCCAGCAACTTTCCAGAGGTTGATGGAAAAGACAGTGGGTGACATGAACCTACTTGAAGTACTAGTTTACCTGGATGACATCATAGTATTTGGAAGAACGTTGGAAGAGCACGAAGAATGCCTGGAGAAGGTCCTGAAGAGACTTCATGATGAAGGTCTGAAGCTCTCTATGGAAAAATGGCAGTTCTACCAGCCCTCAGTGAATTACCTGGGACACATTGTGTCTGAAGAGGGAGTGGCAACCGATCCCAAGAAGTTAGAAGCTGTCACTTCTTGGCCAAGGCCCACCAACGTGACTGAACTCAGGTCATTCTTAGGCTTTTGCTCGTACTACAGAAGGTTCGTGGAAGGGTTCGCTAAAATAGCCCACCCACTCACTGAGCTCCTGAAGAAACATGAAGAAGTTAGTGTAAGCCCAGATCAGTCAAGGAAGCCAAAAGAAGGGCCCAGAAGGAAGAAAGGGTCTATCCAGGACCAGTGGACTCCAGAATGCGAGGAAGCTTTCAGACAATTGAAGTGGAGCATTATCACTACCCTGGTTTTGGCCTATGCAGATCCTGCTAAACCATACGAGTTGCATGTGGATGCCAGCCGTGATGGACTGGGTGGAGTGCTCTATCAAGAGCATGAAGGGCATCTGTGGCCGATCGCTTACAGCATGGGTCTTCAAACTACGGCCCTCCAGTTGTTCAGGAACTACAATTCCCATAATGCCTAGTCATGTCTGTGAATGTCAGTGTGTTACAATGCCTCATGGGATGTGTAGTTCTACAACATCTGGAGGGCCGTAGTTTGAGGATCCCTGGCTTACAGTATGTGAGCAGAAGTTTGATTCCTGCCGAAAGAAACTATCCGACTCACAAGCTTGAATTTCTGGTTCTGAAGTGGGCAGTGGTAGACAAGTTGAAGGACTACCTTTACAGGGCTGAATTTGTGGTAAAGACGGACAACAACCCCCTCACATATCTGCTCACCACTGTGAAGCTGGACGCCACTGGTCACAGGTGGCTAGCTGCTCTCTCTGCATTTACCTTTAGCCTGAAGTACAGACCAGGGGTTGGTAATCGAGATGCGGATGCTCTATCAAGAAGGCCTTATGACCCCTGAAATCCATCAGAAGACTGGACTCAACTTACTCCAGAGGGGGTAAGAGCTCTTTGTGAAGGGACAAGTCTACACGGGAGAGGTGGGGCCAGAGCTGAAGAAGTGGGAGTATCCTCAGCGGGAGTACCCAGGTGCTATTGCAACGTCTCCCAGGTTGTACAAGAGGGTCTCCCCAAGCTATCCAGAAAGGATCTCAGGAGAGATCAGGAGGAAGATCCACTGTGTGGGCTGGTGCTGAAGGCAACAGTCTGATGTGCTGCAGAAGAGCCCCAAGAAGAAAGCCCGGCTGTTACTGATAGAATGGGATCGGTTGCAGATGCAACAAGGGGTGGTCTACGGAAGGGGCCCCTCTGATGATCCAGAAGGGAAGTGGCAGCTGCTCCTGCCGGAAAAGCACAGAGAGAGGGTACTGATTGCTTTACACGATCATCATGGTCATTTGGGAGCCGAGAGGACTTTCCAACTAGTAAGGGACAGGTTCTACTGGCTTCACATGAGGAAAGAAGTGGAGAGTTACTGTCATTCCTGCCTCAGGTGTATACAACGAAAGACATTGCCCCAGAGGGCTGCCCCAATGGGCCATTTGGAGAGCCAGGGACCAATGGACCTGGTCTGCATAGACTTTCTTTATTTGGAATCCGATCTAAGTGGGCAGGGGGACATCTTGG
This sequence comes from Rana kukunoris, assembly GCA_029574335.1. NCBI lineage: Eukaryota > Metazoa > Chordata > Amphibia > Anura > Ranidae > Rana > Rana kukunoris. The sequence continues at coordinate 215,492,864 of CM056052.1, forward strand.
TGGTAACAGATCATTTTACCCGTTATGCCCAAGCATTTCCTACTAGAGACCAGCAAGCAACCACAGTAGCAAAGACTCTCGTGGAAAAGTTCTTCGTCCATTATGGCTTACCTCAACGGATACATTCGGACCAAGGAAGGGACTTTGAGAGCAAATTGATAAAAAGACTGTTGGATTTACCAGGCATACAAAAGTCCAGGACTACTCCTTATCAGCCACAAGGGGACCCTCAACCGCAAAGGTTCAATAGGACTCTCCTGAATATGTTGGGAATTTTGAATGCAGAACAGAAACCCCATTGGAGCAAACACATTACTGCACTGGTTCATGCCTACAACAGTACCAAAAGTGAGGCCACTGGGTATTCACCTTACAGATTGATGTTCGGCCGTGAAGCCCGATTGCCAGTGGACCTGGCTTTTGGTTGCTCCTTGGATCACACATCAGAGACCTCCCATAGAGGGTATGTGGACAGGCTGCGGAGGAGCCTGAAGATAGCTTACGGGCAAGCTCAAGCCACCTCGAACTCTAGAGTCAACAGGAACAAGAGGAACTTTGACCTGAAAGTAATGCCGCGTACACACGATCACTTTTTGTGATGTAAAAAAACGTCGTTTTATCTCACAAAACAAAACAACGTTTTTCAAACTTCATTTTAAGGACCCCCGCACGCACATATACGGCCACAGAATGGCACGTACAGGCACAAGGGCGTAAATTTACGTCCCCGCCTAAGTGCGGTTCGGGGGTCCCATCAGGACCCCCTCCGCGGCGTGCGGGGGTCCCCCTGGCTCCGGGAGCGATCCGGGACGAGCGGGCGGATGTCAGCGTTTACCCGCCCCCCCGCGATCGCTCCCAGCCAATGCGCGCGCTCCCAGTCTCCTGTCACTTCCTCCTCCTGTGTAAACACAGGAAGGGGAAAGTGATGTAATCTCCCATCGCAGCGGTATTTCCAACCGCTGCGATGGGAGAAACACCTAACAGTAAGTGTGCACCAACATTACACTGACACACACTCACATAGGCATACTTAACCCCTTGCGATCTGCCCCCCCCCACCCCCCCTGTCACAGTGTCACTGAATGCAGTGATCTTATCACTGCATTTAGTGTCAGTGTGACAGGCAGTGTAAAATCAGTTAGTGTTAGGTTCAGGATAGCCCCCCCACCCCCCCTAATAAAGTTTTAACCCCCTGATCACCGCCCTAGTTGACCCTTTCACTCCCTATTGCCAGCGTCACTAAGCGATCATTTTTCTGATCGCTGTATTAGTGTCGCTGTTCCCGCTAGGTAGCTATTTTTTTTACTAAAGACATGTGGCTAAATAAATTTTGGCCTAAATGTTTGACTAAAACTTAGTTTATTTGATTTTTTTTTTTTAACAAAAAGTAAAAAATAGTGTTTTTTTTTCAAAAATGTCGCTCTATTTTTGTATATAGCGCAAAAAATAAAAATCGCAGAGGTGATCAAATACCACCAAAAGAAAGCTCTATTTGTGGGAAGAAAAGGACGCAAATTTTGTTTGGGAGCCACGTCGCACGACCGCGCAATTGTCAGTTAAAGCGACGCAGTGCCGAATCGCAAAAACACCTTGGGTCATTTACCAGCGTATTGGTCCGGGTCTTAAGTGGTTAAAAAACGACGTTGCCTACACACCATTTTCTAAAAAAGCTCTTGCAAAGCGTGGTTACGTACGACGGCACTCTGTTCCATTGAAGCTCCCATCTCATAACTTGCTTCTGAGCATGCGCGGGTTTAAAAACGTTGTTTTAAACGTTGTTTTGCCCACACACGATCATTTTTTGTGAAACAAAAGACGACATTCTAAAAAACAACATAAAAAATTGAAGCATGTTCGAATATTTTTTTGGTCGTTTTTCAGAAGACATAAAACGAAGTTTTGCCCACAAACGATCATTTTTAAATGACGTTTTTTAAAACGTCGTTTTATTTCATCACAAAAAACAACCATGTGTACGGGGCATAAGAGTTCAGGTTCTTCAACCAGGTGACCGGGTTTTGCTGAGGAATCTAGGCATCCCAGGCAAGCATAAGTTGGCTGATCGTTGGAGATCACAGCCTTATGTTGTGTGTAGGAAGCTTCCAGGGCTCCCAGTGTATGAAAAAAAAGCCAGAAGGAAACACTGGGCCAGTAAAAACCTGGCATTGGAATCACCTTTTACCTCTCAGAGGCAGTCAGGATAAGCACAGAGGAGGAATCCACATCCACAGTGGTGTGAAGGCCAATAACCATATCTCAGCTTGCACCCTCTACAGATGAAGATGAGGAAGTGGAGATGAGTTGCCTGTGGCCTCCGGAAACTTCAGAAACAGATGCTGATATCTCTTTTAGAAGTAGAGGAGGATAATAACGGAACTCTCAGGGCAGAGGCCCCAGAATTTGTGTCAGCAACTCATACTGCAGAAGAACCCAGTACTCTTATTTGCTCTCCATCTTTAGTCACTGAGAGGAGTGATGACAACATTTTGTCAAAAAGAAATGGATACCCCGAAAGTGCAAAGAGAGACATTCGCCCACCATGCAGACTGACTTATGATACATTGGGCGAATGCTCTGAAGCATCTCAGTTTGTCAGCAAAAGAAACCTTGAACTGTCTGGTCCCTCTACTTTTGATTCAGTAAGGGACAACCCCACCTCACCTCTTGGCACATCTGTACCAGACACGGTAGTATCAGCTGTGAGCGCACAGGATAGCTTCCCATCATATGACAATTGGTGGGAAGCTCCTCTGTCTGTATTGTATGACCGTATAGAGGCTAAAATACAGAACAGAGTTAGCAATTTGAACCTCTTTGGAGGACCAAAGAGATAAAGTAGGGGGAGTGTGTAGCACTGACATTCTTGTATATTGATGTGTGTTTGCATACTTTAATACAACGTCTATGGACATTGCTATGTTTAAGTATTTGGAGCCATCTAGTGACCAAATACTGGTAATGCAGAGAGATGTTTTGTTTAGTTTTTTTGGTTTCCTTGGGGACAAGGACACACAGTGAGGGGAAAACAATCCCGGTTGTTTGAACAGGTGATCTGAGGGTGCCCGAGGGACGGTGGCCGGATTGCAGACACCGATAGACACTCATCCGAGCATTGGAGCTTCGGAGGACCGGATCCATCCAGTGGAGCTGAATGGAGCTGACGAAGAAGCAAGTTGCAGTCACAGGACAAAAGTTACTACCCGGAGCTCCGATCCAGTGGGTGAGCGGGTCACGACCCACAGTTTGCTAAGTTCCACATGCAGTTAGACTCATATACAGGCCTCACTGGGATTTATAGTTCCACAGAGGAGCAGAGAAACTGACACTGAGAAGGCTTGAGGCCTATCTACTTTGACGTTTCAATCGATTTCAAAATAGTTGTTGCAGTTACACCAGGAGCACTTTCACTTCAAATTGACTCATCAAAACTGTGGATTACAAATCACAAGGAGTTTCTTTAGCTAGCGAAGTAAGAAGATCCAGGACTAAGTACTTTAAGTGAGATCTCACGCATAGCTTATAGTCAAATATAGTCAATAGTTTCAAATAGTTTGTTGAAATCAATTGTGCTGTCGTCTTACGTTGGGATGACAGCACAATTACTGTAATCACTTTTTTGCATATTTCACAGTAAAATATATCTCTGGTTAAGTATCCAGTTGTTGTGGCGTGCTGTTTTTCTCCCTCCAAGTGCAGTCAGTGGATCCTGGGGTTACAATACAGGTATTTTGTTTTGTCTTACATTCTATTGTATTGCATTGCATCACAGCTGTGCCAAGGGGATTGAGCCAAGTTAGTGGGGATTATTGGTAGAGTGCAGGCCCAAATCAAACCAGCAGCTCCTTCAGGGGTCAGTGCTACACAAGTATTTCTCTTGATTGTCTTTATGGTCAATTCTTTTTGGCTCCTCTTCTATTTCAAGGCAGCTTCGTAAGGTGTATCTCTAGGCTAAATTGTTAAAGCGGTTGTTTGCCCTGTTTTGTGATTTTTAAATATAGGTAAGCCTGTAATATGATGTGCTCTGAAGGCTCAGCGTATTGTGCCAGAACATTGGAGCTTTTTGCCGGAATCAAGGGATTTTTCCCCAAGGTTTACTACCGTTTTAATAGATTGGGAAATAGATCCCTTATCAAGATTGAATTACTAACCATGTCCTCATTGAGGGATTTGTCTTATCTATTTATTCTGGTAACCATTGTTATGGCCCATACACACGATCCGAATATCGGACGAAAACGATCGTCCGATGATGGATCGTACGATTTTCGGATCGTGTATACACTACTTTCGAGAGCCGATCACGATCGTTCATCCGATATTTTTCGATCAGACATGCGCGAAAATTTTCCTCGTACGATGTCAGATCGTACGATTTTCATTTAGTCAGTACAGCCGTCGTCCGACAATACAATACAAATACATTACAACACGTGACATCACTTCCGATCTTTTTTTTCTGTCGTACGAGAATTTTCGTGAGTTTAATAACCTATTTTATTTTACTTGCGATTATTAAGCGAAAAAAGTCGTACGATCCATCGGCCGATATTCGGATCGTGTGTATGGGCCATAACCAAGAAAGAAAGTGAGGAGGAATTCAAAATGTAACAGTTTTCTCCAGATCAGGAGGTAAGAAGAAATCTTACAATGAGGATACCTGTTTCTAGGGACAACAATTTCCCTCACTTTGGGAGATTTCTTTCAACTTCCTTTTGCATCTCTGGGACAGGATGTGAAGGTTTATCTCCCAAATGGTATACAGATTGCGCAAAAACAAAACAAAATACTGACAGATGGTTTATCCTTTTTGACAACATTGTAACATTTAACATTGTAATATTAATTGGATAATTTAATATTAAGTGTCTAAAGAAAGGGCGTGGAGGTTGCTAGCAACATGTTTTTAATGTGCTTTGAACATCATTTATACCTTTTTTTTTTTCTCCCTTTATATAGGGGTTCAACCCCTTTCTACTCTATTCAAAACTGAAAAACATTTTGAATATAGATACACTTTAACCATCTGCTCACTACTCTCAGTAAAAATACTGTGGGTGGGCAGCAAGTACAGGTACAATCACATAACTGTACATTAGTCTCTTTTTCCAAGTTTGGCAGGGCGCATGCAATCCTGTGCCATGATTGGATACAGCATGAGTTTGGCAGCTGATTTCAGGTAATATTTTGGCTGAAATCAGCTGATCGACTGTGTCTAATCATCACACAGAGAGTTCTATGTTTACAAACGCACAGAACTCTGTGTGCATAGAAACAGCAATCTGGCTGTTTCTTCTTCCTTGAAAATCAGGGAGGAAAACAGCTAGATAGTAGAGTAACAGTAGCACACAATACACACTGTTAGGCACACTTTTAACCCCTTAATTGCGCCTAGATATTAACCCTTTCCCAGCCAATGTCATTAGTACAGTGTCAATGTACAATATTGCATACCTCCCAACTTTCTGAGATGGGAATGAGGGACACCTATTAGCAAAAGTATGTAGACATAGGATGCGACCCCATGCCACGTCATGCTTAAAGGCAAATTGTAAAAAAAAAAAAATATTGGTTAAACCCACAAGCTCTTTTTTACCGTTATTATTCCTGTATATTGGCTTTTGTTCATTACAAATGCAGACATTTTGAAATTGGATAACGAGGTTTAGCAGTGGGAAACACTTTGTGATTGATAAGTAGTGCATTTTATATACAACTATGTAGATCAGACCAAAATGAGGGACAAATGAGGAGGAAAAAGAGACTTTGTTCCGAATGAGGGACAGTCTGAAATCAGGGACAGTTGAAAGCAATGGTAATACCACTGATCGCTTTATTAGTGTCACTAGCAACGGTAGTGACATTCCCAGATAGTGTCTGTTAGTGCCAGATAGTCCGCCACTCTATTACAGTTCCATTATAAGTCACTGATCATCGCCATTATAGTATTGCGTCTATAGCTACATAAATTCCAGTATACTGTATATATTGTTTGTAGATTCTGTGGGGATCAGAGGAGTATGCTAAAGCTTTCTCACAAACCAATTAATATACGCTTATTTGGATCTTTTTCTTTTTACCAAAGACATGCAGCAGAATACATTTTGGCCTCAATTTATGAAGACATTTTTTTTTTTTATGGAAAATATTAATATATTTTTCTTTCAAAATTGTTGATCGTTTTTCTTTTATGTAAAAAGAAAAAAAAAAACACAGCAGTGATCAAAATACCACCAAATGAAAGCTCTATTTGTGTGGAAAAATTATAAAATTTTCATTTGCATACGTGTGTTGCATGACTGCACATTTGCCAGTTAAAGTAGTGCAGTGATAGCACAAAATGGTCATGAAGGGGGTAAAATCTTCTGGAGGTCAAATGGTTACAACTTGTTCTGTTGTAAAGCTCTATGCAATATGTATATGCTAGTCACTTTAAGATTGTATAATACATTTTCCTACAATGTTTTAATTTCACATCTTGTTATTTTTAAGACTTGAATTAAACCTTTATACAATGTTAGTATGCCATGGAATATAGGAATGTCATTGAAAATATGGACATGTCTTTAGAAATTTTAGGGTATTTATTTTTTATTTTACTCAAAAATTATCCTAACAGATCCTGCTGCCTTTCTTCTCAAATTATCATTTGCATATCAGCGGCTGTGTCCATGTAGCCATTGCACCCCAATCAACATGAATGGGACTGCATGAATGCAGATGAATGGAACACCTGTGCATCTTGTGCAGGCAGACATGAGCCTGGCACGCATGTGCACTATAAATGAGGCCTTAAAGAGCAATACACAGTTTAGCACATTTGCACTGCTGTAGAATTTATTAGAGGTGAAAGCGGATTATCTGGAATTTAAAACTGTAGCAATGTGCAAAAGAAAACAGTTTGTATAATGCAACATTTTATTTTATAGGGGTTGAAGAAGTACAATCTAAATACCTGGTTCCTGGAGATGTTATTGTCTTATCAGAGAAGAAGTTTTTTGTGCCCTGTGATGCCATGCTAATATCGGGGGGTTGTGTGGTAAATGAAGCCATGTTGACAGGTACAGCATTATAAAACATGATATCAAATGTGGCAAATGTGGTATGGAAATTAAAATCTGTTATAGTTATACATTTGTGGCCCTAATTTTGCAGGATTTAAAGTTTTTGCAAACCCAAATCCTAAAAACAACACTATTTGGACAAGTTAGTAGAGTTAGTAGATAATACTATTATAACCTAAATAGCTATATGTGTACTGAAAAACGAATCTACATTTGGTTGTAGCCCTCGCAAATTTGCTGATCTGTGGGTGCGGCATATCTTAGGCAGACATGACATCACACGATCCCCCTCTCACCTATACATAGTCGCTCTCTGTCTCCCTATCTTTCTATCTCTCTCTGGGCTCCATTCATGAAGCGCTATGAAGCACATAAAAAAAATGCAGTAAAATACCCAGCGTATTTCAAACGTTTTCTGGCTTCACAAATAAATGCTAGTAAAATACAGCATGAGTGATTTTATGAAGTCATGCAATATTTTAGTAGTGAAAAAATGTGGCAATTTAATGCCTGGTGGTAGCCGGCATATTTATTTATCAGAATCTGGAAGCCCCCTTTAACAAGATGACCCCCAGATCCCACCCCCCTATGTGAACTGGTAACGTTACATTGTACCCCAACCATTTCACAAAAATACGTGTCCAAATTTTTAAAAAAGGACAAGAAACAGCTTGGGACAAGTCCTTTATTAAAAAAAAAATGTTCAGCCATGTAAATTCACGCCGCCCGATGGGCAACATGTATTTACATGGCTGGACATTTTTTTACCAAGTGGAATGTCCAAAAAATGTTGACCTGATGCAAGAAACAAGCCATGTGTGTGGATATGTTCCAGTTGATTAATTGAGTCTACCAACACTGTGTGGGCTGATTCTAGCTTTGACTTGCCACACATCTGCCACACTGAAGGAAGTACTCACAATCAACTTTTTTATACCCCAAATGTGCTAGTAGCAAGGCTCCTGTTTTGCTACCAGTAGCTCCTGTGCTGGACTGTGCAGGCACCAGCAATGCTGCTCTGCCTAATATTGGGCTGTACAGGTAGCGGTAGTAGTCCTGTGCAGCATGCTGGGTTGTTCTGCTAATAGTAGTACTTTTTGGGCAAAATGCTCTATTTGTATTTGTACCAGTATTGCTTATGTAAAGACTTTGTTGTGTTGGTGGCATTAGTGCTTCTGTGCAGTGCCAGATCCAGCACAAGATGCTCAATTCACTATGGGAGACAGGGACTAAACAGCATAAGATAATCAGATCCCTTGGCCAGCCAGGAGCTTTACAGTGCAGGATACTCAAAGCCCCAGATTACCTTGGAGACACACAGCAAGATAATCAGAGCCATTCATGACATACTCAACCTCAATAAACCATATTTCATGTATGTTTTCAGCTATAATAACATATAAGCCTCGTACACACGACCGGTTTTCCCGTCTAGAAAACAGCCGGGAATCCCGACGGGAAAATAGAGAATCTGCTCTCTATTTTCCCATCGGGATTCCTGGGAGAGTGTTTCCTGTCGAGAAAATCGGATGTCTGTATGCTTACCTGCAGGTGAGAAAAACCGCGCAAGCTCAATAACACTTCGACGCATACGTGGTAGCACACGTTAGTGTGGGGTGTAGCAAGATGGCAGTGACGGAATCGAATGTGACGAGACAGCAGCTCATCTTAGTTGATGACGTCCCTGCGTTCTTGCTATTCAAAAGGACGACAGGTTTTTGTGTGGCCATGTGTATACACGGCTTTTCAGGGCAAGCCTGCTAGGAATCCACCAACGTTTTTTTCCTGACAGGATTCCCGGCCGTGTGTACAGGGCTTTAGCTAAAGTAAGTATTTCACCTTGGAAGGCTCTTTTCCATAACTTCAAATAATCTTTTGCCCCTATGGATCTTCTACATAAGGCCCTAATATATTTGATGATATCCTACCTTCTCCTACTTTCTGTGGAAAGCTCAGCCACTGTTTTCAGAACTTAAGACAATCCTGGGACAGCTATAACATGTGGCAGAAGGTACTGTAGTAGTTACAAATGTGAACCATTTATTGTCCTACCTTTTGTACAAGTCTTTCTTTAGATATAGCTTAATCCTAATTAGTATTCTCCAATTCTGTTTTAAAGGAGAAAGTGTTCCTATAACAAAAGTCCCACTACCTAATGTGGACAATGAAATTCCATGGAAAACATACACTGGTGAAAATTGTCGTGGACATATATTGTATTGTGGAACTGAGGTTGTTAAGACAAAGCCAAATGCAGATGGGCTGGTCAAAGCTGTTGTCCTACAAACAGGTGATGATATTATAGCAAAAGAAAAAAAAATATGCTTTTGCTAAATTAGATTGACAATATGTACTCATTAGTTTATTATGATTACTAGAAATAATTGCCAGAAAAAAGAAATCATATACTGTGTTTTTGTCTTTTCTGAATGGTTCATTTATCCACCCTCTGCAAATCAAGAATTCAAGATTTTCCACAGCATCAGTGTTTAACTTCCATTTCAGATTTGACTTTATCACTGGGTACCTGTCATGTGAAAAATAAGTACCCTATGGAAATTGTTACCCTTCTTAACATATTTGAACAGGCAAACATTAGATCTTCGAATATTTAACCACTTAAGCCCCGGACCAAAATGCTGCTAAATGACCCAAGGGGTTTTTACAATTCGGCACTGCGTCGCTTTAACAGACAATTGCGTGGTCGTGCGACGTGGCTCCCAAACAAAATTTGCGTCCTTTTCTTCCCACAATAGAGCTTTCTTTTGGTGGTATTTGATCGCCTCTGAGATTTTTATTTTTTGCGCTATATACAAAAATAGAGCGACATTTTTGAAAAAAAAACAATATTTTTTACTTTTTGTTATAAGAAAAATCAAATAAACTAAATTTTAGTCAAACATTTAGGCCAAAATTTATTCAGCCACATGTCTTTAGTAAAAAAAAATCGCAATAAAAAAAAAAAACTACCTAGCGGGAACAGTGACACTAATACAGCGATCAGAAAAATGATCGCTTAGTGACACTGGCAATAGGGAGTGAAAGGGTTAACTAGGGCGGTGATCAAGAGGTTACAACTTTTTTAGGTCCAGGGTAGCCCAGTACCCCCCCCCCCTAACACTAACTGCCTGTCACACTAACTGTCACACTGACACTAAATGCAGTGATCAGTACATATATGATCACTGCATTTAGTGACACTGTGACAGGGGGGTGGGGGTGATCGCAAGGGGTTAATGTGCCTGCGTGTAGTGTGTGTCAGTGTAGTGTTAGTGCAGACTTACTGTGCCATGTAATCTCTTCTCAGCGGCGGTTGAAAATACCGCCGAGAGCAGAGATTTCATCATTTTCCCCTTCCTGTAATTACACAGGAGGAGGAAGTGCACTGCAGGGGAGCGCGCGCATTGGCTGGGAGCGATTGTGAGGGGGCGGACAAAAACAAATAGCCGCCCCCTCATCCCAGATCGCTCCCAGAGCCACGGGAACCGTCGCATGTACCGGGGGGTCCCGATCGGAACCCCGAACCACGTCTAGGCAGGGACGTACAGGTACGCCAATGTGCATGTACGTGCCCTTCTGCCGACGTAAATGTACATGCGGCGGTCCGCAAGTGGTTAAGCACTGCTCGAATATAGGTGATATAAATAAAAAATAAAATAAACACATTAAAAAATTTCCTTTTTTGAAAATGTATTTATTCAACAAACAATATAATTATATGTAATGGTGTACTGTGTAAAAGGCTGGTATTGCTGCATTTAGCAGAAATATCTGTATATAGGCATTTTGTATAGCTGCCCACCATTGTCTGTCTTCGACAGTGATCTTTTTAAAATTACATGAACTTGACAGCTTTCAGCTTAACTGACATCACCAAGCCCATTTATTGACATGGCCATGAATCCCCAATCATGTAAGAAAATGGTTGTGCTCTCAACCAAGCTGTTAAACCATCCAATGACTGGTGTCATAATTGATCACATGTGCAGCATGATGGCAGTTGTAGATTAAACAGAGGCCAAGATGGCATCTTCCTTGACTGAACAAGATAGGAGGGTTTACTTCCACTTTAACCACTTGAGGCCCGCACTATAGCCGAATGACGGATACAGCGCGGACCTAAAATTCCAACAGGACGTCTTTTGATGTCCGCCCCTTTGAGCGTTCCCGCTGCGCACTCCAAAGCGTGCAGCGGGGAAATCCTAAGCTGCCCGTGTCCCTTGGACACAGCCAGTCACAGATCAAATGTAAACATATGAGATCATCTCTCATTGCCGGCTCACACAGCGTCCTGTCAGGCCGCGTACACACGATCAGACAGGTCCGATGAAACTGGTCTGCAGACCAGTTTCATCGGACCAGTTCGATGGTGTGTATGGTCCATCAGACCGTTGTCCGTCAGACCAAAGTTTTAAAACATGCTTTAAAACCTGTCTGATGGACACCTGTCCGTCGGACAGGTTCGATGGTTAGCACACAAAAGCATCAGACCAAAAGCCGGCGCATGCTCAGAATCAAGTCGACGCATGCTTGGAAGCATTGAACTTCGTTTTTTCATCACGTTGTTGTGTTCTACGTCACTACGTTCTGGTCTGATCGGATTTTTGTCCGATGGTGTGTACGCACATCAGACCATCAGATCAGCCTCACTGTCAGGGAGAGAGGAGACCGATCTGTGTCCCTTGTACATAGGGACACAGATCGGTCACCTCCCCCAGTCACCCCCCTCCACCTACAGTTAGAACACTATGCAGGGTACACATTGAGCCCCTTCCTCACCCCGAGTGTTAACCCCTTCAATGCCAGTCACATTTATACAGTAATTGGTGCCATAATGTCGCAGTCCCAATAAAAATCGCAGATCGCCGCCATTACTAGTAAAAAAAAAAATAATAAAAAAAAATTCTGTCCCCTATTTTGTAGGCGCTATAACTTTTATGCAAACCATAAAAGTTATTGCGATTTTATTTATTTTTTTACCAAAAATGTAGAATACATATCGGCCTAGACTGAGAAAAAGAAATGTTTTTTTTTTTTTTTTTTTACATTGGGCAATTTATTAAAGTAAAATATTGTATTGTATTTATATTGTATTTTTTTTTCAAAATTGTCGCTCTTTTTTGTTTATAGCGCAAAAAATAATCACATACCACCAAATATAGCGCAAAAAAGTGATCACATACCACCAAAAGAAAGCTCTACTTGTGGGAAAAAAAAGGACGTAAATTTTGTTTGGGAGCCACGTCACACGACAATTGTCAGTTAAAACGACGCAGTACCGGAAGCTGAAATTTCACCTGGGCAGGAGGGGGGTATATGTGCCCAGTAAGCAAGTAACCTAGTACCTACACCATTGTCTAAATATGGCCATGGCGGTATATGGGCAATGATGTCGTCACTATCCTTGCACCTTCCTTTATATAGCTAATGGCAGCCTGAGGAACTCAGCGTTTCCATCAAAGATCAGCTATGTGTGGTGGGTCACCATGTTGTTATTTTTTTTTTGCATAAGTTGGTGGCAGTGAGCTTTGTGATATGGATTAACAATGAGGGATATTTTGGGGGGATTAAAATGTTTGTATTAAACGACTTGTCAAACATGTAAGTGTCTTTTTTTCCCCCTACTACTGTGAACAAAGACTGAAAAAAATAGGGGTAAAACTGAACTCTTGAACTAAATATTTTACTACTACAAAAATATTTTACAACACGTTATGACCCTCCACCATTAAAAGACAACAGATCTGTTGTTTTTTTGTTGGTGGAGAGTTATAAACTGTTCTGTTATTTTTTCAGATTATTGGTTCAGTGCTTGGAGTGTGCACAGCACTGTCATTATATTCTATTTGATTGATGTAGAACTAGATTATTATAGATAAATTCAATGTGGCAGTGGTAAGTTGTTATATTTATTGTATGTGTTTAGGGGGCATATCTGTGGCCCATTTATTAAAGGGGTTTACCAGCTTCTCTTTAACTGCCTGCCCACAGAACCCTACAACCACGGGGCAAGAGGCCCTTTTCTTCATTAATATGGGGACAAGATGCTTTGCCAAAGCCCCCCTTTGGCATGCATGCTCGGTTTAAGGGTCCTGTTTGCATTTTTAGGGGGAGTCACTGTTAAATTCAATACCAAACCTGAGCAGTCGAGTATGATGCTTTTTTTGGGGGGGGGGGGGGGGACTGGGCAGGCTTTGCAAAAAAATGAAGGCCCCAGGCAATCTATACCAGACGCTTCATTCTTGCTGTAGGATATTCTACAGGACAAATTACATTTACAAATGAAGACTGTGCATTGCATTTCTATTTAAAAGACAAAAATTGCACAGAACACTTAAAATTTTCACCACAATATATAAAAGACCCTAAGGCCGCGTACACATGATCGGACATGTCCAATGAAACTGGTCTGCAGACCGGTTTCATCGGACCAGTTCGATGGTGTGTATGGCCCATCAGACCGTTGTCCGTCGGACCAAAAACCTGGTTAGTACACAAAAGCATCGGACCAAAAGCCGGCGCATGCTCAGAATCATGTCGACGCATGCTTGGAAGCATTGAACTTAGTTTTTTCGTCACGTCGTTGTGTTCTACGTCACCACGTTCTGGTCTGATCGGATTTTGGTTCGATGGTGTGTACGCACATCAGACCATCAGTTCAGAGTTGTCTGATGAAAACAGTCCATCGGACAAGTCTCATCAGACATGTCTGATCGTGTGTACAGGGCCTTAGAGGTCTGCTTTGTATTTTGGTGGCACTTTTTGGGTCTGTGTGGGAGGTGTACACTTGGATAAATGTCTTTACCTTGGATCTTGGAACCTCATGCTTTTCAAGGGGTTCCATCTTATAATCCATTCCAGAACTAAAGGATCTGAAATAACATTTTGAGGGCCCTAATGCTTTTTTTAGGGTGGGGTTCCCCTAAAATTCATACTAGCCCTTAAGGGACTAGTATGAATTATGAGAGAAGGTCTCGTGCCATTTCTTTTAAAGCTATCCACAGCTCTATTGTTTACATGACTGGGGATTTTCTTCATCTTTACCAGACCCTTATCTTAGATGAAGGTCTGCTATAGATGTTAATTGTGAACTTCCCCAGAAACAAAAAATATGTGGGGATTCCCCTCATAATTCATACCATTTTCTTCAGGCCTGGTATTAATTTTACAGGAGAGCCCACCAAAAAAAAAAAAAACAGCCTGATGGTCTCACCCAAATTGTAAGCCCTTCAGGTCTGGGAATAATTTGAAGTGGGAACTTCTCATGAGGTCCCCCAAAACTCCAAAGAGATCCTTTAGTCAAGCATGCAGCCTGGCAGACCAGACAAGGGGGTGGGGAGAGTGTGTCACCCCTCCCTTCTTGAACCATACCAGGCCACGTGTCCCTATGTTGACGAGGGCAAGGGTAGGACGCTTATTGGAAACCGAAAGGCTCCTTTAACATTAAAGTGGATGTAAACCCCCCCCCAAATTTTTTTTTTTTGATGTCACAATGTAGAGTATAATATTTCCTATCATTTGTGCCCAGTCTTGCCACACAGGTAATCCAGCGCTGAGTAATCCTCTTTTATGTTCAGTGAAAATGAACAGCCTTCCAGATAAAACCCTGCCTAAATCAAAAAGTCCGGAATCTCTCTTCTTGCTTGGAGTGAGAGGTTATTTACAAATATAGCTAGGACATGTTTATCATATGTTATGTTTTGTTTATCATAACATGAGGTGATATAACATCATAAGACATCCTAGTAATATACAATGAACTTTGGATCACCTCTTGTTATGATAAACATGTCCACGCTATATTTGTAAATAATCTGTTACTGAAAGCAAAAACAGAGAAACAGACTTAACCTAATTTGGCAGGTTTTTATCTGAAGGCCGGTTAATTTGCACTGGACTTTAAAAGAGGATTACCCAGCGCTGGATTAACTCTGTGTGGCAAGACTGGGCACAGATGATAGGAAATCTTATACTCTACATTGTGACATCAAAAAATTATTTTTGGGGGGGTTTACATCCACTTTAAGGGTACATCCAGATAATGGTTTCCCTTATGTGAATGAGAAAGGGATACATACCCCTACTCATTAAAAAATAAAAGTATAATTAAAAACACAGTTTTTGACGTTGAAACAAAATCATAATATAGATCCATGTCCATTACAATTCCTGATGCCCTTCAAAAGAAAAAAAAACATGATGACCAAACATGATGGTTCCACTCTGTGAATCACAGCTTTTGGAGCTGTCATCAGCAATATTATAAGCGAAGGGCATGAATAAGGGGTGATATCATTACCCAAATAGTGCCATGAATAGATGCTGTAATAAAAAAAAGTAAATTTGACTGATATTCAGCTTTAGTTATCATCTCTTAATTTACCATATGTAAATGAAATGATAGATTAACATTTTTATGACATTCATTTGAAGTTTCAATATATGTTGACTCCTAGGATTCAACACGGCAAAGGGAGACCTTGTGAGATCAATTATGTATCCCAAGCCTGTGAATTTTAAATTGCACAGAGAGGTTACAAAAGTTCTTGGTGGGCTCATCGGACTTTCCATCATTGGAGTCATATACTCAGTTGTACTTAACGCATATAGTGGGGTAAGTAGAATACTTTTTTAGCAGGTGCTCTTGGACTACCACACCCACAATCCCTGCTGTGTCTCAGAGCACCTCAAGTAAGCTACACATCTCCACAGCTTTACTTAAATTCAATAGGTATATTGACTATGACTACATCAAACACTACTGACCTTGGTCAGTGTCACCTAAGTATTTAATATCCAAGTATTGATACTATTGCTCAGTGTGTTATACAAATATAGGTGTGCTCAGATGTGGGTTGTAATATTCATATGCCACATCTACAGTCAATCTCAAGTACTTAAAGCAGCATTAAATTCAAAATCAAAAATGTAATATAAATACACTAACAAATAAAGCCAAATGCTAGATGATTGCGTTATAATCAGTTACACAAACATTTTTTTCTCCCTTTTTGACAAAGGATTTACATAAATAAAACCTGCATATTGTAAGCACCCATGTCAGTGTTCAGTGGTTTGTCTTATTCCTGTAAACTGATACATCTGAAAGAGAGCTTACTGGCTGGATCACCAGGTAAAAATAGAAAGCCTGAAACAAAAAAAACTAATGCAACCATCACATGTAAATATTGGTTTGCTTTTGGGTTTAATACTGCTTTAATGCTATGCATGCATGTACAAGAATATGTAGCCGTACCCCCGTAGGGGTTGCAGAATGTAGTGGTTCAATTTTCACCCTGCCCAGCCCGACATCCATCTCTTATTTACTCAGAGACATGGAACAGTCCATAAGCTGTGTTTTTTTCTGTTTGTTTTTTAATGAGGGGATTGAACTTGGATGGGAATGGGAAATGATGGGATGCCTGGGAATATTCAGCACAACTTGCTAGGGACTTCTATATACACTTCCAGTATATACACTCCAGTCTTCTCTCCAGCACAAACTCTTACTTAAGACCTCTTATTCTTCACTCCTCCAGCACTTCCCTTGCTGCAGACTATTACTCCTCCAGACTAGCTAGCACCGCATGGTTAGACCTGACACTAACTCAGCCAGGCCTCAGTGAAGGCAGTTTTGCGTACAGGGGCCTTGGGCCCATGTGGTGTAGAAATAGTTTAGGTGCTAACTATCCTCGTTTCAACTACCAATTCCAGATTGCACCTCAGGCCCTGCCAGCCAGCCTGGCTGCAATGACCTCTCTCCACTGCCCTTTCCACAGTTCTCCTTTCTGGTTCTGCACCCATCATAAACTGCAAAATACCAGTTCTCTCAGATGTGCCTCCCCAGTTCTCCCGACTGTGTTTCAGTCACCAGCCCTCCCGGATGCGACCAGTTGTCCTCCCTGGAGTCTTTAAGCAGTGTTCTCTCCCGCTGTCCTTTCTTTGCTCTCTTATGTGCCTCTACTTCCAGAATCTCTTCACGCCTCCTGTATGCACCCAAGCCCCCCGCCCAGGGTCACCCCCCCCAGACTGAGGAGCTCCCCATGGGTCCTGACAGCCTCCACACTTTCTCACTCCAGCTCTTCCTCCTAACAACTCCTCCCCAGCTGGGCTGATCCCAGGTATTTGAGGAGCCCTGCCAATCCAAGTTGGGGGTTGGTCAAGGCTCCTCAAGATACCCCAGGCAGCTTCACCTCTCTTCTCCTTCCTTTCCTTCTAGCACCTTCTAGAAAGAAGAGGGAGGTGACAGTGATGCTACCTGTGAGTCACCCAGCCCTACTTTCCAGAAAAAGTCTTACTCTAGCACCTACCTACAAATATAGGCAAAACCAAGTAGTTTGTACAAGAAATAAATAAATACAAGTATATTACTTTTTTCCCTGTGTTACGCCTTAATTATATGATAATAGTTAGCCAGTTGTGTTTGGATCAAAAAATGATTATATACCATTAGGCATTACATGACCTCTCCAGATCCTGTGGCCATCCGGAATGTCCCACAACTTTCCATCTTCCTTCTCCACAAGCAAACATGCATAACCAAACATTTATAATTATGGAAATATATTTTTCAAGAAAAAATCTTCTGGTCCTGATTGTGTCTACATGACCAAGTACTGGAATGGTGTAAATCTTGCGCCACAGAAATAAGGTGTATAATCACAGTAAATGATTAAAATCTAATGAATTAATACGTTTAAAAATGGTAACAGCAGCTCCCCTGGAATCAGTGACCTGAAAAATATAGTGAAATGTAGAGGGTAGGGGGCGCTAGATTGCTAGTTGAATTAAATTGGTTGCAGAACCTTATATAAAAAAAATATATTATTGAATAACAATATCCAGTAAATTACAGTGTAGAAAAGTCCATGCAAATATATAATATAAATTGTGCAAATGTGCAAGCAAAAAAGTCCCAGCGATGCAATCAATAGAAAGTTCCAATTGTAGACACTGGGTATGTAAATAGATATTGCGTGATGTGAGGTAGATCAACAAAGTGGAAAGCCTTCACCACAAAGTAAGCATTTCACCCGACGTGATCAAGTAGAGGTTGGCTCCTTACCAGCATTTATTGACCCTTTAGTTAAAAAGAAGTCAATAGCGCTTGTATGACATTAATTTCGAGCTCCTTCTAGAAGCCAGAATGTCCAGTAGTACAGTCAAATTCCAACAGTTAATGCCACGGGATAAAAAGAAAACCGCAATAGTATAATACTGATTTATTTATAATGTCAAATGGCTCCTTACTATGTCCGGTGCCCTGGCCCCAGCACTGAGGCTGTTAGGCATTGAACAGTAGTGGAGAGGATCTCTGTTGCTGTGAGGTTCGGAGCGTGGCGTGCGTTCCACCACCGACTAGTATGCGCCTCGACGAACGTTTCGTTGGATTACTTCATCAGGAAGCGTATCTGGTCACGCTGGGGGTTGGATATTTATGCCCAATAACCAAATTGAGTGGCAGGTAAAGAGACCAATGACAGCCTCAGTCCCGGTACCAAGCGCTAAATTAAGATACATTTGAACGCACAAAGGAACTATATTTAAAAACAATCCATTATTTAACATTGCACAGGATAAATAACAGTCAACATGGATATTAAATATATGAAACTAAAAGATGCTCCCCGAAATGAATAAAATTAGTATACATATACAGTATATGGATATGTGTACTTGTGTAGAACTAAATAGTCACTGTGGGTCAGCAGACACGCTGCAGTGAATAAACATAGACAAATATCTGACCCAATTGATCAGACAAGGGGAAATAATTAAATCCCCACTCAGTCAACTATGCGTAGCACAGTGAATCAGTAGGGTATGATGGATTGACTTTAATGATAGAGGCAATCCCAATTGGAGGAACAGAACCAAAAACAAAACAGATATGAGAATCAACCATTAGTGAGAAAGCAATTGAGGTCCAGTTCTATGTTAAGGCCCAGCGGTTGCATTGTACGTAGACGGTACAAACACTGGATCTCATTTAGGGATATGGCCCTGGTGAGGTCGGTCCCTCTCCAATGATTGGTGGCCCTATCTATGCCATAAAAAGTCATCAAACGAGGATTCCTGTTGTGGTATAGATCAAAGTGCTTGGAAACACTATGATTAGGAAAACCCTTTATGATATTGGCCACATGCTCATTAATCCTGACTTTAAGTTCCCTGGTTGTACGCCCTACTGTACATATTACAGGGACATCCCAGGACATATGTGACGAACCTAGAGTGACATGTGATCAATGGTTTGATATTGAATTCCTGCTGTGTTACATTGGACTTAAATTTTGACTTTTTCTTTCCCTGTCTATTGGTAACTTTGCAGCAGGATCTGCACCGGGTGCAATAATGGAATCCTGATCCATCTAAGAAGGTAAGAGGTTTTTTGGGGGGGTCAGGAACATTAGGTGCTACCATATTTCTCAGACCTGGAGCCCTTTTGTAGATGAACTTTGGTTTGGCGGGTAAAGGTGTGGCCAAATCCGTGTCTTTTAATAAAATAGGCCAGAATTGTTTGAAGATTTTTTCAACACTTTTATATTGTCTATGAAAGCCTGATAAAAAGCTAATTCTCCCTGGTATGGGGCCCTAGCCCTGGATCCTAACAAGGTTTGTCTATCCATAACAGAAACTGAATTCTTTGTGGACATAAGATGGGTAGTAGTGTATCCTTTTTCTACGAACCTCTCAGTTAGCATATTTGCCTGTTCGGCAAAATCTGTGAGCTGGTCACAGTTGCGACGCAGATGCATAAACTGGCCTTTAGGGATGGCCCCTAACCATTTTGGATGGTGACAGCTAGAAAGTGAAACAAAACCATTACGGTTTAAATAGGTTTTTGTACTAATTTGATTACCTTTTTTGTAAGTGTCAGGTCAAGGTAGTTGATGGTTACTAGGCTGAATTCGGCTGTAAACCTGAGCCCGTATTGGTTGGTATTCATTTTAAGCAAGAAAGCCTCTAGAGAGTGCAAAGTACCCTCCCATAACAGTATGACATCATCAATATTCCTTTTATAGCATAGAAGAGCAGTGTTGTTATCCTTGAATATTGTTTCTCCTTTCCACTTATTTAAGACCATGTTAGCCACACTGGGGGCATAACGAGCCCCCATGGTGACTCCCTTGATTTGGTTATAAAATTTGTCCTGGGCCCAGAAGTAGTGGTTCCCCATGGCTATTTTCAATCCATCGACCAGAAATTGAATTTAGGTCGCTTGAAGTGAAGTACCCTCTTCCAATGCCCAGGTCACTGCTATGATGGCATCAGACTGTTTAATGTTGGTGTACAGTGACTCTACGTCTACTGTCACCAGCCAAGTGTCTCCAGTGACAAGCACTGTGGATAAGGAATTAATCAACTGTTTGCTATCCTTAAGATAGGATTAGCCCTGTGGGACCAGCTGTTGGAGAAAAATATCGAGGTACTCGCCAACCCTGGAGTAAAGGGATCTGATCCCGCTAACAATGGCTAACCATTGTCACCATGGGGGCTCGTTATGCCCCCAGTGTGGCTAACCTGGTCCTAAATAAATGGGAAGGAGAAACAATATTCAAGGATAACAACACTGCTCTTCTATACTATAAAAGGTATATTGATGACGTCATACTGTTATGGGAGGGTACTTTGCACTCTGTAGAGGCTTTCTTGCTTAAAATGATCACCAACCAATACGGGCTCAGGTTTACAGCCGAATTCAGCTTAGTAACCATCAACTACCTTGACCTGACACTTAGGCCTCTTACACACACATCAGTTTTTCTTCAGGTTTTTCTTTTCAGTTTACCAAATCCATCTAATATGAGGTCAAACCTCAAGAGTCTCAATTTGTATGCAATCAGGCAGGCCCTTGTACTACATAGTTTTGGTAAACTGAAAAGAAAAACCTGAAGAAAAACTGATGTGTGTGTAAGAGGCCTTACAAAAAAGGGTAATCAAATTAGTACAAAAACCTATTTCAAGTCAACAGACCGTAATGGTTTTGTCCCACTTTCTGCTGTCACCATCCAAAATGGTTAGGGGCCATCCCTAAAGGCCAGTTTATGTGTCTGCGTCGCAACTGTGACCAGCTCACAGATTTTGCCACACAGGCAAATATGCTAACTGAGAGGTTCGTAGAAAAAGGATACACTACCACCCATCTTATGTCCACAAATAATTCAGTTTCTGTTATGGATAGACAAACCTTGTTAGGATCCAGGCCTAGGGCCCCATACCAGGGAGAATTAGCTTTTTTATCAGGCTTTCATAGACAATAAAAAAGTGTTGAAAAAATCTTCAAAAAATTCTGGCCTATTTTATTAAAAGACACGGATTTGGCCACAATTTTACCCGCCAAACCAAAGTTCATCTACAAAAGGGCTCCAGGTCTGAGAAATATGGTAGCACCTAATGTTCCCGACCCCCCCAAAAAAACTCTTACCTTCTTAGATGGACCAGGATTCCATTATTGCACCCGGTGCAGATCCTGTAAAGTTACCAATAGACAGGGAAAGAAAAAGTCAAAATTTAAGTCCAAAGTAACACAGCAGGAATTCAATATCAAACCATTGATCACATGCCACTCTAGGTTCGTCACATATGTCCTGGAATGTCCCTGTTCCCTGCAATATGTAGGGCGTACAACCAGGGAACTTAAAGTCAGGATTAATGAGCATGTGGCCAATATCATAAAGGGTTTTCCTAATCATAGTGTTTCCAAGCACTTTGATCTATACCACAACAGGAATCCTCGTTTGATGACTTTTTATGGCATAGATAGGGCCACCAATCATTGGAGAGGGACCAACCTCACCAGGGCCATATCCCTAAATGAGATCCAGTGTTTGTACCGTCTACGTACGATGCAACCGCTGGGCCTTAACATAGAACTGGACCTCAATTGCTTTCTCACTAATGATTGATTCTAATATCTGTTTTGTTTTTGGTTCTGTTCCTCCAATTGGGATTGCCTCTATAATTAAAGTCAATCCATCATACCCTACTGATTCACTGTGCTACGCATAGTTGACTGAGTGGGGATTTAATTTTTTCCCCTTGTCTGATCAATTGGGTCAGATATTTGTCTATGTTTATTCACTGCAGCGTGTCTGCTGACCCACAGTGACTATTTAGTTCTACACAAGTGCACATATCCATATACTGTACACTAATTTTATTTATTTCGGGGAGCATCTTTTAGTTTCATATATTTAATATCCATGTTGACTGTTATGTATCCTGTGCAATGTTAAATAATGGATTGTTTTTAAATATACCGTATTTATCGGCGTATAACACGCGCAGGCGTATAACATGCACCCTAACTTTAAGAGGGAAGTTTCAGGAAAAAAACTTTTCACAGCCCCCTGCGTATAACACACAGGCACAGTCTACCCTCTATTTTCAGGGTAAAAAGGTGAGTGTTATACACCAATAAATACAGTAGTTCCTTTGTGCGTTCAAATGTATCTTAATTTAGCGCTTGGTACCGGGACTGAGGCTGTCATTGGTCTCTTTACCTGCCACTCAATTTGGTTATTGGGCATAAATATCCAACCCCCAGCGTGACCAGATATGCTACCTGATGACGTAATCCAACGAAACATATGTTGAGGCGCATACTAGTCATGCTTACTCACATTACTTCCGGGTCTGCTGGTTGTCGGTGGTGGAACGCACGCCACGCTCCGAGCCTCACAGCAACGGAGATCCTCTCCACTACTGTTCAACGCCTAACAGCCTCAGTGCCGGGACCGGGGCACCGGACATAGTAAGGAGCCATTTGGCATTATATTGTTTTTAACTATTTTAATAAATCATATTATACTATTGCGGTTTTCTTTTTATCCCGTGGCATTAACTGTTGGAATTTGACTGTACTACTGGACATCCTGGCTTTTGGAAGGAGCTCGACATTAATGTCATACAAGCGCTATTGACTTCTTTTAAACTAAAGGGTCAATTAATGCTGGTAAAGAGCCAACCTCTACTTGATCACGTCTGGTCTGGTGAAATGCTTACTTTGTGGTGAAGGCTTTCCACTTTGTTGATCTACCTCACATCACGCAATATCTATTTACATACCCAGGGCCAGATTCATAGAGCAATTACGCCTGTCTAACTGGTGTTAGACAGGAGTAATTTCAAATTTCGCGTGCCGTATCACTAGTTTGAATCCTCAAACCATGATACGGCGGCTTCGGGCTTCGATCCGAGAGGCTTACGTCTTCGTAAGCCTTCGGATCTACGCTGCCATCTATTTGCGGCCGCTGGGAGGAGTTTGCGTCGTTTTGATGCGTCGGGATATGCAAATGTTTTTTTACGGCGATTCCCGAAGATACGAGTGGTTGTCGCAATCACTTTCGTCTATTTTTTTGTACGTAATGTTAGAGCAGCTTTTTGCTGCTCTAACGTTACGTAGCCCATGTTAAGTATGTTTAATTTTTTTTTTTGTTTACGTAACTCGTTCGGGACTAGGATCGCCCGTAAACGACGCTACCTAAACAACGAATGACGTCACGACGTGATTTCGCGCAATGCACGGCGGGAAATTTGCGAATGGAGCATGCGCAGATCGATCGCCGCGGGAACGTGCCTATTTTAAATGATTCACGCCCCCTACTCGTCTATATGGATTGCGATGGACAAAATCTACCTGAATCTACCTGAATTCCACGTAGAGCCAGGTAAAAAACGGCGGCGTAGTGTATTTCTGATACGCTACGATAATCCATTTCTGTGTGAATCTGCCCCCCAGTGTCTACAATTGGAACTTTCTATTGATTGCATCACTGGGACTTTTTTGCTTGCACATTTACACAATTTATATTTATTATATATTTGCATGGACTTTTCTACACTGTAATTTACTGGATATTGTTATTCAATAATATATTGTTTTTTATATAGGGTTGGTTCTGCAACCAATTTAATGACCAAGTACTACCCGATTTCTTGCTTTCTAATTGGCAAAACTGTAAAAGTAGCCATATTTTCATCCGAATAAAAAAGAATTGCAAATAACCTGTATGAAAAATGACTGTATCAAATGCACAGACTGATCCCTCTACACAACATTCTAGCTATTATAAAGTACTAAATATTTAGCTTTCCATTAGCTTTTAGCGTTTTAGGGCAAAAGAATTAATGACATACATATGCATTATTTTTTTAATTCAGTAATGTTTTTGGCTTCAATAATATTAAATAGTTTTTTTTTTTTGTCACTACAGCATAAATATTGTGTGCTGCTGTGTACAATGTGACGGCATATTTGAAGCTATAACAATGGCACTAAAATATACAAAAAAATCAGTTGAAACGAGAGACCATACCAAATGCGGGTGTTGGAGAACTCTTCTTGTGGGTAGCGTCCAAAGAAATCCTGTTCTGAGATAGAAGTTGGTCTTGTGAGAGTGGGTGGATGGAAGGTCGTAAGCGGTGGTGACCATTACAGAAGTGTTGAAGATCAAGCTTATGTGCCTTTTAGAAAAGATGGGTTTTGAGAGTATGTTTGAAAATGTTAAGGGTTAGTGAGAATTTAATGGCAAATGGAAGAAGTTCTGGAGATAAGGTGGGAGTGAAAATGCATGAGTACGAAATGGTACCAGTAAAGAACAAAGATGTTTGTAAATAGAGTAAAATATCTGTTCGGGTGCATATCTGGACACCCGAATAAAGAGAAATTTTAGATTGATTTATATTTTATTTTTTTTCCCCTATAAAACTTTCATATTATCACTCTTTGTTTTGTAGGCAACAACTCGAGAATTGGTGATCATGGCACTTGTCATGGCAACTGTGGCTATACCTGTTTCTCTGCCCCCATCCTTGACACTCTGCACTCTCTACTCTCAGGCACGATTAAAAAAGCAAGGCATTTTTTGCATCAGTCCTCAGAGGATTATTTTGTGTGGACAGCTAAATGTTGTTTGCTTTGACAAAGTATGTATTTTTACATTTTCGGACTAAATGTTAAAAGGTATAAAACATTTAACAAATAAATAATATATTTTGTATAATCTGAGTTGGCCTGGATCATAGGTAGCCGCTGACTGTTGGGTGTGATCAGGAAGGATTACAAGAGTTAAGAAAACATTGAAAACATAAAAAAAAAAACTATAATTTTAAACCTACTCCATGGATTGCTTTAGTAATGCAATGTATACTGTATTTCAGTTGAAAGCCATGTGTGTGTGTGTGTGTGCATATATATATATATATATTTTAAACATACTTTAAGCGTAAAGTAAGCTGTAAACTTGAGTGTACAAATATACCACTGAATACCATAAAAAAATTAAAATGTATTTGTCCATGAAATGATACTGTACATAGGGGTTGGTTTACTAAAAGTGTAGGAAATGTTAATTTAGCAACGCAAACTTCACCAAACTAAGAGGTTAATTTACTAAAGCTAAAGAGTGCAAAATTACTCACACTTTTATAGAGAAACCAATCAGCTTCCAGATTTTTTTTGCCAAAAGCTTATATAACACAAACATAGCAGAAGGGGCCAAAAGGTTGGCGCTCGAGAAATTTGCTTTCTCTTAATACTCTCTTAGTACATCGATATGTTCGTGCTTGTCAAATGACAATTTGCGGATAGTTAGTATGCTAGACAAAATCCTGCACACATGCTTTTAAAAAATTCAGATGATCGGTCGTACGACAATCAAAAAGGCTTTAGAAAGAATGGGATTCTGCATAGTCCTAGTTTCCATAATTCCTCCAACAAGGAATACAATTTATGTAGATATTATTCACCGTATATACTCGAGTATAAGCCAAGTTTTTCAGCAAATTTTTTGATGCTGAAAATGCACATGTAGCCCCTTCCTCTACAAGTGTGCAAAGTTTGTTGTCCGGGGGACCTACAGCCGGGAAGCACCAATTTTTCGAATCCAGACACCCCTTCCATAGACTCCCATGTTAAATGTTAATTTTTTAGGTGAATTTGGGGACCCGGTACCGGCCGGTCGTAAGTCCTCTGGACCCCAAACTCGGCACACATGTAGCGCCATTTCTCCTCTACACGTGTGCAAAGTTTGTTGTCTGGGGGACCTACATCTGGGAAGCACCCCTTCTATAGACCCCCATGTTAAACATCAGTCTAGTCATGGACACAGTGAGGCATGGGCACAGTGAGGCATGCAGTTGGACACCCTAGGCTTATACTCGAGTCAATACGTTCCTAATCGTTCCTGATCTTCAAATGACAGTGTGGGAGAAGGCAATTACATTAAAGACAACACAATGGAAAATGAACAAGGGACACCAACAACCAAACAACAACCATAACCGCCGCATCACTGAAGTGCTGATGCGTGTGCCTGGCAGCCGCAATGTCCACCAGGTGCCCATGATCGGCAGATACACAGACAAGGACTTGGATCTGTGTGTGTAAACACACAGATCCATGTCCTGTTAGGGAGAGGATACCGATGCTGTGTCCCTTGTACATAGGGACACAGATCAGTCACCTCCCCTAGTCAGTCCCATTCCCCCACAGTTAGAAACACTATGCAGGGCACACATTTAACCCATTCCTCGCCCCCTAGTGTTGACCCCTTCCCTTCCAGTCACATTTATACAGTATGGTGGATATACAAGTAGTGCTACGAAAACAATTAAGGTCAGTGAAAAATAAATAATAATAAACACTCTGGATAAGTGTGATAGAACCACAGTGAAATATAAATAAATGTCCACTGGTTGATGAAGGAAACATCAAAAAGCACAAGTCCATCAAACATGGGTGTGTGACCACATCATCAGCATGAAAGGAACATTCTGCACGTACACGGGAGTAGATAAAATACTCTTACCGGGTGGCATTGATCTACTTGTCAGCGACAATAGATCATAAGTGCATAAACAGGACTCCACTCTGCTCAGCTGAATGAACGCCCAACAGTAGATTCCACACAAGGTATCCAAACAGTTGACTGTGATCCTGGACTGGAATCTCACCGTGAAACAATTGGCACAGGTTGTGATAGGAGGCAGAAAACCCTGGAGGTCTGCTTGCTTCAAAACGACAATGGATGGCGGAGACAGGATGGGTATCCTCTCAAAGTTAAATGAATATGAAAAAAAAGGTATCCGGGCAGATCATGCAAGGAAAACAAAAAACATGCTCTGATGGTGCAGGTAAAAAGAAGGATAAGGTTTTTATTTATAAAAACTAAAATGACATAAAAGTGATCACTGTAGCATATAAAAAGATAAAAACAATATGGGAGATAGGTGTACCTAGTCCGACACGTTTCGTCCAAGTGGACTTCAACTGGGGCATCTACTCCTGTGTACGTGCAGAATGTTCCTTTCATACTGATGATGTGGTCACATGATTGATGGACTTGTGCTTTTTGATGTTTCCTTCATTAACCAGTGGACATTTATAGCACTGATCGCTGTTTAAATGTGAATGGTCCCAAAAATGTGTCAAAAGTGTCCGATGTGTCCGCCATAATGTCGCAGTCCCAATAAATAATCGCAGATCGCCGCTATTACTAGTAAAACTTTTTTTTTTTAAATCATAATTCTGTCCCCTATTTTGTAGGCGCTATAACTGTTGCGCAAGCCAGTCACCTATTGAGATTTTTTTTTTTTTTAAACAAAAATATGTAGAAGAATACATATCGGCCTAAGCTGAAATTGCATCTAAGGAAATTTTTATTATCCCATTAAAGAAGATGAGAATGTGCGCTGCATTTCGACATTTCATCAATTGCTGCATCACGAATGTTAATTTTAGATTACGAACGGTAGTTTACAAAACCAAACTCTTTCCAGTCGTTCCTTAATTCCCATCATGCGTGTTTGTACTTTCGACCTTTGTGTGACGATTTCTGTACTGACCATCCAAAAATCTGACATTTAGCTGCCGTTCGTCAAAAATTTACTAGTCTGCTCATCCAGCTTTTGTCTTATGAAAGATTAAAATCGGATGTGGAAAGGAGCATACTATTGGTAAGAATTTCGGACAACAAGCCATCAAACCACAATTCCCTTCCAAAATTTGCATTGTGTGTACGGGCCTTAATTGTGCCTGTTCGCAGTTATATACTCAGTTGGCTTGTGCTCAAAAAAGTACATGCCCTTTTTTTTTTTTTTTTTAGCACATTCTGGTAATTTTTATCCAACTAGACTTCAATGAGAGTGTCTGTAAGTACACAATGCATGTGATTTTGTTTTTCACGCCTGAATTCCTTTCTTCCTATAGCAATGCTCTCCTCCCTTGCCCAGTCCAGGAAAAAAAAAATCCTGAAGTTTGATAAACATTTAAAAGATGCTTAAAAAAATCCAGGAATATGCTTTGTGCAGGTGTGAATGCATACCGTATGTAAACACCGCTTCACTTAAACATATACCTTGCAGAGTGAACAAACCCTATTCCTTTAGTAAATCTTTTGCCTCGTACACACGGTTTCCTGGCGGACTTTTTTACTGCCAGAAAAACCGAGGGGAAGACCGAGAGCCTGCGTGGTAGCTTTTCCCCCCTACACACGACCGGTTTTCCTGGCATGAAAACTGCCATGAAAGCTTTGGCCGGGAATCCCTACCGTGTGTATGCTCAACTGCAGTGTTTCCCATAGGAAAACTGCCAGGAAAAAGACCGCCGGGAATCCCGGCAGGAAAAAAGAAAACATGTTCTAATTTTTCCTGCCGTTTTCCTGTCGGGAGCATACACACGGACAGTTTTCCTGGCTGTCATGGCAGTTTTCCAGACGGGAAAACTGGTCGTGTGTACGAGGCATATGTCTGTATATCTGTATGTGTGGTATATTTAGTACTTGGCAAAATTAAAGATGTATGTGAAATAGAAAAACCTGTACATGTTGTGACCATGGATGATAATTTGTAATAATATGTATCCTATAATTACATTTCCAGTTGTTTTTCTTGATTAAGCTTACATATCTAAAGGCTGTCATGTTAACTCACCAGCTTATTTTAACTCAGACAGGTACTTTAACTGAAGATGGCTTAGACTTATGGGGTATTGTTCCTTCAGATGGAGGCTGGTAGGTTTTGTGACAATTCCTATAGTAGTAAAGTAGTTGTTATGCTGGTATTTTGTGTTGTATTGATTATGATGATGACAATGAGTCATAGTAGCAATGGTAGTAATAAGATGTTTAATAAATAAATAACTCTCTATGCTCAGGAAGCCATTTTGAAACATAAATTTATTGAGGTCAGTGTGATTCCGCTGCAAGTCACAGTTGGGCACACATGGAGATATTTTTCATTTAAAGTTATTGTAAACTATTACCTTGTAAAGCAACCCATTAAGTTTAAAATAAAAACAAAAGGCAAAACATTTGTGCATCCATTAACCACTTGCC
This sequence comes from Rana kukunoris, assembly GCA_029574335.1. NCBI lineage: Eukaryota > Metazoa > Chordata > Amphibia > Anura > Ranidae > Rana > Rana kukunoris. The sequence continues at coordinate 215,522,265 of CM056052.1, forward strand.
TACTGTGCACCTACACCCCCTTCCTGCCCAGACAAAATGTAAGCTTCCGACACTGCGTCGCTTTAACTGAAAAATGCACGGTCGTGCGACGTGGCTCCCAAACAAAATTGGCATCCTTTTTTTCCCACAAATAGAGCTTTCTTTTGGTGGTATTTGATCACCTCTGCGGTTTTTATTTTTTGTGCTATAAACAAAAATAGAGCGTCAATTTTGAAAAAAATTCTATATTTTTTACTTTTTGCTATAATAAATAACCCCAAAAAATATATATAAAAAAAAAATTTCCTCAGTTTAGGCCAATACGTATTCTTCTACATATTATTGGTAAAAAAAAAAAGCAATAAGCGTTTATCGATTGGTTTGCGCAAAATTTATAGTGTTTACAAAATAGGGGATAGTTTATGGCATTTTTTTTTTTTTTTTTTTTACTATTAATGGCGGCGATCTGCGATTTTTTTATTGGGACTGCGACGTTATGGCGGACACTTCGGACACTTTTCTGACATTTTTGGGACCATTTACATTTATACAGTAAACAATGCTATAAATATGCATTGATTACTGTATAAATGTGACTGGCAGTGAAGGGGTTAACCACATGGGGTGGGGAAGGGGTTAAATGTGTGTCCTATGAGTGTTATAACTGTAGGGGGAGGGGGGGTGACTGGGGGAGGTGACCGATTGTGTCCCTATGTACAAGAGACACAGCAACGGTCTCCCTGACAGGACGTGGAGCTCTGTGTTTACATACAGAGCTCCAAGTCCCCGCTCAGTTACTGGGCAATCGCGTGTGCCCGGCGGTGATCGTTGCCGCGGGGCACTCGCACCGGGATCCCAGCAGAGCGGCGGGTGCGCGTGCGCCCGCGGCTTTGAAAGGACATCACGTCATATGACGTGATGTCAGGACAATGGAGTCCTCCGCCCGCCGTCATTTGACGGTGGGCGGAGGACAAGTGGTTAAAAATAAACACATTATAAAAACCTTTTTTGCCCTGTTTAATAAGTGATCACATTCACTCTGTTCTCAACGGCACAAATGCTGTTAGGAGGAGAAGCAACAGTATACTGAACTTCCCAATAAAAGGCTACGCAAGGGGGGGGGGGGTGTCAGGTCAAGTCTGATCATTGGAGGAGAGCAGGCTGAGTTCCCAGCATAGCTATAGAACTGAATACGCTGTGTTCTCCTGTCTAGTGTGGTCCAGTTTTTTTTATAATAAAGCAGAGGGACTGATGAGAACATCAGGGATTTTACACAAAGAAAGCAATCCAAAGAGAAGAGGATACTTTTTCATGGAATTACATGGTACTGCAGGCACATATCAGGAAAATTAAATGTTGGGTTTACTCTTTAACTGTGGAAACCGGTAAATGTAGTTTTGAATATGTATGTGTTGCTTGTGTGGTTAATAAATATATAGTTGTCTTTTAGTTTTCAGGAGGTATTTCCTGTTATATCTGGTTGCACATTACCCTGGAATACTATGACTGGAGCAATGGCCAGTTGCCATTCATTGATTCTAATGGATGGGAAAGTGCACGGTGATCCTCTTGACATCAAGATGTTTGAAGGAACAGGCTGGGTAATATCTAACTGTTTTTAATTTGGAGGAAATGATTTACAGAGTGATTGTTGTTTATATCAACATTTTATATAAGATGCTTACTCCTGTTTTTGTTTCAACAATTTTTATTTGTAAAGCCCTTTACACACAGCCCAGAATCTCGTCAGGAAAAAAAAAACGTTGTTTTTCCTGATGAGATTCTTGGCAAATTCTCTTGCCGGCCAAGTGTACAGACGAGCAATTAAAAAGAACCACCGCTCTTTTGAATGGCACGAACGCAGTGACGTCATCGACTATGACGAGCATGCGCTCGTCACAGTCAATTCTGTCGCCTCCATCTTGCTTCACCCTACCTATGACTTGGAAGCTACCGCGCATGCATCTAAGTAATTTCGAGCATGCGCGGGTTTCCATGGAGAGGTAAGTATACACACGCTCGAGTTTCTCAGGCAGGAAAACACTGCCGAGAATCTCACAATGAGAAAATAGAGAACATGTTCTCTATTTTTTTCATCTAGATTCTTGACAGTTTTCTTGACAAAAAAACTCAAAGCCTCGTACACACGCACGGTTTACTTAGCAAGAAAGCTCTGCCAGTAGTTTTCTTGCTGGTTCTTGCCGAGAAAACCGTGCGTGTGTACGAGGCTTTAATAAGAAATGCAATACAGAACATAAGACTAAAGTGTATGTAACTCTAATGAGACAGAGAAAATTGAGTACTGTCCGTGATGCTTTTTTTATTTGCACTAACATCCAATTGTTCAGGACAAGCTTTCGGGGTGTTTCCCCTTTTTCAAGGTCCAAGCAGTACTGATTCACAAATTGTGTGGCAGAATGTTAAAACAAAACAAGAAAAAAAAAAGAGAAATCTCAGAGGGAAAGAAAAAAAACAAACACATACAAATCAATGGTAATAAACATAGCAGCAGAATTAGTGAGATAAGACAGAGGGAGAGCTATAGACTGGGGGGGGGGGGGATGTTGGTCACAGAGGGGGGTCATAAAACTGTAGTATAATGAGTAAGGAAACCAATATCTAAATTTAGGGTATTCGTTTTTGTGTCAAAAAGAATAATCATTCTTAGTTCAAATGTTTTCCTTTCCTGGAAATTCCCTTTAAGAACTAAACCATTAAATGAGTTGTAAATGATTTTTTTTTTTTTTTTTGCTGAAGTGACTGTTTATAGGGTATAGAGACATAATAGTTAACTGATTCCTTTTAAAAATGATTAAAAATAGATAAAAATCAATCATATAATGTACCTCTAGTTTCTAGTTTTATTTTTGCATGTTTCCTGCTTCTCTGCTGTACAGAGCCACAGAGCCAATACAGGGCAGTGATGGTTTGGAAAACTAAACTGATTGGTGCTGAGGGGTTTTAGACACACAGTAATCACACCTCCTTGATTAGTGACCACAGAGAGAAAGCTCCCAGGACTGTGGTTATCAGGAAACAGACAACCAGGAAATGTGGAGATCAGAGAAGAATTACAGCAACTTGAGAGCAAAAACAAACAATGAGGACATAAAAACAGCATTGCATTAGGGTAATATGCTATTAAGATTAAAAAAATTGTTTCCTTTACAAACCCTTTAAGGTCTTCTATAGTGTGGTCCAGTTGTGAGAAGTGATGTCCCACAGGTGTGCATAAACTGTCTTCCTTATGTTCCTTGATGGTATGTCTGTGTAAATTTATCCTCGCTTGAAACAGGACAGAAGTTGCAAGCAAGGATATATTTACACAGACATACCATCAAGGAACATAAGGAAGACAGTTTATGCACACCTGTGGGACATCACTTCTCACAACCGGACCACACTATAGAAGACCTTAATGTTTTAGTTCTTAAAGGGAATTTCAGAACTATCCAGGAAAGGAAAACATTTGAACTAAGAATGATAATTCTTTTTGACACAAAAACAAGTGGCCTAAATTTAGATATTGGTTTCCTTACCCATTATACAACAGTTTTATGACCCCCCTCTGTGACTAACATCCCCCCCTCAAGTCTATAGCTCTCCCTCTGTCTTATCTCACTAACTCTGCTGCTATCTTTATTACCATTGATTTGTATGTGTTTGTTTTTCTTTTGTTTTCTTCCTTTCCCTCTGAGATTTATTTTTTTCTTGTTTTGTTTTAACATTCTGCCAAAAAAATTGTGAATCAGTACTGCTTGGACCTTGAAGAAGAGGAAACACCCCGAAAGCTTGTCCTGAAAAATTGTATGTTAGTGCAAATAAAAAAAATATCACGGACAGTACTCAATTGTTACAATTGCACTTAGACGGCTACAATCATGTCAAGTAACTCTAATGAAAAAGAAATACTGTTTCCTTAGGCTCGCATCGCACCAGACTCACAGGCAGTTCACACTGCCATATGCAAATTGCTGGGAGTGTCAATACAAAGTTAATGACACTCCCAGATACCCATGCAATCCGATTCTGATGTGGACAAAAAATAGGGTCCTGAATGACTTTGGTCCAAATGCATTGCGAATTAAGCCATACAATCGGTGTGATATAAAGTACCATGGGTAGGACAATCCCTAAAGCATAGATCTGAAACATTAGGGAAAATAACGTGGAGTCTAACAGATTAAGTGCAAAAGTGCAAATTGTTTATCATGTATTCCCACTCGTGTAAGGTACATTGTAGATCACAATCTGCTTCACATGTATGCATATACGGGACGAAATTGGGAATAAAGCAATTAGCTAGGGCTCCATAAATATCAGAAATCAAACCCTTATCTCTAGGAGAGACACTGCATACAAGGACTTGGGTGAGGTAGGACTAGGGCATGAGTATATAAGTAAGGACCTTCCAGTGACCACTGTGTCATGCCTCACCCTATTCTAATATACTGTATCCATCCCTTCCCATAGATCATCAATGTGGTCTCTAGAGTAGATATTATCCCTACATTATTGTTACTTATGTTTTAACTAAAATTATTGGTTGTCATTAACTGCTTAGTTCTTAAAGAATTTGAATTTTTAAATCTAAGCATTGTCCTGCAATTTGCTTTATATGATATTGTAGGTAAACTGGCATATACTTATGGAAAATAAAAAATAACTGACCCCTTATTTATGTCTGGTATCTTGCTCCTTCCCTTAGGAACTTAATGAATCCACAGAAGACAATAAATCAAAGTTTACATTGGTTACTCCAGGGTGTGAAGCACACTGTGTAAGTTATTTACAGTTGTTCAGTAATATTAATGTGCTTGTAAACCCCAGACATGAAATATGAACAAAGCATGTCCCTCTATGGTGTGTACTTGTCTAAGTTAGGAACACTACATGTCATTTTAGATTTGTTCCTCTACTAGCTATATGAATTACTTCAGACATTTTTTCTTGACACCAAGAGAAAAAACGTGGCAGATAAGGTAGCTCCAGCTGATTGACATAAAGTACATAAAAAACATGTACAATTTTGGTAGCATCAACACATCAGACATGTATGTACAAAGTACCACATATAGTTGCTGGAACATGTAACTCGTAATTCATATGTGCTGTAATCTCTACGCGTTTCGCAAAGAACAGTGCCCTCTTCCTCAGGAGACAGCCAAGATTGAATTTTGCGTATATCTGAGGAAAGACCATGTCATAACAACAATATTAATAATTTAAGAAACTTGAAATGAATGTCATTGTAATAAAAAGTGCATGTGTTTGCATTTGACAGGCACAATGTGAAAAAAGGTTATACTCAAATGTTGTTGGAGTAAAAGGTAGACAAAAACAATGCAGACCAAAGATAGGATTTAATAACACTAGGATATCAATGCTGTGGAAAAGAGACCACAGGAGAGGATTTCATACATTTAGTTAAGGCGGACCTGAACGGTCCGTCCGTGTGAAAGGGGCATTAGACATTTCTGCTCTTCGTTATTACATAGTGAATGCATATTTTTTGTTGCTTGGGTGCCATGTTGTTCAGATGTTTTGAATTTAATTCTCAGGAATCTTAAACATATTTTGTAATGCTCTCTGCTGTCTTTTGAAAAGATTTCAGTGAAAGGACTCCTCATCTTGCACCAGTTTCCATTCTCTTCCAATCTCCAAAGAATGTCTGTTGTTACAAAAAATATGGGAGAACATAAATTCTCAATCTTCCTGAAAGGTGCACCAGAGGTGATGGTGAAATTCTGCAAGCAAAATACAGGTACTACAATAATTTTACTTCTATAAACACTTTATGATACAAAAACATTTTTCCAAACTGTTGCTGAGATCATTTACATTGTAAACTACATGATTGTTGTTAGTTCTGTAGCTTTGGCTGTGGCTACAATGGCTTTGGTTACCTCCTCCCTGACCTGACCCTCACCTGCTACCAGTACTTTAGGTTTTCATGAGTATCTGAGGAGACATGGGGGAGGGCAGTCCCCCTTTACCGGATGCCCCTCGCAAATTTACTAATGGTTCAAGGCAGTGGAGGCTGGTGCTCAAATTTTTTTGGGGGGGGGGCGCAAACAAACTGAAAAAAAAACCAATCAAACGGAGCTTCTGTGCTCATCAAACGCAGCCACTGTGCCCATCAAGCGCAGCCACTGTGCCCATCAAGCGCCGCCACTGCTGTGCCCATCAATTGCTGCCACTGTGCTCACCAATTGCTGCCAGTGAGCCCATCAATTTCCGCCAGTGTGCCCATCAATTGCTGCCAGTGTGCCCATCAGTTGCAGCTACTGTGCCCATCAATTGCCGCTACTGTGCCCATCAAATGCTGCCAGTGTGCATCCCCTGCCCGCCCGGCACTTACCTGTCTTGGTAGGGCAGCGGGTCATGGCACACTCCTCGATGTCTTCTCCCGTCCTCTGCTATGATTGGATGCCTGATGGGAGTCCAATCACAGTGCCTGTCGTTTCAGCCAAACAGGTGACAGGTAACAGACCCAAGAGAGAGGCGGTTCAGTGTTAGGAAAGCGAATATTCATTCGCTTTCCTAACATAACGCTGAGTGAACAGCGAGCGCCCAGCATGGCGGCCGCTGTTCACCTTTTTGGACACCTATTAGAGCCTATGGCTCTAATCGGGTGCTTCCAAAAAATATCCCACCCCTGTAATTCAGGCTCCCGGTGCCCTAAAAGGGGCCGGTGCCTGAATAGGGGGTGTCAGCGGCGACCATAGATAGATTCATGCAATGTATGAATCTATCTATGGTGATAGAGCGGTGGCAGGAGAGAGGGGGCAGCGCCCCTTATGGATGCACCGACACTGGTTCCAGGGCTTCTTACAGTGTGCCTACTGATGTGTCTGATGTCTGCAATCTTAAATTCTGTTGCCCTCTGCTCCTAAAATCTATTACAAGTTTGATGTCACTTTTAGAGACCATCAGGTCGCAAAGGCCTGCATCTGCGGTTCTAAATTTAAATCTAAATGGAAACACCCTGACAAGATGCTTGTTTCTCCTAGGCACATATTAGCCTTATTAAATGTCTAGAAGACCTCTATAGAGCTCTGTTCTCACTGTCTCACTGTCAGACCCTGCTTTTCACCCCATCTTGGTTATGACTTTACTTTTTCAAACCTTAGCTTTCTGATCAATGTCACTTAAAAGAGATCTTAGCACTGCTGACTGTGTTGAATGTTTGAAGCAAATGATTGTAGCTATAAAGCAGGACTACCCTGCCCAAAAAGTTTTTTATATTAATGTTATCCTGTCCCCTCTTTTATCAGAATTGTGTGTGTGTGTGTGTGTGTGTGTGTATATATATGTTTATCAAGTTAAGGTGCAGACAACTAAGTACAGTAAACGCTTATTTTTACCAAAAATAGGTAGAAGAATACGTATCGGCCTAAACTGAGGAAAATATATATATATATATATATATATATATATATATATATATATATATATATATATATATATATATATATATATATATATATATATATAATTTTGGGGGGATATTTATTATAGCAAAAGGTAAAAAATATTGCATACCACCAAAAGAAAGCTCTATTTGTGGGGAAAAAAGGACGCAAATTTTGTTTGGGAGCCACGTCACACGACCGTGCAATTGTCAGTTAAAACGACGCAGTGCCGAATCGCAAAAAGGGGCAAGGTCCTTTAGCAGCATTTTGGTCCGGGTCTTAAGTGGATAAGCAATTGCAGGAACCCAGATATAAAGATCATTCAGTAATGATCCTATGCAGAGCTGAGGTTTAAATGACCCACTTGGTGTCAGTATCTGTGGTGGACGTGCCTGCATTCTTGCACGTACAGTATGTTTGTGTACAAAGTCCAGTTAGGTTCCTGTACGGTAAATATGTGCATGATTATGCACATTAGCCTGATGGCTGGTGTGATGTTCCTTACACATTCCTTTCTCAACTCCAAGGTGATATTCTCTGAAATATTGCCTGTGCCATGCGCAACACAGGAAAGGCAGGGGGAGATTAGAGAGCTGAATGCATGGCTAAAGACCTGGTGTAGGAAGGAGGGATTTGGGTTTCTAGAGCACTGGGATGACTTTTCATTGGGGTGCAACCCAGAGCTTTTTTTCTCAGAAAATAGGTGCAGGAACTCAACCACGACCCGTTCAGATTTCACAAACAGTAGAAGGGTCTTAAAGGGGCATTAAATACCAGAATTGCATTACATACAGTGTGCAGAGTTCAGGGGGTTACAAAGCAGTCACTTGTAAACACAGAAACCAGACTTCTGTGTTCACAAGTGATTGTGGTGAGCGGGCACCAAAGGGTCTGAGCCAAAGGTGGTGGAACTGAGTTCCACCAAGTTCCCCCAGAAAAAAAGCCCTGGTGCAACCTATATGCTAAAGATGGTTTGCACTTGAATGGAAGGGGGTCTGCTGTGCTGGGGGAGAGGTTTAGGGGAATGCTGGAGGAGTATTTAAACTAGACTTAAGGGGGAGGGTGAACTTGAATTACATCGGGCACATAGGTCAGTTAGGGGTCAGACATTAATGGAGAGTGGAATGGGGATAGATGGAGGTGGGGTTATGGCAGGTGACAAGAAAGTTCCCATGTTGCAAACAGCCATTGGAAATTATAGTGCCATTTGCACTACTAAAAATCATATGAAAAACACCAGCAAAAAATGTAACAATACATTTAAGTGTTTGTTCACCAATGCCAGAAGCCTTCCAAGCAAAACAGGTGAGTTGGAAGCTCTGGTGCATGAGGAGAGCTATGATGTAATCGGTATTGCTGAAACTTGGCTTCAATCCTCACATGACTGGGCTATTAATATTCCTGGCTGTGCTCTCTTTCGGAAAGACAGGGTAAAAAGGAAAGGTGGAGGGGTCTGTCTCTATGTGAGAAGTGACCTCAAAGCAAGCGTGAAAGAGGACCTGGTTGATGGAGAGTGTGATGAAGTTGAAGCATTATGGGTGGAACTGCATACAGATGTGCGTAGTTCAAAGTTAATCATTTCAGTTTGTTATAGACCACCCAATGTTAATGAGGAGGTGGAGACTCGGCTCCTTACACAGATGGAAAGGGCTGCAAGGGCTGGGACGGTGATAATAATGGGGGATTTTAACTACCCAGAAATTGACTGGAATAATGGAATTTCTGGGGCAGTTAAAGGACAAAAATTTAAAAACCTATTGCAGGACAATTTTATGGTCCAGTTTATTGAGGCCCCAACTAGGAATGATGCTCTGTTGGACTTGGTAATCTCAAACCATGCAGAGCTTATTACTAATGTTCAGATAAAGGAGCACCTGGGTAGCAGTGATCATAACATGATTTTGTTTAATGTAAACTATAAGCAAGAAATACATACAGGAAAGATAAAAACACTTAATTTCAAGAGAGCAAATTTTCAAAGCATGAGGACTGCTCTCCAGGGCTTGGACTGGGAGGGAATATTGGCACCGATGAACACAGAACAGAAATGGGAATTCTTCAAAAAGACTCTTTGGAACCTCACTGCAAAGTATATTCCCATGGGCAATAAGTTTAAAAGGCTAAAGATAAAACCTATGTGGCTCACTGTCAAAGTTAAAAAAGCTATAAACAATAAGAAAATAGCTTTTAAAAAATATAAAAATGAAGGAACACTAGTGTCGTTTAAATGTTACAAAGAATATAATAGAATATGTAAAAAGGAAATCAAGGATGTAAAAATTCAAAATGAACGACAGATTGCAAAAGATAGGACAAACCCCAAAAAATTCTTTAAATATATTAATAGTAAAAAGGTCAAGTCTGAGCATGTAGGCCCTTTACAAAATAATCTAGACTGGGTGACTGAGGACATAGAGAAGGCAAATTTATTAAATGCTTTCTTCAGCTCTGTGTATACAATGGAGAATGGGGGAGCTCATGTCCATAATGGGGGTGGGAGTGACACAGCCCCAAATCCACAATGGCTCAAAAGTGATATGGTCCAGAAATATTTAGACAGAATAAAGGTGGATAAAGCACCTGGACCAGATGGCATCCACCCACGGATCCTAAAAGAATTGAGCTCTGAAATTTCAAAGCCACTGTATCTAATATTTAGGGACTCATTAATGACAGGAATAGTACCACTAGATTGGCGTAGAGCCAATGTGGTGCCTATATTTAAAAAGGGAACAAAGGGGCAGATTCACAGAGATTTAGATTATCGTAGCGTTTCCGAAATACACTACGCTGCCGTATTTTACCTGGCTCTACGTGGAATCCAGGTAGATTTTGTCCAGTAAACGACGGCGGCGTAGTGTATTTCTCCCGGCGCAATCCATCTACGCGAGTAGGGGGCATGAAGCATTTAAAATAGGCGCGTTCCCGCGGCGATCGAACTGCGCATGCTCCGTTCCCAAATTTCCCGCCGTGCATTGCGCGAAATCACGTTGTTACGTCGTAGTAGCGTCGTTTACGTACATTCCTATTCCCGAACGAGTTACGTCAAAAAATAAATAAATTCGACGCGGGAACGACGGCCATACTTAACATGGGTTACGCACTGTTAGACCAGCAAAAAGCTGCTCTAACATTACGTAGCCAAAAAATGACGTAGGCGATTGCGAAGGATACTCGTACCTTCGTGGATCGCCGTAAAAACTAATTTGCATACCCCGACAGTGAAAACGACGCGGACTCCACCCAGCGGCCGCAAAAATATCGCAACGTAGAACCGAAGGCTTACGAAGACGTAAGCCTCTCGGATCGAAGCCCGAACCCGCCGTATCATGGTTTGAGGATTCAAACTAGTGATACGGCGCGCGAAAATTGAAATTACTCCTGTCTAACACCAGTTAGACAGGCGTAATCGCTCTCTGAATCTGGGCCAAAGTCTTTACCAAGTAACTATAGACCTGTTAGTTTAACTTCTATAGTTGGGAAGATACTGGAACGTTTAATAAAAGACCACATGGATGAGTTCTTGCTGGAAACAAACTATTTAAGCAGCAGACAGCATGGATTCATGAAGGACAGAAGTTGTCAGACAAACCTGATTTCCTTTTATGAAGAGGTAAGTAAAACCCTGGACAGAGGCGTGGCAGTGGACGTGGTATACTTGGATTTTGCAAAATCGTTCGATACAGTTCCCCACACACGGCTCATGTGTAAGGTAAGGTCTACGGGATTGGATATATCAGTTTGTAAATGGATAGAAAACTGGCTGAAAGACAGAATTCAGAGAGTTGTGGTTAATGATTCTTACTCTGAATGGTCCAAGGTTATCAGTGGTGTACCCCAAGGTTCGGTGTTGGGTCCCTTACTTTTCAATATATTTATAAATGATATTGGGTCTGAGATCCAAAGTAACATTTCTGTTTTTGCAGATGACACCAAGCTATGCAGTGGAATAACGTCCTTGCAGGATGTCTCCAATTTACAAGCTGGCCTCAATGCTCTGTCTAATTGGGCGACTATGTGGCAGATGAGGTTTAATGTTGTTAAATGTAAAGTTATGCACTTAGGGGCTAAGAATATGCATGCATCATACATGCTAGGGGGAGTACAACTGGGGGGATCTGTAGTGGAGAAGGATCTGGGGGTTTTAGTTGATCATAAGCTCAATAATGGCATGCAATGCCAAGCTGCGGTTTCCAAAGCGAGCAAAGTCCTTTCTTGTATTAACCACTTTAGCCCCGGACCATATTGCTGTCCAAAGACCAGAGCACTTTTTGCGATTCTGCACTGCGTCGCTTTAACTGACAATTGCGCGGTCGTGCGACGTGGCTCCCAAACAAAATTGGCGTCCTTTTTTTCCCACAAATAGAGCTTTCTTTTGGTGGTATTTGATCATCTCTGCGGTTTTTATTTTTTGCGCTATAAACAAAAACAGACCGACTATTTTGAAAAAAATGCAATATTTTTTACTTTTTTCTATAATAAATATCCCCCAAAAATATATATAAAAATTTTTTTTTCCTCAGTTTAGGCCGATACGTATTCTTCTACATATTTTTCGGAAAAAAAATCGCAATTAGCGTTTATTGATTGGTTTGCGCAAAAGTTATAGCGTTTACAAAATAGGGGGTAGTTTTATGGCATTTTTATTATTATTTTTTTTTTTACTAGTAATGGCGGCGATCAGCGTTTTTTTTCGGTACTGTGATATTATGGCGGACACTTCAGACACTTTTGACACATTTTTGGGACCATTGGCATTTTTTAAGCGATCAATGCTATAAAAATGCATTGGATTACTATAAAAATGCCATTGGCAGTGAAGGGGTTAACACTAGGGGGCGGGGAAGGGGTTAAGTGTGTTCCTATTTGTGTTCTAACTGTATGGGGGGGTGGACTTACTAGGGGGAATCACTGATCTTCTGTTCATACATTGTATGAACAGAAAATCATCGTTTCCCCCGCTGACAGGAACGAGCGCTGTGTGTTTTCACACACAGCTCCCGTTCCCCGCTCTGTAACGAGCGATCGCATGTGCCCGGCGGCGATCGTGCCCGCCGGGCACACGCACGGGACTCGGGGGCGAGCGGGGGGCGCGCGCGCGGGCCGCCGGCGGCGCGCACGCGCCCCCTAGTGGCCGCGAAAGGCGCGACGTAGAGCTACGGGCTCTCGCGCAGCAGTGCCGACCTGCTGCCGTATTACTGCGGCGGCTGGTCGGCAAGTGGTTAAGAGAGGTATGGACTCCAGAGAGAGAGATATCATTTTGCCCCTGTACAAATCATTAGTAAGACCTCATTTGGAATATGCAGTCCAGTTTTGGGCACCAGTTCTCAAAAAAGGATATCGGAGAACTGGAGAAAGTGCAGAGAAGGGCAACTAAACTGATAAGAGGCATGGAGGAGCTCAGCTATGAGGAAAGATTAGAGGAACTGAATTTATTCACTCTTGGGAAGAGGAGAATAAGGGGGGATATGATCAATATGTACAAATATATAAGAGGTCCATATAGTGAACTTGGTGTTGAGTTATTCACTTTAAGGTCAACACTGAGGACAAGGGGGCACTCTTTACGTCTGGAGGAAAAGAGATTTCACCTCCAAATACGGAAAGGTTTCTTCACAGTAAGAGCTGTGAAAATGTGGAACAGACTCCCTCCGGAGGTGGTTCTGGCCAGCTCAGTAGATTGCTTTAAGAGAGGCCTGGATTCTTTCCTAAATGCACATAATATAACTGAGTACTAAGTTTTGTAGGTAAAGTTGATCCGGGGTAAATCCGATTGCCTCTCGGGGGATCAGGAAGGAATTTTTTCCCCTCCAGCAGCAAATTGGATCATCGCTCTGCTGGGGTTTTTTGCCTTCCTCTGGATCAACTGTGGGTATGGAGTTGGGTGTATGGGATGTACTGTGTTTATTTTGTTTGTTTATTTTTTTTATGGTTGAACTGGATGGACTTGTGTCTTTTTTCAACCTGACTAACTATGTAACTATGTAACTATGTAACTATGTACTCTAGCTGTCAAGTTTCTGTCTTTCACTTAAAGGAACACTAAAGCTTTGTTTTTTATTAGATCGATTGATTGCTCTAAGCTAGAGCATTTAAATATCACTTACCCCGTTTTTTCTTTTGACCTCCAAAATACAGTAATCCAGGTTTGAAAATGCCATTTCCTGTCTCTCCTCTTCTTGCTTTCCACCAGCATCTGAGCCGTTTTGCATGGTGGAAAGCAGAATGTGCTCACACCCTTCCTATGACTACAGCCCTGCGTGAAGATGCTTTCTTATCCCTCACAGGCATGGAGGCTAAGCCTAATGGGAACTGTAGTTCCCATTAGGCCGTGATGTAGCAAGAATGAAAGCGCACTGCAAACCAGGAAGTCAGTTAGAATAACGATTCAGGAGTGACGGAGGTGAATAAAACAGCTCAATTTCAACAGGTATCAAACTAGTTAACATTACTTTTTACTTTATCAGCTACTGTCGGACTTTAATTTAACCACTTAAGGACACTGCACTGTATATATACTTCCTTTTTTTAAAGATGGATATCTCGGTAACGGCAGCAGCTGCTGCCACAACCGAGGTATCCATCTTTAGTGCTAAGGGTCCTGTAAACGATAACGATGGTCTCCGTGGCGGATTCGCTGCGAGATCACTGTTATCCGTGGCGGGAGAGGGGCCCTCTCGCCGCTCTCCCGCACCCTACACCGCTTATTGAAGCCATCGGTAGCGGCGGAGGCGATCGGGTTCTCTTTGCTGCTGTGTCGGGTTGCGAGTGAGGGCAACATGGCCACCACCCGTCCCCATATAGCGTTGCTGGGTGAAAGTGACGTCAAAACGTCAGCCCGCCCAGCGTCTTAAAGAACCATTTTTTTTTTGTCATTTGAAAAAATTACAGTTTAATTTAATTTTTTTTGCATTTTGGTGTAAATATGAGATCTGAGGTCTTTTTGACCCCAGATCTCACATTTAAGAGGACCAGTCATGCTTTTTTCTATTACAAGGAATGTTTACATTCCTTGTAATAGAAATAAAAGTGATCAAATTATTGTTTTTTCAGTGTAAAAAATAATAAAATAAATAAAAATAAATAAGAAAACAATTTTTTTTTTTAAAGCGCCCCGTCCCGACGAGCTCGCGCACAGAAGCGAACACATACGTGAGTAGTATCCGCATATAAAAATGGTGTTCAAACCACACAAGTGAGGTATCACCGCAATAGTTAGAGCGAGAGCAATAATTCTGGCCCTAGACCTCCTCTGTAACTCAAAAGACGCAACCTATAGAATTTTTTGGACGTCGCCTATCAAGATTTTTAAGGGTAAAAGTTTGACGCCATGCCACGAGCGGGCGCAATTTTTAAGCGTGACATGTTGGGTATCATTTTACTTGGCGTAACATTATCTTTGACAATATATAAAAAAATTGGGCCAAATTTATTGTTGTCTTATTTTTAAATTAAAAAAAAGTGTTTTTTTTCCAAAAAAAGTGCGCTTTTAAGACCGCTGCGCAAATACGGTGTGACAAAAAGTATTGCAATGACCACGATTTTATTCTCTAGGGTGTTAGAAAAAATATATATAATGTTTGGGGGTTTTAAGTAATTTTCTAGCAGAAAAAATAGTTTTAGTCTTGCAAACACCAAATCTGAAAAACACCTAAGGTCCTTAAGTGGTTAAGAGGAAAATATTTTTGTCTTTACAACCCCTTTAAATTGGGACATTTCTCTATCTTCCCCATGTCTGGCTTCATTTCACCCAAAGGAAATTTCCCTGCACTGTCTAGAAGTGATTTGGGCTGTGAGAATCTAGCTCTAAGCTATTGTTTCAAGAAGACCAATTCTCTTTTGTCATCCTGGATGAACATGGAAGGGTGCTTCAGCTTCCCATTCTACCATTTGGATCAGGGAGGTCATTATTCCACCTTTCACTGTCTACTAGATCTGTGAATGCTTCTTGTTTGTTTTCAGCATGACATAACTTTTTAGATATGCAGGGGTACCCTATGTTCTTCTGTTTACCCATTCTCTAAGTTCTACCAATTGGATGTTGAGGCCTCAGCTGAAACAAGGTGTAGGGTCCTTCAGGCAGTTCTTTGAGTTGCAGACAGTCTACTGTTCTCTATTGATTTTCTTGGGCCTGTTGGTGTGCGTTCCCTGTGTTGTACTACTTTTGGATGTCTCAAACATTAAAGACTTTGGCCCAGATTCAGGTACATCTGTGCATTATTGGACCGGCGTAGCGCACCGCCTTTACGTTAGACTTGCGCAATTTTGCCGCGTAATCACCCTATTCTCGTAGCTTTTGCGCAGGAAATTGCGCATACGTAACGTTTTTTCAGAGGCGTAAGGAGGAGTAATACAAATTGGGAAGGACATGGGCGTGTTACATTGAAATGAGCCGTGACCCCATGCAAATGAAGGGCCGGCCGGCTCGCACATGCGCGCTTGAAGGAGACCATGTCAGCTCCGCTGTGTGCATGCTCACAACTCGGGAGCGGCGCAATCAGTGAAATTGGAAATGGACTAGGGCAACGTTGTGAACTACGCAGACAGCATAAATAGACACACACAAACGCACTTCCTTTGCAAAAGTACATCCCTTTGTCCCTTCCCATTTAACAAAGTGCTTTTGTCCTGTTGTTCGTTGCGGTGTGTTTTGTAGTTGTCAGATTAGTGTTCTGTGTGATCAAGTGTTTGTTAGTAGATTTTTGAAAGTGGTTTTTGATAAGTGTTTGAGAGACTGTTTGTTTGATTGATATATTTGTGTTTGTTTCTTTTCCTGCTCTATTTTTGTTTTGTTTTTTTGGTGACTGTTTCTTGCTCAGTAGTTTTCTCTCTCCGTGTGTGTTTTTTTTTGATTGGTTGTGCTTGTTTGTGTGCATGAATTTTGTTGACTGGGACTGATTTTTTTTGGAAGGATGAGTGAGAGAAAACGCAAGCTGAATTTTACAGTTGTGGAAAAACAGATTCTTCCCCGGGCCATTAGCGAGTATGGGCGTTACCTCCACGGCCCAAAGAGTGCCAACACCACCCCGGCCAGGAGGAGGGAGATTTTGGATAGGATCACTGACCAGGTGAATTCAGCGGGGCAGGGGGAGACACGGACCAGGTCTGGGATTGACAAAAAAATCAATGACCTCCGGCGTCTGGTCAAAAAGAAGCTGGCCAGAATGCATGCCCATGCCAGGGGCACAGGAGGGGGCCCACCATGCCGTATTAGCCTGACAGCGGAGGAGCGTGCGGTGGCCCTGACCTTTCATCGGCATGAAGTTGCGGGCCTGCCCGGCTTTGGCTCAAGTCCGGAGCCCGTGGTGCCAGGTAAGTTTTATTTTTTTTTAATATCAGGTGTGTAGCATGTGTGGGGGAGGGGGTGAAAGGGAATATGTGGCAAGTGTGTGGATCCTCCAACCTGTGAATGTTTTGTGTCATCCACAGATGTGCAGGAGGGTGCAGGGCCATCTGGCCTGACCGCACCAACCCCAGGACAGCAGCCTAATGAGGCCCCCCCAACAAGGCCGGAGTCCGCGGAGGAGGTTCAAGAGGAGCAGGAGAATCATGAGGAGGAGGAGAATCATGATGAGGAGGAGAATCATGAGGAGGAGGAGTCCATGTCAGGCACTGGACGTTTGGGTTTTGAGGACTCTTCCCCTCTGCCTGGCAGCAGGCAGGCCTCCCTAAGGGGGACCCCCCCCCTCCTCCCCCAACATGGCTCCCCTCACAAGGGCCTCCCCTTCTCCCCGGCCACAAGCATCAGCTGGAGGCAGGATGTCATCCCAGACCACCAGGGGGTTGGCCGATCTCCTGCCCGCCACCCTGAGAAGGGACCAGTTCCTCCAGACCCGCCATCTGGGACAGGTCAGCCAGACATTGGTGCGGATGGAGGAGAGCCTGTCCTCCATCAAGGATACACTGGGGAACCTGGACTCCCACTCCCGGGCTTTCACAACCTGCCTAAACGAACTGCAGACGACATTAGCAGGCGTTGGGCAGGATGTGAGGGCCCTTACCCTGGCTATCCAGGCCAACACGGCAACACTTGGTGCTGCCCTGGACAGAATAGCCGTGGCCTTGGAGGGCAGGCCGCCAGGTGGGCAGAGATCAGGGGCTGCTCCTCCTTCCCTGGTTTTACCCCTCCCCCATGAGTCTCCCCTGAGAAGCCGGGGCCGTGGCCGGGGGCGCCCCAGGCGTGGCTCACGCAGAGGGCACTAATTTGTTTTTCCCCAATTTTTTTTTTTTTTTAAATAGATTTTTTTTTTTTTGTCATTTTTTTTGCTGGAAATTGTTTGCTTTGGCAGGTCATTTTTTTGGGGTTTTTTTTTGTGTTGTGAATGCTGTGTGAATGTGGGGGTGACATTCCTGCCGGAAAAGGGGTGTCACCCTCTATTTTGGTGGAGAAGGGTTCCCCAGGACCAGGGAGAAGTGATCCCCAGGTCCGTGTGAATGGTGTATGAATGTACAGTGACATAATTGGAGCCTTGGCGTGGCGTTGCTGCTCACAAGTCCAGCATGGTGGACTGGTGCCAATCCAATTTGATGAGGATGTGATGTGTATGTGCTAGGGACCACAGTGGTGTGCATGCATGCATTCTCATTGTGCCATGATTAATGTGTGTGTTTAACGTGCAAAGATGCATAATGTGAGCTGGCATGAGATGGGGTCATGAGATGGGGTACCAGTGCATATGCAGAGTCACCTTGAAGGGAAAAGACAGGAGGATGTTGGTCATGCATGTGCCACTTGTGAGGTGTGCATCACGGGAGGGGATAGTCATGCCTGACTCCCATGTCACTCACCAACCAGCCAGCTGTCCCCATACATGTTCTGTTAGAAATCTGTGGGGATGGGGCTCTGATTGGATATGTAGCTGTCATGGGTGTCATGGGTGGTGCCATGTGTTGGGCTGCTGATGTCCTCCTGCAAGGTTGTGGTCATTCCAGGATGACATGAGGGGTGAATCTGAAGATGCGAGACACCTCAGAATCACTCATGCCAAAGATGTCTATGCGTGTGTGATATATCAAGTGAAGAGTGAGGGGCTTGTATCAGATAATAATATTGTATTAGATTAGATTAAATTGTAAATTTTATATAAGCAAATAAAAAATAAAAATAAAACATCTCCCGTGCCCTCCTTAGTGCCATCCTCCGTGCCCTCCTCCTTCTTTGTTCATCTAAAGTCAGTAGTATAGCTATGCGCGACGATGCCCCTGGCATGTTGGCATACAGATTGTTGTGCAACACGTGTGACTGCTGAACTCCTCACTAACAGTGTTGCTTTATCTGACAAGTAGACTTTTTTTCTCTTTTTAGACCAGCTTTTATATGATCTAATTTTAGACAGGACATTTTGCTGTTGCGCACACTGCGTCGCCTGCGCTGCCCCAACGTTGTTTTGTGGATCCCCGTAAGTCCCTCATTAGCATATTTGACTAGCAAATCAATGGTGTGTCTATTGCACTTTTGCGCGGAAGGATGCGCCAGTCTAACGAAATTACGCGGGACAAAAAAAAGACGATTTTTTTGCGTATCTCGTTCTGGGGATGCCGCGCAACGAAACGCATGCGCACATTTAGACTTGCGCACGCGCATCTCCTGTTGCGCAGGCGTAATCGCTCTGTACATCTGGGCCTTTGTGTGTCCCTCAATGGACTTCACAAAAGGGTTTTACGGTGAGTAAAAATTAGGGCTGTGACTGATTAAAATTTTTGTGTTCGATTAATTGTTTTTTTTTTAATCGATTAATCGACTAATTTCGATTAATTAACGCACATACAGATACAACTACTTTTAGCTGATCTCCTTGCATTGCAACTCTGCATTAGTCAGTGGTAAATGTGGTGGGGGCAGCATGGGGGCAGATGTGTATATTCTTGCAGTATGGGAGCAGATGTGTATATTACAGCATCTACCCCCATGCTGTAATATACACATCTACCCCCATGCTGTAATATACACATCTACCCCCATGCTGTAATATACACATCTGCCCCCATGCTTTTCATATACACATCTGCCCCCATACTTTCCTATACACATCTGTCTGCATGCTTTCATATACACATCTGCCTGCATGCTTTCATATACACATCTGCCCGCATGCTATACATGATGGTTGTCCTCTCTTACCTTCTTAAGGCAGGAGGACCCGTCCGCAGAGTAGCTGACACTGACACGTGCACGATGCAAGCAGGCGGGCGCAGTGGCGTAACTGGAACCTTCAGGGCCCCGATGCATGAAACCATGAAGGGCCCCCCCAATGTTGCCAACCTACCAGATTGAAATTTACTTTCACGACATCTGAAATTTACTGGCACAGCCACGTTTTTACTGGCATTTCGCAAAAGTTACTGAATAAAATGTAATAGACATTAAGGTAAAAAAACATAATTTCAATATAATAAGGGCAAATGATTTAGTCACATCACCTCCTGCCTCTATCCCCTCTGCCACCAACACCAGCTGCCTTCACCCCCCTCTGCGGTGCCACAATCTCCCCTGCCTCCAATCTCCTCCTGCGGTGCCACCATCACCCCCTACCTCCATCGTATCCCCCTCTGCCACCATCACCTGTCACTGTCGGCTGGGCTGTCTGTCACACTCTCTATCCCCGACTCCCCTGTGAACGTTGTGTTGCCTGGATGCAGCAGGCTCCGCCATTCTGCCGCCGCCGCGTGCTTCTCAGAGAGGTGCTAAAGAGGGGGTAAGACACAGGGTTTGTAGGGGTGTTACACAGGAGACAGGGGTGGTAGGCATGTTAGACATAGCCAGGGGTGGTAGGGAGGGGGTTAGACACAGGCAGGGGTGGTGGGGGGGGTTAAACACAGGCAGGGGTGGTGGGGGGGGTTAAACACAGGCAGGGGTGGTAGGGAGGGTTAGACACAGCCCGGGGTGGTAGGGGGGGTTAGACACAGCCATGGGTGGTAGGGGGTTAGACACAGCCAGGGGTGGTGGGGGGGGGGGGTTAGACACAGCCAGGGGTGGTAGTGTGGGGGGGGGGTTAGACACAGCCAGGGGTGGTAGGGGGGGGTTAGACACAGCCAGGGGTGGTAGGGGGGGTTAGACACAGCCAGGGGTGGTTAGACACAGCCAGGGGTGGTGGTAGGGGGGTTAGACACAGCCAGGGGTGGTGGTGGTAGGGGGGTTAGACACAGCCAGGGGTGGTGGTAGGGGGGTTAGACACAGCCAGGGGTGGTGGTAGGGGGGTTAGACACAGCCAGGGGTGGTGGTAGGGGGGGTTAGACACAGCCAGGGGTGGTAGGGGGGGTTAGACACAGCCAGGGGTGGTAGGGGGGGTTAGACACAGCCAGGGGCGGTAGGGAGGGGGTTAGACACAGCCAGGAACGGTAGGGGGGTAGACACAGCCAGGGGAGCAGTGTGACAGGTGGGGGGAGCAGTTTGTCAAAGGGGGGGGGCAGTGTGACAGGTGGGGAGCAGTTCTGGGGGGGGGGGGGCAGTGTGACAGGTGGGGGAGCAGTGTGACAGGTGGGGAAGCAGTTTCTGGGGGGGCAGTGTGTCAGGTGGGGAAGCAGTTCTGGGGGGGGGGGCAGTGTGTCAGGTGGGGAAGCAGTTCTGGGGGGGGCAGTGTGTCAGGTGGGGGGGCAGTGTGACATTTGGGGGAGCAGTGTGTCAGGTGGGGGGGCAGTGTGTCAGGTGGGGGGGCAGTGTGTCAGGTGGGGTAGCAGTGTGTCAGGTGGGGTAGCAGTTCTGGGGGGGGGCAGTGTGTCAGGTGGGGGAGCAGTGTGACGGGGAGAAGTGTGACATATAATACAGCTCATCCGACATCACATACACAGCTCTCTGTGCACCAGCATTACCTTCTCCCCAGCAGCTGCAGCTGCAGCACTGCCTCGCACATCTCTCCCTCCACCTGTTCACGGCTCAGCCTCCTGTTCTCATCTTGAGTGTCCCAGCCAGGTCCCGCAGCACCACCACCAGCACAATCCCCCCTGCCGCCTCCTGCTCCACCAGTCCATCATACCTAGAGCCGACCCGACGAGGAAACCCGGAAGTACCCGGAAGTAGCGCGGAGCTACATGTAGGGGAACTTGGCGCTGAGGGGGGAGAAGGAGGATGCCGGATGCTACATGATGGGTGCCGCATACCTCATACCGATTGGCTCGGGCGGCTCTAGTCCTGCAAAGGGAACGGCGTTCCCGCAGGACTCAAGCTCTGATACAGGGGGCCCTCGACACTGGGCGGGCGGGTGATGATGACGTCAGTGCGCCGCTACTTGCTTGCCGCCGGGTGGACCAAGATGGCCGCGGCTCCGGAGCTAGGCCGAAGCCGCGGTCTTTCCTATCGGCGAGACCGCGGAGCTCACTCCGCGGATCGTCGTTTAAAATTTTTTTAGTCGATCAAAGAAATTAACGATTAATCGAACAATTAATCGTTAATTTCCGCAGCCCTAGTAAAAATTCTAAAAAAAATCTGGATTTTTTTAAAATAAAATTACAGAATTTGATGGTTCACGAGGACAATACAAAATTATAGCACAGCATACTCTTATGTGCCAAAACCTCAGATTTATTTTCTGATAGAAAACATAGGGAGACGTTTAGCCAGAATGTTTTTTAGGTAAGATTTCTTTAAATAAAAAATCTACTTTTAACTGTGAATGCTTTTATATTTTCAAACAGTGCCAATCAATTTCTCATATGTACTCAACCAGTATACAATCCAAGGTTTCCGTGTCATTGGGATGGCATATAAAAACCTAGATATAAATGAAGATGCTAAAGTAGAGATGTTAAAAAGGTAAGTACTGTTTATGTGAATACATATTGGGGTGCTTTGTCGTATTGCTAGGAATGTTGATTGCCACCTTTTGACCATAGTTGTATTTCATAGATGGAAGAACTTCATAATAATAAACTATTAATAGACTATGTGCCCCTTGTATGATATTAGAGAAAGTGGTATCAAACTGATTTGCATGGATTGAAATAACACTGGTACATCATTTTTAAAATTTATGAAAATTGGCTAACAGAACCATTTTGTTCCCTAATTTTTATTTTAAATAGCAGTGCATCATAGCTGGCCACATTCGATTCATTAACCTGGAACATAGGGCATACCAGCTGCTACCCCTAAAGCAAGAGAGTGAGCAAACATCCATCAATATGGATGTTATCTGATACTGCCTTTAGCATTTGACCAGCCTGGTAAGGAAGAACAGCTTGTCTTCTTCCTGTAGTTGGCTACACTATTGGGGCTCTTATAGTGATTCTCATGATTAGCAAATCAGAGTGTGGGGAATATTCTAGACTAGGGATGACTAAAACCCCTCCGGTTCGGTTCGCAGCAGAACATGTGAACAGGCAAAAAATGTGTTCGAACACGCGAACACCGTTAAAGTCTATGGGACACAAACATGAAAAATCAAAAGTGCTAATTTTAAAGGCTAATATGCAAGCTATTGTCATAAAAAGAGTTTGGGGACCTGGGTCCTGCCCCAGGGGACATAAATCAATGCAAAAAAAAGTTTTAAAAACTGCAGTTTTTTCGGGAGCAGTGATTTTAATAATGCTTAAAGTGAAACAATAAAAGTGAAATATTTCTTTAAATTTTGTACCTTGGGGGTATCTAGAGTATACCTGTAAAGTAGCGCATGTTTCCAGTGTTTATAACAGTCTCTGTACAAAATTAAATTTCTAAAGGGAAAAAAAAAAAAATTTAAAACTATTTGCGGCTATAATGAATTGTCGGGTCATTGAAAAAAAAATGCGTGGAGGGTCCCCCCAAATTCCATTACCAGGCCCTTCAGGTCTGGTATGGATATCAAGGGGAACCCTGCACCAAATTAAAACAAAAATGCTGTGGGGTTTAAGCATTACTCACTTTAAGCATTATTAAAATCACTGCTCCCAAAAAACTTCAGTTTTTAAAAAAAATGTTTTGCATTGATACATGTCCCCTGGGGCAGGACCCAGGTCCCCAAACACTTTTTAGGACAATAACTTGCATATTACCCTTTAAAATGAGCACTTTAGATTTCTCCCATGGACTTTTAAAGGGTGTTTTGCGGCTTTTCGAATTTGCTGCGAACACCCCAAATTGTTCGCTGTTCGACGAACGGGCAAACAGACAATGTTTGAGTCTAAATCATGTTCGACCCGAACATAAAGCTCATCCCAATTCTAGTCCATGAATCTCAATAGAAGCAGATATGTCAGTTTTTAAATATTATTAACCACTTGCCGCCCGCCCTAATACAAAATGACAGCGGCAAAGTGGTTTCAATATCCTGACTGGACGTCATATGACGTCCTCAGGATACTGAGCTGCTGCGTGCCCCCGGGGGCGCGCATCGTGGCGATCGTTGTTGCAGGGTGTCAGTCTGACACCCCGCAACACCGATCTAGGTAAAGAGTCTCTGACAGAGACTCTTTACCACGTGATCAGCCGTGTCCAATCAGGGCTGATCACGATGTAAACAAGAAGAGGCGGTTATCAGCTTTTCCTCACTCGCGTCTGTCAGGCGCGAGTAGAGGAGAGCCGATTGACTGCTCCTCTGACATGGGGGGGTTTGTGCTGATCGATTATCAGCACAGCCCAAACTAGACCACCAGAGATGCCACTAGACCACAAGGGATGCCACCAGACCTCCAGAGATGCTCACCACCAGATATGCTACCCAGGGATGCCAATTAGTGCCCACAATGGATGCCAATCAGTGCCCACAATGGATGCCAGTGCCCACAATGGATGCCAATCAGTGCCCACAATAGGCATCACTGATTGGCAGGCATTGTTGTTTGGCACTGATTGGAATCCATAAGTACTATATAATACAGTACATCCGTGCCACCTATCAGTGGCCATCCATGTCCATCCATGCCCATCCGTGTCTCCTATATGTGCTCATGTCTTCTATCTGTGCCCATCCGTGCCGCCTTTCAGTGCCCATCCGTGCCACCTATCAGTGCCACCCATCAGTGCCGTCTATCAGTGCCCCATCAGTGCTGCATATTAGTGCCCATCAGTGCCCATCAATTCCACCTCATCAGTGCCACCTCATCGGTGCCCATCAATGCGGCCTTATCAGTGCCCATCAGTGAAGGAGAAAACTTACTTATTTACAAAGTTTTGTAACGGAAACAAAAAAAAAGCATTTATTTTTCAAAAATGTCGGTCTTTTTTTTTGCAGAAAATAAAAATCCCAGAGGTGATCAAATACCACCAAAAGAAAGCTCTATTTGTGGGAACAAAATTATACAAATTTTAGTTTGGGTACAGTGTAGCATGACCGCACAATTGTCATTCAAAGGCCAACAGCGCTCAAAGCTAAAAATTGGTCTGGGCAGGAAGGTGTATAAAGTGCCCTGTATGGAAGTGGTTAAATTGACTGGACAAGAGATGAAAAAGAGGGCAAAAACTATGATTTGCTTTTCTGTTTTCTGTTTGAAAACTTGGGCATGTGCTCTATTTTGATTTTGAGAGGGTGGGGGGATACAAACATTTCCGCTTACAAAAGCAATCTACTTCTCAAGGAAGTACAGAGTGGTAATAATAAAGCAGGGAAAACATTTGTGCTGACTAGACTAGGGATATTACCCTACATCAGGGGTGGGCAACCTCGGCCCTCCAGCTGTGATGAAACTACAAATCCCATCATGCCTCTGCTTTTAGGAGTCATGTCTGTGATTGTCAGGGTCCTGCAATGTCTCATAGGACTTGTAGTTTCACCACAGCTGGAGGGCCGAAGTTGCCCACCCCTGCCCTACATACATGTCTGACAGGCTGCTATGTCTGATAGAAAGGGAGGGGACATGCTGGGTTTTGTAAACTAATTATTTTTAATAATAAAAACGGTGGATTGGATTAAAAAGCAGATCAAGTAAACTGCCTACAAAGCATATTTTCGGAAGACCACCCAAAGTCCCAATAAATTGTCCTTGCTACACCTGTAAATTGAACTGCATTACACCTTCATGTGCTAATTGAAAAAGCTCAAGCTGCCAAATTGTATATTATCAATCAATTAAAAAAATTATAGCATCCAGGGCACAGACCATCTCGTATTTAATAAAAAGGCATGACTGGAATGATCATATCCAGATGAATATGAAAACTACAGTTCACAGAATCACATTTTCATATCTACAAGACTGACAAGACTTCCAGATTTTCTTCTGAACAGACCATCCACTAAGTCAATGTTTCTCAACTCCAGTCCTCAAGTACCCCCAACAGGTCATGTTTTCAGGCTTTCCATTATTTTGTATATAAGCATGCGTGTTGCTCTGTCACATATGTGATGTATCAACCTTCATAATTGATGAGTGTAAAATATATGGAATCCACAAAAAGACAAACATTTATGAATAAAAATGTTAAATAAAATAAAGTGTTCAAAAAAGTCCATAAAGTGAAGAAAATAAAGTGTCCTTCAATTCTCAACAGGTGCAACACCCAGCGCTACCCAAAGGATAGACGGGGCAAATATATCCTCTTACCAGATGATTAGACCTGTCAAGGTCTGTAAGTGCTTCAGGTATAAGTCCTGTTCCGCCTGCTTACTAGATGCCAATGATACAAGTCACTGCATATATTATCCTTTAGGGAACCTCGGACTCGGTCAAATGATATGCCATTGGAAGAGGAAAAGACTCATTGTGCAGCGTTCAATATAGAGCAAATGAGTTTATTAAAAGGTCTACTTACAGCAGAAAAATATTCACAGGTATTCGGAATAAAACAATCATCATACACCCTCCGCGGGCATCACAATGTCACTGCTATTCCTTGTTTTGCCACAAAGGATTTGATCAGTTTCACTGCCTTACCACAGCTGTTTCATCTGAGGGAAATCCTGAAAACATGACCTGTTGGGGCGCCTTGAGGACTGGCGTGGAGAAACATTGCACTAAGTAATTGAAGTTTGGCTTATGTACAGTAAAGCTTTTTTTCCCACAGTAATACATATTCTATGATATGGGGTATTTAGTGATGTTAGATTATGGCCTCTATTAATCTATGTGGGAACACAGATTTTTAGAAAATAACTTCAGTCTGTTCTGATCTAAATACATAAATATATTTACAGGGAAGAGGTGGAACATGATCTTTTTTTTCTCGGATTCTTGATAATGGAGAACAGCCTTAAGCCAGAAACAAAACCAGTTCTCCACGAACTAAAAACTGCTAACATAAGAACAATCATGGTGACAGGTAGGAGTACATCTGAATAATGATATAGTATGATAATGATATAGTATGTGTTTTTCTGTACTTTTATGTAGCTATGTCTGTATAGCATGCATAGGCATGCGCACGGGGTGTGTTCCGGGTGTGCCTGGGCACACCCTAATCACCCCCTGCGTGTTAGTGTAGCTGCATGCTGGCTGACTCACAAGATCTGCTATGAAATTCTGCAACAGAGTGAATAACGCGCTGCCTGCTAAACAGTATCACATTGAACATTCAGCGAGGCTTGTAAGAGCGTTAAACTGCCATGTAATGTACCTGCATGCAGAGACCGGCTGTCAAAACTTGTCAGTGATGTCAGGGGTGGGCAGGACCGAACAGCTATCAAACACCAGCCAACTGTTCGGTCCCGCCCACCCCAACATTACTGCTGAGTTTTGACAGCTGGTCTCTGCATGCAGTTACATTGCCTGACCGTTTCATACACTTAGCAGCTCTTACAAGCCTCGCTGACTGGAACTAAGTGGTCAAGCCCAACCCTTGAAAACCAACCACACACCATAATGCCTCTCCACCAAATGATTTGGACCAGAGCACAAAGCATGGTCCATAAGACATGGGTGAGTGAGTTTGGGGTGGAGGAACTTGACTGGCCTTCACATTAGAGTGGAGACTGCGAGCTGGCCCTTCTCGTCCAACATCAGTGTCTGACCTCACAAACGTTTTTCTGGAAGAATGGTCAAAATATTTCTATAGACACACTCCTAAACCTTGTGGACAGCCTTCCTAGAAGAGTTGAAGCTGTTATAGCCGCATCGGGTGGGCCAACTCAATAATGAACCCTATGAACTAAGATTGGGATGCCATTAAAGTTCATGTGTGCGTATAAAGGCATGTGTCCCATACTTTTGGTACGCATGTGCGTTTGAGCTTTGGGGTACACTCCCTATTGCAATAAGCTGCGTACGCCTATGATAACATGGTTTATTATTCGTTTGTCACAATGGCTAAAAAGGTAAGCTGTAAGGATTTTATTCAGACTGTATAATCATGGTGATTCCCCTTTCTTGCACATGACAGTGCTGGAGCATGGTGATTGGCTGCTCATGCACCCAGGGCTGTCACATTATGACAGGGCAGGGCCAAATCACAACATGAAACCAATACAAGCCTTCCTCTCTGGTTTCAGTGGCCAAACAGAGCAGTAAGGGTACAAAGCATGTGAAAAGCATATGCAGCTTGTGGAAATGGAAATAAGGCCCTGTCCATACGAAATCCAACTTTTAAATTGTGTGACTTCAATTAAAGTCACATGATTTCAAAGCCACATGTCAGTGTGACTTCAAGTGTGACTTGGCTGACATCTGTGCAAATTCATGCACAGATGTCCATGCAAGTTGCACCTGAAATCAAAAAAGGATTTTTTTTCCAAATTGGTGCTGCACTACAAAATCAGTCGTACTGATTTGAACAGTTCAATTGCCGATAATAGGGTATGACTTGTCATGTGATTTGGACCTTAAAATCAGATGACAAGTTGCACCGTTGTAAATGTAAGTGGTCACTTTTTTATTTTCTATTTATCTGTTTTCATGACAGTAAATCTATATATCTCTATTACCTTCTGTTTTCTTTATTTTGACATCATACACCAACTATGTTTTCTGTTGAGCGAACACTATAATGTTGAACAATGCAATTAAAGCGAAATATTACTTTGCTTTTTATTTGTGTCATTAACAATAGTATTATCATAATCACAATATCTTTGTATGTTACAAGGTGATAACCTTCAGACAGCATGCACAGTTGGACTAAACTCTGGCATGGTACCCGATACTTCCAGTTTACTCTTGTTAGAAGCTTGTGAGCCTAAAGGCGGTTCTTCAGCATCATTCACTTGTCAGCCAGTAGAAAGGAACACAGAAAAACTACAAATGCAGAATGTAAGTAATGTATACAGACATTAAGAAAAAGTAATTATTAAAATTTTGGTTTAAAGCAAACAAGCCTAAAAGTACGGGCAATTCAACATGCACTAAAGACATTGCTAGGCAATTTGAGCATGTGCAACTTTCACTTATGATGTTAGAAAGGGAGAACCTACTATTGATATAGATGTTTCTGTCTACCATAAAGCAACCACATTAACACGTATTATTGACTGGTTTCACCACTCCTCATCCAAGTTATGGGTACAACTGGAAGGCCACATAAACCCTATAGATCTCTGTGCCCTTCCATGGACTTCGTTTTTTCTACGAAAGGGCCTCTCAATTCCAACAGATCTTACTAGGCAAACACTATATATATGGGATCGTATGATACCCATCTATAAAATATCAAAACAATTAAGTCCCATGGCTCCCTTTTTTGGAACGCCGGATTTTCTACCAGCCTTACACTCAACTGTGTTTGGCCCTTGGCATAAACAGGAACATAGAAGAATTGCTCAAGTCCTTCAGTCGGAACCACTATTAACAGTAGACTCTTCATCCACAATGCTTTCCTATAACACCTCGCAGTGGCTACAGAGACACCAAGCTTTATGTTATCTACGATCCATTCCATCAAAACAAGATATCTTTGCTAAACCAACTGCATTTGCTCATGCAAGAGGAACCAGTATCGCACTCGGTCTCTGTAGTATACTCTATTCTTTTACTATCAATCCATTCAGATCTCCCCCTGTATACACGGAAATGGGAAAAAGAATGCTTCATTTTAACCCATAAAATGTCAATAGCTACAAGAACTCAAGAGAAGGCATATAAAATGGTGAGTAGATGGTACAGGTGTCCTTCTACCCTCCATCAAATTAACCACGATATATCTGATACCTGTTGGCGTTGCCATGAGTCAAAGGGAAATATGATCCATATCTGGTGGGACTGTCCCCCCGGTGAGAAGGTTCTGGAAACATATTTTTGACCTATATGGTAAACTAGTGGATATAACTATCCACGCATCACTCAGAGTGGCTCTCTTAACCATGATTCCAGGCTCTTTAAATAAAGCAAAGGAGGATGTGCTTAGGCACTTCCTCGCTGCAGCTAGAGCAGTGTTTTTCAACTCCAGTCCTCAAGGCACACCAACAGGTCAAGTTTTCAGGATTTCCCTCAGATGAAATGGCTGTGGTGATTACTAAGGCAGTGAAACTGATCAAATCACCTGTGCAAAATAATGGAAAAATACAAGAAAAACAAAAAGCGGCGCCCTCTAAGCGTAGTAACTTTTTATTACTGTGACAAAACAAAACAATTCTTATGAGGATACTACTCACAAGGCTGCAGGGTTCATGGGCATAAAAGGTGTCATCTGTGCCTGGCTTCCGGGATGGGTGTGCTTTGATTGAGCCTGAGGAAGAGGCACGCATGCCTCGAACGCGCGCACCGCCCTGTGACCTAACCCGGAACTGAAGCTCAGCTGCCTGCGCTCCACGGCTGCGTTCCATCACGCTGTCCCATCGTGTCCATACAGCTCCCTGTCTGACCAGCGCTGGAACACACTCAGGGACACCTATGGACTTTTGGATCAGCTGACGAACTGTACAGCATTCTCCTTTACAGTGAGAACCCAGAGCATTCAGCCATCACAGGATTACCAACATCAGCTGAGCACACCCATCCCGGAAGCCAGGCACAGATGACACCTTTTATGCCCATGAACCCTGCAGCCTTGTGAGTAGTATCCTCATAAGAATTGTTTTGTTTTGTCACAGTAATAAAAAGTTACTACGCTTAGAGGGCGCCGCTTTTTGTTTGTATTGTATTGTTTCAGAATTGCTTCTTCTTGGCAGCTGGCAGCCCTCACAACATGAGTACTACTACTACTACATTAGTCATATATGAACTTGATCCAATGGACTGAATAATTTCATAAACTTTTGTCCTTCAGTGGAAAGGAACTGTGCTGCCCTTGTTTCATTCTCACTCTCAGATTCAGTATCTGTCATTTACCCTTCCCCACATATATATTTATTTATATCTACTTCCTTTGGAGAGCGCTTGATTTATCTGTTTGTTTTTTGTGATAGCAAAATAATGGAAAGCCTGAAAACATGACCTGTTGGTGTGCCTTGAGGACTGGAGTTGAAAAACACTGAGCTAGAGCAATCATCCCACGACACTGGAAATCAACGACAGTACCCTCCCTGGGGGAATGGGCAATTGAAATGGACTTTATTAGAGACCTAGAAGGTCTGATGGCAAGGAAAAGGGAAGAGAAGAACAGTTTTCCCATACTTGGTCTGTTTGGTCCAAGTTTCGACAGTCAGCTGAGTTTCTAAATTGGGTTAAGGGAAATTCTACTATTTTTTAGCTATGTTTGAGTGATTATAATTATCAATGTCTACATAACTCCTTCCCTTTTTTTTTTTTTCCTTCAATTTTTTTTTCTTCCTTTTTTGCTTGGAATAACAGCTGATTGGTTCTATAAGCTAAAGTGGAGTACCCCCCTCAGTCTTTTTCTTCTCCCCCTCCCCTTTTTTTTCTCTCTTTCTCTCTCCTATTTTTACTTTATAAAGAAGATATGTAATGAAGATCTGTACGAATATATATTGTATTCTGTAAGTACATGGTCTTCGTATAAAGTTATATCTGCTGTGTATAAGGTAAATCCATGTAATGCCAATATAAAATAATAAAATAATATTGTAACTCTAAAAAAAAAAATCAGCTAGACCCCTAGTACTGTAGATTTAAAAAAAAATCTTCAGTATGTACTCCAACGATGCCAGCTACCAGACAGAACAAGTGCATTCATTTTAATTCTTGCACCTAAAGTTGTTTGCATAGAACTGGAAACATGTTCTCATTACCAGTTTTTAGGATCTTTTAGATTAATGGAGAATCTGGTATAAAGGTATGCATCTACCCAATAGTTTTATGTGACTGCTAGTAGTTTAAATAGTATAATACTTTTCTATTTTTCTTTGGAACTGAGGTGAAAAGATATCGGCACTATTCTACATCTTGTCACCTGACTTGCCATCTTGCCACCGGTAATTGGAAATTCAAGTGATGGGGTCACACTCCCCTCAATTTGGTGATAGATATTGTAGGGTCAATCAATAATTTGAGATCTAAGATACAAGAGAATGGCATCTTATCTATGACCTTGCTTGGTGAGGACGTAAAGACGACCTACTTCAGTGAAATATTACAATAGGCATAAGAGGATGGTAATTGATGCAGGCTACCAAAACTATTGTCGTAATAGTTTGTGGAATAGTAATTAAAATTCTAGTTTAGTGAGATGGAAGCTGTCATAGGAATCTTCACATGCTGTGGAGGTTAATACAGCTGCTGGACCTATCACAGGCACTTGTTAACAGTGTGGACTAGGGTGCCCTTTCCTTTTCTCCTCTATTCATAGAAGCTATAGTCTCCATCAATGAAAACTGCTCTATGAGTGGAGAATGAGCAGCAGGCATGTACTGCCTATTGGGACTACAGGGAGTTTCCCGGTGGGCCAATGGCTCAGTGGGCCGGTTTCACTAATGGCTGCACTGCTCGCCCTCCACTTCATGCAGTGATATAGGAAGGATGAGAAAAATACAGAGGAGAATAAGTGAAATAATAAAAGAGGTGAGTGAGGACTCCTTATGTTATGCTACTTTATGTTTTTTTGCACAATTGCGTATAGTTTATATACTGTTTTTATGCTTGTTTGCAAAATTAAAGTGGGCCGAAGGTTAAGAAGGTTAAAGATATTAAAGTAATGTATACCGACTGTCCGAATTTTAAAGAAATTCTCAATTGGGAATAGTTCTAGAACCAGTTTACTTTATAACCCAAAAACAAACCTTTCTTATATTGCAGCTTACCAATTCTCAGATGTAGTGGCTGCATTCGTTTTCTTTTTAGGCTTTATTTCCTTTATTTTACCCTGGTGATCCAGTCAGTGGGGTAGATTCATGTAGATCAGTGGATCTTTTGATCCGCGTGATCTATCTTTTTTACGATCCGCCTGCGCCAGTTTTTGAGGCAAGTGCTGTATTCAGAAAGCACTTGCCTCGTAATTAGCCCTGGCGGATCGTAAATCCCCCGGCGGAATGCAAATTCCGCGGCTAGGGGGAGTTTACTATTTAAAACACGCGCGTCCCCGCGCCGATCGTACTGCGCATGCGCCGCCGGCTAAATTTCCCAGCGTGCATTGCTTTAAATGACGTCGCAAGGACGTCATTGTTTTCGACGTTAACGCAATTAACGTATGGCCGTATTCCCGGACGACTTACGTAAACGACGTAAAAAATTCAAAACTCGACGCGGGAACGACGGCCATACTTAACATAGGATCCGCCGCACTTACCCCGCATATAGCAGGGGTAACGATCCGCCGGAAAAAGCCGAACGCAAACGACGTAAAAAAAAAATGACGGCCGGGCGTCCGGTTCTGAATCGGCGGTTCTCCTCATTTGCATATTCGTCACGTAGAAAAAAAGAAGCGCCACCTAGCGGACGGCGAGAGATTGCAGCCTAAGAACCGACAGTGTAACTCACTTACACCAGTCGGCTCTAAGGGAGATCTATGCGGAACCTGATTCGAGGAATCAGCCGCATAGATCCGAGCGTCGGATCTCACAGATCCGACGGTGTATCAGTAGATACATCGTCGGATCTCTATGTGAATCTACCCCAGTAAGTCTATTGCTTTTGGACAGAACAAGATGTCCTGCAGATGTAGGGCTGAGACAAACCATGTACCACTGACAAGGGTGCTTACAATGGTCAGATTTTATTTCTTAACCACTTAGCAACCACCTGCCGAAAAATAACGGCGGCAAGGTGGTTGCTTAACTCTGGGATCACGTTATATAACGTGATTCCAGAGTCGCGCTCCCGCGCGCCCCCTGGGGCGCGCACGCGGGAATGTCCGTCACGGATCACGGTAAATCGCCGCTGATAGCGGCGGTTTACCACGTGATTGCGCCGTCCAATGACGGCGTGATCACATGTAAACAGACCGGCATCATTTGATGCCGCCGGTTCCTCCCTCCTCTCTCTGTACCGATCGGTACAGTGTGAGAGGGGGAGCGCAGATGGCGGCAGCGCTGTGGATGGATCTGTGACTATTGCAGTGACTATTGCAGTCACAGATCCATCCATCCCTGCTCATCCATCCCTGCAACCCCCTGCGCAATATTCAGCATACCCCCAGCAATACTCAGCATACCCCCAGCAATACTCGGCATACCCCCAGCAATACTCGGCATACCCCCAGCAATACTCAGCATACCCCCAGCAATACTCAGCATACCCCCAGCAATACTCAGCATACCCCCAGCAATACTCAGCATACCCCCAGCAATACTCGGCATACCTTCAGCAATACTCAGCATACCCCCAGCAATACTCAGCATACCCCCAGCAATACTCAGCATACCCCCAGCAATACTCAGCATACCCCCAGCAATACTCAGCATACCCCCAGCAATACTCAGCATACCCCCAGCAATACTCTGCAGTTCCCCGGCGCAATACTCTGCCGTACCCCCGCGCAATACTCTGAACAATACTCTGCAGTACCCCCACGCAATACTCTAAACAATACTCTGCAGTACCCCCGCACAATACTCTGCAGTACCCCCGCACAATACTCTGAACAATACTCTGCAGTACCCCCTGCGCAATACTCTGAACAATACTCTGCAGTACCCCCTGCGCAATACTCTGAACAATACTCTGCAGTACCCCCTGCGCAATGCTCTGAACAAAACTCTGCAGTACCCCCTGCGCAATACTCTGAACAATACTCTGCAGTACCCCTGCGCAATACTCTGAACAATACTCTGCAATACCCCCTGCGCAATACTCTGAACAATACTCTTATTTTCAGGCTTCCCAGCCTAGAGGTGAGATGTGGGGTCTTATTGACCCCATATCTCACTGAAGAGGACCTGTCACGCTATATTCCTATTACAAGGGATGTTTACATTCCTTGTAATAGGAATAAAAGTAATCAAAACATTTATTTTTGGGGAAAAACATGTCAAACTAAAATAAACAAAGTAAAATGAACAATAAAAAAAAAAAAAAACTTAAAGCGCCCCTGTTCCCGCGTGCTCGTATACAGAAGCGAATGTGCACGTAAGTCCCGCCCACATATGAAAACGGTGTTCAAACCACACATGTGAGGTATCGCTGCGAACGTTAGAGCGAGAGCAATAATTGTGGCCCTAGACCTCCTCTCCAACTAAAATGATGTAACCAGTAAAAATATTTAAAGCGTCACCTATGGGGATTTTTAAGTCGTGAAGTTTGGCGCCATTCCACGAGCGTGTGCAATATTGAAGGGTGACATGTTGGGTATCTATTTACTCGGCGTAGCTTCATCTTTCATATTTTGCAAAAACATTGGGCTAAATTTAATGTTTTTTTTTTTTTTAAAGCACAAAACTGTTTTATTTCCAAAAAAAATGTGTTCGAAAAATTGCTGTGCAAATACCATGCGCGATAAAAAGTTGCAACAACCGCCATTGTATTCTCTAGGGTCTTTGCTAAAAAAGCATATATAATGTTTTGGGGTTCTATGTAATTTTCTAGCAAATAAATGATGATTTTTACATGTAGGAGAGAAATGTCAGAATTGGTGTGGAAAGAAAATAAAAATGAAAAAAATCTTGATTTTGCAAAGAATTGTGGGAAAAAATTACAACTTCAAAAAACTCACAATGCCTCTTTCTAAATACCTTGGAATGTCTTCTTTCCAAAAAGGGGTCATTTGGGGGGTATTTGTACTTTTCTGGCATGTTGGGGTCTCAAAAAATCAGAGAGGCTGTCAATACATCAGATGTGATCAAATTGATCAATTTTCAGTAATTGGTACCATAGCTTTTAGACCCTATAACTTTCACCCAGACTAAATAATATCTAATTGTTGTTTGTTTTGTTACCAAAGATATGTAGCAGTATACATTTTAGGCCAAGTTTATGAAGAAAAATTACTTTTTTGCAAAATGTTATAATAGAAATTAAGAAAAATTTATTTTTTTACCAAATTTTCGTTCTTTTTTCACTTATAGCGAAAAAAATAAAAACCGCAGAGGTGATAAAATACCACCAAAAGAAAGCTCTATTTGTTGGGAAAAAAGGACAAAAATGTCATTTGGTTACAGTGTTGTATGACTGAGTTATTGTCATTCAAAATGTGAGAGCACCGAAAGCTGAAAATTGGTCTGGTTATTAAGTGGGTTTAAGTGCCCAGTAGTCAAGTGGTTAAAGGAAAAACATGATCGCAAAAGGAAAAAAAAAAACTTGCTGTAAATGTTTTAAAATTGTTAGATGTAGTTTGGCTTCAATTTGTAAATGTGTATGAAAATCTGCTAGTCCCCCTAGACTGACAATGTTGCTGTCTAAAGGTATCTCTGTTGCTTCTTCATGAAGTGTATTACTGACAGGATCATCAGGTGAAAACAGAGAGGAAAAAGCCAAAAGAAACAAAACAGAGCCACCACATCTAGGGATTAGTAAGCCGCAATATATTATATTTTTGATTTTGTGTGTAATGCCACTTTAGGTACTAATTCCTATATGAGATAAGCCAAAACACCATATCAGAAATCAGTCTGCTAATGTTACATTAAGACAAGGTGGTGATTGATTGGTTGCTATCGTTTACTAAACTAGTGATAAAAACTTTTAATTTTTTTAAGGACTGTTTGCATTAGGAAAATAAATGCATAAGAGCACATGTTTGCTGAGTGAGCTAACTAATCTAATTTGTACAGTTTTTACTAATTGTTCTCCATCAGTAAATGTTGGCAACATGGTGTGTTAGAGGGCCTTGGGGTTTGGAGTTGAGAGACTGCAGAAACCTCTTTACAAACATAATGAGAACATTTTCTTTTTTTAGGATTCAGCAAAGCACCTTGTAACCACTACTACTGAGAACATGTGGGGATTTCATTCTAGTGCTGGGAAATATCATTATGCTATGAGTGGAAAAACATATGATATTATGAAGCAACATTTCCCTAGTTTGGTACCAGATGTAAGTATTTAGAGATTTAAAAACTTTGCGTCAATCAATGGGTGGTATTCAAGCCAATGTGGATGTTGATTGGGTGTTATTGGTCCAGTTTTAAAAGCATCTTATGGGGACAGAAGTAGCTATAGACAAACATAAACAATATGATGTTTGGAAATAATACAGCCATGGTAAGAGTTTTTGTGTCTTACACTCAGTCAGTAGTCAGGCAGACAGTAGTCTTTTTGACATAAAAATGTGTCCTGAGGATGTTTGTCTAACAATAGTTTAAAGCCTGGTACAAAAAAACGTCATTAGGCCCATGTGTACAGCAGCCTATCCGACAAAAGTCGGTCAAATGTCTGATATTTTTCTCTGCATACTATCTTTATTATAGACTTTGGCCCGGATTCAGAAAGGACTTACGCCGATGTATCTCCTGATACACCGCGTAAGTCCACGGATGCGCCGTCGTATCTATGCGCCTTATTCTTGAAATTAGATACGCCTGAATTTTGGCTTAATCCGACCGACGCAAGTCTCCTACGCGGTCGGATCTTGGGCGCATATTTACGCTGGCCGCAAGGGGCGCTTCCATAGATTTACGCGTCGAATATGTAAATGAGCAAGATACGCCGATTCATGAACATACTTGCGCCCGTCGCTGTAATCTACGCCGTTTACGTAAGGCGTACGTCCGGCGTAAATTTACCCCTGCTATATGATGCGCAGGTAATGCAAAGGTATGGGCCAGGGAACGACGCCGTCAAATTTTACGTTGCGTCCGCCGTTTACGTAGTACTACGTGAATAGGGCTGTGCGTAGGTTACGTTCACGTCGTAGGCGTATCTTAGGCTATTTCGACGTAACTGTGAGCATGCGCACTGGGAAGTGTCCAGGAGCCGACGCATGCGCAGTTTGTTTTTTCAAGCTCAGCACCTCATTTGCATGGGGTCACGCTTCATTATAATATATCACGCCAACTTCCACCTACTTTGACTTACGTCGGCTTACGCCGACAACTATACGCTGAGCCGGCGCAACGTTGCGCGCATATACTTTGAGAATAGCATTCTTGCCTCTTAACGTTGTGTCGGTGTAGCAAAAAGACGATGCGCTATGCCGGCATAAATATACGCCGCTCTACATGAATCTACCCCTTTAAATCTGCTAGTCTAGTTTTTTTTTTAAACCTTATTTGACAAAGCTGAGGATAGAAGCAAGCTGATTGAATACCATGCAAAGCTGTACCATATTAGGGAGAAGAGGGTTTTCACACAGACTATGGAAATTACAGGAAGAGAGGGGGATACAGATGCTGCAGAGAAACCAGGATGGTGAAAAGTCAGTTTACTATATTATTATTATGCTATATGGAAAAGGATAAATAACACTGCAAAGAGAGGGAGGGGGAGATGAGGAGACGGATGGATGACTGAGGCATGTAAACTGACCACGCTATCAGAAATCATCAGGCATTATAATCCGTGTTGAGTTTACAACAGAGGGGAAGACAGGAACCGGCAGGATCAGTCAGGTATTGTACAACATAGAAAAGGACAATTAACATGGCAAAAGCACTGGGCTATAGGTCATGTCTTAAAGGGACAGGGGGAGGGGGTGACAACCACTTTAAGGCTTAACTGTTTGTTATTAATGAAATGTAAGAAAAATATATTCATACTGCTTTGTTTTTGTTTTTTTGTTGTTTTTTAGATTCTACTTAACGCTACCATTTTTGGTAGAATGACACCTAAGCAAAAAACAACCATTATTGAAGATTTACAAGAGATTAAGTAAGTTAATATTTCCTAATAACAAAACCTACACCTCTGTTATAACATGTAGAAGGTTTGTATTCTTACAGAAGTTTTCAAAATGTCCCAAAACATCCCAGTATAACAGTTTCAGAAATGTCTATTGTTAGGCTATATACAATATCTCACAAAAGTGTGTACACCCCTAACATTTTTGTAAATATTTTATTATATCTTTTCATGTGACAACACTGAAGAAATTACACTTTCTACAATGTAAAGTAGTGAGTGTACAGCTTATATAACAATGTAAATTTGCTGTCCCCTCAAAATAACACACAGCCATTAATGTCTAAACCGCTGTCAATAAAAGTGAGTACAGTGAAAAGTGAAAATGTTCATATTGCGCCCAATTAGCCATTTTCCCACCAGGTGTCATGTAAATGGGGAGCATGTGTGTTAAATTTGGTGTTCTCGCTCTCATTCTCTCATGCTAGTCACTGGAAGTTCAACATGACACCTCATAGCAAAAAACTCTCTGAAGTTCTGAAAAAAGAATTGTTGCTACACATGAAGATGGCCTAGGCTATAAGAAGATTGCCAAGACCCTGAAACTGAGCTGCAGCACGGTGGCCAAGACCATGCAGCAGTTTACCAGGACAGGTTTCACTCAAAACAGACCTTGCCATGGTCGACCAAAGAAGTTGAGTGCACATGCTCAGCATCATATGCAGAGGTTGTCTTTGGGAAATAGACATATGAGTGCTGCCAGCATTGCTGCAGAGGATGAAGGGGTGGGAAGTCAGCCTGTCAGTGCTCAGACCAAGGGCCGCACACTGCATCAAATTGGTCTGCATGGCTGTCGTCACAGAAGGAACCCTCTTAAGATAATACACAAGAAATCCCGCAAACAGTTTGTTGAAGACAGGAAAACTAATGACACGGATTACTGGAACCATGTCCTGTGGTCTGATGAGACAATATAAACTTATTTGGTTCAGATGGTGTCAAGCTTGTGTGGCAGCAACCAGGTGAGGAGTACAAAGACAAGTGTGTCTTGCCTACACTCAAGCATGGTGGTGGGAGTGTCATTTTCTAGGGCTGCATGAGTCCTGCTGGCACTGGGGAGCTACAGTTCATTGAGGAAACTATGAATGTCAACGGTGACATACTGAATCATAACATGATCCCTCCCTTCGGAGACTGGTTCCCAGGCCAGTATTCCAACATAACGACCCCAAACACACTGAATTGCTAAAGAAGCTGAGGGTATATGTGATAGACTGGCCAAGCATGTCTCTAGACCTAAACCCTATTGTGAATCTGTGGGGCATCCTCAAACAGCAGGTGAAGGAGTGCAAGGTCTCTAACAACCATCAGCTCCGTGATGTCATCATGGATGAGTGGAAGAGGACTCCAGTGGCAACCTGTGAAGCTCTGATGAACTCCATGCCCAAGAGGGTTAAGGCAGTGTTGGAAAATAATGGCGGCCACAAAAAATATTGACACTTGGGGCCGAATTTAAACAGTTTCACTTAGGGATGTACTCACGTTTGTTGCCAGCGGTTTAGACATTAATGGCTGTCAGATACACCAAGGGTGGCCATGCTGAGACACTGCTCTAGAAAAGCTTGCTCACCATATGCCTTTATAAAACAGACCAAGGTTTGTAACTTAGGCACTCTTGGCCCATCTCAAATGTAGCAATTTTTGATATCTGGTCTGATTTTTTTTTTTTTGGGCATTCATTGGCTTGCACATGTGCATTATCCAGTGATGGTAATTCTTTCTGTTTGGCATCTAGTCACAGGTGGATAAGATCTTCAAGTGGTGTTACATATTGTTGTCTTCAAAACATCCCCGAGGAAACCCTGAAGCCCTGTACACAAAGCCGGGAATCCCGTCAGGAAAAAAACATTGGTTTTTCTGACGGGATTCCCGGCAAGCTTGCCAAGCCGTG
The DNA here is from genome assembly GCA_029574335.1 of Rana kukunoris. Taxonomy (NCBI): domain Eukaryota; kingdom Metazoa; phylum Chordata; class Amphibia; order Anura; family Ranidae; genus Rana; species Rana kukunoris. The sequence continues at coordinate 215,562,489 of CM056052.1, forward strand.
CATACAGACTGCCATTCAAAAGAACCGCCGTTCTTTTGAATGGCAAGAACACAGTGACGTCATCGACTATGATGAGCCGGCGCTCATCACTTTTGCTGCCGTCGCCTCGATCTTGCTACACCCCACACTAACCTTTTATGCTACCGCAAATGCATCAAAGTTTTATCGAGCATGTGCGGTTTTGTTACAAGGCAGGTAAGCATATAGACGACCGGTTTTCTCGACAGGTAACACACTGCCGGGAATCACAACGAGAAAATAGAGAGCGGGGTTCTCTATTTTCTCATCGGGATTCCCAGCTGTTTCCCTGACTGGAAAATTGCTAAGGAGCATACACCGACCGTGTGTACGAGGCTTCTTCAGTGATGTCACATGACAAGATATAATAAAATATTTACAAAAATGTGAGATACTGTGTGTGTGTGTGTGTGTGATATAATTTATACACCGTCTGAAGTTTATTTATTTTTTTGGCTTTGTATATGTTTTTTGTGTTTTGATTTCAATGTTATGTTTGTGTATACGTTGTTGTGGTATAAAAAAATTAAAATAAAGATAAAATCTGATTTAAAAAAACACAACTAAAATGGAAACTGCCTGCTTCTGAGATTAGCATATGCCCGAGTGTTGACATTTCCTAAGGAACTTTCCATTGATGAGGATTTCCCTTAATTCCGTGACTGATTTGATGTCTCTTTGGATATTTGCTGTGTTTGATCTCTCTGAGATCTTAGGCTCTGGTAAGGGTGAGTGTTTGATGGTGGTGGAGGTTCTTCTGTCGTTACTGTTATTACACCGTTCTGTGGATCAACTGCATGTTGGGCAATTCTATCAGCACTTTCGTCTGCTTTGGACTGTGTTTTTCATCATAATTTGTGCCACTAATTACACTATTGTGTTTATGTTCATTTAATGTTTTATATTTATTGCATTACTGTGTTTATATTCAGCTCATTTCTATACTTCACTAGGCACAGTATTTAAATCACAGCGCAACTTATTTTTCCTTTCTATGTGTACTAACTGCCTAATCTATCTCAAGTTACCTGTAGCTCCATCCACTCCATCACACTACACTTACGTTTGACTTGAACATCGGGCCCAATCCTAAAGGTTATGGTAAATTCAACCTTTTGAGTTGTTACCAGAACAGAAATTAGAGGGTAAATCATACAGATTAGTCTCCCCTTTAAAAATAAATAAAATAAATAATTTCACTTCCTGTTATATCTACAGGACAGGAAGTGAAATCTCAGTATTGAGACATGGACGAAAAAAAAAAAGAAAAGAAAAACAGGCCATAGATGGATCGAATCTCAGCCAATGCAGCAGGGACAGGCTGTGATTCGATCTATCTATGGCAGGCTGGTTGTACCGAAGTTTATCCATCGGAATTATTTGAATGCGATTACTGCCGACAGCTATAGCCGCTAACAGTAATCATTGTGTTCGTCGTACAGGAACATAGCAGCCAGACTGGTAACGGTAAAAAAAAAAACTGGGAATCAATCGCTCCATCCCTGAGGACCCTCCTTTGGCTATCCGTGAAGGATCGGGTTACATTCAAGACCCTCTGCCTCACTCACAAATGCACACAAGGAAATGCTCCTCAATACCTATGCGAGAAAATAAAACACTACACCCCTAGTCACGCCTTCCGGTCAACTAACCAAAACCTCCTCCACATCCCCAAGACCCGCTACAAATCTAAAGGAGAACAAAGATTTGCAGTGGAAGGACCATGGCTATGGAACACTCTACCCATGGACATCCGCATGGAAGAAAACCATCGGCCCATCAGAAAAAATTTAAGACCCACCTCTTCTGAAGATACAGGACGGCACTGGATGCAAAAAGTGCCATGAGCTGATTTAGTTTGCATCTGTAGCACTATGTACTCACTCTTTTGCAGGGAAGGTTCCCTATAAACCAAGAACAATAGTGCTGCTGGAGGAATTCCCCCATCAAACATGACTGTGTTAATGGGGGGATAAAGTGAAATGAAAAAAGGTGAAAAAAAGGGTGAAAAAAATGTCTTTATATATACTCTACTTTACCTGTGCCTGTACAGATCATGTGTATTTGACCGGTTGTCCTGCTGACCTAATTGTTTCAGTACTTAGATTAGGATAAGGATATCTAATTGTATCTAATATTTTCCCCATTCAGAAACCCTGTATTACAGCTGTAGAAGAAAAACGCCTGTTGAGAAAAGTTAGAAAACAAACTTAAAGTGGGTGTAAACCCACTTTAAAAAATAAATAAAAAATCTAACACCTACAAGACAAAGGCATAATGAGTTAGTATACAGAGCTCATTATGTAGTACTCACCTGGGATCAAAGCCCCCGTTGCGGTGCCCGCCACAGGACCGGTCGGCGACATGTCGTCCCGGAGTTACTTCATGGCTCCGGCACTGTGATTGGCTTGAGCCACGATGACGTCATTCCCGCGCATGCGTGTGCGACCCGCCGGTAATGGCACAGTCACTGAAAGTAATGCCACGTATGTGCCATTGCTTCAGTGCGCATGTGCCGATTACATAGGGATATGCAATTAGCGGACCTCCAGCTGTTGAAAAACTACAAGTCCCATCATGCTTCTGCCTCTGGGTGTCATTCTTGTGGCTGTCAGAGTATTGCTATGCCTCATGGGACTTGTAGTTCTGAAACAGCTGGAGGTCCGCTAATTGCATCTCCCTGTCCTAAACAGTTTAAGTTTAGGAGATATCCAGGGTAGCTACAGTTAAGACTTATTATAGGCTTACCTGCAGCATAAAGTGTGTTGAAAGGGTTTACAAACACTTTAAGGCCAAGTTCACACAGGCAGCAAAGAAGGGGGACCACATTTCCAAACTTCCATTTAGGGACACCCCCCCATTCCCAAAAATAGCAACTATAGCTTCCCCAGGAACAATAGACCCCCAGCAACAATAGCCCCTGGCCCCAAGCTGCAATAGATCCACCCCAGCAACAATATATCCCTGAGTAGCCAGCAACGCTAGACCCCTCCCTCAAGGGTAAATTTCTCCCATTAAAAATGTACCCCCAGAAAATATTGCGCCCCCCCCCCCCCCCACCGGCAGCAATAGATAACCCCAGTGACAATATATCCCCCAGCAGCCAGCTTGAATGGACCCTCCAGCATATCCAAGCATTCCTTGTCATATATACATTCAGTGCTGGAGGGAATTGCTCTCCCCTGCGTTCCCACTCAAAAACGCCCTTACAATGCTAGGTTAAATGTTAATAAAAGTCTAATCCATTAGTATCTGAAACCAAACCGTATCCTTTTCAAATGTTAGACACATCTGTGGTCTTCATTAAATGTTTTGTTATCAACAGCAGGGCATAAAATATTTAAACAAAATAATGTTGCTGGTTTCAGACTCATACTTTGTTACATTAATTAATATGTATGTTCTGATGTGTTCATAAATGTGAATAGCCATTTCTTACTATATATTTAGCTACTCTTTTTTTTTTTTTTGCAGTTATTACATTTGTATGTGTGGAGATGGAGCAAATGATTGTGGGGTAAGTGATTTTTATGTTGAATTTTGTATAGGTGGCATCACTTTGTAAGCCTTATGCTGCGTACACACGATTGGAAAGTCCGATGCGAGCTTTTGGTCCAAAATTCCGACCGTGTGTATGTTTATGCTGTCGGAATTTCTGCCAACAAAAGATTGAGAGCTGGTTCTCAAATTTTCAGACTAAAAAAATTTCTATTGGAAAATCCGATCGTCTGTAGCAATTCCGACGCGCAAAATTCAGACGCATGCTCGGAAGCATTGAACTTAATTTTCTCGGCTGGTTGTAGTGTTGTTCTTCACCACGTTCTTGACGGTCGAAAGTTTAGAGAACTTTTGTGTGACCGTGTGTATGCAAGCCAAGCTTGAGCGGAATTCCTTCGGAAAAGCCATCTAAGGTTTTTCTGACGGAAAATCCGATCGGCATTAAACGTCAGTTCTTTATAATACTGTTAAGTTTGAATAATTCAGTTTTCAAAAGAATTTTTATAATTTTACCAACAATTAAACATTTGGTAAGTTTTCTTTCAACAAAGAGATTCATCAGCTTTAAGTCCTTTACTGCCCCCCAGTGCCTCCTCAATAATTGTAGAACAAAATGTTGTTTCCATCACCGATCTGAACATCAGTCTTATATCATATCAGTCTTATATATAATATCTGGGGCCCTGGGGACCTCTGGGCCCTTTAATAAACTTTTTTTTAATAAAAAGAAATTACAAAAAAAGGGGGGTTTCCATCCGGGACCTCTGGGCCCTTTAATAAAAAAGAAATACAAATATATATATATATATATATATATATATATATATATATATATATATATATAAAAGAAAAACATTTTTTTTAAAAACAAGGGGGGTTGCCTTCCAGGGCCCTGGGGACCTCTGAGCCCTTTAATAAAAATACATTTATATAAAAAAAGAAAGAAAAAGAAAAAAAAGAATATATATATATATATATATATATATATATATATATATATATATATATATATATATATATATATATATATATATATATATATATATATATATATATATCCCCTTTTTTCATAAAAGAAATAAATAAAAAAAGAGGGGGTCATCTGGGGCCCTGGGGACCTCCGGACCTCTAAAAAATAATAAAAGAAAAAAATTGGCCCTTTAATAAAAAATAAAAGAAAAATATATTAAAAATATATATTTTTATTAAAAAAAAGGGGGTTGCCATCTGGGGCCCTGGGGACCTCCGGACCCCTAAAAAATAATAAACGAAAAAAAATTGGCTCTTTAATAAATAATAAAAGAAAAATGTATTAAAAAATATATATTTTTATAAAAAATAAATAAAAAAAGAGGGAGTTGCCATCTGGGGCCCTGGGGGCCTCCGGGCCCCTTACAGGTGTAATGCCTGTACCCCCCTGATGGCGGCCCTGCTGATCACCAATGTAAGGGACATTCTTCCCACTGATCACCAATGTAAGGAACATTCCTCCCACTGATCACCAATGTAAGGGACATTCTTCCCACTGATCACCAATGTAAGGAGCATTCTTCCCACTGATCACCAATGTAAGGGACATTCTTCTCACTGATCACCAATGTAAGGAGCATTCTTCTCACTGATCACCAATGTAAGGAGCATTCTTCTCACTGATCACCAATGTAAGGAACATTCTTCTCACTGATCCCCAATGTAAGGGACATTCTTCCCACTGATCACCAATGTAAGGGACATTCTTCCCACTGATCACCAATGTAAGGGACATTCTTCTCACTGATCACCAATGTAAGGGACATTCTTCCCACTGATCACCAATGTAAGGGACATTCTTCCCACTGATCACCAATGTAAGGGACATTCTTCCTACTGATCACCAATGTAAGGAACATTCTTCTCACTGATCACCAATGTAAGGAACATTCTTCTCACTGATCACCAATGTAAGGGACATTCTTCTCACTGATCACCAATGTAAGGGACATTCTTATCACTGATCACCAATGTAAGGGACATTCTTATCACTGATCACCAATGTAAGGGACATTCTTCTCACTGATCACCAATGTAAGGGACATTCTTCTCACTGATCACCAATGTAAGGAGCATTCTTCTCACTGATCACCAATCTAAGGAACATTCTTCTCACTGATCACCAATGTAAGGAACATATTTCTCACTGATCACCAATGTAAGGGGCATTCTTCTCACTGATCACCAATGTAAGGGGCATTCTTCTCACTGATCACCAATGTAAGGGGCATTCTTCTCACTGATCACCAATGTAAGGGGCTTTCTTATTCCCACTGAACAACAGTTTAAGAGAGAAGTTTGGCCATACTTCTCTTCTGGGTCACAGGAGAGCAAAAGTGCGTGCTGTTGGCTGACTTCCCAGAGCCGTTTCAGGCTCTAGAAGGATCCTGACATTAATGCCGGGATCCACCAAGATGCCTGACCAGCAGCAAGCTCATCCTCTTAGCTTGCTGCTGAGAGCCCGAGCCAGCCACTTCCACCCCCTCCCCATCTGGCACTCCGATGAGCACTGGAGGGGAAGAGCAGAGAGCGATGATTAACAGTCACCACCGTGCTCAGAGCAAACTGAAAAGCGAGTGATCAGCCCTTGGAGCCCGAGAACTGAATCCAACACTTCTCCCTTTTCCACCCACTGATCATTCTGCCACTGACAATCAATGTAAGGGGCATTTTTCCTTCCCCCAACCAACAATGTAAGGCCCTGTACACACGATCAGACATGTCAGAGGAAACATGTCCAACGGACCGTTTTCATCGGACCAGGCTGAAGTGGTCTGTTGGTCTGATGTGCGAACACACCATCGGACCAAAATCCGATCAGACCAGAACGCCGTGACGTAGAACACAATGACGTGCTGAAAAAACAAAGTTCAATGCTTCCAAGCATGCGTCGACTTGATTCTGAGCATGCGGGGGATTTGTGTCCGATGATTTTGTGTACTAACCATCGAACCTGTCCGACGGACAGGTTTCCAGCGGACATCTTTCTAAGCATGTTTGGAAACTTTTGTCCGCTGGAAAATGGTCCGATAGGCCGTACACACGCTCGAATATGTCTGCTGAAACTGGTCTGCGGACCACTTTCAGCGGACATGTCTCCTCGTGTGTACGCGGCCTAAGGGGCATTATACCACCCACTGACCACCAATGTAAAGGGCATTCTTTCTCTCACTGACCACCAAAGTCAGGGGCCACCCCCCCCCAGTGACCTCCAATGAAAGGAGGCATTCTTCTTCCCATTGACTACCAGTGTAAGGGGCATTCTTCCTCTCACAAACTCCCTATAATAATGATAAGTAACATTAGTAGCCCCTACCATTGGGGATCAATGGGAAGAATTGACGCCACCCCCTCACCTCTTCACCCTGCAGCAATGTTGGCAGCACTCATACGTCTATTTCCCAAAGACAACCTCTTGATATGACGCTGAGCACGTGACCTCAACTTCTTTGGTGGACCATGGCGAGGCCTGTTCTGAGGGGAACCCGTCCTGTTATACCGCTGTATGGTCTTGGCCACTCTGCTGCAGCTCAGTGTCAGGGTCTTGGCAATCTTCTTATAGCCTAGGCCAGTGATGGCGAACATTGGCACCCCAGATGTTTTGGAACTACATTTCCCATGATGCTCAGGCACTCTGCAGTGTAGGTGAGCATCATGGGAAATGTACAGTAGTTCCAAAACATCTGGGGTGCCAAGGTTCACCATCACTGGCCTAGGCCATCTTTATGTAGAGAAACAATTCTTTTTTCAGATCCTCAGAGTTCTTTGCCATGAGGTGCCATGTTGAACTTCCAGTGACCAGTATGAGAGAGTGAGGGTGATAACACCAAATTTAACACACCTGCTCCCCATTCTCACCTGAGACCTTGTAACGCTAACGAGTCACATGACACAGAGGAGGAAAAATGGCTAATTGGGCCCAATTTGGACATTTTCACTTATGTGTGTACATTTATGGCTGTGTGTTGAGTTATTTTGAGGGGACAGCAAATTTTCACTGTAATGCCTTGTACACACAATTGTTTTTCCCGTCTGGAAAACTGCCGTGTTTTATTTTGGCCGGGAAAACCGGACGTGTGTGTGCTCCTGCGGTTTAAAAAATGAGAAGGTTCTCTTTTTTTTTTCTCGCCGTGAAACACATCGTTCCCCCCCCCCCCCCCCCGCAGTTTTTCTGTGGGAAGCATACACACGGCCGGTGTTCCCGGTTTTCCTGTTGGGAACACCGGCCTTGTGTACAGGGGAAAAGAGACCGAGCCGATTCCTGGTTTTCCCGGCGGTCTTTTGACCGTCGGGAAAACCAATCGCGTGTACTAGGCATTATAAAGCTGTACTCTCACTACTTTACATTGTAGCAAAGTGTAATTTCTTCAGTCCTGTGGGGAAAGAAATAAAATATTTACAGAAATGTGAGGGGTGCACTTTTTTTAGATACTGTAAAGCACACTCAGTTGGCTATACCTGGCTGGAGAGCAAATCCTCCACCCCTTTCTAGGTATCAATGACTTAAAGCGGAGGTTCACCCTAAATATAGTCTTTCCCATGTGATCCAGCATACTGGCGTCAGCGCCAGTATGCTGTTTTTTTTTTTAAATCCCCCATTTACTGTGTAATCTTTATTTTTGATTTCTTTCTCCCGCGGTCTCCGAGTCCTATTTCGGCTTTTTTCGGAGGGCGTGACGCGCCATAGCCATAGGACTCGGAGAAATACGGCGCCTGCGCAGTCAGCTCCTATGTCTGTGCGCAGGCGTCGCATTGCGCCGGAAATACCCGAGTCCTAATTTGGGTATTTTCGGAAGCCGTGACGCGCTATACAGGTGCCATCCACCACGGGGGAAAGAAATAAAAAAAAAAGATTACACAGTAAGTGGGGGATTTAAAAAAAAAAAAACACATACTGGCGCTGACACCAGTATGCTGGATCACATGAGAAAGACTATATTTAGGGTGAACCTCCTCTTTAACTACAGGAAATATTCTTTATTGTTTAACCACTTTACTACCGGGCCGCCATCAATTGACGGTGGCTCGACAGCTCCATTGTTCTGACAGGACGTCATATGACATCCTCGTCTTTTAAAGCCACTAGGGGGCACGCACGCGCCACCGGCGGCGCACACGCGCACACACACCACGTTACTGGGAACACAATGCGCGTCCGGGGACCCGAGATTGCCCACTAACTGAGCAGGACCGTGGATCTCTGTATGTGAACACAGAGATCCACGTCCTCTCAGGGAGAGAAGACCAATGCTGTGTCCCTTATACATAGGGACACAGATCGGTCACCTCCCCCAGTTAGACCCCTCCCCCCACAGTAAGAATCACACCTAGGGAACACATTTAACCCCTTCCTGTTCGCCATAATGTCGCAGTCACAATAAAAACACAGAGGGGTGTACTTACTTTTGTAAGATGCTGTATATATTTATTGTGTTTTATAAGTGGGTTACATCACACATGGTGTGTGTTGAGGTCTGCAGCAATGAAGGTTTTTTGTATTTGAAACTTTAATGTAAATCTAGGCAATTGAGGGGGTGTAATATTCCCGCTGGGTGGAGTATGCGATAGAGGTCGACCGATATTTCACGTTTTTGAAGAAATCGGCATCGGCCGATTATTTTGCAAAATAGGCCGATTGTCTGGGACCTGAGGCAGGGGTGTGCTTTCACAGCCGTTGTCTGCTAACTTATTTTTTTCCCCCGTGGAGGATGTCGGCAGCGGCGGCCGCCAATTTGGCTGTTACTCGCTGCGCTGCATTCTGGGGTTTTTAGTGTGGAGGCATAGGCGAGGCGCGTAACAGCCAATCGGCGGCGGCCGCTGCTGACTTCCTCCTGATTTTAAAGGAACTTTTACTGCACACACAGGGGAGGGGATGGAATGGAGCTGGGAGTGCTTGCTGGTGGGCACTGGTGAGCTGTACTGTCTGGGGGGGGGGGGGCAATGAGGAGCTGCACTGTCTGGGGGGGGCAATGAGGAGCTGTACTGTCTGGGGGGGCAATAAGAAGCTAAACTGTCTGGGGGGGCAATGAGGAGCTGTACTGTCTGGGGGGGCACTGAGGAGCTGTACTGTATGGGGGGGCACTGAGGAGCTGTACTGTCTGGGGGGCACTAAGGAGCTGTACTGTCTGGGGGGGCACTAAGGAGCTGTACTGTCTGGGGGGGCAATGAGGAGCTGTACTGTCTGGGGGGGCAATGAGGAGCTGTACTGTCCGAGGGGGCAATGAAGAGCTGTACTGTCTGGGGGGCACTGAGGAGCTGTACTGTCTGAAGGGGGGGCACTGAGGAGCTGTACTGTCTGGGGGGGGGGCACTGAAGAGCTGTACTGTTTGGGGGGGGGGCACTGAAGAGCTGTATTGTCTGGGGGGGGCACTGAGGAGCTGTACTGTCTGGGGGGGCACTGAGGAGCTGTACTGAATGGGGGGGGGGCACTGAGGAGCTGTACTGTATGGGGGGGCACTGAGGAGCTGTACTGTCTGGGGGGCACTACGGAGCTGTACTGTCTGGGGGGGCACTGAGGAGCTGTACTGTCTGGGGGGGCACTGAGGAGCTGTACTGTCTGGGGGGGCACTGATAAGCTGTACTGTCTGGGGGGGGGGGCACTGAGGAGCTCTACTGTCTGGGGGGGGACACTGAGGAGCTGTAGTGTCTAGGGGGGCAATGGGGATCTGTACTGTCTGGGGGGGCAATGGGGATCTGTACTGGTGGCCACTGATGGGCACTAATGAGGTGGCATTGACAGGCGCTAAACTGGTGGGCACTGAGGTGGCACCGATAGGCTCTACTGGTGGGCACTAATGTACATTGATAGGCTCCATTGGTGGGCACTAATGTACACCGATAGGCGGCACTGGTGGACACCAATGAGGTGGCACTGGTGGGCACTAATGGATACTGATTGGCTGTACCGGTGGGCACTGACAGGCTGCACTGATGGACACTGACAGGTACTAATAGGCTGCACCCCACCACTCCACCCTAAACAATAACCTCCTCCCCACACTAAACAATAACCTCCTCCCCACCTCTCCACCCTAAACAATAACCTCCTCCCCACCCTAAACAATAACCTCCTCCCCACCTCTCCACCCTCACAAACCCTAGATTTTCTGAGATGAAAAAAAAAAAATCGGCTTAAAATATCGGCCGCAAAAATCGGCAACATATATCGGCCATCGGTCGCCCCGATTTCCAAATATCGGCATCGGCCAGAGAAAAACCCATATTGGTCGACCTCTCGTATGCGATTCCCTTACTTTCAATATCGCCCTAATCGAGGCGTGATTTTTTCCGCGATTGTCACCTGACAAATAGTCTTGCTCACGAATATTCGCATTGCGAATATTCGTAACGAATATTGCATATTCGAGTATTCGCGAATAAATCGAATATCGCGGTGAATATTCGATATTGCTACACAACCGTATTTTACCAGGCTCTAGAACTAATTCTGGTAGATTTTTGCCCGTACGATGCGGCGGTGTAGTCTATTTCTCGCCGCGTAATCGAAATACGCGATTAGGGGGCGTGAAGCATTTAAATTAGGAGCGTCCCCGCGGCGATCGAACTGCGCATGCTCTGTTCAGAAATTTCCCGCCGTGCATTGCGCGAAATAACGTCGATACGTCATTCGTTGTTGGAGTAGCGTCATTTACGGACATTCCTATTCCCGGACGTTTTACGTCAAAAATAAAAAAAGACGTCGGAAAACGTTGATATTCGACGCGGGAACGACGGCCATACTTAACATGCGCTGTCTAATATTAGACCAGCAAAAAGCTGGTATAGTTTTACGCAGCAAAAAGATGACTAAAGATGCCGTAAGAGATTGCGATAGACGTTCGTAATTTCGTGGATAGTCGGCAACAGCTCATTTGCATACCCCGACGCGGAAAACGACGGGAACTCCACCCATCGGCCGCAATTTTATTGCAGCGAAGATCCGAAGGCTTACGAACACATAAGCCAGTCGGATTGAAGCGCAAAGCCGTCTTTTCATGGTTTGAGGATTCAAACTAGTGAAAAACGCGCATAATTAGAAAGTACTCCAGTCTAACACCAGTTAGACAGGAGTTACGGCTCTCTGAATCTGGCCCTTTGTGTTCAGTTGTATTGGTTTCACTCATTTATTGTGTACAACCAGGCATCAGATACTATGGTCCGGATTCACATACATCGGCGCATATATATGCCGCCGTAGCTTATCTTCTTTACGATACGCCGGCGCAAAGCAGAGAGGGAAGCATGGAGTTTACAGAGCAAATGCTCCCAACTGGAAGTGGGCTGGAAGTGGGCGTGATACATGGTAATGAAGCGTGACCCCATGCAAATGATTGACATATCCCAGTGCACATGCTCACAATCACGTCGAAACAACTGCCTAAGATACTGTATGTCGAATCAATGCCTACGTCGTGAACATAACCTAAGCCCAGCCCTATTCACGTACAATGTAAACTACGTAAAATTTGACGGCATTCGTTCACTGGTCCATACCTTTGCACAAGTTGCACCTCCTATATGGGGAATAACTTTACGCCGGACGTACGACTTACGCAAACCGTGTATATTACAGGTCATTCTAATCAAGACTATACACTTGTTGTTTCTGTTTTAACCTTATTTTTTTGTGTACCGGTACCAGCAAGGAACACTATATCGTTTTATAAAAATAAATAGATTTATTTAATGTTACAAAATTAATAAAAATATATATAGAATAAAACAAGAAAAAATTGAGCTCTCATTTGTATAACCACACATACATATAAAGTATGTATATATTCCCTATTGCTGCTAAGTCAAAAAAAAAATCAACGTTTCACTGTTGCTTCTTCAGGACCTATTTCCATTGACTGCAGGCAAAGGTTTTGGATTCCTTTGCAGTGTTCATTATGAGATTACTTTTCACACAGAGTCAGCATATCTTCCCACAATCAATATGTATGTGTGTTTATCAACTAATATATATATATATATATATATATATATATATATATATACACATACACACATACATACATATTGATTGTATATATATACTGTGTATGTGTGATATCTATCTATCTATCTATCTATCTATCTATCTATCTATCTATCTAGATTGATAGATATCTATATATACACTATATTACCAAAAGTATTGGGGCGTCTGCCTTTACACGGACATAAACTTTAATTGCATCCCAGTCTTAGTCCGTAGGGTTCAATATTGAGTCGGCCCACCCTTTGCAGCTATAACAGCTTTAAATCTTCTGGGAAGGCATTCCACAAGGTTTAGGAGTGTGTCTATGGGACGGTTTGACCATTCTTCCAGAATCGCATTTGTGAGGTCAGGCACTGATATGGAGGAGAAGGCCTGTCTTCGCTCTAATTCATCCCAAAGGTATTCTATCGGGTATGCAGACCAGCCAAGTCCCTCCCCCCCAAATTTGCTCATCCATGTCTTTATGGACTTTGCTTTGTGCACTGGTTCAAATCATTTGGTGGAGGGGGGATTGTGGTGTGGGGGTAGTTTTCCAGGGGTTGCGCTTGGCCCCTTTGTTCCAGTTAAGGGAACGCCAAGACATTTTGGACAATTTCATGCTCCCAACTTTGTGGACACAGTTTGGGATGGCCCCTTCCTGCTCCAACATAACTGCGCACCAGTGTACAAAGCAAGGTCCATAAAGACATGGATGAGTGATTTTTGGGTGGAGGAACTTGACTGGCCTAAACAGAGTCCTGACTTCAACCTAATAGAACACCTTTAGGATGAATTAGACAGAATACTGAAAGCCAGGCCCTATCGTCCAACATCAGTGCCTAACCTCACACATGTGCTTCTGGAAGAATGGTTAAACATTCCAATTAACACCCTCCTAAACCTTTTGGACAGCCTTTCCAGAAGATTTGAAAGGTTAATATGCAAGTTATTGTCATAAAAAGTGTTTGGGGACCTGGGTCTTGCCCCAGGGAACATGTATCAATGTAAAAAAAAGTTTTATAAACGGAGCAGTGATTTTAATAAGGCTTAAAGTAAAACAATAAAAGTGGAATATTCCTTTAAATTTTGTTCCCATTACGGGGGCCTGGTAATGGAATTTGGGGGGACCCCCACGCATTTTTTAATTTTGGTTGGTTTTTTCAATTACTTTTATCTTTATTGCCGGGACCTGGCAATTCATTATCGTCGTAAGTAGTTTCAAATAGTTACATAGGTTGATAAAAGACACAAGTCCATCAAGTTCAACCATTAAAAATAAAATATTATTATTATTATTATTAATATCATACAATCACATATACCCAATACTATACCCACAGTTGATCCAGAGGAAGGCAAAAAAACAGCAAAGCATGATCCAATTTGCTACAACAGGGGAAAAAAATCCTTCCTGATCCCCCATTAGGCAATCGGATGTTCCCCAGATCAACTTTACCTATAAATGTTAGTACCCAGGTATATTATATATTATGTACATTTAAGGTAGTATCCATGCCTTACTTAAAGCAATCTACTGAGCTGACCAGAACTACCTCTGCAGGGGGTCTATTCCACATTTTCACAGCTCTTAGGCTGCGTACACACGATCGGTCCAAACCGATGAAAACGGACTGAAGTCCAGTTTCATCGGTCCAAACCGACCATGTGTATGGCCCATCAGTCTTTTGTCCTTCAGTCCAAAGTTTTAAAACTTGCTTTAAAATCGGACTGATGGACGCCTGACCATCGGTCAAAACTTTAGAATTTAGATGGATATTGGAATATTACATGAATGTAAAAATGCTGTATAATGTATTTCAATTGAATTGCAAAGGATGCCGAAAGGCATATGTATGTATTACATGAGAAGAGATCAAATAAAATGAATTAAAAAAAAAATGATATCCCCCTTAATCTCCTCTTCTCAAGAGTGAATAAATTCAGTTCCTCCAATCTTTCCTCATAGCTGATCATACTTAACGGGACACAGAGCCTTAATTACTTAATGGGTTATGTAGTCACCACAGGTGATCGGACACTGGCAAACCCATTAAATTGAGTTCATCCCCTATATAACCCCTCCCAAATGGAGAGTACCTCAGTTTTTTCGCCAGTGTTAAGGTGGTTGGTCACTTTCAACATGTGCTAAGAAGAAAAATGCTCTTTTGATGGTCTGGCTGCGGAGACTAGGAGCTATAACCTTCCCATTCCTCGGGCTGATATCAAAGGCCTAAGATGGTTGGTACACAGGCCTTGTGTTGAGAAATAACAAGGTTTGCCTGTAATGTCTCTCTGTGGAGGTCTGGGCTCTGGCATCCAGACTTTGGTGTACTAATACATCTGTGGCACGAAAAATTTCTGGCAGAGTCTTCTACAGGTCCAGGTATGAGATTTCCTCTAATAAAACCCTTTGTAAACCTGAAGGTTGGTACAACTTACCCGGCGTGATGGGTGAAAGCTGGAACTGCTTTTGGTAGCTTTCCTGCCGCGTGGATCAGGTAAGAAGAAGATCATTTTTTATTTATGTTTTATCTTCTTGGAGTAGGATGTCTTTCCTGGTTTTCACCACTGGAGGGAGTAAGTGCAACCTGGTGTTTTTTTTTACATAGCCTTCCAGGATATACATGCTCGGTGAAGTCAGCCATAATAACACCACTCACCTCCTTCCGCTGCAGGCTCTGCCACGATACGCATACAGGGGTCCCTCAGATGCCCCCCAGTAACTTTCTCCTGGGGCCGACATGACAGCATGCGCACGTGCGAACATTCACGCGCCACCAGAAACAATCGTTTTTGACAGTATGGAGACATGGATAGGGGGAGGGCCCAAAGTGGTTGCTAGTGCCTGTGCACAATGCAGAACACCTGTGTGCAGGTGCCAAGAGGCTGGTTCAAAAGCCCAGCACACCAGAGCCTTCTGTAAGCAGCATTGACACAGAGCTGTGGGCTGTAAGCATTCCTGTGGATTGAACCAGGCAAACCTAAGACTTCTACTCGGCATCAGTTTGTACAGTGAGCTGATATGTTTTGTAAGACTATAGCACAACGGTGATTGAATTTATATATTGTGGATAGTACCTTTGCTTTGCAGTAAGGACTATGTCTCCTAGAAGAGAGTCTAGGGCAAATAAAAAAAGCCACCAGAAAATCCCCACGTTACGGCTAAAGATTCTGAGCTTGCCTGCAGTTTTTCCATCCCCCCTCTGATAGCAGCCTCACAGGATGAGCCCCTGTCTGGTTGTGCAGCCTCTCCTATGGCAGCTCCTGTATATGTCACTGAGGGTGCTTTAAAGGTGGCTAGGGATGGCCTGGAAGGAAGGATTGCTGAAATAGTCGCAACCTCCTTGATAAATAGCAGAAAACAGGGTAGATCCCCTCCATCTGCTTTGGCTCTCTCATGAGATGAGCCTTCTGAGGGTGAAAAATCTCTCTCAGGAGATGAGGATCATGTGCAGTCTGAGGACTCTGAGGATGAGAGGTTTCCTGCGACATCTCAGTCGCTAAAGATGCAGATGCAATATTATGCAGGGATGGTGCGTGCCACTTACAAATTGCCTCCTGTTAAAGCTTCTAGGCCCTCTGTTTCCTCTTTGGGATCTCGGAAATCCCTGCAGGCTGTTTGCGCCTTTCTAGTTCATCCCTTGCTGGAAAAACTGATGTATGATGACTGTGTTCACCCAGACAAACTGTTTTCTCCTCCTAAACAGTTCTCCCTCCTTTATCCTATGGAGGAAGGTTTCACCAAGAAATGTGCAAACAAAAACCTGATCTGTCCTTTAGATAACGCGCAGGGATTCAAGGATACAACTGATAAAATGCTGGAGTCCCTATTAAAAGCCTCCTCGGCCATGGCTAGGGCTGTAGTACAACCTGCTGTTGCAGCCATTGGTGTATGTCAGTTCCTCAAGGAACAAATGAAGCAGACGATTAACCTCCTCCCTTCTGAGAGCAAAAAAGAATTTGGGGTTCAAAGTCTAAACAGACTCCAAAAAACGTCCCTATGAAGGGATGCCCTCGCTCGGCTGAGTGGGGGGGAGGCTGCTGCTTTTCGCAAACGCCTGGCGGGACGAGATTCAGGACAAGTGGGTCACCTCTACAGTGTCCTCAGGCTACAAGCTGGAATTCAGAGAACTTCCACCACCCCGTTTTCTGAGATCAAGAAATGCCAAAGATCCAGAAAAAAGAAGGCCTCTACTACTGGCCTTGGAACACCTGTTGTCCCAAGGGGTAATCTTGGAGTTATCCCTAGAGGATCCGGGGTCAGGATTTTATTCAAACCTGTTTACGGTTCCAAAATCAAATGGGGATGTTAGACCTATCCTAAATCTAAAGAGTCTGAACATTCGCTCCTTCCGCATTAAGTCTGTTCGTTCAGTTGTTTCCACCCTTCAGGGAGGAGAATTCCTGGCATCAATAGACATCAAAGATGCATATCTGCATGTGCCAACATTTTCTGCTCACCAAAGATTTTGAAGGTTTGCGGTGGATCAGCGCCACTTTCAGTTTGTGGCCCTTCCATTCGAGGCTGTCCCTTGCGCCCAGTTTCACTCAAGACTTTTTTCAGGGCAGGATTCAATCAGCTTGGAACAATGATGTTCAAGCCCTGGATCTTCCTATGGTCTTATCTTAGGGGTTGCTCCCCCCAAATCTGTCAGAAGGGAAATCCTTCATGCCAGTTACCTGAAAGGTGGTAACCACAGATGCCAGCCTTCTAGGCCGGGGGGCAGTGCTAGAACAAGAATCTGCTCAGGGAAAGTGGTCCGGGGCCTGGAAAGCTCCTACCCATCAACATTCTGGAGATTCGGGCAATTCATTTGGCCCTCAAAGTTTGGTCTTGCAGACTGCAAGGCTGGCCTGTTCGGGTTCAGTCCGACAATGCTACGGCCATAGCCTATATCAATCACCAAGGAGGCACCAGAATTCTGGATGCCCAAAAAGAGGTGAATCACATCTTGGCCTGGGCAGAAAGGCATATTCCTTGCCTGTCTGCAGTCTTCATTCCAGGGGTAGAAAATTGTCAGGCAGATTTTTTAAGCCGCCAGCAACTGATTCCAGGAGAATGGTATCTACACCACGACAAGTTTCAAATCATATATTACAAATGGGGAACCCCAGATGTGGACCTGTTGGCTTCCAGGTTCAACACAAACTGGACAGTTTTGTGTCAATAACAAGAGATCCCTATGCTCAAGGCTCAGATGCACTGACAATCTCATGGGATAGGTATTCCTTGATTTATGAGCTCTCTCTCTCTAGTACTGCTACTCCCAGGGTCAAGAAGGAAGGAAAGACAGTGATTTTGGTCGCCCCGGCTTGGCCCAGGTGGTATGTCATAAGGATGGCAGTAGCAAGACCCTGGATTCTTCCATTACGCCCAGACCCACTATCACAGGGTCCAATATTCCATCCTGCCTTACAAAGTCTAAATTTGACGGTTTGGCTGTTGAGACCCAAATTCTGAAGAAACGTGGGCTCTCAGGACCAGTCCCACAGTATCCACCTTGGTTAATGCCAGGAACCCGGCCTCCGGGCTCATCTGCTATAAAATCTGGAAGGCATATGTTTCCTGGTGTGATCCCAGAAAGTGGCATCCTAGGAAGTTTGCCATTAATATGATTATTGCCTTTCTTGCATTAGGCTTAGATATGAGGTTGGCCTTGAGCACTATCAAGGGCGAAATCTCGGCTTTGTCTGTATTTTTTCAAAAACTGCTTGCTTCTCATTCCCTAGTTAGGGCCTTTGTTCAGGGTGCACTGCGGTAAAATCTGCTGATTAAGTCTCCCGTGTGTCCATGGGAATTGAATTTGGTATTGTCTGTTTTACAGAAGCTACCTTGTGAACCTATACACCAGGTTTCTCTAAAGCCGTGTACACATGATCGGTTCAAACCAATGAAAATGGACTGAAGTTTGTTTTCATCGGTCCAAACCGATCGCGTGTAGGCCCCACCGATCCGTTATCCTTCGGTCCAAAAACAGATGGCTTGCTTTAAAATCGAACCGATGGACGGCTAACCGATAGGTCAAAACCGATCGTTAGTACGCACGAGCATCGGTTAAAAATCCACACATGCTCAGAATCAAGTTGACACATGCTTGGAAGCATTCAACTTAGTTTTTTTCATCACGTCATTGTGTTTTACGCCACCGCATTCTGACACGATCATGAACCGATGGTGTGTAGGCACATGTATGCTGCGCAGAAACGGGCAAGTTTGAAAGGTTTTTGGGGAGCGCGCAGGTCTTCTATCCAACCAGCGCACGCTCTGAAACGCGTTGTGTCCCTTCTCGGCCACCGTCTCAGTGACGTCACAGACCAGTGGACCAGCTGACAGCTCAGCAATGCTCGTGTACGGAGGTGGAAGTCGGTTCCTTTCCTTCTTCTAATTCCCCCCCCCCGCCGCAGGCATCTGTATGACATCTACTGACGGCTCCCTCAGCATCCATCCTGGTTTCTGGACTTCTCGTTAGATCGTTCACCAGCACCCCAGATTACATCAATGCTTCTTCTAGATGTAAGTGTTGAATATTTATTGAGATTTTAATTAAATGCAGTTCACTCAGCGGCGCTTTCTGTTTTTGTTTTTTTCTCTATTCATGGTTTGAGCTGACTTCACTCTTGGAGAGAGCAGCCCTGAGCTTCTGCAATCACCTTCACACCTGATATACTGACGGCCAAGCTCTTTGGACTTACCTCTGATGGACTCAGTTTAAGACTTTTTCCTCTATGGTATATATATTTTTAATGCATAAATATGGACCCTGATCCGATAGCATAACAGTATGGTTATATAGATTTATTTTTTGATCAATTTATCTGGACACCAGAGCGCTGCAATCTTGTATAAAAATTGTGTGTAGGCACATCAGTCAGCTTCATCGGTGAACTGATGAAAACGGTCCGTCAGACCGTTCTCATCGGATGGACCGATTGTGTGTCCAGGGCATTAGTCTGTTGACACAGAAACTGTTTTTTCTTGTAGCCATATCCTTGGCTAGAAGAGTATCGGAACTGGCGGCTCTTTCGTGTAAAGAACCCTATATGATTATTCATGAAGATAGGGTGGTGCTATGGCCTCACCCTATTTCTTACCTTAGGTGGTTTCAGGTTTTCATCTGAACCAAGATACAGTCTTACCATCTTTTTTCCACATCTGCAGTCTGCGGAGGAAGAGAGTCTACACTCTCTAGATGTTGTAAGAGTGGTAAGAGTTTATCTGCAAGCTACAGCTCAGATAAGGAAGACTGATTGTTCATTCTGCCACAAGGCCCAAAGAAGGGCCAGGCAGCGTCAATATCCACTATTGCAAGGTGGATTTGACAAGTCATTATTCAGGCCTATGATTTAGAAAATAAGATCCTTATTTTTCAGGTGAAAGCGCACTCGACTAGAGCAGTTGGTGCTTCATATGCAGTGCATCACCAGGCCTCCATGGCTCAGATCTGTAAGGCTGCTACTTGGTCTTTGGTCCATACATTTACCAAATTCTATCAGGTAGATTTGAGAGGTTACGAGGATGTAGTGTGCTGCGGGGAGCAGTATAAATCCTCTGGCTCGATAGTGGTCTTATTCTGATCTGTGTCTCCCTCCTCTCTAATTTTAGCATTGCTATGGGACATCCCATTAGTAATTAAGGCTCTGTGTCCTGTGATGTATGATCGAGAAAATAGGAATTTTTAATACAGCTTACCTGTAAAATCCTTTTCTTGGAAATACATAACGGGACACAGAGCTCCTGCCCCTCTTCAGAGTTAAAGTGGAACACTTATTGCTTTGCTACAAAAATTAGGTACTCTCCATTTGGGAGGGGTTATATAGGGGAGGAACTCAATTTTAATTGGGTTTGCCAGTGTCCAATCACCTGTGGTGACTACATAACCCATTAAGTAATTAAGGCTCTGTGTCCCGTGATGTATTTCCAAGAAAAGGATTTTACAGGTAAGCTGTATTAAAAAATCCAATTTTTTTCCTTTAGAAATGTCATTTTGTGCAGGGACTGTTATAAACACGGGAAACATGCGCTACTTTACAGGCCTAGTATAGAGACCCCCAGGTATGAATTTTTAGGGATTTTTCACTTTTATTGTTTCACTTTAAGCATTATTAAAATCACTGCTCCTGAAAAAAAACGTCTGTTTTTAAAACTTTTTTTTGCATTGATACATGTCCCCTGGGGCAGGATCCGGGTCCCCAAAGACTTTTTCTGACAATAACGTGCATATTAGCCTTTAAAATTAGCAATTTTGATTTTTCATGTTCGTGTTCCATAGACTTTAACGGTGTTCGTGTGTTCGATTACATTTTTTGCCTGTTCACATGTTCTGCTGCGAACCGAACCGGGGGTGTTCGGCTCATCCCTAATGGTATTGTGTATCCAAATTATGAACTTGTTTATGCTTGTGAACTGTTAATATTTAGGCACATCTTTAGTAGTGTTGAGCAGAATATGCCATATTCGATTTCGCGATATATCTCGAATATATAGTCGAATATTCGAGATATATTCGCTAAATACGAATATTCATAATATTTTTTGGAAATGAAATTATTGCGAATTTTCGCTATTGCGAATGCGAATGCGAAATTTAGAGAAATGCGGAATGGAGCACTCTGATTGGCTCAGAATATTTGTGATATATTACAATATAAAATAATTGCGAATATTCGAGAAATGCGGAAGGAGCACTCTGATTGGCTCAGAATATTCGTGATATATTACAATACACAATTATTGCGAATATTCGGCAAATGCGGAAGGAGCACTCTGATTGGCTCAGAATATTCGTGATATATTACAATACACAATAATTGTGAATATTCGAGAAATGCGGAAGGAGCACTCTGATTGGCTCAGAATATTCGTGATATATTACAATATAAAATAATAGCGAATATTCGAGAAATGCGGAATGGAGCACTCTGATTGGCTCAGAATATTCGTGATATATTACAATATAAAATAATTGCGAATATTCGAGAAATGCGGAATGGAGCACTCTGATTGGCTCAGAATATTCGTGATATATTACAATATAAAATAATTGCGAATATTTGAGAAATGCGGAATGGAGCACTCTGATTGGCTTAGAATATTCGTGATATATTACAATACAAAATAATTGCAAAATTTCGAGAAATGCGGAATGGAGCACTCTGATTGGCTCAGAATATTTGTGATATATTACAATATAAAATAATCGCGCGATATCGCTATTGCCGAATAATCGCATTGCGATTTTTCGGCAATATAAAATGAGCGCTGCAGCTACTCGGCCCAAGGTCTCTAATCATACCAGCAATGCTTTTAGACGTCGATGGGGATCTCTAGGATGTGATCTGTTCTAAAAAAAAAATTGAAAAAATTTGAATATTCGAAATAGCGAATATTCGCCGCGATATTCGTGTTATTCGCGAATACTCGAATATGCAATATTCGTAGCAAATATTCGCAATGCGAATATTCGTGAGCAACACTAATCTTTAGTTGTTTTTTTCAATATCTATACGCTACCATTATTACCATTGACCTAAGTATCTTAGAATTTGATACTTTCTACTGTACAAAAGAAATTAAAATAAAGAGTGTGTTTTAATATATGCAGACAAATAATAAACCCATAAACATACAGTATGTTAATTTAAAATGATCTTCTTTAAATATGGCAATCTAATATGCCTATTTTAAAATGAATGCAGGTTACTTAAAACCTTTTTTTCTTCTATTTTTCCTAGGCTTTAAAGATAGCTCATGCTGGAATCTCTTTGTCAAGTCTCGAAGCATCAGTGGCCTCTCCTTTTACATCAAAAATCCCAAATATTGAATGTGTACCAAAACTACTAAAGTAGGATGCTTACATGCTAACATATTTTTCATTTTCTACATGAAAATAATTCTGGCATTTGCTTAATTTATAAACTGTGGTTATATCATTGCTCTTCTTTAAATAAAAAAAAATGTAAAATATAGAGTTGAAAAAGTATATGGGAACTGTTTTACCTGGCAAAGAAATGTATTTCTATCACAGCCCTGCTAGACTGGTTGGGGTCCTGAGTTTTCTCTGTAGGTAGGTCACCTCCTTTCCACAGCCTGTGAATAGAAAATGAAGTAGTAGCAATAGCTTGATGAGGTCATCACTCTGCTCTCTTCTCTTATCAACCTGTTCCTTATTGTCATATGCAAAACATCTGACTTGCTTCAAGTACTGCCTGAACTCCCCCCCCCCCCCCCCCCCCCCCCCGTCTGAGTGCTTTTGTACAGGAGATTACAAGAGTAGCAGAATACATTTGATTATTTTATGTACACACATAATTGTGTTTTTTTTTAATATCTTCTTGTATTTTAATATTGGAATGCAATACAGTCCTGGCACATAAAATGCACTATCCAGAATTAACGAGGTAGTAAAGCACCCTTTTCTTTTTTTCCCTGACCTGCAAAGTAAAAGCATAATGTGCTAGTATGCATCACATACTAACACATTATGTGAAACGTACCTGAAAAACAAAGCCCTCCACCAATGCGTTGTCAGCACTGGAGGCTGCATCCATCTTCACCTGTCTTCCTTCTGGATCCACAGACTCTGGCTATGTGACTGGCCGAAGCCGCATGACGTCACTCCTGTGCATGGGAACCGTCAGTCACAGCACAGGGCTCTGAAGAAAAGGCACTGGTGGCCGGTGCACATTTAAGAGGATACTTACAGTACCTATAGGTAAGCCTTATTATAGGCTTACTTATAGGTACAAATAATCATTGAAGTTTACAACCACTTTAAGATGTCTTCCAATACAAAACAGTACCAAGAAATTGGTATTGTCTCTGTAGTGAATACTGCCTAAAGGAAAAAAAAAGTGCAGAAGCTCAATATTTATGAGATTGCCAGTCCAAATGTTTGGACGTTAATGGATTAATAAACTGGTCATCATCAATCCTGTCCCCTGGGCCCACTAACAGGCCAGATTTTATGTAATACCTTGGGGAGATTCAGGGTCTTAAAGGGGCATTAAATACCAGTATTGCATTACGTACAAAGTGCAGAGTTCAGGAGGGATGCACACAGAGTGCAGAGCTGTCACTTGTAAACACAGAAACCAGACTTCTGTGTTCACAAGTGATTGTGGTGAGCAGGCACCAAAGGGTCTGAGCCAGAGGTGGTGGAATCGAGTTCCACCAAGTTCCACCTGAAAAAAAGCCCTGATTGTGGTTAATTTAGCTATACAGTAGCAAGTGTCAGACATCCATAACTTTACATATCGAATCTCAGCATCAGTATTGGACAAATATGATTTTAGAAAATTTGATATGTGAAAACTTGCTTCAGGGATGACAAAAAAATAAATGTCTATTCTCATGAGAAAAAGTTGAACTCATGAAAATTCTGGAGGTTGCAATGATTTTATGTGTACTTGAACTAACTACTCAGAATACAGTCTTGTGATTCTCATATGACTTAGAACCTAATGTGATCTTTTCATTTAACCATTTATCAATGCATACTAGAATAATGAATGACTATAATTAAAGCAAATATAATGTCATCATTACTATAGTAAAAAGACCCGCGGTCATAAAGTTTAACAGCTAATAAGTCTATATTATTATTACCATTGGTAAAATGCACAAAGAGAAATTTAGAGTTTATATAGTTTGTTTTATGGTACAGTTTTATACAAAATGCCTCCTCGTAATTTGCACAAAAATCACACCAGGTTAAGCTGGATTGATGTAAATATATATATATATATATATATATATATATATATATATAAATAATAATAATTTGGGAGGGATGAATGCCCTTTTTAGCCTTTCCTTTCCCTTCTTCAAGAACTTCTTATCCTATCTGCAGGGTAATCTCCTACTCTTTCCATTGAAACTCCTCTCTTTAGGGCTCTGCGCCCACTCCAAAGCACCTGGGGCGAGATTCACAGAGCCATTACTCCGGTCTATCTCCTGTTAGACCGGAGTAATTTCAAATTACCCGTGTCGTATCATTAGTTTGAATCCTCAAACCATGATACGACGGCTTCGGGCTTCGATCCGACAGGCTTACGTCTTTGTACGCCGTCGGATCTACGCTGTAATCTTTTTTTGCCCGCTGGGTGGAGTTCGCGTCGTTTTCAGCATCGGGGTATGCAAATTAGCTTTTTCCGGTGATCCACAAAGTTACGATCGTCCGTCGCATTCTCTTACGGCATCTGTAGTCATATTTTGCTGCGTAAGGTTAAGGAAGCAAAAATCTTGTCTAACGTTAGACAGCCCATGTTAAGTATGGCCGTCGTTCCCTCGTCGAATTTCAATTTTTTTTTTGTTTTTGCGTAAGTCGTCCGGGAATAGAAATGTACGTAAACGACGCTACTCCAAAAAAAACTGACGTAACGACGTTTTTTCGCGCAATGCACGGCGGGAAATTTCTGAACAGAGCATGTGCAGTTCGATCGCCGCGGGGACGTGCCTAATTTAAATGCTTCACACCCCCTAATCACATATTTTGATTCTGCCGCGAGAAATACACTACGCCGCCGTACCTTACGGGCCAAAATCTACCTGAATTCGTCTTAGAGCCAGGTAAAATACGGCGGCGTAGTGTATCTCTGATACTCTGCGCCAGGGCAAGTGTACCTGAATCTGGCCCCTTGTCTCCATCTCCAGTTCCTGCCCCCTATGTAAATGAGTATGGGGTACATTAAACCAAAAAAAGTGTCAAAAATAATTAAAGACAGAGGGCAGTTTTTGACAATAAAAAAAAACCAAAAACAATGTCACCCGATGTACAGTAGATCCATCTTCAATCACAACACCCGTGGCACCGGCAGACTTGAAAAAAAAAAAAACATTCCACCCGTGAAGAAGGCTAACCACCTAATACCTGCTCTGCCGTTTGACAGTTCTTAAATAGGTTAAGGGCGGGGTCACCTGATAGCACCACCACCTTGTGCTGTCACCAACCCAGCATGCACTGGTCTGTGACGTCACACAGGGGGATGGTGCCACCAGGTGATGTCACCAGGTGTCCCCACCCCTTACCTATTTACGAACTGTGAAACGGCAGAGCAGGCATTTGGCTGTTAGCCTTCATCGCAGAACTTTTTTTCAGGTCCAGCGGTCATCATGATTGATGTTGGATCTACATCAGGGGACTTTTTAAAATCCCTCCACCCCTAAGCACCCCCCCATGTTGAGGGCATGTGACCTGTTATGGTTCGTGGGGTGTGCTCATCCCCCTCCTTTCCTGACCTGCCGGGCTGCATGCTCTGATAAGGGTCTGGTATGGATTTTTGGGGGATTCCATGCCTATTTTTTAGGTGCAGGGTTTTCCTTAAAATCCGTGCCAGACCCGAAGGGCCTAGTATGGACTGGGGGGGCGGGGGGACTTCCACACTGGTTTTTATTTTTTTTATTTTTTTTTATTTCTGGCAATGGTATTGTATTCCTGACAGTTTAAATGTCTTTTTTTTTAAATAAATTTCAGTTTTGCTGCAGCAGGTTATATACACAGTACAGATGCATCACTTTAAAGGCAGACTAAGGGGACCCCCATGCACTATATTTAAAGGAATTTTTCATTTTTATTGTTTCACTTCAAGCATCATGAAAATCGCTGCTTCTACACATGTCCCCCAGGGCAGTACCCAGGCCCCTATTCCCTTTATATGGCCAATAACTTTAAGTTTGGGTCCCATAGACTTTAAAAGGGTTGGGGTTTTGGGTTCAAACCGCCTAGGGTGTCGGACCGCCTAGGGTGGCCTTTCCCCTTTTGTGTGCCGATCAGCTCCTGGTGCGATTTATGGTTAACGGCAATGCAGTGTTAAATTTGGATATCCTTTTTCCTTCCCTTCCAGGAGCCTGGGTCCCGTGGGGAGGGGGTCGGGGACCGGGGGGTTCCTGGTACTCACAGTTTACTAGCAAGTGACATACATGGGGCGTTCTGCTTGTTCCTTTAGATTACGTTAGGCCCCAGTGTGGGCCTTTAGTACAACGGATGATCTATTTTGGGTGGTTGGGCTGTGGTGGACCCAGTGCACCTCATTCTATGGCCGGGAGCGCTTATTGTGCTCTTCGGCTCTGTCACGGAGTCCCTGTCTCTAGGGAACTCCGGTCCTCTCAGGATTGAGGGTAGGGATGGATAGCCCATCTCGACCCAGGGGTGGGTTGGGGTTAGGGGACCCCAGGGTTCTTGGTTTATGTCTTATAGTTTTTTCATTGTTGTTTCAGTCATTTTGTTCAGTTTATCAATTTGTAACCGGTATCTTTTTCTTCCCTTCTTCTTTCACACCTGTCCTGCCTGCTCCTCATGCTACTTCCTATCTGAGTCTCTTCAGGGCCTTCGGTCGTCACGGACCTCGCCTCCCAGGACCCGAGCTTTCGCTGTGTCTGCTCCTCAGGCTGTGTGGTGAGTACCGCTTTTTAGGTCAAGGAATGCACCGATACATTACACTAGTACTACCCACTCTGATCCATGCCTAATGCACTTTCCCCCCCTCCATCCCTCAAGATAGTTTCTCACAACGTCCAGGGCCTTAACTCTCCAATTAAGCGTAGGAAGCTGTATCAGCTATACCACTCTATGCATGCTGACGTTTTATTGTTACAGGAGACTCATTTCCCGGTCACTTTTAAGCCTACTTTCCTTCACCAGCATTACCCTCAATTTTTCCTGGCCTCCGCAGACAATAAAACTAAGGGAGTGGCCATTTGTTTCGCTAAACACATTAATTTATCCCAACCGGTTGTCAAAGCCGACCCGCAGGGACGCTACATCTTGGTCTCTGGTCAAATTGATGGAGAAACCTACACCTTTCTCTCCTATTACTCCCCAAATAAGGGCCAGAAACCCTTTTTTGACTCTCTGCTGCAAAATCTGAGCGAACATCTCAAGGGGACGGTTTACATTTGTGGGGACTCTAACATCGCTTTCGATTTCTCACTGGATAAGTCCAGGTCTGGGAAACCGATACCAAAACGACCCTCCAAACAAAGCGTTAAAATTGCGGAACTATTACACTCGGCGGGGCTGATTGACATCTGGAGAGAGGTTAATCCTCACACGAAGGACTATACGCACTTCTCTGCCCCACACAACTCATTTGCCAGGATAGACCACATTTTCACACGTTCCTCGTCGATCCCCTTAATTAGAGGCTCCAAGATTATTGAAACTTCCCTTTCGGACCACTCGATGGTCGTATTGACCACGCTGAGACCTTCGGGAGTGCGAACGGCCCCTCGCTGGCGTCTGCAGGAGTCATTATTGAGTGACCCCATACAGTGTACCCTTTTGGAAACAGCGATTAAGGAATACTTCCTTCTCAATGCGACGGGCGAGGTCTCGGAAGCTACCGTTTGGGCGGCACACAAATCGGTGATACGGGGGAAGATCATACAAATGATTTCGAAACGTAGGGCAGAACACAGGGCGGACACGCTGAAGCTCACTGAGGAATTCCGTTCTCTAGGGAAAGCACACAAGCGACACCCTACGGCGGAATCCCTTAGACAGTTGGACAGGGCTCGGGCCCTACTTAATCTGAAACTGACCACTGACGCAGAAAGGCACCTTAGATGGACTGGGGCTAAATTCTATTCTCAGAAGGATAGGATTGGATCTAAGCTGGCGGTGAAGTTGAACCCTAAGCCACGTGCCCTAGCCTTCCTTAAAATTAAGACGACCTCAGGGGACCTGACGCAAAACCCAACAAAAATTATGGACACTTTTCTACAGTTCTACTCTGACTTATACAAACCTGTTGGCCCGGCTCAGGCCTCCCTGAGCGAGACATTTTTGGACGCTCTCCCTCTTCCCACCCTCTCCCCTGAACATAGGACTCTCCTTGAGGAACCGTTTACCCCTGCCGAGATATTGGACACCATAAAATCCCTCAAAATTGGCTCATCGCCTGGTCCCGATGGATTCTCAAATGGCTACTATAAGAAATTTGGCCCTTGCCTGGCTCCACATATGGCTCGGTTATTTAACTCCCTACGGGAGGGAAACCTCCTGGGTGCAGACCTAAACTCTGCATACATTTCTGTGATTCCCAAGCCGGACAAGGACGCTAGTGAGGTTAGCAATTAGCGCCCAATCTCGCTTATCAATAACGACATCAAAATTATGACCAAGATCATGGCCAATAGGGTGGCGAGTTTTATCGCCACATACATACATGGGGACCAGGTGGGGTTCATTCCGGGGAGACAGGGTCCGGATCAGGTCAGGAGGGCCATTGACATAATTTCGCTTCTTAGATCCCACTGGGATGGGGGAACCCCGCAGACAGGCTTTCTCCTTTCCATAGACCTTCACAAGGCCTTTGACTCGATTGACTGGAAGTACTTAACCGATATATTGGGGAAGTGGGGTTTCGGTCCATACTTCTTGAATCTAATCCGAGCTCTTTATTCGAACCCCACGGCCCAAGTTCGCCTGCTGGGCAGATTTTCGGATTCGTTTACTATTGGTCGGGGAACCAGACAAGGGTGCCCACTCTCCCCCCTCTTATTCGCGTTGGCCATAGAGACACTAGCGATTGCGCTTAGATCGAACCCGGACTTCAAGGGGGTGACGTGCGGACAGGGTGAGCACAAGTGCGCGCTGTACGCAGATGACCTGCTCCTTTTCGTCACCTCCCCACTGACCTCTACCCCCGTGATACTTAAGACTCTACGGGCCTTTAGTGACATATCGGGACTGAAAGTTAATATGACCAAGTCAACAGCTTTGAACATTACTGTCCCCCCCGACATCCTCTCCCAGCTCTCTAACAATTTTGACTTTAAATGGGCCTCCGGGTCGATTCCTTACTTAGGCATCAAACTTACACCAGACATAACAAGTCTCTTTGAGGCCAACTATCCCCCTATAATACGCAAGTGTAGAGAGGATTTGGATGCGTGGTCAAAGTGTGGTCTATCCTGGTTGGGTAGGATACACGCAGTGAAAATGACACTCCTCCCCCGTCTGCTATATCTATTCCTTTCCCTCCCGGTCCCGATTCCAAAACGTTTTCTCAGTTCTGTCCAATCCCGAATAGTCCGTTTTGTTTGGGGTAACAAGGGGTATAGATGCCCCTCTGGCATCCTCTATCGGCTGAAATCACAGGGTGGGTTGGGACTCTCGAATCTCTGGGGTTATTACCGGGCAGCCCAACTTGCACAAATCTCGATGGCTTTCCGCCAAGGACCTAAACCTGACTGGCTCTCAATGGAGAGACAGGCCACCCCCAAGAACACCATTGACTTCCTCCTTTGCTGTGACCCAAGGGTCAGACCCGCAATTCTATCTCCCACCCTATCGCATTCGGTTTCCTTAAGCTCCAAACTATTTGGCGCGCACTCCCTGACGTCCCCCTTGAAACCGCTGGCACACCTGTTCCATAATGCGGAATTCCCCCCGGGAATGAGTATTGAGGCCTTTCGCTGGTGGACGGACAAAGGCCTCTACCGGATTGGCCACTTCCTCTCCCCGACGGGCCCTGTTTCCCTATCCTTTTGCAGACAGAAACTGGACATGCCGGACTCGGAACTGTTCAGGTTCTCACAAATCTCCCATTTCATGCACTCAATCTGGACCAATAAAAAGGTACCCCCCACAATCTCACCATATGAGCACTGGTGCACTACCGCAGCGGATCAGAGGGGTGGCATCTCCTTGATCTATACAGCGCTTGTTTCTAAAGAGGTAAAGCCATCATATGCTCGGGCCTGGGAGGAGGAGCTGGACGGTTCGTGGGACGTTGCGGTCTGGCACAGAGCGACTATTAGAGCGTATAAAGGTATTCTCAACGTCTCTCTCATAGAGGCTGGCTTAAAAGTCTTACTCAGGTGGTATTACGTTCCTTCCAGGCTGGCTAGGATGTTCCCAGGGGCGTCACCGGTCTGTTACAGGGGCTGTGAGCTGGAGGGGTCTATGCTCCACATTTGGTGGACCTGCCCCCGCATCAGGTCGTTCTGGCGGAAGGTATTCCGGATCATTCGCTCCGTAACAGCAGCGGTGATGACCCCCCACCCAGGCATAGCTCTTTTGAACCAAAGCATTCCTGGATTATCTAAACATTACCAGACCTTATAATTTTTCATACTGTTGGGAGCCAAAATGTCTATCGCTAAAGCCTGGAAGAAACCTACGGTATCCCTACAGGGGTTCAGGAGAAAAGTCTCCTGGATTATGGCGCAGGAGCAGATCGTTGCTAGAATTAATGACAAATCTGAGAGATTTCTGGCCATCTGGGAACCCTGGGCCGCCTACTGTAACATATCCCTCATACCGGGAGTTCTGCCTAGCGGGCCGAACGATCATCCAACTCCCTAACAGAGCAGGCACCCTTCTCCTCGTCTTTTCTTCCTCTTCTTCGCTTCCCATTCCTTTCCTATGCATCTGTACCTTTTCTCTTTCTTCTACCTCCCCCGGTTACCATTCTGTTATATGATTTTCCGGTTACTGTTATATTTTTTTCGGGTGGAGACTAGCTCCCCCAGGTAACAGCCTACAAGGCCGATTGTGCACCCTTCTGGTAAACAACTTCATGGGTCTCCCTCACGATGATGGCCTTTGGATACGCGTGGGTTGGGGCGCAGGGTCCCCTTTTCCCGAGGGGCAGTGTGATCCCTTTGGGGCCTATTGGGAACTGGGGTATTGTGCCCCTCCCCCACTGGGGAGTTGTCTCTGGGGGGACCTTGAGTAGTTAACTGTCTATTGATATACGAACTGATTGCTACCAGGCCAACACATGGCCACTGTTTGATTGTTTCTCTCCTCCCTTCCGTTTTTTGCACTAGTGTTGTAACTTTGGCCCTAGGACATGGAAGATACTGTATAGAGCTTGACTGACTGTGAGTTGACACGTTTTTTTTTGTGATAATTGTTCTCTATTGAAAAATTAAATAAAAATTATTGAACATAAAAAAAATTCAAAAACATAAAAAAATAATTTTAAATTGTTTTGAGCTATACTTTTGCTCGCAGAAGGAAACAATGGTCTGCTATAAAGATATACTCTTGTTTATTAAATTTTGCTAACATGTCTGTTACCTCTATTACACAGGGAAGGAAGAAGTACACTTGTCAGTGCAATATGCGTGTGTAAATACCTTATTATATACACGTTGGTTGAGCTCATCTGCATGATGTTTCTGTTTTGGGTAAGACTTGAAAATGTTCTGTAGCATGTGGAAATGTGAACACGTTTCTGAGAAATATTACCTAGTAATATAAACATTTGATTAAGTAACCATGAGCAATATTTGCATTTTGGATTCTCACATTATTTACCAACTTGTGAACATTTTATTTTACATCAGATTTTGTAGATATTTTAGCTTCATAATTTGGCTTCCATTTAGAGTCAAAATTAAGAGTTCAATAAGCAGGGTACCCCAATTTCCCAAAAGAGCACACCAGGCATATGGACATTTTTTTACTTAGTAACTGTGCCGTAAAAAGATGCCTTGCTATGTTACTAACAGCCCACACATATCAGCAATTTCAACCTATCAAAAACCAGGACAGGGTCATACATTCCTTTAAAATGCCTTATTACCACCCATACCTCAGTTATTGAAGCTGCCCATCATATTAGGACAAGACGTCATTCAAAATGACTAAAGTTTGACTTTTAAAAATAAAAAAATGCATATACAAACAGTTACCTACAACTTGCTTGTTTTCTTGGACATAAACCTCTGTTGATGCATTTGTGCTTTCTTAACATGTGATCGGGATTGTTGGAGATTTACTGTAAGCATTGGAAAGGTTGACACAAAAAAACGGTGTCTGCTCTCAATACATCACTAGAGTGTTTTTGGTAACCAAGCTTTTTGAACCTTATGGTTCTGCAGGAAGAATAGGAATGGAAAGAAGATGGGATGGGAATGGGGAAGGGATGGGGATGGGAAATGGGGGGTGGGTAGTTTTGGGGCCGTGCATCCAATGCAATAAAATGAGCAGCTGGAAAAGCAAGCATTCATAAAAAATAAATAAAAGAAATGAGTAATACATAGTTAAAGCAGAACTAACATATATTTTTTTAAGCAAGTAGCATGAAAATTAAAGTAAAAATAATAGACAGCTATAATATTTTAATATAATCCATATGTCATCTTTCAGAGTTTATTATATCTACTTTCTCAGCATTAGTAGAAGATGAGTTGTCAGGAGCCAAGCATGTAACCCCATGTAATCCCACCGCTATCCTCCCAGTCTTCTACTGTTTTTATTTAAATAAATAAAAATCTTGCTTTACTAAATGCAGCTGTCTAATCAATGAGACAGAAGAGTGCAGGGCAGAACTGGGAGGAATCACATAATTCTACGCAGTTATAGTCTCTGCTCTTTATGCAAATATAGAAGCATAAGGACACACTTAAGCACGCCACAGATGAAATTTGGTCAGTTCAACAGGGAGCAGCCAAATTTTGATCTGTGTGTGTGGCCGTGCCTGTTTAACAGAAGTCGAGTGTTAAACTGACTTTTGTAGAACAGACTAGCTGGAAAACTTTTGTTGATCAGAAACTGCAGTCACTGGTCAGTGTGTCACAATCAGGCATCAGGCTTGAACACCAATTGCAATAGCAGTGGCAGGACAGGCATACAGGCAGTCACTTCTGGCAGATGACACAGGCTCCCCTGAGTTGCGGAGTCTAAGTACTAGCTGGTTTTCCCCAGAGCTCCTGATGCTGGAGATGGATTTAGCTGCAAGCTAGTACCAGGTTGTGGTCCTAAAGTTTGCCCCACCAGGGTGTGAGCAAGCCAGGGTCCAATAGCGGATAAACAAACAAGGATGAAACAGCAGCGTGGTCAGAAAACAAGCCAAGGGATCAATCACGAGTGGCTGCAGGTTGGGATCAAGCAGTAGAGTAGTCAAAGAACAGGCCGAGGGTCAAACACAGGTGGTTGCAGATTGAGATCAGGCAGTAGAGTAGTCCAGGAACAGGCCAAGGGTCAAACACAGGTGGTTGCAGGCAGGGCCGCCATCAGGAATTTTGGGGCCCCTTACACAGCTTCGGCATGGGCCCCCTGGAGCAGAGAACTGGGGGGGGGTGCTGCCGCATGAAATTGAGGAGCGGGGGGGGGGGCTGCTGCCGCGAATTGAGAAGCGAGGGGGCCCTTTACAAAAAGAAGAAGTAAAGAAAAATGTATAGCCATCCGGGGCCCTGGGGACCTCTGTGCCCTTTAATAAAAAGAAAAAAAGAGAGAAAATATATATAATTTTTGAAAAAGGGTGGTTGCCAACTGGGGCCCCGGGGACCTTGTTTTTTTTTTTATAAAAGGAAAAAAAAGAAATAAAAAAAATATATATAAAAAAGAAATAAACATTTATATAAAAAAAACAAGGGGGTTGCCTTCCAGGGCCCTGGGGACCTCTGGGCCCTTTAATAAAAAATAAAAATATAAAAAATATTTCTAAACAAAAATAAAAAATACAATTATAAAAAAAGGGGGTTTGACACATGGGGCCCTGGGACCTCTGAGCCCTTTAATAAAAATACATCTATATATTAAAAAAAAGAAATAAAATAATATAAAAAAGTAAAAAAATATATAAAAAAGGAGGATTGTCATCCGGGGGCCCTGGGGACCTCTGGGCCCTTTAATAATAATAATATATATATATATATATATATATATATATATATATATATATATATATATAAATAAAAGAAATAAAAAAAATATAAAAAATATATGTTTTTTTTTATAAAAAAAGGTGGGTTGTCATCTGGGGCCCTGGGGATCTCCAGGTCCCTGTGGACCTCCGGACCTCTAAAAAAAATAAAAGAAAAAAAATTGGCCCTTTAATAAAAAAATAAAAGAAAAATATATTAAAAAAATATATTTTTTTATAAAAAAATAAATAAAAAAGAGGGGGTTGCCATCTGGGGCCCTGGTGGCCTACGGGCCCCTAGACCCCTAAAAAAATGTCCCTTTAATAAAAAAATAAAATAAAAATATATATATTTTTTTATAGAAAATAAATAAAAAAAGGGGGGTTGCCATCCGGTGCCCTGGGGGCCTCCGGGCCCCTGTGGACCTCCGGACCTCAAAAAAAAAAAAAAATGGCCCTTTAATAAAAATAAAAGAAAAATATATTAAAAAAAATATATTTTTTTTATAAAAAAATATATTTTTTTTATTAAAAAAAAAGAAGAAAAAAAGGGCTTGCCATCTGGGGCCCTGGTGGCCTCCGGGCCCCTGGGGACCTCCGGACCTCAAAAAAAGAAAGAAAAAAAATTGGCCCTTTAATAAAAGATAAAAGAAAAATATATTAAAAAAATATATTTTTTTTATAAAAAAATATATTTTTTTTATAAAAAAATATATTTTTTGATAAAAAAAGGGCTTGCCATCTGGGGCCCTTGGTGGCCTCCGGGCCCCTGGGGGACCTTTTTTTTAGGGTGGTTCCCATTCGGGCCCCTGGGGACCCCCGGGCCCCTTACAGGTGTAATGCCTGTACCCCCCTGATGGCGGCCCTGGTTGCAGGTACAGATGGCAGCAGGAAAGACAACTACAAGGCACTGGCAGGGAAGGCACAATAACCTGGCAAAGAGGAAGTGCTGAGACAAGGCTTTTATAGGAAGTTCATGGGAGGAGCAAGGAGTTCAGGGTTCAACAGCAATCAAGAGTAGTCTAATGGATCAGATAGGTTTATCCAGCAGATCAGGCAAGAAACTGTCCAGCATCCCAGATAGCTCAGTGGGAAGAGTCAATGCCAGACACAGAAGAGGTCCCAGGTTCAAGCCCAGGTCCTGACGCAGTGTTTTCTGACACCAGAATACAGAGATAATTCTAGAAAGCAGGGATTCCCTCCTATATTGAATTGCATTATAACTGTACTGTTTGCCCTCATGTTGTAAGGAGCTGTAAAAACTGCTAGCGCTATATAAATCCTGTATTATAATAATAATAATAAATTGATTCCTCCATCCACCTCGTTTAAGTGAATGGAGGAACGTGTTTGCATTTTCTGTTCAGCCCACTGGCTGAATGGAAAAAAATGAACCAGATTAAGAGGGACTGGTGAAAAGTCTATGACCTCTGAGCTGTACAGCCACAGAGATGAAACCAAGAGGTCTTGCACTGAGCCTGTACAGCAGCTGGGAAGTCTAGTTTTGCAAAATGTTGCTTTATAAAACAAAATATGTGCATTAAAATAAAATGTTTAGTCTTGCGTTAAATATTCCCATCTTGACTATTTAAAATGGTTTTACTCTAAAACTATCTTTGACATTCATTTTTATAAACATGCAAAATAGATTTTTAGGATGCTGAAGACAGAGTAAAACAATATTGTAAAATCAAGTCAATATTATTATACGTGTTTCAAAGATTAAAATCAGGTATTTTTGTGTAAAACCAGAAATGACAATCTCATATGGTTGTGATATGTACATATATACGTATAAATAAAAAAATATATTATAAATCAAATTGAATACACAGATGAATAATCTGTAAATGCATACAAATTCAGAAGTCATCCAATACATATTCATACAAACACCATGGTTAAACAGGTCATCTGATCTCACCCTGGATGTAAACACGGTTTCATAGGAGATGATAACATCTATTAGACTTCTTTGTAAGAAAACTAACAAAATTTCATTTTCTTTTCTCAGAAAAAAACTTTACTAGGAAATTACCAATATATGATACAGGACATAGCAATTTCTGTCACAGTTATGTTAACAAGTAAGTTTTTGTTGTTACCAGACCTTGGTATTATTGAGTAAAAATGTATTTTAGAACTGTTCTGTAACAGTTAAAGACCCCTTTTCGCAAAACTATAAACCCATCAGCCATAACATTAGGCCTCATTCACACAGACGGACACACGGACGGACCGCTCAGGTCCGCCTCTTAGTTTTGACGGCAGACCTGAACGGCCGCTCCATGCAGTCCTATGGGGCGCCGGATGTCAGCGTAGACATGTCCGTTGACCCGACCCGATCCGCCAAAATCAGACGTATGGCGATACGTCCATATCCGTCCATGGCGGATCGGATCGGGTGAGATCTGACGAAAACTGGCATGCTGTCCGTTTTCATCAGATCGCTCCATAGGAATCAGCGGTGCTGCACAAGCCCCTTCCCGCTCAGTGAGCAGAGAGGAGCTTGTCATCCGCCAGCTTAGCGGAGATCTGTGGACTGATCTCCCACAGGGGGAGCAGGTGACGGAGTCCGCCTCGTGTGAATGAAGCCTTAGAAGATCACAAACAGATAAAGTGAAGAACATTGATCATCTTGTCACAATGGCTTATGAAAGACACTGAGATATATTAGGCAACACGTAAATATGCTGTCCATGAAGTTGATTTGTTGAAAGCACAAAAAAAATTGCACCGTAGTTTGTTGTGTATGGGACTGCATAGTCCCAGGTCGGTTAGTGTGTCCATGCTGACCCGTGCTCACAGCCAAAAACCCTTATGGCGCGTACACACGATCGGTTCGTCTGATGAAAACGGTCCGATGGACCGTTTTCATCGGATGAACCGATCGTGTGTGGGCCCCATCGTTTTTTTTCCCATCGGTGAAAAAACGTAGAACCTGATTTAACCACTTAACCATATTGCTGGTCAAAGACCAGAGCACTTTTTGCAATTTGGCACTGCGTCACTTTAACTTACAATTGCGCAGTTGTGTGACGTGGCTCCCAAACAAAATTGGCGTCCTTTTTTCCCCACAAATAGAGCTTTCTTTTGGTGGTATTTGATCACCTCTGCGTTCTTTAGTTTTTGCGCTATAAACAAAAATAACAATTAAAAAAATGTTTTACTTTTTGCTATAATAAATATCCCCCAAAAATATATATATAAAAAAAAAAATTTCCTCAGTTTAGGCCGATACGTATTTTTCTACATATTTTTCGTAAAAAAAATCGCAATAAACGTTTATTGATTGGTTTGCGCAAAAGTTATAGCATTTAAAAAATAGGAGATCGTTTTATGGCATTTTTATTAATATTTTGTTTTACTAGTAGAGGCGGCGATCAGCGTTTTTTTTCGGTACTGCGACATTATGACACTTCGGACACTTTTGACACATTTTTGGGACCATTGGCATTTTTATCGCGATCAGTGCTATAAAATTGCATTGATTACTATAAAAATGCCACTGGCAGTGAAGGGGTTAACTCTAGGGGGCGGGGAAGGGGTTAAATGTGTAACCTGGGTGTGTTCTAACTGTTTGGGGGGTGGACTGCCTGAGGGAAATGACTGATCTTCTGTTCATACATTGTATGAACAGAAGATCAGCATTTCTCGCCCCTAGTAGCCGCTTCAAGAGCCTACGTAGAGCTACGGGCTCTCACGCAGGGGAGCCGACCTGCCGCCGTAGAACTGCGGCCGCTGGTCGGCAAGTAGTTAAAATTATCTGATGGTTAAAAAAAAGATTTAAAAAACGATCGTCTGTGGGCAAGTCCATCAGTTAAAAATCCACACATGCTCAGAATCAAGTCGACGCATGCTCGGAATCATTGAACTTAATTTTCCTCAGCACGTCGTAGTGTTTTTTACGTCACCGCATTCTGACACAAACGTTTTTTTTTTAAATGATGGTGTGTAGGCATTACCCTTGAATCACCTTTTTTTTTACATTATGTGGATGCCCAGGTGCATGTACATTGTTTACCTGAGGAAGAGATGGCACCAGGATGCTGTATGAGAAGAAGGCAGGCCGACAGAAGCAGTGTAATGTTTTGGGCAATGTTCTGCCTAAGCATTGTGGATGATCAAGTACACCTCTTCATAGAAACAGTATTCCCTAATGGCAGTAGCCTCTTTCAGCAGGATAATGCATCCTGCCACACTGCAAATATGGCTCAATAATTATTTGCGGAACACAGCAATGAATTCAAGGTATTTACTTGTCCTCCAAACTCTCCAGATCTTAACCCATCGAATATCTATGGGATATGTTGAAAAACTAGTCTAGGCCCCACCTCACAATTTACCGGACTTACAGCATCTACTACTGACAGCTTGGTGCCATATACCACAGCATAACTTCAGAGGTCTAGTGGCATCTCTGATGTGATGGGTTAGGTCTGTTTGGGGGGCCAATAGGGAAAACTACTTTAAATACATCATAATTTTATGGTTGATCAGTGTATAGACTGTAGTATCTTGGACTGTAGTTGGAGTGCCTTTTCATTATTAGGACATGCAACCAGGCAGTTTAGGGAGATTTCCTGTACATTTTGGGACAGGTCTTTTGTGTATTCCCAGACCTTGGTTCCTTGGGGTAATCAGAATGAGCTCAATATGATTTACTAGTGTCAGTCAAAACACATTTTACTTGTGGGTGCTTTCAAGGTAAAGTGTACTGTAAAAACTACCAGCAGGGAATGTAGGGCCAGAATGTCCTCTTCTTGAGCATGGTTTTAGGAGTATCTAAATGGACTTTGAACAGATTGCCTAATATTAGTGGTGGTTCTGTTTACATGCACCAAGTAAAGTTTAGCTGGTACAGTACAACTATAATGTTGGACTGATAAAAAGATGTGCTACCTCTGGCACGAGGACACAGCAAGAATTGCCTTTACGTAGTTTAAGTGCATGTAAAGGCAACAAAAAAAACCCACATATTTAGTGCATCTCTGGAATACATGTGCATTTCCCAATATTGTGTCCCTTTAAACACACTGCAAGTACAGACAAATCACTGTTGATGATTGATCACTGTGCCAGAAATATGATGTGCTACTACCTTCCTCTTTGACATGACAACACAGCTCTGAGGAGGGCTGGTGGGAATCAGCTCAACAGATACAATCCATTCCAGCAGCTTCCCTGAGCTACTCTGCATGAGGAAAACCACTACAGATCACAGTATTGTATCCTCCAGTTTCCTCTTTGCCCTCCCTGGCATTTACTGTCCTCTCCTGGACCCCCTGAACCGTGATGTGCTCTCCTGGTCCCCAATATACTGTGCTGTTCTCCTTTGGCTCCCTTTACTGTTGCCTTCTGTCCCCCTGAACTGTGCTGCGCTTTCCTGCCCCCCCCCGAACTGTGCTATGCTCTCCTGGCCCCCTATACTGTTCTCTCCTGGCCCCTGTATGGTTCTGTTCTGGCCCCCCTGTACTGTGCAGTGCTCTCCTACACCCTATAAGGTTTCCTTCTGGGCCCCCCCTATACTGTGATGTTTTCTCCTGGCCCCTATACTGTTCTGTGCTCTCCTGGCCCCCATACTGTTCTCTAATGACCCCCTTTACTGTTCTCTCCTTGCCCCTTGTATTTTTCCCTCCTGGCCCCCAGTACTGTTCCCTCCTGGCTCCTCTGAACCATGCTGTGCTCTTCTGGCCCCCTTTACAATGCTGTTCTCTTTTTAGCCCCTATATTGTTCCCTCCTGCCCCCATGACAGTGCTGTGCTCTTTTTGCCCCCTTATAATGTTCTGTTAGCTCCTGGCCCCCTATACTGTTCCCTCCTGCCCCCCTGAACTGTAACTGTGCTGTTCTCTCATGGCCCCCCTATACTGTTCCCTCCTGCCCCCCATGACTGTGCTGTGCTCTTTTAGCCCCCTTATAATCGGTTACCTCCTGGTCCCCCTATACTGTTCTCTCCTGGCCCCCCTAAACTGTAACTGTGCTGTTCTTGCATGGCCCCTATATTGTTCCCTCCTGCCCCCCCCCCTGACTGCACTGTGCTCTTCTGGTCCCCTATAATGTTCTGTTACCTCCTGGCCCCCTATACTGTTCCCTCCTGCCCCCTGAACTGTGCTGTGCTCTTCTGGCCCCCTGCCCCTCCATACTGTTCTTTCCGGGCCTCCTGAAATGTTCTACACTCTACTGACCCCCTATACTGTGCTGTGCTCTTTTAGCCCCCTTATAATGTTCTGTTACCTCCTGGTCCCCCTATACTGTTCTCTCCTGGCCCCCCTGAACTGTAACTGTGCTGTTCTCTCATTGCCCCCTATACTGTTCCCTCCTGCCCCCCCCTTGACTGCACTGTGCTCTTCTGGTCCCCTATAATGTTCTGTTCCCTCCTGGCCCCCTATACTGTTCCCTCCTGCCCCCCTGAACTGTGCTGTGCTCTTCTGGCCCTCTGCCCCTCCATACTGTTCCTTCTGGGCCTCCTGAAATGTTCTAAGCTCTACTGACACCCTATACTTTGCTGTTCTTTTCTGGCCCCATATACTGTTCCCTCCTAGCCCCCCCCCCAATACTGTGCTGCTTCCTCTGAGCACCCTGTACTGTGTTGTGCTCTCCTGGCCCCCTTTTACTGTTCTCTAATGGAATGGCCCCCTGTACTGTTTCCTTCCCACAATACTGTTCTCTCCTGGCCAACATGTTCTGTTCTCTCCTTGCCCTCCTGTACTGTTTCCTCCTGGCCCCCCTGTACAGTTTCCTCCTCGCCCCCCTGTACTGTTCCCTCCTTCCCTCCTTGCCCCCTTGTACTGTTCCCTCCTGGCCCCCTTGTACTGTTCCCTCCTGGCCCCCTTGTACTGTTCCCTCCTGCCCCCCTTGTACTGTATAAGTTTCATATTAAGGAAGTACGTTTTAATATACATTCTATTGTTTAATGCTATTTCTTAGAAAAAGTGTTATATATAGGCTCTGTGAGCTGTAGATATGAAAATTATTTCAGGGGTTCCCCGAGATCTTAGGCTTTTGCCAGATGTTCCTGGGTGGTTAAAAGGTTGAGAAGCACTGTACTAAATCAAAGAACATTGAACATGAACGTGAAGCCTAAAAACGGGAGGATTCATTAATGAAAAGCAAAAATTACTAAGACACTGGTAACAATCAGGCTTTTTCCATAGGACTGAAACTTGTTTTGTTCAGGAGAGTTGGAAGTTTAGCAGCAAATAACTTTTTTGCCTTCATCTAACAGCAGGATAAGGATTCCTATTTTTCAAAAAGTTGCAGCAATTTTTTTTAGTTGAATTTGATAACATTTAGAAATTACAGTCACATGTCTGAAGCTATGGGGAAAATAATACTGGGAGTATGCTATAGGCCCCCTAACCTGAGTTAGGAGGGGGAGACGGGCCTCCTATCACAATTCTGATTAGCAGCAAGGATGGGAATTGTTATCATAATGGGGGATTTTAATTATCCAGAAATAGACTGGGCGGAGGGAACCACGCATTCCAGTTCTGAATGTCTTGCAGGACAATTTCATGGGTCAGATGGTAGAAGCACCAACTAGAAACAAGGCGTTACTAGATCTACTGATTACCAACAATACAGACCTGATCACGGATGTGTAAATACAGGGCAATTCAGGAAACAGCGATCACAGGTCAATTAACTTAAGTATAATTCCCCTAATAGGAAACACAAGGGGAACACAAAGACACTGCATTTCAAAAGAGACAAATTCCCAAAACTACGAACCTTGCTAGAATATATAAAGAACATGGAGGAGAGATGGGTTTGCTTTAAGAGCATATTAAATAATGGCATTAGCCAGTGCATCCCATTGGGAAATACATTTTCAAAACGAGAACAAAAGTCCTGGATGGCTTAACTCTAATGTAAAAATGCATATACAAGCAAAGGAGAAGGCCTTCAAAAAATACAAGGCTTAGGGATCATCATCGGCATTCAGATTTAAAGAATGCAACAAGATATGTTAGGGTGGCTAAGATAGAACACAAAAGACACATAGCGGAGGAGAGCAAACAAAAATTCCAATCATTTCTTTAAGAATATAAACAAAAAAAGGAGGACAGACCATATTGGGCCCATAAAAAATGAGGAAGGACATCTGTTCACAAAGAATAGGGAGCTGGCAAAAGTATTGAATTATTTCTTCTCCTCAGTCTTCACGAGGGAATCGGGGGGCTTCAGTAACCAAAACTGCAGTGTTTGTCCTCATGATACATCACAGAAAGCACCCACATGGCTAACAGAGGACAGAATTAGAAATAGACTTGGGAAGCTTAATATTAATAAATCACCGGGTCCAGATGGCTTGCATACGAGGGTACTTGGGGAACTCAGTCAAGTAATTGACTAATGACTGGAATGGTACCAGCTGACTGGAGAAAAGCCAATGTAGCACCAATGTTTAAAAAGGGCCAACATACATCCATGGGAATTACAGACCAGTTAGCCTAACATTAAAAGTATGCAAGCTCTTGGATGGGATGATAAGGGACTATATACAAGATTTTAATAATCAAAACGGTATCAGCAGTACTTAAGTTTACATTTACACAATTGTTTGTACTTCAGTCTACTAAATGCCTGAACGGTAGTAGATTATAAAGAAACTTAGTACTGTCAGAAATCATAACCGTTGGTTTGCAAAGGCTTTAGCTATACTCTTTCATGTGAAATGAAAAACAATGGGTAAACAATAAAAAAAAGTCTCAAAGGCTTAACAATCACATAAGTCACAATCATAAAACTTTCTAAATTTAATCACAGATATATCATTATCTAAAATGTTTTTTGGTTTGTTTTGCAGTGAGTTTAACTGGTCCTGCTCCAAAGCTAGCTCCATACAGACCTGCAATGAGTCTGATGTCTCCTTCCCTGCTGCCATCAGTGACCTTGAACATCATATTTACCATTGTTATACAGACAAGTGCTTTCTTCCTGGTACAGCAGCAACCATGGTACAATGAGACTGATGTTTTCAGGTGTGCTTGTTTTTTTAATTTTTTTTAAGTACAGTAACTTATATTGCCTTACATATCCTTAAAGTAAACATGTCAGTACTCTATAGGTGCTGAAAAGGCACCAGAACATGTTTGCACATAATACAATATCATATCGTTTAGATTTGTGTAAACAAACTATGTCCTAAACTCGATTTACAAAAAGCGTTTGACTCAGTTTCATGGTCGTACCTGTTTTCCCTTATGGAGCTTTGGGGATTTGG
This sequence comes from Rana kukunoris, assembly GCA_029574335.1. Lineage (NCBI taxonomy): Eukaryota > Metazoa > Chordata > Amphibia > Anura > Ranidae > Rana > Rana kukunoris. The sequence goes on from CM056052.1 coordinate 215,605,824, forward strand.
TCCTAGATTCATGGGTCTTATTAGGTTGCTTTATTCTTCCCCGGTAGCTAGGATATGTTTACAGGGTATTTACTCAGATCCCATTAAAATAGCAAGGGGTACTCGTCAAGGTTGTCCATTGTCACTAATAATTTTTGCTATAGCTATAGAATCTCTAGTGATAGCTATTCGATCTAACCCGGATATAGCAGGTGTCAAATGTGGCCTGAACATTCACAAGTGTGGTCTTTTTGCAGATGACCTTATTCTTTTTATTAATTCCCCCACCACTTCTCTTCTGTAGTATGCAAATTATTGGATGACTTTCACATCTTATCAGGCCTTAAAGTAATTTTTTCTAAATCACAAGCACTTAATGTTTCGCTTCAACCTTCTTTAGTAGCCCAGTTGAAAGAATCATTTAATCTCCAATGATCTGACTCATTTATTAGATACTTAATAATAAATCTCACTCCCACTTTTGAACAACTTTATTTTGCTAATTACCCTCCGTTGTTCCGGAAATTGGAAGCGGATCTCAAAAACTGGACTAGTTCTGAGCTGTCTTGGCTGGGACGGATTAATTCAATTAAGATGACACTTCTCCCTAGGGTACTTTATCTGTTTCATTCTATTACAATTTTAATCAGAAGGGGTAATTTACACTCTTTACAAAGTAAAATTATTAAATTTATGTGGGGAAAAAAGAGTTATAGACTCTCTAAACATGTATTATTCAGGTTGAGAAGGGAGGGTGGCCTTGGTCTTCCTAACCTCTTCTGGTATTTTCAGGCTGCGCATCTGGCCCAGCTTTCCACGGTTTATTTTGGGAAGGCTGGCCCAGACTGGGTAGAAATGGAGAGACAGGCGGTTCCCTATTTTACCCTAGACTTCCTTCTTTGGTGCCCCCCCAAAATCTACCCCTCCAATTCTCTTCCCTTCCCTCTCCCACACTTTTGCCTTTTCGGATAAATTTAAACAGCCTTCATCTCTAGTTTCCTATTGCAGGCCTTTGGTCCATTTATTTAACAATCCGGACTTTCCCCCTGGGATGGACATTAGAGCCTTTAGATGGTTATTAAACAAGGGGATGTTCCGCTTTGGACATTTCTTCACTCCTGCAGGCCCCATCTCCCTTAATAAGTGTATTAAAGATTTAGACCTCCCTGATTCTGAGCGCTTTAGGTTTTCACAAATTTCTCACTATTTACACTCTTTTTGGAAGACGAAACCTATTCCACCCCAATTTTCCCTATATGAGCTTTGGTGTGGTCAGGCCACGGAGCAGAGGGGTGGGATCTCGATTATCTATTCGTCACTTGCCCATTCTGATGTGAAACTTACTTATATAATTGCCTGGGAAGCTGATTTGCAGGAGGACTGGAACTTGAGTATCTGGCACTCCACCTCTTTTCGATCTTACAAAGGTATTCTTAATACTTCCCTATCGGAAGCTTGCCTTAAGCTTATTACTAGGTGGTATTTGACTCCGTCGAGACTCTCAAGAATTTTTCCTTCAGCGTCTCCTCTGTTTTCGGGGTTGTCAAATGGAGGGCACCATGTTACATGTATGGTGGGACTGCCCTAGAATTAGAGACTTCTGGAATAGGATTTTTTATATGATTTTCAAGGTTACGGGGGTCAGGGTTCCGAAGTCTCCTTTAGCTCTCCTAAATTTCCGAATCCCTAAGATTTCAAAATATGTCCAGAGACTTATATTTTTCATTCTTTTTGGAGTCAAGCTTACTATAGCGAAATCCTGGAAGCTTCATAAGGGATATCGAGCTGCTAAACGCAAAATTTTGTGGATTATGTCACAAGAAAAATTGGTGAGCTTTCTATTAGACACTTCCCAACAGTTTGAGGAGACTTGGGAGCCCTGGACCAAGTATGTAGGCAGTGGTCGACCTTGGGAGTAGTTGTAATTTCTTATACTACTGTGGGCACTCTGGCGCAGGACCTCTTCTCTTTTATCTTTTTTCCTTTTTTCTTTTTCTGGTCTGTTCTTCCTCTTTCTCTTGTGCTATGAAGGATCTTCCTTCTCTTTTCTGTTGATGTTTGACTAAGGATAATGTTGAGTATCTGTTGAGGGTTATATGCCTACAGGTAGTCGTTTCTCAAGGCGACACATGTTAACTTGGTCTTAGAATCCCTCACACAGTTATATCCCTTCAGGGGTGTGCGTGATATAGAGGCCTGATTGTTTGATTCCTTTTATGGTGATTTTTCTTTTTATGGGATTTTTTTTCCTTCTGTTTGCAATAATTATTCACCATGATAGTTGCTCTGTAATTTTCTGTATGATTTATGCTCTGTTTGTACTGGACTTTTGTCTTTGATGATTATTTTTTATCTTTTCAAAATAAAAATCTTTTGAAAGCAAAATATGTCATAAAATAAGAAACAAATATGCAGTATATCTTAAATGTTAAAAGTTAATTCGTTAAATTTAAAATCATTGTAAAGTGTGAACATTTTTTACTTTCATGAATTCTATGCATGAAGGTTAAAAACCTTCAGAGTGAAGCTCATGCCACAGCCCCCCTGATACTTATCCAATCACGATCCAGCGAGAATCAATCAAGGCTCTCTTGGTTCTCTCCTTCTTCATTGGCTACCTCTGATATCAATCAATCAATCAAAATAGGGAGCAGAGGGTGGGACTGAGCCATGCTCTGTGTGTCCCTTTATGGGGGCACTCAGAAAGGGGGAGGGGGCCAAAAACACTGACGGGGAACCCAAGAAGAGGAGGATCAGAGCAGGTAGGTATAACAGGTAGGTATAACATGTTTAAGTATGATGTGGATATTATTTTAAAGGGAAAAAAAGAATCTTAGAACCACTTAAAGCATTTGTAAAGCTAAAACTTGTATTTACATAATTGATAGAGTGTAAAATGGTTAAACTCTCTCCTAAGTTTTTTTTTTTTCTGTCTGTGTCCCATTCAAAAGATTTCCCTGCATTCCAATGACAGTAACCACCAGGACAAGGAGAATGAATTTCCCCAGCAGAGATACAGACAGTAATAAAAACCTGACAAGGCTTCCAACCATTCAATAGTTCATTCAAAATGAAAATATATATATATATATATATTTTAGGCAACCTTTAGGATCCACATCTTGTGGATGTGTGAAAATCTGTTAGAAACGTGTGGACATTATATACATTTTTCTAATTTGTCTAAAATTATAGTATGGTTATGTTGTATGACTTTGCACTTTCATGTAATTTAATGCTTTGTAGAGTTCCTTGTTTTTTTGTTTTTTTTTGGTGGCAGAAATGCATACCCCATTGTTTGCATTTTTTCTCAATCTTAGTGGCAACTGGAATAATGCATAATAAATCATCTTTTTTTTATTCTTTTTGTATGTAGTGCATGTGATCATCACAATCAAAGTTATGTCAACCATACAATGAATGTGCATCATATTCAGTCTCAGAATTTTATTACTACAACACTGTGGCCTGTGTCTGGGATAAACCTTATTATCGTTGAATTTGTATTTTCCAAAGGAAAGCCTTTTAGAAAACCAATATACACTAACTGTAAGTGCCTATGATATCCTTCTTGTCACTTTATACAACAATGCATTTACAGTAGATATACTGTGTGTGTGTATCTATCTCAAAGGTCCAGATGTCCATATTTTAGGTCACATTCCGATCTCACTAACCTCTACTGCTGCAAAATATTTTGTTATATAAATACATTCACATAAATTATTTTACATGCTGCTGTGGCATGTTCACTAATAGGGACACAAAATATATGCTAAATATTTTTCATACACTGATTAAAGGAAAATGGGTATTCATATATTTTATGAATAAATATGAATACATATGTAAAAATTCCTGAAGCTTAGAAGATTTCAAAAATTAAGGGTACTGCCTCACTGCCTCACTGCGAACATTACAAAGCTCTCTTCCACCCCCTTGTATAGAGCTCTTTAAGCCACCCCTCTGCCAGCTACTTCTTCACTCACTCACTTCTTTTATTCTCATTCAGGAGGAGTGGTTGCTAAGAGGCTGGGCAGCCATGCAGGGAGCACTCTATATGAGGAGAGGTCTGCTGTCTCTTGCAAGCACAGAATCCAAAACAGGAAGTTGGCAAGTGACAGTGGTGAGCACAGGGCTATTGTCGGAGGTGACGGTACCGATTACCATTATTCTCTGGACAAGAAAAAATGCTGAAAGGAGTGACACTACAGTCACTCTTGTCAAGTCAAGGAGAGAAGAGAGCTGTTGGAGCTCCCAGCACACCCAAACCCTTCTATATAGGACATCTGTGCTAGGGTTGCCACATCATCCCTTTAATCCAGGACACATACACAGGTTCTGAGGCTTTTTTAATGTAGATAAGGCACCAAGTGAATGTAATTGCCACCCTAATCAGCCACAGAACCTGTATAATTAATATGTGTCCTGGATTAAAGGGATGCTGTGGCAACCCTAGTATGCGCCCTAGGGCACATGTCCCTTCTGCCCCTTTTCCTGTCTCTGTTTGTAGTATATAGAAGCATACTGTGATTATTATTCTGTGTCAGCTTTATCCAACATAACAGATACTATACAGACAAAAGAAGGTCTTGTTCTGTAATGTTTAAGGCTTTTATTTACTCATCCAAGTAGCTTTTTCAGCTCTGATGAATATTCTTGAGAACTAATACTAAGTGGTTTTAGATCTGCCAATTGAAAACAGCATACAGTATGCTTAAAGTGGATGTAAACCCTTTTTTTTTTTTTTGCTGTCACAATGTAGAGTATAAGTTTTTCTATCATCTGTGCCCAGTCTTGCCACAAAGAGTTAATCCAGCTCTGAGCAATCCTCTTTTATTGTTCAGTGAGATAAAACGGATTTACAGAGAAAAGCCTTAGTCCGTTCCACCCCCTTGCTGTGAGTGACAGGTTATTTACATATCTCATGCACTAGCCTGGAGACAGGCATTATTTTATAATTCCCACCCCCACTCCTTTTCTGAAGTCATGTGGTTACTTTTCTGGATTTTGACTGGATGTTAGTGATCATAGCAGAATTTAGTGTAAGGGGAATTTAGAGGTGGGTGGGGAGTCTACTGATGTCAAGTTCTTATAACAGACAGAGGGGAGACATTTGACAGGTAAGGATACATGCAGGAGGCGTCTATATCCTTATAGATCAGCACTATGGCAGTAGTTTAGAAAGAATGAAAGTGGGATTACATCCACTTTAAGTGTAATCAATGCTGACAAATGTCATATTGGCTGTATTAAAAATATTACCACTGTCACTTCGGCTTCACATGCCTTTTAAAGAAATTTAAATACATAAGCTGGTGGATATCCTCTTATCTATTAACAGGTTCCTTAACTTTTTCACTAATGTGTTTACATTTGTGTCATTGCCAACAACAGGGATTGCAACTGCCATGTTTAACTTTATATAAAGTAATTATATCAATTATTTAATTGTCCACAATATTTTTCCTTAGCAAACTGCAGAGTTGTTTTCATATGCTAAAAATGCAACTCATTTAATATATATATATATATTTTTTTATAGAATAATAGTAGCAGGAAAACAATGTATTGCATATTTGTTTTTCTTTTATAGCAATGAGCTGCATCTAAAATGTAATTTTAGATTTGATTGGATTCCCAAATAATATACTAAGGAGACCCTAGATGGCAGCATTGAGCAAATAACGATGCATTGTAAATGCTTTACGAGGTTTACAATATAGTCTAAACTTTTGTACACCATGCATAAAGGACTGCAACATTTTGACTATACATGGGAACTCTGGTAAAAAGACTACAATTGCAATTATATTTCTTATCTTGCAGATGTATTATGTATATTAATAATAGCTCAACTGGGAGCCTTTCTATTCATGTTGTTTGCTGATATTGAAACACTGTACCGTCGCATGGAGGTATGTATAAGATGAGAATCAATTAAATATCTATATTAAAAAGCACATAAGTTAAGATTGTGTTAAAATTAACTAATAACTTATGAACAGGCAAAGACAAGATAGAATACAGGTGGACAAGTAGTATAGAAAAAGTCATAATTTCTAGAGCAGAAATGTAGTTTACTACATATTTTCCATAGTGATTATTATTTTCATTGGTGAATCCCATCATATACTGTGCATAACAATCATATAGTTAAAGGAGAAGTGTGGGAGTGCAAAAGTGATGGAATACTGCAGCTGTCCCCTACTGGCTCAAAGGTTGAGAACTGAGAGATCACTTGACCACTGATCGCTCAGTTCTCAGTCTGCCTGGAGCAGAGAGCGGTGAATGTTAGTCCCTATCTATCCCTCCAGCGTTCGCTGAAGTGTTGGGCTGGTGAGGGGGCGGTAGCAGTTGGCACAGATTCTCAGCTGTATGCCAGTTGGCCAGGCATCTGGGTAAATCCTGACCTTATTGTTGGGATCATTCCAGAACCTGGAGTGGCTCTATGATGTCATACAGCAGTGGGCTTTAGTCCACTGTCGGATGATTCTGAGTCGCAGGAGAGCACAGTAAGTGCACTCCTTTGACCCAGAAGAGAAGTATGGCCAAAAAAGCTTTGGCGATACATCCATTTTAAAAGTAATGATAGTTGTAGCAAATATCATATGGTATAGTTTAGTAATTAAGTAGTATGTAAGTTTTTTATTAAATCAGGTGTGGCCTTAAAATGTTGTGTAATAGAATATGTCTTAATATCTTAATATGCTCACACTGTTCAGACACAAAAGAGTTGCGACTTCGGATCCAAGTTTGCCCTGCGACTTCGGTCTGACATCGATCTGACTTGGATGAAACCTCACGCCAAATTTATAAAAATAAATAAAACCACGTGGGGTCCCCCCAAAATCCATACCAGCCCCTTTGGGGCATCTTGAGGGGGAACCCCATGCCAAAATAAAAAACGGCATGGTGTTTGCCCACCCAAGACCATACCAGACGAAGATTTTAGGGGAACCTAAAAATCCATACCAGACCCTTGTCCAGGCATGCAGCCCGGCAGGTCAGGAAAGCGAGGGGGGATGATCTACATCAGTTGGACATTACTCATTTTAAAAAAAAGGACTTGTCAAAAACTGCCTCATGTTTTTTGATGCACTACAAGTTTTTTTTTTTTTTTTGGTGAATGGTAGGGGTACCCCATACTCATTCACTTGGGGGGTGGCATCTGGGGTCCCCTTTTCTTAAAGCCCCCTTTCCTAGCCTGCCCGTCTGCATGCCCGTAAAAGGGTCTAGTATAGATTTTGGGGGGCATGCGTTTTTTTTCTTTTTTTTACTTTGGCGTGGGGTTACCCTTAAAATCCATACCATATTTTCAAAACATTTTGCATTTTAAACATTGCCTCTGAGCACAAGCCGCATGTCACAAGTCGGATCAGTTAAGCTGCTGATCTGACTTGGATGCGACTTTGATTAAATTCTGTGAGCTCACACACCACTTATTCCAACTGGGTCGCTAATGGCATCCTATTGATTGACGATCTGTTCAAAAATGTATACGCTCAAATCATTTGTATCACTTGCTGCAGAATTTAATCTACCGCCTGCGGACTATTTTTAAGTATATTCAGGCCTCCCACTTTCTGAGTTCGTTGAAGTCTAGACACATACTTATCCAAGACAATATTTGGAGATTCTACACCAAAGCCCCCTTATTCCCTAAGAGAATCTCCCTATTCTACAACTCTTTTCAAAATAAATTAACTTTTGCTGTTGCCCCTCCTTTTTGCAAGTGGGAGTTGGACTTGGGGGAAACATTCACACCGTTTCAATGGCAGTATGCTTTTAAGGTTTTGTACAGATCCTCCAGATGTGTGAACCACTGGGAGCTATGGTGACCACATTTCCAAACTACCATTCAGGGACACCCCCCCTTCCCAAAAATCAGCTTGTGCTGTAACGAATCACAGCACAGTGATTGGACACAAGAGGCGGGATTTATGATTTCTCCAATCACAAGCAGGGGGCTTGGGGATTGTGCTACTCCAGGCATTCACGGCCAGAACAAGTATGATCGGTGAGTAAAGCAGTGATGTGGCGGCCTTTTTTTGGGGGCATTAGATTGGCCTGGGGGGTGGCTGTGTCAGTTTCATTCCGGGACACTGTATTGTCCTGGAATGAAGGTGCCCGGGACAGACCTGCAAAATGCGGGACTGACCCGGGCAATCCGGGACACGTGGTCACCCTACTCGGAGCTTTCTCAGAAGTTAGCCCAGAGATGGTACTTGACACCGTACCGGTTGTTGAAATTCTCCCCCTCTGCCCCTCTGCTGTGTTGGAGAGAATGTGGTTCTGTAGGTAATATCTACCACATCTTTTGGTTATGTAAACACCTCACAAGCTTCTGGAGATGTATATTCAACTGTATCTCACGCATCATGGGTATATTGACACCGCCCACCACTGAGTTAGCACTACTGAATCTAGGGATTGAAGGCTTCCCTTCAGGTTATCGTATTGTAGTTACCCATATTTTGCTGGTGGCCAAATTGTTAATCGCCAGAAAGTGGAAATCTAATAAGGTCCCAAGTGTCTCGGAACTCTTGGAATTAACTAGAACTAACTTCACCTTTGAAGCCTTACTAGCAAGTAGGGAAGACATGAGAGCTCAGTTTGATAAGCAGTGGAGGCCCTGGACAGAGTGGTTTCCCTCCCAGTGAATCTGGTTGCATCTTCGTACTCTAAGTAGTTAGTAGTGATGAGCGGAATACGCCATATTCGATTTTGCGATATTTCGCGAATATATAGAAGAATATTCGCGAATATTCGTTAATATCGAATATTCGTGATATTTTATCAAAAAAAAAAAAATTGCGAAATTTCGCTAGTGCGAATGCGAAATTGATTGCGAAATTCTCGTCAACACGCGAAAACGGAGATCATTTCCTGGATTACTAAACTAATATGCACTAAACACTAACTCTACTTACACAAACTTATATGACTAAACTAAAGCTATTTTTTTTTTTTTTATACACAAAACACAGAAGGGCAGAGAACGTATTCGCGAATATTCGTTAATATCGAATATTCGTGATATTTTATCAAAAAAAAAATTTCGCGAAATTTCGCTAGTGCGAATGCGAAATTGATTGCGAAATTCTCGTCAACACACGAAAACGGAGATCATTTCCTGGATTACTAAACTAATATGCACTAAACACTAACTCTACTTACACAAACTTATATGACTAAACTAAAGCTATTTTTTTTTTTTTTTTCGGCAACATAAAAGGATCGCCTCAGCTACGTGGCCCAGGGTCTCTAATCATACCAGCAATGCTTTTAGACGTCGATGGAGATCACTAGGATGTGATCTGTTTTAAAAATAAATTTGAAAAAATACGAATATTCGCAATAGCGAATATTCACCACGATATTCGATTTATTCGCGAATACTCGAATATGCAATATTCGTAACGAATATTCGCAATGCGAATATTCGTGAGCAACACTAGTAGTTAGTGATAGAACTTATGGGTTGGGAGCAATCTTAATTGTTTGACATGTCTAACTTGCCTCTCATTGTATCCATCCTTTTTCCCTTTTCCTTCTCCTTCCATTATTCCTCCCTTTCCCTTCCCCTCTCTCCCCCAATCACTGTTCCCTTTACCCCGGGACCTACTACTCCGTTTTATTATGGTGATATGACTAGCTTTGTTGCTCTGTCTATTGTACCCCTGGGATGTTTGTAATTGTTATGATACACTGTTTACTCCCTGTATCCTTGTTCCTGGCACGATGTGTGTCTTCTACTTTGTTTTGTATCTTGGTAAATTTTCAATAAAAACGATTTAAACAAATTCTGTGAGCTGACCAAAGTAGTTCAGGAACCTTTTCCAAAGTCGGACCAGTTAAGACAGCTCTCATATGTAAGTCTAAATTTGCGCATGTGTTTCGATGCGCCGCATCCCCAAAACGAGATACGCAAGAAATCTACTTTTTCTTGACCGGCGTAATTTCGATAGACAGGCGCATCCGTCCGCGCAAAACTGCGCTAGACACACCATTGTTTTGCTATTCAAACGAGGGAGTTACGGGGATCCACAAAAGAACGTTGGTGCAGCGCAGGCTACGCGCTGTGCGCAACAGCTGCACGTCCTGTCTAAAATTAGACCATATAAAAGGTGGTATAAAATTAGACAATCCGTCTACATGTCAGAGAAAGCAAAACTGTTAGTGAGGAGCTGAGCAGTCACACTTGTTGCACAACAATCTGTATGCCAACATGCCAGGGACATCCTTGCTCATAGCTATACTACTGACTTTAGAGAAGCAAAGAAGGAGGAGGGCACGGAGGAGGGCACGTGAGAGGATATACCGCACCCGCATAGACCTCTTTGGCATGAGTGATTCGAAGGTGTATGTCATCTTCAGATTCACCCCTCATGCCATCCTGGAATTAACCACAACCTTGCAGGAGGACTTCACCAGCCCAACACACGCTCACATGCAGTGCAGCCACTGGTCAAGGTCATGGCAACACTCCATGTCCTTGCCAGTGGCTCTTTTCAAAGAACAAGTGGAGTGGTGGCTGGGATGTCACAGTCCTCCATGAGCAGATGTGTGCACCAGGTTATCCCTGCAATCCTCAGACGCATGGCCAACCAAATCATCAAACCCACCACTGAGGACCTTCGGCTGAAGGCAATGACAGATTTCTACAGAATTGCCAGATTCCCACGCACCGTGGGGGCCATTGATTGCACACATGTGGCACTCCAGCCCCCCCATGAGACAGATCACATATACCGCAATCGGAAGCATTGGCATTCCATCAACGTACAGGTGATAGTCGATGCCCAAGGCCTCATATGGCACGTCCGTGCCAAACACCCCGGATCCAGCCATGACAGCTACATCTACAATCAGAGCCCCATCCAAATGGAATTCGAACAGAACGTGTATGGGGACACCTGGCTGGTTGGTGAGTGACATGGGTGGCAGGCATGACTGTCCCCCCCCCATGATGCACACATCACAAGGGGCACATGCATGACTAACATCCTCCTGTCTTTTCCCTTACAGGTGACTCTGCATATGCACTGGGACCCCATCTCATGACTCCTATCCGGAACCCCCAAACCCCAGGAGAGGAAAGATACAATGAAGCCCACGCCCAAACACGTGCAGTGGTGGAGCGCACCTTTGGCCTCCTAAAGTTACGTTTCCGATGCCTGGATAAGTCTGGGGGTACCCTGTTGTATTCCCCAAACTTTGTGTGCCAGATCATCGGTGCATGTTGCCTGCTGCACAACTTCGCAGTGAGAAAGGGCCTGCAGATTGACCTACGTGATGACCTGACCCCTGAACCAGACAATCCCCCCCCTAACCGAGTTTACCCCGTCTTCTGAGGGAAGAGCAGCCAGGAGACAGCTCACATTAGGCATCTTTGCACGTTAAACACACACATTAATCATGGCACAATGAGAATGCATGCATGCACACCACTGTGGTCCCTAGCACAGACACATCACATCCTCATCTAATTGGAATAGCACAAGCCCACCATGCTGGACTTGTGAGCAGCAACGCCACGCCACGGTTCCAATTATGTCACTGTACATTCATACACCATTCACACGGACCTGGGGATCACTTCTCCCTGGTCCTGGGGAACCCTTCTCCAATAAAACTGAGGGTGACACCCCTTTTCCGGCAGGAATATCACCCCCACATTCCAAAAACATTCACAACACAAAAAAAAAAATTGTACAGCAAAAAAAAAAAAAATATCCAGCAAAAAAAAAGCCAAAAATAAAAATAAAAAAAAAGGGGGGAAAACAAATTAATGCCGCTGGCGTGAGCCACGCTTGGGGCGCCCATGGCCCCGGCTCCTCAGGGTAGACTCATGGGGGGGGTAATCCGGGGAAGGAGGAGCAGCCCCTGGTCTCTGCCCACCTGGCGGCCTGCCCTCCAAGGCCACAGCAATTCTGGTCAGGCCAGCACTTAGTGATGTCGTATTGGCCTGGATAGCCTGGGTGAGGGCCCTCACATCCTGCCCAACGTCTGCTGTAGTAGTCTGCAGTTCGTTTAGGCAGTTTGTAAGAGCCCGGGAGTGGCAGTCCAGGTCCCCAAGCGTATCCTTTATGGAGGACAGGCTCTCCTCCATCCGCACCAAAGTCTGGCTGACCTGTCCCAGATGGCGGGTCTGAAGGGCCTGGTCCCTTCTCAGATTGGCGGGCAGAACCTCGGCCACACCCCTGGTCTTCTGGGAAGACTTCCTGCCTCCAGCTGAGGCTTGTGGCCGGGGAGAAGGGGAGGCCCTTGGGAGGGGAGCCCTGTTGGGGGAGGAGTGGGAGGGGCTAGCCCTTATGGAGGGCTGGCTCCTGCCAGCCAGAGAGCAAGACTCCTCCAAAAACAACAATCCACTGGCTGACATGACATCCTCCTCCTCCTCCTCAGCCTCCTCCTCTTCAACCTCCTCTGAGGACTTCGGCCTTGTCGGGGGGTTCTCATCAGGCTGCTGTCCTGGGGATGGTGCGGTCAGGCCAGATGGCCCAGCACCCTCCTGCACATCTGTGGATGACGCAAAACATTCACAGGTTGGAGGATCCACACACTTGCCACATATTCCCTCCCCCACATGCTACACACCTGATAGGGCAGAAAAACCTTACCTGGCATCACGTCTTCATGACTGGAGTCATAGCCAGGCAGGCCCTCCACCGCACGCTCCTCCGCTGTCAGCCTAACAGGGCATGGTGGCCCCCCTCCTGTGCCCCTGGCATGGGCTGCCATTTTGGCCAGCTTCTTTCGGACCAAACGCTGGAGATCATTGATTTTCTTTTCGATCCTTGCGCGTGTCCGGGTCTCCCCCCCCCCCCCCCCCCCCCCAATGCATTCACCCGGTCAGTAATGTGCTGCAAAATCTCCCTCCTCCTGGCCGGGGTGGTGTTGGCACTCTCCGGGCCGTGCAGAAAACGCCCATATTGGGTAATGGCCCGGCAATTATTTGTTTCTCCCCCAAAGTAAAATTCAACTTCCTCTTCCTCTCAGTCATACTCATACAACAACTCTCTCCCAAACAATCAACAAAAATCACTCACAAAAACAAGCAGGAAAAATCAAGCAACAAAACAAACAAACAGAAATCGATCAACCAAAAAGTCTCACAAGCAGTCACCAAAAAACGCTTTCAAATATATTCTACAAAACACTAGATCAAACAGTCAACAAATATCACAAAGACAAGTCACAACGCAACAAACAACAGAACAAAAGCACCTTGCTGTATAGGAAGGGATACAAAGGGATGTACTTTTGCAAAGGAAGTGCGTTTGTATCTGTCTATTTATGCTGTCTGCGTAGTTCACAAAGTTGCCCAGGTCCACTTCCAATTTCACTGATTGCGCCGTTCCCGAGTTGTGAGCATGCGCACAGAGGTGCTGACCATGGTCTGCTTCATGCGCGCATGCGCGATCCGGCCGGCCCTTCATTTGCATGGGGTCACGGCTCATTTCAATGTAACACGCCCACGTCCTTCCCAATTTGAATTACTCCGCCTTACACCTCTGAAATTACGTTGCACCGGTGCTAATTTCTGCGCAAATCAAACGAGAATACGGTGATTGCGCCGCTACATTGTGGCGGTCTAATGTAAAGAAGGTGTGCTACGCCAGTCAAAAAATGTGCCGATGTACGTGAATCTGGCCCATTGATTTTTACATGTCATGCAACTTCGGAAGCGCTTGTGGCACCAGTGGGAACCATGCCTGACAATTACAATCATAAATCACCTTACTATATATACTATATATATTCTGGCTCATACATGAAACTCAAAACCTGCATTAAAGGGGTTGTAAAGGTAAATGTTTTTTTCCTTAATGCATCCTATGCATCGAGGTGAAAAAACATCCGACAATACGCCCCCCCCCAGCCCCCGTTATACTTACCTGACCCCTCGAAAGTCCAGCGCTCGCCCCCGACATCCTCTTCGCTGCTCAGCCTGGCCGTTGATTGGCTACACGGAATGGATTGAAAGCAGCGCAACCATAGGCTCGGGGTGCTGTCAATCACATCCAATGACGTGGAGTGCCGGGGGCGGGGCCGAGTTATGCAGTCTGCAGTTATGGCCGCATTAAGGTGTTGAATCCTTGTGAGGGGAGCCAAGACAGCCGCCGAGGGACCCCAGAAAAACAGTTCTGGGGTCACTCTGTGCAAAACGAGCTGCATAGTGGAGGTAAGTATAACATGTTTGTTATTTTTTTTTTAAATAATTAAAATAACTTTACAACCCCTTTAACTATATCTAGTCTCCCACAGAACATGTTCCCACAGAACATGGAAATGCAAATATTTTAGTAAATATAAACTGAAAATACATTTTCTCATCAGCAATATACAGTAGGTGACCGCAACATTGTGTCAATCTCGCTCCCTTTCTCGGAGAGATTGACTACCTACGAGCCCCATCGCGGGAGCCAGCGCCAAGCCGGCTTGCCGCGATGGGGTCAATGCCGTGATAGAATCGACGGGGATCCGGCTTGGATTCCCGTCAATTCTACACGCGGCGTTTGGTATGAATCATGAGGGGGAACTCCACGCCAACATTTTAAAAAAAAATCTGGCATGGGTTCCCCCCCAGGAGGCATACCAGGCCCTTAGGTCTGCTATGGATTGTAAGGAGAACCCCCCCTACGCTGAAAAAAAAACGGCGTGGGGGTTCCCCCACAATCCATACCAGACCCGTATCCAAAGCACGCTGCCCGGCCAGTCAGGAAAGGAGTGGGGACGAGCGAGCGCCCCCCCTCCTGAGCCGTACCAGGCCGCATGCCGTCAACATGGAAGGGTTGGGTACTTTGGGGCATGTTGATAAGGACAGGGCCTCTTCCCGACAACCCTGGCCGTTGGTTGTCGGGGTCTGCGGGCGAGGGGCTTATCGGAATCTGTTAATTTTTTTTAATAACAAAAACACGTGGGTCGGTACCAGAGTATGATGGGACTGTGACGTCGTAGGAGGCCTAAATAAATTGGTGTGAGCCGCGCACCCGGCAGTACAGCGGGAGGAAGCATTGCGTCAACATAGGAAGAAGGAAGAAGAGCGGCATAGTAGAGCGGCATAGAAGAGAAGCCCTGAAGAAGAAGGCACCGGAGAGCGAGCGGGAGAAGAAACGGGGAGCGCCGAGACAACATCGGTGAAGTGGAGAAGATGGAAGAAGACCCCCGGAGAGCGGAGAAGACCCCCCCCTTGTAAAAGAGCTTAAGAAGAGAGGGGGGGTCCCAGAGCTGACTAATAAAATATTTTAAAACCCTGTGTTGTGTATTTTTGTTATTAACACTTTGCCTCCAGGTGAATGGGTAGGGGTACGATGTACCCCATATTCATTCACCTAGGGTGGGGGGCCGGTATCTGGGGGCCCCCTTATTAAAGGGGGCTCCCAGATTCTGATAAGCCCCCCCACCCACAGACCCCGACAACCAGCAGCCAGGGTTGTCGGGAAGAGGCCCTGTCCTTATCAACATGGGGACAGGGCATGCGGCCTGGTACGGCTCAGAAGGGGGGGGCGCTCGCTCGTCCCCACTTCTTTCCTGACCGGCTAGGCGGCGTGCTTTGGATACGGTTCTGGTATGGATTGTGAGGGAACCCCCACGCCGTTTTTTTTGGCGTGGGGGGGGTTCTCCTTACAATCCATAGCAGACCTAAGGGCCTGGTATGCCTCATGATTCATACCAAACGCCGCATGTAGAAATGGCGGGAATCCAAGTCGGATCCCCGTTGCTTCTATGATGCACTCGCTGGAATGTGCTTTTTCTATTCCAGCGAGTGCGAGATGTCGGCACCCTGTCGCCGAGAATCAGCGCGATGCTGTCGTGCTGGAAACACATTCTCGGTGGCAGGTACTGTATAACAGCCTTGTAGCTTCCATTAGTTCATTGTAAAGCTTGTAGGAGGAGTTTTCATTCTCCCCTGATCATCTGTCTGGACATGACCCTGTTCTGATCACATGCACCATCCCAAGAACAAAAATAAACTCTCTAGCACTACACAGCAAACTGAGCATGTGCAGGCCGTCCTTTGGCTCTGTAAATATCAGGTTTTTTTTTGAAGACAGTGTAAAAAGAGGAGGATGGGAGAGCCAGGATAAAACAGCCCTTATACACAGTGCAAACAATTAACCCTTTACGTTCCACAGTGAGTATAACAAGCATGCTTTACTGCATATGCAGACTGATTTTACTGTTGTGGGTTTAGTAACACTTTAAAGCGAGGGTTCACCCAAAAATCAACTTTCTGCAATTAAATCCAGCATACTGCTGACATCTGCGATATGCTGGTCTTTTTTTTTTTTTTTTTTTGTACTTATCGTTTTAGCCGGGTTTCTTATCTGGCTCTGAGCGGTGATTACTTCCTGGTATAGGCGTTCCCGAAGGCAAGCATAGTTGATTGACGGGCTTGAATTGCGCGTCACGGCTTCCGAAAATAGCCAAAGTGACGCTCGGCAATTTACGGCGCCTGCGCAGTCAGCTCTACACGGCAGGCGCAGGCGCCGTATAGCGCCGTAAACAGCCGAGTGCCGCCTCGGCTATTTTCGGAAGGCGTGACGCACTATCCAAGCCGTCAATCAACTACGCTTGCCTTCGGGAACGCCTACTCCCCGCAGAAATCCCTGCTCAGAGCCAGATAAGAAACCCGGCTAAAACGATAAGTGCAAAAAAAAAAGACCAGCATACTGCAGATGTCAGCAGTATGCTGGATCTAATTGCAGAAAGTTGATTTTTGGGGGAACCTCCGCTTTAACTGTCATTCTTTATTCTTATGGAGAGGATTGCCAGTTCATACACCTTTTCTTCATTTGTGTCAAATATTGGTGCAGCTTTTGTGTACAAGTCACAACACATATAAGGCAGGAAAGGGATTATGCAGAACTACAAACGATACAAAGACCTTTTGCAATAAAGGGTTCTTTTTGTACAGCGCTACCCAGCCTTTATAGATATAGTATGCATACGCCTTTGGTTCCAAAGGTATTTAAAGCTGAACTGCGGGTTGCAGAAAAATGAACGTTTGTAATGGGCCCCCATTAGGGTTAAAAGGTCAATTTTGTCTAGGGGATGATTGATACAGCAAATTACTTACTTTATTAGTCAATTCCCTTGATACCAACAGTCTCCCCCTATGTCTGATGTCAGGGTGTTGGCAGGCCTTCAGCACCTTCAAGTGCAACTTAGAACTGCCAGGGGAAGGAGTTGATAAATGTGTCATTTAACGGCCCCTTCCTTGTTTTAATGAATAGTCAGTGATCTGCATTGCCAGTAAATCATCGTATACTGCGTCCCTAAGCCTGTGATTGACAGCCTCAGCTCTGTTCCTGTGTGCTGTGTGAAGGGACATGTTTCCCTTCCCTCCAATCAGCTCTCACAGCTCACCTTGTTGAGCACTGTAGTGTGTAAATTTACCTCTCTGCCCCCTATTTTCTGCTTAGCCAAGTTATAGAAAAAAGAGGAAGTAAAGGGGATAATGGAGCACTTGTGGGCTATATGGCTGTAGCGAGGGCACCTCTGCTGTGGAATACGATGTAAAGTATCTTTAGGATGTAGTACAGGAGACAATGTGGAAGGTAAGGGTAAGGGACTCCAGTTTACGGTAAGCCCATGTATCCTGGGTGGTAACCACAGGAAAGGAGGGACACTTGAAAGGCAGCTAGCAGTAGAGCAGAAGTAATTCTCTGTAGGTAAACAAGAAAGGAGAGCATAGCCAATCTGAGTTTAGTAATGTGACAGAAATAATGTATTCACAAGTAATGCACTCACTAGACAGACGAGGGTTTTAGGCACATAGGTACTGTATGTTGTCATCCAGATAATGGCAGAGATCCAAGACAGCAGCTGTGGAATATGGTGATCCTGGTACCCGGCAGCACCGGTGGTTTCCAGTGTCTCGGGCTGGATACAGGGTCGCAAGAGAAAGTTGTAAGTGGGAGGACGGATCCATGCTCCCACGCAGAGAATAAATTATTTCTGTCACATTACTACACTCAGGCCTCGTACACACGACCGAGGAACTTGTCGGGCGAAACACATCGTTTTCCTCGTCGAGTTCCTTGTTAGGCTTGTCGAGGAACTCGACAAGCTTGCTTTGCCTACACACAGTCAAGACCAAATCTCCTCATTCTCAAACGCGGTGACTTCAACACATACAACGGCAGGGGCTGCTTTTGGTAATCTCATGTTACTGCTTGTTAGGAAAAAGTTTGGTAAGAGACATTTGCACTTTTCAGTCTGTTACAGCGTGCCAAATGTGCTATTTTACCAAAGGTGCACGGGTTTCTTAGCATACACACGCTCGAGTTTCTCGTCGAATAGCAGCCCGACGAGGAACACGACGAGCCAATTTGAACTCCTGTCGAGGAAAAAGAGAACTTGCTCTCTTTTTTTGCTCGTCGAGTTCCTCGACAGTTTCCTCAATGAAAAACGTACACACGACCGGTTTCCTCTGCAAAAAAGCTCTCCCACCAAGTTTCTTGATGGATTCTGCCGAGGAAACCAGTAGTGTGTACGAGGCCTCAGATCAGCGCTGGTAGGAAGATTTGTTTCATCTATGTGCATAACCTGAGGCCAATTACTTAAAGGGGTTGTAAAGGTAAAAGTTTTTTTACCTTAATGCATCCTATGCATTAAGGTAAAAAAACATCTCACAGCACCGCCCCCCCCCCCGAGTCCCCGTTTTACTTACCTGACCGTTCGAATCTCCCGGACGCGTCCACGTCATCCTCTTCGGTTCCCAGCCTGACCGTTGATTGGCTAGGCTGGGCTGATTGATAGTAGCACAGCCATTGGCTGGCGCTGCTGTCAATCACAGCGGATGACGCGGCGCGCCGGGGGGGCGGGGCCGAGTGATACAGTCGGTGGCTATGGCCGCCGCTGTATCACGGGAGCGCGCTCGCAAAAGCTTTCTACAGTGCGAGCGCCCTCGCATGAAGATGGAAAGCTTTTGCAAGGAGGAGCCCAGACAGCCGCTGAAGGACCCCAGAAGACAGCTTTCCGGGCCACTCTGTGCAAAACGAACTGCACAGTGGAGGTAAGTATAACATGTTTGTTATTTTTTTTAAATAAAAGTCCTGACTTTAGTGTCCCTTTAACTGGGTATATGTAAGGGTTTACAACCACTTTAAAGTAATTGTTGCATATATACAATACATGTTCAATTACCTTGGTAACATACTTTTTTATGTAATCTTTCAGCTTGTCTGTACACCATATTATTGGAGAATTGAAATATTAATCATGGTTATCGTGCTTTTCATTGCATCCTATGGTGTGGAGGTAGGTTATTTTATATGACTTTTATGATTCCTGATTTACATTCATCAAAATAATATTTAATTCAAGTAAAACATATTTTGGGAAAACATTTCCAAATACATGCCAAAGTTGTTTGTGTTTATAATGCTTATAGCACGAACATGCATTTTCAGAGCTCTAACCACTTCAATACAGGACACTTTTGCACCTTCCTGCCCAAGCCAATTTTCAGCTTTCAGTACTGCCATTTTTTAAATGACAATTGCACATGCATCATTTTGATCCTACAAATAGAGCTTTCTTTTGGTGGCATTTGATCACCTCTGCGGTTTTTATTTTTTGCTAAACAAATAAAAAAAGTCCAAAGTTTTCTCCTTCACTGATGGGCACTGGTAATAAGCTACACTGATAAGGCAGCACCGATGAGGTGACACCAATGATATGGCACTCATGGGCATTGAAGATGGGCACTGATAGGCCGCACTGATGGGCACTGATTGGTAGCACTGATAGGCAGCACAGATGGGCATTGATAGGTGGCACTGATGGGAACCCATAGGTGGCACTGGTGGACACTAATGGGCACTGAAAGGCTGCACTAATGGGTTCGTATGGTTGGCACTGATATATGGCACTTCTGCACACTGATAGGCAACACTGGGCACTGAAAGGCTGAACTGATGGGCATTACTTGTGGCACTATCACTGGCAGGTATTTTTCATTGGGACTGATTGGTAGCTGCCTGGGCACTGATTGGCATTTCCCTGGTGATCTAGGGTGGCATGCCTGGTGGTCCAGTGTAGTTGCAATTTCTGGTGGCATCCTGGTGGTCCTGGGCAGGCATCTGAGGGGGGCTGCGCTGATAAACATCAGTGCTATTACTTCATCCCTACGTATTCTCATCCACATAGATATCTACCATATGTGGAGCTTTGGCACTGACGTCAACAGGCATGAACGCTCGGCTGAGTAGTTTATTTTATCCCGTATTCCCACTTTTTTTTACACAAATAGTACAAATGTATTTTACACTAAACACAGGAGGTGTGTTTTTGTTGTGTGTGTGTATATGTGTTTTTTTTTAACATGTATAGACTCTTCTATAAATAAGCTTATGAGTTTTTGGAAGCATTTTCCCTAACACTTTGGGGTTCATTTACTAATGGCAAACAGACTTTACACTTTGCAAGTGTAATAATGCAGATAAAAATAGAGTCGACATCCAGGTGCAATTGCAGCAATGAACATATTTTTCTCTTTGTTTCTTTACATGGGGTAAAATGTTCCAATATACAGCAAGGGAAAACAAGTCTTTGTACATTTGCCCACTAACAAAGAAATCATCAGTCTATAATTTTAATGGGAGGTTTATTTTTACAGTGAGAGACAGAATAACAACCATATCCAGAAAAAGGCATTTCAAAAAAGTTATAAATGTATTTGCTTTTTAATGAGTGGAATAAGTATTTGACCCCTTCGCGAAACATGACTAACTTGAGTACTTGGTGGCCAACCCTTAATGGCAATCAGAGGTCAGACGTTTCTTCTAGTTGGCCACCAGGTTTGCACACATCTCAGGAGGCATTTTGTCCTCTATGCGGATCCTCTTCAAGTCATTAAGGTTTCGAGGCTGACGTTTGGTAACTCGAACCTTCCGCTAACTCCACATATTTTATATTGGATTAAGGTCTGGAGACTGGCTAGGCCACTCGAGGACCTTAATGTGCTTCTTTTTGAGCCACTTCTTTGCCTTAGCCATGTGTTTTGGGTCATGGTCATGCTGGGATACCCATCCACGACCAATTTTCAATGCCCTGGCTGAAGGACAGGGGTTCTCATCCCAGATTTGACAGTACATGGCCCTGTCCATCGTCCCTTTGATGCAGTGAAGTTGTCCTGTCCACTTAGCAGAAAAACAGCATAATGTTTCCATCTCTATGTTTGATGGTGGGGATGGTGTTCTTGGGGTCATAGGAAGCATTCCTCCTCCTCCAAACACAGCGAGTTCAGTTGATGCCAAAGAATTTGATTTTGGTCTCATCTGAACACAGCACTTTCACCCAGTTCTCCTCTGAATCATTCAGATGTTCATTAGCAAACTTCAGACGGGTTTGTACATGTGCTTTCTTGAGCAGGTGGACCTTGCCGACTTCAGTCCTTCGCGGTGTAGTGTGTTACCAATTGACCAATTGTTTCTTGGTGACTATGGTCCCAGCTGCCTTGAGATCATTACTAAGGTTCCCCTGTGTAGTTCTGGGCTGATTCCTCGCCATTCTCATGATCATTGTTACTCCATGAGGTGAGATCTTGCATGGAGTCCCAGACCAAGGGAGATTGATAGTTATGTTGTCTTCAATTTGCAAATATGTGCACCACCCTTTCACCAAGCTGATTGGCGATAGTCTTGTACCGCATTCCAGCCTTGTGTAGGTCTACAATCTTGTCCCTGACATCCTTGGACAGCTCTTTGGTCTTGGCCATGGTGGAGAGATTGGAATCTGATTGCTTCTGTGAACATGTGTCTCTTAGGCCGCGTACACACGTACGAGTACCTTGTCTGGCTAAACTCATCGTTCTGCCCGACGAGGTTCTCGGTGCAGCCGTCGAGTTCGTCGACCAGGCTGTCGAAAAAGGCGTTGAGCCATTAGTCCCGATGGCCCATCGAGCAAATAGAGAACCTGCTCTCTATTTTGGCTCGACGCCTCGCTCTTCAGTATGCTCGGCGAAAACGTACACACGATCGAGCTTCTCGGCAGAATATGGATCCCAGCGAACTTCTCGCTGGATTCTGCCGATAAGCTCAGTCGTGTGTACGGGGCCTCATACAGGTAACAAGCTAAGATTGGAGCACTCCCTTTAAGTAAGTTCTCCTAATCTCAGCTTGTTACCCTTATAGAAGACACCTGGGAGCCAGAAATCTTGCTGATTGATAGGGGATCAAATACTTATTTCACTCATTAAATGCAAATTCATTTATAACTTTTTTGAAATGCATTTTTCTGGATATTTTTCTTGTTATTCTGTCTCTCACTGTTAAAATAAACCTACCACTAAAATTATAGACTGATCATTTTTCTTGTCAGTGGCAAAACGTACAAAATCGTCAGGGGATCAAATACTTTTTCGCCCTCACTGTAGACAAACGCTAACATGTGTCAGCCTGCAAAGGCCTTAGTAATAAGCAAGTGTACAGTACCTGCCACCGATATTGTGTCAATCTTGCCTCTGCTAGCGGCGAGATTGACACCCATGAGCCCCGTCGCTGGAGCCAGCGCCGAGCTATGACGCTCCTCCCACACGCCGCCCCCAATGGATTCCTATGGATGCGTGGCATCTCATGGGGCTGTGAGCGCGAGAAGCACAGCCTCGCATCGCCGGTTTCCAGCGCGATCCCATCGCTCTGGAAACACAAAATCAGCGGCACCTACTGTAGTTGCAATTATTTTCCCCAGAGCTTAGAGAATGTGGTAAAGCATTAATGTAAAGAATACTCAATTAGGTGCAAGAAAAAAAAAACAGCATTTTTGCTTGCACATGATTGGATGATGAAAATAGGCAGCACTTCACCAGATTTAATCATCTCTGGGGAAAATTAGTGCAATTGCACTCGTATAGTATATAGTATACTTTTGCCTTTAGTAAATTAACCACTTTGTCTTTTAGAAGAATGGACCAATGCTTTGTTATTATCCTTCTGACTTGTTCATATTGCCTATTAACGTATATACTTGAGTATAATTCGACCTGAATATAAGCCGAGGCACCTAATTTTACAACAAAAAAAATGGGAAAACATATTTACTCGAGTATAATGCCGCGTACACACGATCACTTTTCATCATGGGAAAAAAACTTTTTTTTGGTCGTTTTTCAGAAGATGAAAAACAATGTCCACACACGATCACTTTAAACGTCGTTTCTTTTCATGCCGAACAGTGATCGTGTGTACGCGACATAAGCCTAGGCTGTACATCTGCATGCCTCACTGTGCCTCACTTTGCCTCACTCTGTCCATGTGCATGCCTCACTGTGCCCATGCCTCACTGTGTCCATGACTAGACTTACGTTTAACATGTGAGTATATAGAAGAGGTTCCCGGCTTTGAAAAATCTGTGCTCCTCGGCTGTAGGTCCCCCAGACAGCAAACTTGTAGAGGAGTACTGGGGCTACATGTGTGCCAAGTTTCGGGTCCAAGGGACGTACGCCCGGCCGGCACTGGGTCCCCAAAGTTACTGGAGAAATTACCATTTAACAGCCTGCAAAGGCCTTATGCCACGTACACACGGTCGTTTTTTGTGATGAAATAAAACAACGTTTTAAAAAAACGTCATTTAAAATGATCGTGTGTGGGCAAAACGTTTTTAAACCCGCGCATGCTCCGAAGCAAGTTTTGAGATGGGAGCTTCAATGGAACAGAGTGGCGTCGAACGTGGTGTACGTAACCGCGCTTTGCAAGAGCATTTTCAGAAAACTATGGTGTGTATGCAACGTCGTTTTTTAAAATGAAGTTTGAAAAACGTTGTTTTTTTTTTCGTGAGATAAAACAACGTTTTTTTACATCACAAAAAGTGATCGTGTGAACGCGGCATTAGTCATAAGCAAGTGTACAGTACCTGCCACCGATACTGTGTCAATCTCGCCTCTGCTAGTTACTGGAGAAATTACCATTTAACATGGGAGTCTATGGAATTAGTTTCTAATCCCTTAAAAATCATCCAGTCCAAAAATGTTATAATACCAGCTCCCTATAAAGCTAATACCATATTTTATCTTGTTAAGGTGTTTCAGGAATTCTTACACTTGTTTAACCACTTCCCAATGACCTGGCACATATATGCAGCCTCTCCTGGTTTTAAGGCGGAGCAGAGCTACATATATGCTGCCCCAGATTACTGTGCTAGGAGCGCTCTCCTTGCATGCTCCCAGCACAGTAACGAACAGGTACCTGAAAGCTCCCGATTGCATACGTGCAATCAGGAGCTTTTCAATCATGTGACTGCTGTGACTGCCAATTACACCGGTCACGTGATCAGAATGTCCACCTCCACCTCTCGGCATTTAGATCCATTTAAAGGGCCAGAAGTCAGTGGCTAGAAGGGATTAACTGTGTCTTACCATATTAGGAAACTATTGCCTATAAAATATTTATATAGTCTTAGACCAGACCATTTTTTATGATATATGTCCTCTTCTTCCTATTAGGCCATGAAGGTGTTTGCCACACTTTGCACATATATTTCACCCATTGTGATGCCCAGAGGCCTCCCAGTCAGCACTTTGCACCCATACACACAAATATGATTGAATACATACAAATGTAAATGCTAGTAAATGCATCCAGAAATGCAGATGTTCAAACATCAGTACCATGTGTATGAGGCCTTAGTCTGAAAATAGAATTTGCTTTCTATACCAAAAATAATTTCCCCCTCATGACAAATTTCAAACTTTCCCACATAAAGTCCATTTGTTTTTAATGTAATCTTGATTTGTCCTCCAGGCTCCATCTTACTGATTGTACTACATCTCTTTGTTTTATATGTGTGTACAAAGAGTTTACTTGCACTGTTGTGAATACATTATTGTCTTAATAGGGGATGACCTTTAGGTCATCAGAAATGCTGATGTTCAAACATCAGTACCGTGTGCAAAAGGCCGTAGTCTGAAAATAGAATTTACTTTCTATACCAAAATTAATTTACTCTGTTGGGAACACGTGGTGAGTGCGCTCTCAGCACAGAAAACTGTTCCCTGTGGACACATAAATGTGGCCTCTCAGTGTTAAAGCCAACCTGCCCATTGACTGCATATATGTGTATGGCCATTGGAAACATGTTAAAAAAAAAAAAATGTTACGTTTACTATCACTTTAAATAGTTTGTTTGGGCTAAGCTGGTCCAAAAATGTATTTCCATGCCTCTGGCATCATTATCTACATACATAAGTGTCACTGTGTTCCAGCAGTAGTATGAGATACTTGCTTTTTGTTGTTGGGTGTAGATTGAGTTGGCCTTTTATTGGTTGGTCTAGTCTATTGAGTTGTAGCCTTGCATTTTTATCAATATATGCAAAGATTTCTATGATTAGCCAAGAAAGAGAGGTGGTTGGAAGATGTCAGAATCTCCACCATGGCAAATTATACTTAAACCTGGAATTCTACTAAGGACTAGCCACCGCAGTTGTACTGCGGCAGGTTGGCTCCTCTGCGCGAATCGCCATCATTGCACGTCGGCTTGTGGAGGCTCAGAAGGGTGCGGGTGCTGCTGATGAATGGCTGTAATGCCAAGAAACGCATTGAGTGCCACTAGATGCCAACAGTTACTTCTTTCTATTATATATGTTCTTCAATCTATTTTATCATGTACATATTCCATGTCTATTTTTCATTTGTGTTGCATGCGATGAGCAGCATATTTAGTGTAAGTCATGTGACTACCTATCTATTTGATACAAAATATCTGATATGAATTTTAGATTGTAATGAATCAATCATGTACTGTAACTTAATTTCTATGTTATTTTTACGTAACATGGCGGCGCCTCATTTAACGTCGCACAAACTTCTCCTTCCTACCAACCAAATTAGGTATGGAGGCCACCATGTGTTTTATAGTGTGTGTGTCAGGTCACACCCATTCACTGTATGTATATATATCATATGATAAGTGATTAGTGATGAGCGGAATACGCCATATTCGATTTCGCGATATTTCGCGAATATTTCGAAGAATATTCACGAATATTCGTCAATATCGAATATTCGTGATATTTTATAAAAAAAAAAAAAATTGCGAATTTTCGCCAATGCGAAATTTTCGCAATTTTTTTTTTTTTTTATAAAATATCACGAATATTCGATATTTAAGAATATTCGCTATATTTTATAAAAAAAAAAAATAGCAAAATTTCGCATATGCGAAAGCGAAAATGATTGCGAAATGTCGCTATTTTTTTTTTGGATAAAATATCACGAATATTTGATATTTACGAATATTCGCTATATTTTATAAAAAAAAAAAATAGCGAAATGTCGCTATTGCGAAATTTTGCGAATGCGAAATTTCGCGAATGCGAAATTGATTGCGAAATTGATTGCAAAATTGATTGCAAAATTTTTTGCGAAATTGATTGCGAAATTTAATGCGAAATTTGAAAAATACGAATATTCGAAATAGCAAATATTCACCGCGATATTCGAGATATTCGCGAATACTCGAATATGCAATATTCGTAGCGAATATTCGCAATGCGAATATTCGTGAGCAACACTATAAGTGATACCGTATGAGTCAAAATGTTTAAATGATAAAATGATACCATGATTATTTTGTAGTTTTCAAACAGACCATTAAGTGGTGCCAGAGAGAAATCACATGAGAGGACATGTAGTAAACTGTGTATTGTGTGAGGTTAATAATCCTTTTTTTTTTTTTTTGCCTTTTAGACCTTTGCTTACAATAGAACACTCTGGCAACATATAAAGAGGATTTCAGGTTACAAGTCGAAGAGTCAATACAAACAACTGCAGAGCACATTGGAAAAGAACACAGACTGCTCTTTGCAAAAGGAAATGTTCAGTTCAAGCCAACAATTTTCAGTTATGGCAAATGAGTGTGTTTAACCACTTGCCACATACACGTCTCTTGCAACGTACTTCCTGGTTTAGTGGTGTGCATACACAGTCCCCCTACTGACCCACGCTGTAAATGAACACAGCACAAGTTTGTCAGCAGTTTACAGCCAATGATTTTGGCTGTACATCTGCTTATATATTGTGGCCAATCACAGCACAGATATCTGTGTTTACAAACAGACAGCAATCTGGCTGTTTCTTCTTTCTGAAATCAACTCTTTTGTCCCAAATTTATGAAGAAATTTGATTTTATTGTATATGTTTTATAACAAATTAGAAAATATAGTTTTAAAAAAAACAGGTTCAGTATTTTTTGTTTATAAAAAAAAATCCCCCAATGAGACAGGACAGCCCGATGAAGTTGCAGAAGGTGGGGGGGGGGGGGGGGGAAGTCCCCTCCCGCTGCTTATAAAATAAACCAGTGGGCAGTTAGCTGCTAAGATTGATTTTACAAGAGACCTGACAGTTCTAAAAAATTCTACCAGGATGATGCTCACCATACGGGTATGTTGCTGGTTTGGCAAGTGGATAAAAGACAGTTAAGAATATTTAGAAATAAAGTAAAAAAAAAAACACTGGTATTGTTTACATAATCATGCAAACATTTGCTTTAACAATCCAGCATGCATTTCTGATATTAAATTCAGATACTTCTATGATTTATGAGAATATGGAAATACAGCATTTGTGATGGGAGTCACTTTGGGCGGGGTGCCCATGGAACCCAGAATCCCTTGGAGAGGTTGAGAAACCCTTGTTTCAGCTCCCCATGCACCATGTCTAAGTAACCATGTATCTATTGGGGCACAGGGTGACCGAGAAAATGATGAACGACTACTTAATAGAATAGTAATATTTATCCACAATATCTCCCAGGAAATATACAAAGACTATTCCTGGATTATTTGATTCTGAACTATATATGTTAATTGAAAGAGCTGATCGCATTGTAAGAAATTGATAGTATGATAGTCCTGCTACTGTGTGAAGGGTTTCTGTGTTTATACTTATGATAATGTGTATCGTAGTTTGTGAGCTAGGAGACAAGTCTGACCTGGAAGGTCAGACCTCTGTGTCGCCCAGGTAGCTAATTAACGTAATGTTTATAGTATATGTCTGCTGTAATTATATTCCTGTGTGCAGTTTGTATTGTTAGGGTAATCTGATCAGGAGGGGGAAATGTCCTTCTCAAGTGTATAAAAGCCTGCATTCGCGTTCAAATAAACAGTTATAATTCTGGTTCACTCCAAAACTGGTACTGCCTAGTTATTGGGGTAGCTATAGCCAGACTTGTGGGTCTCATGTTCCTGAACTTGGGAAGCAGCTTCTTGGTGGAGATACCCAACATGTTGTCCAAATTCCATCACAGCGTTCACTTGTTTTGTGTTTATATCATCAATTTCTTTAGTGCAATTCCTCTTAATCCTAAGTACTGCCCTCTAGGTACATTACCCAACCAGGGTCTGTGATGACAACTATTTTGGGGTATGTAGGAACCTATCCATCGTTTTGAAATATGTTTTTGTTATTATATTATTTATTGGTAATTTCTAAATCCAAAAAGTATATTTTCTTATAACTGGATTCCCATGAAAGTGCAATATTTTTTCTGTTGTTATTCATACCCTATAAACATATAGGGCCAGATTCAGGATGGAGAGCGGATCTTTGCAGGGGCGTAACTTACGTGATTTACGTTTGGCCACGTAACTTTACACGCAAGTGCTTTATTCACAAAGCACTTGCCTGAAAATTTGTGGCGGCGTAGCATAAATGGCCCGTCGTAATTCAAATTGGGTGGGTAGGGGGCGTCTGCTATTTAAATTAAGCATGATCCTGCGCCGAACGTACTGCACATGCGTCGTCCATTGCGGTATCCCAGTGCGCATGCTCCAAATTCTGACAGTGTTTTCAACGTGAACGTAATTGACGTAAATCCCTATTCACGGACGAGTTCCGCAAACGACGAAAACATTTTCAAATTCGACGCGGTCACGACGTCCATACTTAACATAGGATCGCCCATCTTTTTGGTGCTTTATATTTACGCCGGGAAACCCCTTACGGAAACGGCATAAAGTCACAGCGTCCGGCAGGAGCGCACGTTCGTGAATTGGCGTATCTCGCTGATTTACATATTCTCGGCGTAAATCAGTTGGAACGCCCCTCGCGGCCATTTTAAAATTGCAGTTAAGATACGACGGCGTAATACAATTACGCTGCTCGTATCTTAACTTAATCCCGGCTTATCTTGTTTTCTGAATACAAAACAAATATGCCGGCGTAGGTTAGAAGTTACGCGGCTTATCTAGAGATAAGCCGCGTAACTTCTTACTGAATCTGGCCCATCGTTTATTCCATGATGCTGGTCCCATTAATGATCTGCAATATGTGTTTTGTATCTTTAAGGTATGCCTTTGTATTTTGTTCTAGGGGCTGGAGGTAGCAATCTATATACTGTCCCAATCTGGATGATAGGGAATCAATTCCATTTATAATAAGGCGTCCGGGTGGGTTTGTGCTATTCTTGTGAATCTTGGGGATTGTGTACATAACAGGTATCCTATATGTTTTAGGTATAAAGTACCTTTTTATCTTTCCCATTTATTATACTTTTACTTTTCCCCTCTTGTATTTTCCAATTCTTTTTTGTATTGTTTGATGGGGTCCCCTTACAGTAATTTGTAGGTCTCCCTACTGTTTTGTACTGAGATTTATTCTATACTACAATCCCTCCCCTTGTCGGCAGGTCAGATAACCAGATCCGTCCTATTTTCCAAAGTCTTGATTCCTTCCATAATATAATTCTGACTCGTGGGTTTCTTTATATGTAACAGTTCCAAGTCCTGTATTACTAGCTTATTGAACATATCAACCTGCCTATTATTTTGTATTTTGGGATTAAAAATATCGATTTATTTCGTAAGTGGGTGTAGATGCTTGTATCTGATCCATTCTCATGCATTTTTACTGGATTTAGGGATATTCCTAACAAACTTTGGTATTCCGGGGACATTTTAGTCCTTAATCCAATACTTGGAGCTACTTTTTAGTCACATCAACCCTACTAATATTGAATATTCCCTCTCCTAATTTTCTCTTTTTCTTTTGGATCTTCCTCTCTCCCCTACATAAATGCCCTCTTTCTCCTTTCTCTCAGCGGCTCCCTCTGTTGGGGTGATGTCTGGGTGGTGTTCCCCTTTTCTGTGGGATGTCTCTCCTTGGGTACCCTCTGGTCCCGGCTTTTTCCATACTTTGGCTACTTACTAGATCCAATTTTTACCACGGATCAGATGTGGCTTTGACGTCATTCTGATCTGTCTATGCCCGGTTGTACTAAGCTTGTTTTCCTATAAGCTATGTATAAATTATTTCTGGTACACCTGCGACTAAAAGCGCCCGAGATGCACTGGATGTGTGGCAGCCATTCTGATAAATTAAATAATTAATGTCCTACTGCCAAAAGTCTCCTACCTCGTCCTGAGGAAGCCAATAGGCAAAACGCGTAGACGAGAGAATATTTTCTAATCCATTGTATATTCTGTATGTATTTTAATGTATCTTATTATCTTTTGTAATTAAAGTTATATACAGTAGGTGACTGGGATATTGTGTCAATCTCGCTCCCTTTCTCGGCGAGATTGAGCACTTGCGAGCCCCATTGCGGGAGCCAGCGCCGAGCTGGCTTGCCGCGATGGAGACAAAGCCGTCATAGAAGCGACGGGGATCCGACGCAGATTCCCGCCATTTCTACACGTGGGCGGAGTTTGTTATGAATCCTGAGAAGGGAGTCCCCGCCGGATTTTAAATAAAAATCCGGCATGGGTTCCCCCCTCAGGAGCATAACAGGCCCTTAGGTCTGGTATGGGTTGTAAGGAGACCCCCCTACGCCGAAAAAACGGCGTGGGGGTCCCCCCACAATCCATACCAGACCCGTATCCAAAGCACGCCGGCCGGCCGGTCAGGAGGGGAGTGGGGGGCGAGCGAGCGCCCCCCTCCTGAGCCGTACCGGGCAGCATGCCCTCAACATGGGGGGGTCAGGTGCTCTGGGGCAGGGGGCGCACTGCAGCCCCCCACCCCAGAGCACCCTGTCCCCATGTTGATGAGGACAGGGCCCCTTCCCGACAACCCTGGCCGTTGGTTGTCGGGGTATGCGGGCGGGAGGCTTATCGGAATCTGGAAGCCCCCTTTAATAAGGGGGCCCCCAGATACCGGCCCCCCACCCTAAGTGAATGAGTATGGGGTACATTGTACCCCTACCCATTCACCTGCAAGAAAAGTTTAAACACAAATAAACCACACAGTGTATTGAAATATTTTATTAGTTGGCCGCCGGGGGGGGGGGGTGTGTATGATCGCTTTTATAAAAGCGCCCCACTCCGGCGGGCTTCTGCGGGGGGGTGGGTGCCGCTGTTCTTCACCGCCGTCTGGTTCTCTTCTGCCGCCGGGGGGGGGCGCTTTGATAAAAGCGCCCACCACCCGGCGGGCTTCCTTCGACATCTTCGGCGCCGGGGGGGTCTTCTCCCACTCTCCGGGGTCTTCTCCCGCTCTCCGGGGTCTTCTCCGGCTCTCCGGGGGTCTTCTACGGCTCTCCGGGGGTCTTCTCCGCTCTCTGGGGGTCTTCTTCTTCTTCAGGACTCGCCGCCGCTATCTTCGTGTGTTAGCTCAATTACTGGCGGCGGCGAGTCCCCTCTTCTGTGACGTCATCTTCTTCTTCTTCTTCTCCAGATGTTGACGCAACGCTTCCTTCCGCTGTTATGGCTGGCGCGCGGCTCGCAGCGAGTTATATAGGCCTGTCTTGTGACGTCGCAGTCCCATCATGCTCCGGTAGGTACCACGTGCTACATACCGGAGCATGATGGGACTGCGACGTCACAAGACAGGCCTATATAACTCGCTGCGAGCCGCGCGCCAGCCATAACAGCGGAAGGAAGTGTCGCGTCAACATCTGGAGAAGAAGAAGAAGATGACGTCACAGAAGAGGGGACTTGCCGCCGCCAGTAATTGAGCTAACACACGAAGATAGCGGCGGCGAGAAGACCCCCGGAGAGCGGAGAAGACCCCCGGAGAGCCGTAGAAGACCCCCGGAGAGCTGGAGAAGACCCCGAAGAGCGGGAGAAGACCCCGGAGAGCGGGAGAAGACCCCGGAGAGTGGGAGAAGACCCCCCCGCCGCCGAAGATGTCGAAGGAAGCCCGCCGGGTGGTGGGCGCTTTTATCAAAGCGCCCCCCCCGGCGGCAGAAGAGAACCAGACGGCGGTGAAGAACAGCGGCACCCACCCCCCCCGCAGAAGCCCGCCGGAGGGGGGCGCTTTTATAAAAGCGATCATACACACCCCCCCCCCCCCGGCGGCCAACTAATAAAATATTTCAATACACTGTGTGGTTTATTTGTGTTTAAACTTTTCTTGCAGGTGAATGGGTAGGGGTACAATGTACCCCATACTCATTCACTTAGGGTGGGGGGCCGGTATCTGGGGGCCCCCTTATTAAAGGGGGCTTCCAGATTCCGATAAGCCTCCCGCCCGCATACCCCGACAACCAACGGCCAGGGTTGTCGGGAAGGGGCCCTGTCCTCATCAACATGGGGACAGGGTGCTCTGGGGTGGGGGGCTGCAGTGCGCCCCCTGCCCCAGAGCACCTGACCCCCCCATGTTGAGGGCATGCTGCCCGGTACGGCTCAGGAGGGGGGGGGCGCTCGCTCGCCCCCCACTCCCCTCCTGACCGGCCGGCCGGCGTGCTTTGGATACGGGTCTGGTATGGATTGTGGGGGGACCCCCACGCCGTTTTTTCGGCATAGGGGGGTCTCCTTACAACCCATACCAGACCTAAGGGCCTGTTATGCTCCTGAGGGGGGAACCCATGCCGGATTTTTATTTAAAATCCGGCGGGGACTCCCTTCTCAGGATTCATAACAAACTCCGCCCACGTGTAGAATTGGCGGGAATCCGCGTCGGATCCCCGTCGCTTCTATGACGCACTCGCTGGAATGTGCTTTTACTATTCCAGCGAGTGCGAGATGTCGGCAGCCTGTCGCCGAGAATCAGCGCGATGCTGTCGTGCTATAAACACATTCTCGGCGGCAGGCACTGTATTTTTTCTAAATCCTTTGTTCCTGTCTTGGTTGTAAAGTCTGCCCTGTTACTGCCCCCCCAGCAGTTCAACAAAAAATGTTTCTATTGAATACTACGGATGTTGGCAAATGTGAGTGCCTCTATGTTCCCCCTCCCCTTCCTATTTTGACCCACCCCCATGGTATCCTTGATATTAATTTCCATTCTGTTAAGGATGCCATGGCCCCCTGGGTGTTTGGTTATGATAGGGTTTCAGTTGGTGATTATTGTTGGAGACTTTATTTTCTTGTTTATCTTGCCTTTCACTAGGTGCATTTTGATTTGAAGTGTTTTGTACTACTTCAGCATATGTAACTCGCTCTGGTGTGGTGTAAGTGGAACTGGGTTGATTCTGGATAATCTGTTGTTGCCATTTAAAGACCGTCTTCATTTTATAATTACTACAATCCCTCTGGAATTTGACAATTTTTCTTTCTTCTCCTTAACCTTCTGTGCCATATTTTTTACTTAATTGCTCATGTAGCACCTGTGTACTTTATGGTACCGGTGCTAGTCAAATTTAAGGGTAGATCAGAGTGTAGTCCAGATTAAGTGCTAAATGGGGTCTCTGTCTCAGCTTGGCTGTGCTGTAGGCTTATTCTGTTGTACTGGGGTGTTCTTCCAGCCCCGGTGCTGCAAGTGGCAGCAGTGGAGCCAAGGCTTGGGTGCTCTTTCCCAATCCAGGAGGGTTTGTCCTTGCTTTGCATGTTGGGAAGGGGTATTTATGGGACAGACACCATTGGTTCTGGGTCTTCTTCATCCAGTGTGGCACCCACATCCGGGGGTAATGCTACTCAGATAATTTTTTTTAAATATGCTCTGTCCTTGCATGGTTGCAAACTATCCCTAATTTCTTTAATACAGTTTTCCACCTTAATGATTCTTCTCTGCTTCCTTTTCTTGATAAATATAAGAGCTTTCTTCCCTTTACCATGGAAGAATTCATATCATTTTTTTTTTGTCTTCCTCTTCAGTTAACCCATCATTAATGGGAATTTCTCATCTAAATTTCCTTGGGATAATATTATCTTTCATATATTGCTCAATGGTGATGATATCCCATTGTATGTTAATCTTTCTGTCCATCGTGTGG
This sequence comes from Rana kukunoris, assembly GCA_029574335.1. Classification (NCBI taxonomy): domain Eukaryota; kingdom Metazoa; phylum Chordata; class Amphibia; order Anura; family Ranidae; genus Rana; species Rana kukunoris. Next base: position 215,639,892 of record CM056052.1, read on the forward strand.
CCCATTTTCCTGAATAGTGCATGTGTATCACTATTTGGTATATTAGTGGTATTAAATAATATTGGGGGTATGAGGGGTCACTACATGTCCCAGAATGCATTGCTGCAATCTAGGTGGCTGTCTATTGGCTCCCTCCTCCCTGCCAATAAGGAAGCAGGGGAGGATGCAGAGTAAGCAGTTCTGTGTATGTGTGTCTCTCCACAGTGAGAAGAGGAGAGGGAGGGGGAAATTCCACCACAGGGGCTGACAGGCACTCTCTCCCTCCAGTGAGAGCCTCTGTAAACTTGGCATGGCTGTGGGAGATGCAAGGCACCCGCTACACATCTTGTAATTACTTGCCCTGCACAATGGTTTTGTACAGAGCAGCCCTGATCCTCTTCTTCTTGGGTCTCTGTTGGAGCTTGTGGTTCCTCCCCAATGCTGAGTGCCCTCCATAGCAAGCGGCTTGCTATTGGGGCACTTGTGTATGCTCGCTCCCAAGCCGAATCTGTATATCCATAAGACACACAGAGTGTGGCTTGGTCCGGCCCCTGCTCCCTCCTCACCGTCTTTGATTAACAATGGCTCCCATTGTTGTGTCTGAGCCAATGAGAAGGGAAAGTGCAGAGAAAGCCTCTGCTCTCATGCACATTACTGGATTGAGATCAGGCTCAGGTAAATATTTAGGGGGGGGGGGGTTAGGGGCAGCTTCTGAAGGTTTATTTTACCTTAAATCGTTACTGCATTTTTGTTGAGAAAAAAAAAAACTTTCCCCTCTGGGTTATCTATGCACATTGCAAGGATTATAACAACCTGTGTTGCAGATTCCTACCTTTTTTTATTCTGAAGAAATCATTGTGTGTTTCTCTGTGTCCTTGTGGGAAAGTGAGTCTAATAGGAGTGGTTTCATTTTTATCAGCACTTGCAGGGCACTAATGAGGAAAGCTGTTGGACCTGCATCCCTTTAGACATGTTCCTATCGGAAGTTTTGTCATAAAAAATACATTTTTGTTGCAGGGGATGCCAGAAATCTGACTTGTATCTTAGGCAGATTTCTGGGAAAATAGAGAGCCAATTACACAAGCAGAAAATTGTGTTTCTGGGGGGTATTTAGTACACATTCTGTGTACAGAGCAACTCCATGTAGCCATATCGGATTGCATTTTAAGAAAATTACAGAGCTGCAGATTGAAAAGGAAAGGTAACTTTTAATAACATTCTATTACAATATGACGCCACAAAGGCTATATTATTTTTTCTTTATTTGCTATTTTTTCCCCCTCGAAATTGGAGTTACCCTTTAATGCAGAGAATAGATTAGGGTAAAAAAAAAAAAAAAAAAAAACTTCAGGCTTTAGAACCACTTTAAGATGTTGAAGGTTTATATGGATCTCTTTTATGTGGTTGGAGGGAAAGGAGGGTAGAAGTCAGGGAGAGGGTGAAGCTATTAAAGTAGTGATCAGAAAGAGGAAAATATTCACTGGTGAGGTTGCAGGGAATTGCATAGGTAGGAAAATACAAGGCATGGGGAGTTGCAAGTCTATTATTAGACCCCTGATGTCTTCCTTGCCCTTCAAAGCAGCTGATTAAATACTGATCATGTTTCAGCTACCCCCAGATTATAACAGCCAGGGAATGACTTCCTTGAAACTGAAAGTGGCAAAATCCTTGTTTCATCCTGTTGTGTTCATCACAGCGGAGATGGATGAATAGGTGTTCCTCCATCGTCTCTGCTGGAAGCTGCCCTGACCAATTAACATGGTCCTGGGCTCCCTGTGGCTGCAGTTATGACCCTGGTATAACCACTTGCTGACAGCACATTGTAATATGCACATTGGCAAGCAAGTGGTTAATATCTTATATAATCTTTAACATGTAATGTACATTTAAAAGTCCTATATGTTTTAATCTGCTGTTAAAGTCTGGTGATTCTGTCATGAAAATTCATGTTTGGAAACTTCTTTTTACAAGTTGAAAATGCTTGGTCCCTGCCGCCCAAATTTTGTTCCAGCATTGCATTTGGACTTTTGCAGGAGACTACAAGTGACCATTTCAACACACATTAAGCAAGCATGGCTCACTGCTGTCACCATCAGGAAACACACCATAGGAAATGTCATGTATTCATGGCCGGACTGCATGATTGTAGAGAGGAGGCAACTGTAAAGAAGCTTCAACACATCAGCAGCACTATTATTAATCAAAATACACTCTGTACAATTGTCAAAACAATCAATGTATAGGAATATCTATAGGTTGTCCCCTGCACTAATATGTGTTCCCACACCTACATTTATATCCCAAAAGTGCCTTATGTTCTCACCTGGTGATATTCATTTATATAGAAAAATAGGTCTCTCTGCACCTTCCCCTTTAAGGGGTTAAATACCTAGTTTTATTGCTCTAGTTGGTTCTAGGAACCTTATGAGACCAAGACATGGTGACAAGGCTGAGAGAGACATGTTTTTCTATATAGGTCAATATCTCCAGGTAAGAAACATGAATTGCCAGGTGGTGGAGCATGTGAGATTCACAACACTGGATTTTATACACTCATACTTTTGTTGAATAAACTTATTGAACTTTTATACAATTCAGCTTAAAAAAAAAAGAGATCCAATTGTTTATACACAGTGCTTTAGCAAAATAACTGTCACTCAGTTCAAGTTTACATTCACTTTAAGTAAAACTGGTAATGACATAATATTAGTAAGTAGTGTCTCATGCACAGATACACTGAAATTCAACAGAAAATGCTGGACATGAAGCTTTTTTTGTCCCATTTTTCTAAGAAATCAAGTGTAAATGGGGTCATAACCTAATGTACAAAACTTATAAGCACATGCTTCATTCAGGCCTTTTAAACAACCACTGATTGTTTACAATCTTCTAAACTGCAATGTACAAGATCTTCACTCTCATCTGTTGGAGAAATTAGAACTCGCTTTAGGGGGTTGTTAAGAATAATGCTTTAATCATGTGATACAAAATGGAATATATGTCTTATTATTTAATTGAACTGACTTATTGATCATCACATCACACTAAAGACTAGTCCTATGCCTGTCATGTGATGTGCAGCAGAGTCCGATGAACTTTGTTTATACAGTTTCACCTTAAAAAGCATGATGAAATTAGGAGCTCAAATAGGAGGATGGAAAACTTTATAAATGCAAATCAACTGGAAAGGCCCAGGTGTGTGGTTACATTGTCAACTGTTTTTCCATGGCATGCCACTTATGTCTGCACTGTGCATTTGCTTTAAATTGTGAACATGTACACATGAAGCTGTACATCTGTACCCCATCTGTGCTTGTTCGCTTCACTTCGTTGTCCATTGTCCATAATATGTCTAAGTTGCCGCCTCTGTAGGTGCACTTCTAATCTAGGTTCTTCCATCATATGCCCACTCTAGATGTAAAAGCAGGAGTGCAAGCATGATTGAGTGTCAAAGGTAGAGCTTAAAGTCCTTAAAAAGGGAAATGTGGGGTTTGCCATCAGCTGAAAACTGCTAAGGACATGTATTCTAAATACTAATTAGAAAGCTTCACAAACGTGTACTTTGTAATGCAATGTCTGTGTGACTCAATCAGGGTAACATGTGGCTGCTTATAGTCTCTGTTAGACTCCATAATAGCAGAGTCAACCTAAAAGCACTACTAAAAACACTTCAGAATGCAGATACTTACAATTATCCTCATTTGTAATGAACTGAACCAGGGTTTAGTTCAAGGCAGGTTTGAGGACAATATTACTGACCTTCAGGCACTGAATTCAAACCCCACAGCAGTTAATGTTAAAACAAAAACACATAGCCATGTTAATAGACAAATAGGCACGAGATGGTCAAACAAATGACATGGGAAATTGGGTACTACCCTGGGAAATAGAGTACCAAAGCAAAAAGAATTATAAAATACTTACGTTTGGTGGGGAGCAAATAAATTGCCAGTAAAACAAAGTGGCCAGGGATTTCATGGTAGACCCCAGACCACAAAAACAAAGATGGCACTGGGTCCATTCCAAGCTGGTATGGATTTTAGAGGGTTAACCCAATGAAAAACAACATAAAAAGTTGGCCTCCTAACATGAGCATGCAGACATCGGGGTATGTGCGCACAACTAACCATCCTGAACTGCACTAGGCCAAATGCCCTCAACATGGGGAGGGTACCTATCCTCATATGCAAACCTATCTTTGTGGTTGTGGGGGTCTGGAGGTGGGGGTTTGTCAGAATCTGGAAGCCCTCCTTAAAAATAGCTACAATCACCAGATACACAGAATCACCTCCACTTAAGTAAGTACCCCTACTAATTAAAAAATAAATAAAAATATTAATACACACAGACTTTTTGGCAAGTATTACAAAAAAATGGTAAAGCCACTTGTTATCACATTTTTCAGCAATGCAGATCCTCATCAATCATGTGAACAACATCTGCTAACTTGCCAACTTGAAAAAAAAACTTCTAGCTGGCTGACATATCTGATCCCGGTGCTTACCGTGAATGACAGTTCCTGGGCCCACTGCTAAATGTAAACAATAAAGGGAGGTCTCCTGAATGATATCATTGACCAAATATGGACATGATCATATATGGTAGGCCAATCCAATGTTTTTTTTCTTTCAGCAAGTCATTGGGCATTGTATATATACAGTAATAGTTGATGAGGATTTTTATGGCCTATCCCCTTAAAATTTGGGGAGATTCCATGACATTGTATTTGCTTATTTCATGGGGTTTGTGGGGTCCCAGTTAAAATCCATATACATTTTGGAAAGGGACACCACACTATTTTTTACACAACTTGTGCCCCTTTGTTTTTTTTTGCTTTTTTATTATTGAATCCTTGCACACACAAGGGCCCAGATTCACTAACGTTTTACGCGGGCGTATATAGGGATACACCGTCGTAAGTACAAATGTGTGCCATCGTATTGTTACGCCGATTCGCGAAGCTAGATACGTAAAACAAGGCTTCAGCCGCCAACTTGCCTACGCCGCCGTATCGTGGGCGCATAGTTACGCTGGACGCATTCGGCGTTCCCATTTAAAATATGCAAATGAGTAAGATACGCCAATTCACGAACGTAGATGCGCCCGGCTGCTTCATATACGCGATTTGCGTAAGGCTTATGTCCGCCGTAAAGTTACCCCTCATATAGGAGGCGCAGGTAATGCAAAGGTATGGGCCAGGGAATGACGCTGTCAAATTTTACGACGTATACGCTGTTTACGTAGTACTACGTAAATAGGGCTGTGGGTAGGTTACGTTCACGTCAAAGGCAGTGTTCGATGTATCTTAGGCAGCTATTTCGACATAACTGTGAGCATGCGCACTGGCATGCACAGTTCGTTTTTTGAAGCTGTGGCCATCATTTGCATGGGGTCACGCTTCATTATAATATATCACGCCCACTTCCAGCCCACTTCCACCTTAGGCCGACAACTATACGCTACGCCGGCGCAACGTTGAGCGCATACTCTTTGTGAATAGCATGCTTGGCTCTCAACGTTGTGCCGGCGTAGCGTAAAAGTAGATATGCTACGCCTGCACAAAGATGCGCCGCTATACCTGAATCCGGGCCAAGATATATAACAGCTATATGGATTATCAAGAGCTTCCCATAACTTCCTATACATGACAAAATTTGGATACCCCAAGGCATGCCTCACACAATGTGATAGTGGTTGTTTCTGATTACGAAGTGCCACTGCCTATCCCAAATACTCGCAAAAAATGAGTAAACCCCCCCCCCTTCTCCTGCCCTTTTGTTTACATTCAAATGTCAACTGGAAATCCCCAGCTGTAAGCTGAATGGGTCTGGTGGAGATGACACACAGTTGGTTAGGATTCTGACATCCACCAACATCCTAACAAGTAGAAGTCTTGAGCATGAAGCTGTCAGGCCTTGTACACAGGACCGGGTTTCTCTGCAAAAAACAGCAAGAAAATTGCTTCTTGCCGAGATTCCCATTCGTGTGTATGAGGCATTCAGGTTTCTCGTCTGGAAAACAGGCAAGAATTTTGATGAGAAAAAAAGAGAACCTGCTCTCTTTTTTCTCATCGAGATTCTCGTTTGCCTGTTTTCAGACAAGAAACCCAAGAGTGTATATACTTACCTGTTGCCGGCATAGGTAGGGTGAAGCAAGATGGCGGCGACTGTGATGAGCGCATGCTTGTCATACGTGATGAAGTCAACGCGTTATTTCCTTTCAAGAGAACCGCGGTTCTTTTGAAATGAAAGTCAGTACACTCCGGCGGCAAGAGTTTCTTGCCAAGAATCTCGACAGGTTTTTCCTGATGAGATTCTTGGACGTGTGTACGAGGCCTCACATATAACAGTGGTAGTAATGCTGCTAAATTCATTAAATACTGCTACAGCCAGAAGTTTGATCTGGCCCAACACCCATTTAAATCAGCCTATTCTGCGGAACCATTTGAACAGCTGAAATTAGGTCTGAACCAGGGTTCAGATTGACCCTTGATCTCATCCCTAATCCTCATAAATATCGTCCCTTGCAGTGAAGTCCAGAGTACGTCTGGTAACACAAGTGAAGGTATCCAAGGCCCAACAACAATGGACCATCTCACTGGAACTGAAGTACTTATAAGCAATCAAGAAGAATGGGGTGGGGACTTCCCACAGTAGCCTGGTCTTCTGGAAAAGGTGTGTGCTATATAAGTTGCTGTAGGTTTCAAACCAAAAGGCCTGCTTACATGTGCTACATAATAGTTTTTAGCTGATATTTTCAGTAAGGTCTTTTCATTTTAAATGCAAGCTTCTATAACCCCTTTGGCCCTGGCTGTATGCGGCCTATGGGCACCTGGTCTTTAGTGCCGAGGAGCTAATCGCTCCTTGCTATCGTGAGTTTTCCGACTATGTGACCGCCATGACAGCTAATCATGGCAGTCACATGATCTTAGGCTGCTTCCTGCCTCCTGGCGATATAAATCTCTTAAAGGGGGTTATACATATATTGAGTATGTCTTGGTACTGATAAAATAACAATAAGCAAAATAGTGAAAAAGGTTTATTGAAATATAAAATTGCAAAACAATTGTACAAATCCAGGATTGGTCGAAGTCTACTAGTTTCGCGGGATTGCCGCTTCATCAGGACAGCCAATCTATACAAAAAATTATGCAATAAAAACATGTAACATACATCAGCAATGCACTAAGCAATAAAATAAATAATAATATATATAAACTTACCCAGTGGATCAATTGTTAGTGTGCGGAACCAGGCAACCAAAGGGGGATTCCCCCGGCGGCGGACAAGGGGATAATAATCTGTGGATTTCTAAGTGTAAACAAAGAAATGTGTGTAGTACTAACAGTGTGTATAAATATATTATGTATACCATATAACAAATATAGGTAGGTGATGGTGAAGCGCTGTGAATCCTAATAGGGTATATAACCAAAGGGTAAATACCAAGGGAGATAAGCTAAGTGACTGTATGGTGAACAGAGAGGTGAATAAGCAACAAATAAATAAACATGTGAAATGTACCAAACACACAATGGAATAAATAAAATGCAATATACAAAATATGAACCAAAAAAAAAAGAAAAAAACATTTTTGAATAAAAAACACAAATGAAAATAGCTGTGCGTGACAGCACACGGCTAGGTGTAAAGCATATAAACACGTGAAAAGTCCATAAAAAATGGAGACTCCAAAGCCCAAAAAGTGGTACGGTGTGAAAGCAGCTACGGTGTGAAAGCAGGCAGACTTCGGTGCGCACACCTCTTGTGGTACTAAAATGCTCACCTCAGAGCCATAGCACGGATGGCCCAAAGTACCAAACAGTAGTTACTGGGGTGCAACCACACTTATTGAGGTTGAAATGGAGAACTTCTTCACCAGGTGCTCATACAGACATGAAAGGCAGAAATGAATGGAAAGTGACGTAACCTTAAAAAAAGACCTAGAAATGGATAAATCACATCAGCACGCACTCACATTGAGGGTGAGGATGGTGGACTTATCTCCACGAACGCTGCGTTCGTATCCGGACCTGATGTGCTTGGGGGATCACTGACAGACGGGTAACTCCCACTTGAAATTCCTCTGTAACTTCCACCTCTTAACCTTGGCATCAACAGGTGCTCAGGCAATGCAGGGTAAAAGGAGAGAGAGGGAGGCCCATAGTGCAGTATTCCATAAAAGTTAATTGAGGTACAAACAAATAGCAAAGTAAAAACTCACATTTAAAATTGGAGCAGCAGCAAAACACCTACGAGCAGCGAGCTTGTTTCATCGCCGTCGGTCTGTGTCAGCTCTGTAATCCTATTCCCATACATATTCGTCACGTCACGTGACTTCTTCATCCCCCTATTTTCATTTGTGTTTTTTATTCACAATTTTTTTTTCTTTTTTTTTTGGTTCATATTTTGTATATTGCATTTTATTTATTCCATTGTGTGTTTGGTACATTTCACATGTTTATTTATTTGTTGCTTATTCACCACTCTGTTCACCATACAGTCACTTAGCTTATCTCCCTTGGTATTTACCCTTTGGTTATCTACCCTATTAGGATTCACAGCACTTCACCATCACCTACCTATATCTGCATATTCTCTGTGTTAGGCAGACTACCCTGGTGTTTGCAGCAGTGCCCCCCGGTGTCCATTTTAGATAGCGCAAGAGTATTATCTCCCTTGTTTATATAAAAAATATACTTGACTCCGAAGCAGCATGTCATGGCAGGGTAAGGGAGGGGGGGGGAGAAAAAAAGGAGAAAGGGGAGTGGGGGAGGAAAGGGAAGGGAAAGGCGAGGAAGAAAAGAAAAGAGGTGGAGAGAGAACAAGGGAAGGAGGGAGAAGAAGGGGAAGGAAAAAGGGGGGGTTTGGAGGAGGGGAAAGGGGGGGGAAGAGGGTGGCCAGGAATGGTGTCAGGGAAGGGGGGGAGGTTTGAAAGAGGTTAGTAAGCTTACCATGGTATTGTTCTTGGGAGATGAGGTCAGTTCATGGTGGAGGATAATCCGGGTGGCGTGGGCAGATAAAAAGGAGACCGTGGAATGGAGCATAATTATGAGGAAGGAGAACGATGCATAACTGGGGGTGTCCAACAATGCTGGTGAAACCAGCGATGTGTCATCAGACGGAGGTATCCGTGTGTCTGACAATTGCAGGGTAATGCAAGGACTGAGGGTAGGGAAAAGTGCACCGGTAGGGACCCCAAAATGCTGCCAAAACATGTCCCGATCTGATACCAACCCAACCACCAGACCACCAGGACACACCCGTTTTTCTCTTTCCCTGAGTGCCTCTAACTTGTAAACTTTTTTTCTCATTATTAACTACATCCTTGATTGCTTAGTGACGCTAGCATTGATATTCCCTCACGACCGACTGGATAATGGACTGTCTTGGCATTGAATGGCTATACCGTATCTATGTCATGCAACTTATTACATTCTCATTTTATGTACTTATGTATAATTATAAATATGGCCTCTTTATGTGGTACGCCCCAATTAGATTAACTATTCCCCATCTAGGATTGATTGATCTGAGACCCATTGACCTCTAATTGGGGTCTTTGGTGCCTATATGGACTGGATACCCCCAGCCGTATTGGTATTATTATGTGTTATCCTCACATTTAATCCTGCTATGGTAGATCAATCTAGGTTCCTCCACGCTTCATTGCTTTGTGAACAATTGATAATATCATATAGGGGTATACCATTAGGGCAATCCATCTACTTATGTACTACCTATGTACTCTATTCTAATAATCTTTTATGACCTTATGTATCTGCACTATTTTGTCCCAACTCTGGGTTCATTTTCACTTAAGACCACACGCCCTTGTCACGCACCCCTTTACACTTTTATTCCTTCACCTCATCACCTCCTCACCTTCCTGCACCCATTGGTTGTTTCAAGTGCAGCCCTTTTTCATCCTTTCCACCTTGTTTTTTTTTTTTGTTTTTTTTTATTATTTTATCTGAGCGCGGGTGTTGGTGCTATGGGGTACACCTTAATTGGGGTCCCCTGTTGACCTATCTCCCTAGCTCTCTAGTATCACCAATTTCCTCTCACTTTCCATCATCTCAACCTCACCAATCTCACGATCACCTGATGAGTTCTCTTTATGGGTGCAATTCATTCCTTACTGATATGCCCTTCTTTTTCCTTACTGTTTGTTTTGCAGTCATTAGTGAGGTAACGGTATTCTATGTCACCATTTACTAGCAATCAACCTAGTGGGTTCTATTCCCCCACTTATTATTATTTATCTTCTATGTATTTTACTTTATGTTGACCGATTCCTATTTCCCTTTTAATTAGGTACCCTGTGAGTCAATTGGTGCGGTCCCGGCGACCTCTACTCCCATTTGCGGCGGACTTGTGTCTCCCCTGGTGGGGGTGCCTCAACCGAGCCACACCCCCCTTGTTCTTCCTCGGCTTGGGGCTCCCCGCCCCTTTGTGGGACTGATCGCACACGCAGAGCAGTGCGGCTCTCGCACTTGCGTTGTGCGAGGAGACTGACCCGGTGACGTCATGACGCGGCCACCCCGCGGCGTCTACGGCACCTCCGGGTTGGGATAGCTCAATTAAGGGCCTTCCGGCCCTTTGTTCAGCAGCGTGGACTTGTCTCCCGGTGGTCTGGTGGTTGGGTTGGTATTAGATCGGGACATGTTTTGGCAGCATTTTGGGGTCCCTACGGTGCACTTTTCCCTACCCTCAGTCCTTGCATTACCCTGCAATTGTCAGACACACGGATACCTCCGTCTGATGACACATCGCTGGTTTCACCAGCATTGTTGGACACCCCCAGTTATGCATCGTTCTCCTTCCTCATAATTATGCTCCATTCCACGGTCTCCTTTTTATCTGCCCACGCCACCCGGATTATCCTCCACCATGACCTGACCTCATCTCCCAAGAACCATACCATGGTAAGCTTGCTAACCTCTTTCAAACCTCCCCCCCTTCCCTGACACCATTCCTGGCCACCCTCTCCCCCCTTTCCCCTCCTCCAAACCCGCCCCTTTTTCCTTCCCCTTCTTCTCCCTCTCCTTTCCCCTTTCCCCCCTCCCCTCTCCCCCCCCCTTCCCTTGCTCTCTCTCCACTTCTTTTCTTTTCTTCCTCGCCTTTCCCTTCCCCTTCCTCCCCCACTCCTCTTTCTCCTTTTTTCTCCCCCCCCTCCCTTACCCTGCCATGACATGCTGCTTCGGAGTCAAGTATATTTGTTATATGGTATACATAATATATTTATACACACTGTTAGTACTACACACATTTCTTTGTTTACACTTAGAAATCCACAGCTTATTATCCCCCTGTCCGCCGCCGGGGGAATCCCCCTTTGGTTGCCTGGTTCCGCACACTAACAATTGATCCACTGGGTAAGTTTATATATATTATTATTTATTTTATTGCTTAGTGCATTGCTGATGTATGTTACATGTTTTTATTGCATAATTTTTTGTATAGATTGGCTGTCCTGATGAAGCGGCAATCCCGCGAAACTAGTAGACTTTGACCAATCCTGGATTTGTATAATTGTTTTGCAATTTTATATTTCAATAAACCTTTTACACAATTTTGCTTATTGTTATTTTATCAGTACCAAGACAGTCCCCTCCAACCAATCAAGCGGGTTACACTGGGTATAGCTTCAGCAACTATTCCCTTACTCCCACTCCCTCCTTTTTCTACTGTAACTGGGATGATGGTACATTTTTAATTCTACTACTCCCCCTTAAATGAGGCTATATTCGCCCTTTTTACTTCCTATGTTGATCAAATGATTCTCATTGATTTAAAACAGAATATACAAAATGAAACCACTAGATGGTGCTAAGTATCATTGGTATTTTCTGTGTTACATCCATTGACCAAATGTGGCATTTGAAAATGAAAACAGTTGACCGGAACATGAAAGACTAATAAAATGTTTTTTTTTTTTTTTTGCTGCATTCACACATTGTCAGGGATCCAGGCCTGTCTTCCGATCCTCGCACATGCGCAATAGAGCGGCGCTCCGGCGTGTACCCGTGCGGGAAAGGTGCGCACACGCGCGCATGCGCCGTCTGGCGACGCAGCGTGCACATGGGCGCGCGCACGGGCAGGCACCTTCCGGGAACCAATCAGAGGCCTGACCAGGCTATTTAAACCAGCCCCTGTCTTATGGCAGGTTGCTGGTTTGTCTTCAGCTTGTGCTTGAACTCTCTGCCGATTACCTGAACCTTTGACATGGATTTCCATACGACTCTCCTCTCGCCCTGAAGTTGACCTTCCGTACGACTCTCCTCACGCCCTGAAGTTGACCTTGGCTCTTGTTCCTGGATACGCTGTCTTCTATAATCCCTGACTCCTGGCTTGACTTTGGACTTGTTGACCTCTCCAACCCCTGAACCTCGGCTTGCTCTCTGGACCTGTTCTCAGTCTGATCCGCTTGCACCTGCCCGGTACCCCTCCAGTTACCTGCTCCACAGTTCTTCAGTACAGCTTCTGCTACCTGCCTTGCACCTGTCTTGTGGCTCCTCGGCTGCCTGCTCTGCTCACCGCCATCAGGAGGAGCTTCAGTTCCAGTCTGCACCAGGATCCCGGCTACCAACCCGGACCTCACTGGCGCTGGTGCCTCCCGGGGCTCACCTCCCCTGTCCCAACTCCAGGGGACGGTCGGCGCCGGGTCGCAACGGTGGGCCACCCTCGGCACCTCGGCTTCGGTGAGTACACAGCCTGATACACATAATAAATGTAGTGGTACATTCACTGGGCAAATAAGTATGCATGTTTTTGATATAAACACACCTCTTACACATGATCAGTCCATCCAATGAGAACGGTCCGAAGGACCGTTTTCATCGGTTAATCAATGAAGCTGACTGATGGTCTGATGTGCCTACACACCATCGGTTAAAAAAACTATTGTGTTAGAACGCAGTGACGTTAACGTGTTTTAACACAACGACATGCTGAAAAAACAAAGTTCAATGCTTCCAAGCATGTGTCGACTTGATTCTGAGAATGCTTTTGCATGATAACATGATAACGATCGGTTTTGACCCATCGGTCAGGCGTCCATCGGTCAAATTTTAAAGCAAGTTCTCTTTTTTTTGACTGAAGGATAACTGACCAGTGGGGGCCACACACAATCGGTTTGGACCGATGAAACGGTCCTTCAGTCCATTTTCATCGGTTTTGACTGATCGTGTGTACGCGGCCTAACCATTTCATGTGTTTTTAAAGGAACTCTCAGCAAAAGACAAAGATTTTTCAGGCCACTTTCTCAGTCTCCATATGTTCGATTGTGAAAGCAGAAACAAAAAAAAAAGGAACAATACTTTTTCAATACGCAAGGAAACAATAGGTTATAAATAAAACCTTGCTTCCAAAGATATTTCTGCATGGGAGCTGCGGACAAACTTTTGGAACTATATTAATTCTGTATCATTATAACAATAAAATAATAAGACAAACTTTTGTTGTTCCCTTAGCCTGACTAAAGCAATGAAACAAATAAGGAGACTATAATGAAAAGGAAAATGCTAAATGTGCAATTCATGCCAATAAAACTAATCCCAGATAAGTAAAGTTGCTATGGAATCTTAACCAAACACAAGGTTTTTAATTTGAGTCACATACTTTTGGTGACATTGAATATCCATATCCAAAGAGATCTATTCTAGACTACTGATTATGCAATAATGGACAGGTTGTTCTGGGAAGCAATGCGATAAGCAATGAAATCAGCATTCCAAAAACAATTACTATATAAAAGCAGATTTTCAAGTTATAATGCTCTATAAAAAGGAGGGATTATTGGATACTTGGGTAGTTGCTTGTTTACAACGGCAAGTCCCCAACAAGCCTCTTGTTGCTGTCTCATGTACATACCGTCTCCCAATCATCAGATGTCTAAGGTAAGATTTATCCATTTAAATTCGTAGTATGTCCGTAGTTTTTTCGAAATATAACATGCAATGTAAAAAATAAACTTGTGGTTATTTTTTATCTCTGCTTTGGCATACTATCGCTGGACATTTCTGTCTTTCCCCTGAGGTGTGGGGTGATTTTCTCTTCCTTGCTGGATTTTATATCTACCATGCGGGTCTCCTTTCTGAGAGTACAGCTTTTCTCTCATTCCCTTCAAAGCACCCGGTGGAAGAATAGCGGACCTTTCTTGCAATCACTTTTGGTTGTTGTTATCAATTATATATATTGCTACACATCTAACGCTAATCCATCCTTTAGCCTCACCACCACTCTGGTGGAAGTGGGCAAAATTTTTGTGCAACCAATTATGCTTTCCTGTGCATCTCCTGAAGAAGCAAGATTTTTTCATCGAGAACAGTAGCACAGCTATTTCAGATTGATGGCGGTCATCTTTATGGACCACATAGGTTCAATGGAAAGGTTTCTTTGTTGATCTCAGTTGAATACTATTTATATATATATTGATGCTCATTTTTTTTTTTTTATTATATTCCGTTTTTAACCACTTCCATACCAGGCACTTACGCACCTTCCCGCCCAAGCCAATTTTCAGCTTTCAGCACTGTCGCAATTTGAATGACAATTGCGCCGTCATGCTACACTGCACCCAAACAAATATGGCGTCCTTTTTTCCCCACAAATAGAGCTTTCTTTTGGTGGTATTTGATCACCTCTGCGATTTTTTTTTTTTTTTGCGCAAGAACTAAAAATAGAGCAAAGATTTTGAAAAAAAAATAAAGTTTTTATTTTTTTCTGTTCATTTTTTTGTAAATGAGTATGTTTTCTCTTTCAATTACGGGCACTGATATGGTGGCACTGATGGGCACCGATGAGGTGGCACTGATGGGCACCGATGAGGTAGTTCTGATGGGCACCGATTAGGTAGCACTGATGGGCACTGATAGGCGGCGCTGGTATGGGGCACTGATGTAGTTTCAGCGTTGCGAGGCGCATTCCAGTTTGAGTGGAGAGGAGATTCTTTTTTTTTATTCTTTTTTTTTTTTTTTTAAAGTGTATTTTGTGCGTGAACTCGAGAGAGAGGAGCCGGACTGCAGGAGTTGGCAGTAGGCAGACCCTCCCCCCGGAGGCAATCGCCATCCTTCTCCATGCCCCCGATGGCAATGGCGGGTGTGAGGGGGGGCCTCCCACTCACCCCACCCTACCTGCTCCACTTGGGAGCCCGACTGGGGCCCAATGGGACCCCAACGGGGCAGAGGGACTCCCCCTATGAGGGAGTGAGGGGGTCTAGCCCACCCAGTCAGCCCCGTAGGTCCTTTGCCTCTCATTTTTAGGAGACCGCATGGCCAATGTGCGTGCGTGGTAAACCAATTTCGTGTGCGTGCAAGTGTGGTGGTTTTTGTGGGGGGGTGGGCGTACTAAGCACAGGCGTACCTTGCATAGCACACCCATCGGGAGCCGGGCTGAGACCACCAAACTCAATTCACATGTAGCCGAGACCGGGATCCGAACCCTTGGCTGCAGAGGTGAACAGCTTGTCAACGCAGTGCCAATCACGTTGAGCCACCACAGCTCCCTCCAGAGGAGATTCTATTAGGTATCTGGGGATCAACCTCACAGCCAAAATTGAGCACTTGTATCCATCCAATTTCCCACCCATGTACCGAAAGCTTGCTTCCGAACTGGAACAAGGGGGCTTTGTCATGGCTGGGGAGGATTCATTCTGTAAAAATGACTCTCCTCCCCAGACTACTATATCTATTTCGATCCCTCCCAATAAACATTAGAAAAAAACACTTAAAGTCCTTTCAAAACAAGGTTACCAAATTTGTCTGAGAGGGATGGGGTCACAGACTTCCCCAAAAAACTCTTTTTCAAACTAGGACTCAGGGTGGGTTGGGACTTCCTTGCCTCCTTTGGTACTTCCAGGCTGCTAGAATAGCGCAATTGTCCACTGTCTACTCCAGATTCGAAAAGTCTGATTGGGTTGGCATAGAGAGCCTAACTGTCCCAACGCATACCTTAAATGAGTGAGTGAGTGAGTGAGTGAGTAACCTGTATAGCGCAACAAATGCGAACTTAATCGCCTCAAGGCGCTTTCCTTCCAGTGACGTCCTGGTCCTTCAGAAGAGATGGGTCTTTAGTTTTTTCCTAAAAACCAGATGGTTTTCTTCCAGGCGGATGGTCGTGGGTGGAGCATTCCAGAGTCGAGGTCCTTGGACTGCAAATCTGCGTTCTCCCTTAGATTTGTAGCGGATTTAGGGATTTGGAGAAGGTTTTGGTTGGTTAACCGTAGCACGGCGTTGGTGACGTAGGGTTTTATTTTCTCACTTAAGTATTGGGGAGCATTTCCTTGTGTACATTTGTGAGTTAGGCAGAGTGTCTTGAAAGTCACCCGGTCCTGTACAGGCAGCCAGTGGAGGGACCTCAAGACAGGGGAGATTGATTCCCACTGTTTTTTCCCTGCTACCAGTCTGGCTTCCGTGTTCTGGACGACTTGTAGATGCGAGATCTGATATTTCGGTAGTCCTAAGTAGAGGGAGTTTGCGTAGTCAAGTCGTGAGTTTTTTTTTTATAATCAATTTTTTTTTATTTTACTCATTATATTTCATACAAGAGTATACATTCTTATCATTTATTAAATACACCAATACGTTTATCTTGTTAACAATATTCCAAAGTTGCAATTTCTGTGGATGCCTACTGGTCGTTCTACCACCCTCCCCCCCCCCCCCCCCCCCCCTATCTAAGAAAAAAAAAAAGGAGCCGTACAATTCTCTCTCTTCCCTCTCACTCCCCCTAGTGCCCATCCTCCCCCTCTCCCCCCCCCCCATCCACTGATGTATAGCTGTTCTGACCCTGTATTCTCTTTGACTTACTGAGCTTTGTAATCCTCCTCAAAATATAGAGAGAGAGAAAAAAATAAAAAAAAAATAAAGAAACGTATGTGTCTGTTGGATTTTTACATCCATCAATATGTTAACCCTTACCCTTCCCTTGCAAGGGGCCTTGTGTTCATAGTGTTAAATTATATATATATACAGGTATATATATATATAGGTGTTGATATGACATTTTTCTTTTCAGCTTGATTTCTTCTATCAAGTTCTCTTAAGAGGCCCGAGGGCCGAAGTGCAAGTGTATATCTAAGTAATTTTAAAATTTGTGATACAATGGTTGTGTCTTCCACTTTCTTTCTCTCTCGGGTCCTATTTTAGTGATTTACTCCTCCTTTTCCCCCCAACCCCCCCCCCCTCCCAAAGTGATATTGTGTAAAAAAAAAAAAGAAACATTCCCGTAAGGCAGAGGGACAGGGACCTCCTATTGGGGTCAATATGGGAGGGGGAAAAGGAAGGGAGCAAACGTGAGAGAGAGAAGGAGAGAGTAAAAAAAAAACTATACAACCACAATTTCTAATGTCTCTTCGCTGGTCAAATCTTTTTTTTTTTATTCTACGTTCTTTTGAGGTTTGATCTTTAAGCCATTACCCTCTGTGTACTATGCGTCTGTTACTTCCCTTTTCCTCTCACTTTGTTTCTCTTATTCCACTCCCATTTCAGGTTCATGTTGTAACCAGCCTGCCCATATTGTCTCGAACTCCCCTTTTTTATCTTTCACTGCTTGAATCCACTTTTCAGCCTCCATTATCCGGTTTACTTCCCCTTTCCAGTCTGCTAATGTTGGACACGTTCTTTGTTTCCAGAATCTGGGAATTAACAATTTTGCAGCGTTTAACAAGTGCGGCACTACACTATTTCTGTATGTTTTAATGGGGCCCGATGTTCCATGGAGTAGGAAACATAAGGCCGTAAACTCTGTAGGGATTGGGGCCAGTCTCTCGATCCACGCTGCAATTGCTTCCCAAAATATTTTAATTTTTGGGCACTCCCACCATATATGTAGGTATGTACCCCTTTGCTCACATCCTCTCCAGCATCGGGCATCTGCCACTGGGTACATCTGGTTTAACCTTACTGGAGTCCTATACCACCTTGTCATCAATTTATAGGCCATTTACTGGATATGCAAGCTTATAGATGTGGAGTAAATTAAATTAATCATTTTTTTGATTTGTTCATCTGATAAAGTATGGTGCTTTGTTTTTTTGGGCTCCTTGTATCAGCTTATACATTCGGGACAGCAGGTGCTTCGCTTCCCCCTGGTGCATACACTGTTCCTCAAACTTTGTGACAGAGTTTAATGGTCTCAGGGCGGGTTTCATCTTATTAAGGAATCTTGTCAGTTGATGATATTTCCATCTTGCTGAGGGTATATTCCCTAAAGCTCTGGCGAATTCCGGGTAGGCTATTAGTGTTCCTTGTGGAGCGAGCCTGCCACATATGACAGCCCCTCCCCGATTCCCTGGTCCCAGGAATCCCCCCTGTTCCCCCGGAGGGAACCATGGGAATCCCTCCAGTGGTACCAGGGGGGACACCCCTGGTGAATAGTCTCCCATTTTATTCAGCCCATCCCATATTGACAAGGTGTTCAATGTCAGGGGGGATGTCCATTTCGTAAGACCTCTCGAGACTCTTGGGATCCAGGGGGCGCCTTCCAGGTTCCTTCCCGCTATTGTTTTTTCTAATAGGGTCCACCTTTTTTTCCCGCTGTCATGGCACCAGTTCAAAATTCGAACCAGCGCCGTTGCCTTATAATATACTCAAGTCGTGAGTTGATGATTGTTCCTACCACTACTGCTGTGTCCTTTTCCGGGATGAGTTTACGTAGCATGCGGAGCGAATGATGAGCCCCGCTGTCGACTGATCCTATTTGTGCATCCATCGTCATGTCTGAGTCAAAGATGGTGGGTGGTGTCCATGTGGTCCTAGAATTGGAATTCCAATATGTGTGAAGGATGAGTAGTTCTGTTTTGGATCCGTTGAGTTTGAGGGAGCTTTCGGTCATCCAATTGTCGATCAGTGTGAGGCATTTTCCTAGTTCATGATATTGGTCTTTTTTGTTGGTGAGTCGAAGGTAAAGCTGTGTGTCATAGGCATAGGAGTGGTAGTGCAGGTCCTGTTTTCTGATGATTTTGAGGAGCGGGCGGATGTAGATGTTGAAGAGTACAGGTGAAAGGGGTGATCCTTGCAGGACTCCGCATTTAATGGTCCGTGTTTCTAATGTAAAGCCTCCAATTTTCACTGTCTGAGTGCGATTTTCTAAGGGGGTGCGAAACATCTCCTAAGTGTTAATCTGGAGTCAAGGTCTTGACCAGATGGTACCTCACCTCCTCAAAGTTGGCCTCCTTTTTCCCCTCAGCGAATCCTCTCTGTTTCTGTGGATGTCAGTTCATGGGAACCATGGCCCACACTTGGTGGGAGTGCCCTAGGCTTCGGTCATTCTGGAGCAGGATGTTTACCTTGATGCAAAAAGTAACATCTCACCTGCTTCTGAGAACCCCAGCTATAGCTCTCCTGAACTCTTCACTCCCTAAAATTTCCAAAGCAAACCGCAAACTAATACATTTTATGCTTCTAGGGGCCAAGATGACCATAGAAAAGGTGTGGAAACAACCCACGGTCTCCCTCCAGGCCCCTAGACATAATATCTCCTGGATCATGTCTCAGGAGAGGCTATCCAGCATATTACCTGATACGGTACCACAATTTGAAGCCGTCTGGGAACCTTGGTCACTACATGTGGGGGTTCCACTTCACACAGGATTGTAGTCCCAGTAGGAAACTGCTGGGGACGGAGGCTTGGTCCCCTCCCGGTAAGATCGTCTCTCTCTATCCTTTTCTTTCTTTCTCCACGATACTCTTCTTTCCACTGCCTCTTTTTATTTTCTCTCCTTTCTGGTACTTTCCGATTCCTTATGGTATGTGGTCAGACTTATTTCTAAAATGTTTGTATGACAGATAGAGTGTTCTTATGAGCGCACTGTAGCAATGTTACTACTGGTTTTCCGTCCTCTTGGCCAATAGCTGCCTTCGTGTTTGACGGGGGAATACTCCAGGCACAGTTTGTGCCCAATAGGGGTGCCTGGTGTTTTCTCCCCATGATCCTGCACCACTGTTTGGCTAGACGAGGTAGCTAGAACGAAATTACTGGTCAGTGGTCAATTTATCTGTACTGCTTAGACTTTGCTTGTCCATCACCTTTACACATTGTGGTTGAATGTCTAAAAGGAACTTACCAATTGTTTATTTTCTTTTGGTTGTATAATATCAATACAATTTTGAAAGAAAAAAAAGAAAAAAAGAAACACATTTCTCCCACTCCTCTCACCCTAAGTTCTTTAATAGGGCCTTCCCTCAGGCCTTTTATTCCCTTTACTCCTCTAAATGTATGGGTGCTGCCATATTCTTACATTCTTCCTTCCCTTTGGACATCTATAAAGACAAGAAGAGTTGTTTTGTTATCATTAAAGCCATATTCAATTTCGCGATATTTCGCGAATATTTCGAAGAATATTCACGAATATTCGTTAATATCGAATATTCGTGATATTAAAAAAAAAAAAATGCGAATTTTCGCCAATGCGAATTTTCGCTAATGCGAATTTTCGCTAATGCGAATTTTCGCGTTTTTTTATAAAATATCACGAATATTCGATATTTACGAATATTCGGTATATTTTATAAAAAAAAAAAAAAGCGAAATTTCACATATGCGGTCGCGAATATTCGTAAATATCGAATATTCGTGATATTTTATATAAAAAAAAATTGATTGCGAAATTGATTGCGAAATTGATTGCGAAATTTGAAAAATACGAATATTCGAAATAGCGAATATTCGCCGCGATATTCGAGATATTCGCGAATACTCGAATATGCAATATTTGTAGCGAATATTCGCAATGCGAATATTCGTGAGCAACACTAGTCACAACAAGGAGCTGACTATTGCAAGTGTCTATGCCCCTATGACACCGCAGCCTCCTTTTTCACAGCTTTCTTTGTGATCTTGGCTAAATATCAATCACCACATATGTTGATAGGGGAGATGCTAATATGGTTGATAATCCTACCCTGGACAGATGCTCAACTTCCTTGGGCTTGAGGGTTTTACCTAAATCACTCTCCCAAAAGCTATATGATTTCCAACTAGTAGATACCTGGCGAGCCCATAATATTGGAGCTAAGGAGTACACATTTTTTCCCACCCTCATAACAGTTACTCCAGGTTGGACTATATTTTTTCCACCTTTGCTATTCTAGCCATCTCTAAGAAAGCCTCCATACATAACTGTGTGTGGTCAGACCACCACATTGCCTTTTTCATCACAGAGCTTGTTAGACAGGCCTCTACTCCATTCTCCTGGAGACTAAATGAAGCACTCCTCTCTGACCTTGTGGTGGAGACAGAGGTAGCCCAATCCATTGGCACTTATTTTGCTCTTAATGCCCTCCCTGAGACCCCCGTCCCCACAGTCTGGGTGGCACATAAGGCAGTGTTGAGGGGTAAGCTTATTAGCCTGGCCTCGACTCGTAATAGACTCTGCTGCCCTGTCGTTGGAGTCGACCAGACGGACTATTGAACAAAAACATCTGGAGTTGGACTCGTTACTTTCTACTAAAGTTGAGAAAGCCCTAAGATGGTCGAAATCCAGGTTTCTTTTACACAGTAATGCGTCTTCCACCATTTTTGCAAGGAAGCTGAACCAGTCTCTTCACCCCCCACATGTGTATATAAAGTGTTTTCCCCGTCTCGGAAGCTAACCTCTCACCCTCGAGAAGTTCTAGAAATGTAAAAAAAATATTATTCTGTGCTTCTGGGGACCCCCCTATCGGAACCATCCAGGGCGACCCTAGACAGGTTGGATGAGATACCCTCTCCGCCTCTCAATTAGACAGACTTAAAGCAGATCTCCACCCTAAAGTGAAGATCTGCTGATCGGAACCCTCCCCCCCTCCGGTGTCACAATTGACACCTTTCAGGGGGAGGGGGGTGCAGATACCTGTCTAAAGACAGGTATCTGCACCCACTTCCGGCCCGCAGTCTCGGGCAAAAGTCGGGTTTTTTTGCGACATCCTGTCGCCCCCCGTTGTGTGCTGGGAACTCTCGGCTCCCAGCACACAGCGGGAGCCAATCGGCGGGTGCAGCGCGACTCACGCATGCGCCGTAGGGAACCGGGCAGTGAAGCCGGAGCGCTTCACTTCTTGGTTCCCTCACCGCGGATGGAGGGGGGAACAGCAGAGAGACGAGCGAACGCTCGTCCTCTGCTGCGGACGCCGCTGGACTCCAGGACAGTTAAGTGTCCTAATATTAATAGTCAACAGCTGCAGTATCTGTAGCTGCTGGCTTTTAATATACTTTTTTAATGGGACATCCGCTTTAACTCACTGATCTTCCCATTAGAAGTGCTCAATGTCATTAAAAGTCTTAAAAATGTCTCTTCCCCTTGGCCGGATTGCATCTTGGCCATATATTACAAGAAATTTGCCCCTCAACTCTCCCCTAGACTGGTTTGACTTTTTAACTCAGTCCTTCAGGGTGGCAGCTTCATTGAAGAAATGACATTAGCCAATATGTCTCCATTCCAAAGCAGAATAAGGACCACTTCTTGCACCAGAACTTTAGGCTCATATCGGTCATTAATAATGACTTGACAATCTTTAGCAGGATATTGGCCGACAGACTTGGGGGAATGATTTCTTCCCTATTCTCTCCTTTCCAGTCGGGTTATATCCCTCATCATTTCACATTTCATCAGAGATAATATCCACCTGGCAACGAATATTATACAGAATGCAAACCTTTTTTTCCAAAAAACTGTTAATGCTTAGTCTTGACATACACAAGGCATTTGACAGTGTGTCTTGGAGCTATGTGTCTCTCCTATTGCAATGATATGGTGATTTCCTTCATGCCTTTCATGCTATGTATCATAACCCCAGCACTCCTGTCAGAATCCCCGGATGTAGCTCAGATTTTTTCCAGCTTGGCAGGGGTACTAGACAGGGGTTTCCGCTGTCCCCACTTATTTTTGCTATAGTCATTGAGCCACTGGCTATTGCAATCCTTCGACACCCTGATATTTCTGGCTACAGTAAGGCTTCCTCTGAGTATAAATTCTGGATGTACTCAGATGACGTGCTCTTATTTCTCACCAACCCTTTAATCACCTTACCGAACCTCTTTAGTACCCTAGCCATGTTTGCGTAGGTTTCTGGCCTTTCTTTAATATGTCCAAATCAGTGGCTCTTCCTGTGGGCTTCCACCCTGCCGAGCTGGAAAATCTTAAACGTTCTTTCTCTTTTACATGGGCTGTCCTGTCTCTCATATTTGGAAGTAAAGGCCCAGATTCACAGAGCAATTACACCTGTCTAACTGGTGTTAGACAGGAGTAATTTCGCGTGCCGTATCACTAGTTTGAATCCTCAAACCATGATACGGCGGCTTCGGGCTTCGATCCGAGAGGCTTACGTCTTCGTAAGCCTTCGGATCTACGCTGCGATATTTTTGCGGCCGCTGGGAGGAGTTTGCATCGTTTTCATGCGTCGGGATATGCAAATTAGTTTTTACGGCGATCCACGAAGGTACGAGTGTCCCTCGCAATCGCCTACGTCATTTTTTGGCTACGTAATGTTAGAGGAGCTTTTTGCTGGTCTAACAGTGCGTAACCCATGTAAAGTATGGCCGTCGTTCCCGCGTCGATTTGAAATTATTATTATTTTTTTAACGTAACTCGTTCGGGAATAGGAATGTACGTAAACGACGCTACTACGACGTAACGACGTGATTTCGCGCAATGCACGGCGGGAAATTTGCGAACGGAGCATGCGCAGTTCGATCGCCGCGGGAACGCGCCTATTTTAAATGCTTCACGCCCCCTACTCGCGCAGATGGATTGCGACGGGAGAAATACACTACGCCGCCGTCGTTTACTGGACAAAATCTACCTGGATTCCACGTAGAGCCAGGTAAAAAACGGCGGCGTAGTGTATTTCTGATACGCTACGAGAATCTAATTCTAATTCTCTAATTCTCTCTGAATCTGGGCCAAAGCTTTTAGGGGATTAGGCAGGCTTATTTAACGTCAACCCCCCCCCCCCCCCCTTATTGTCCACTTAAAACATCTACTCAAGACCTGGGCACCCGTTGGCATCTCATTTTTGGGAAAGATCACAGCATTCAAGATGACCATCTTGCCTAAGCTCCTTTACTTATTTAGGGCCCTGCCACTTTGGATCTCTAAGTCCTATCTTTTTAAACTGCAGGACCATCTGAATAGATTTATCTGGAATGACAGGTCCCCTAGGTTCTCCAGAGAAGTGCTTTATAGGCCATACCCGTCTGGAGGATTGGGTGTTCCTCAGATCTGGCTATACTATCTGGCCAGTAGATTTTCCCAACAGGCCCAATGGAACATGTCAGACTCTAGCGTCCCTTGAGTCAAATTTGAACAAGACTCTATTGTCCCATACCACCTCTAGATCCTATGCTTCTGACCTGAAGAAAAGGAAACTTGTGGTGGCCCACGGGTTGAAATTGTGGGATACATTTAAGTCTAGGCTGGCTCTCAAATATGAGGTCCCTCCTAGGGCCTCCTTTTTGGGCAACCCTAGGTTCCCTGTGGCCTTCGAGGCCCAAAGCCGTTTTTGGCGGTGGACTAGTAGTGGTCTGACATCTCTGGCGGATTTTCTTCAAAAAGACAAGTTTTTGTCTCTTTTACCCAACTTCAGGCCCACAAAGATATCCCTGTTGTGGAATATTACAGATATTTGCAGATCCAACACTTTTTCAAGAAACACTATGCAAACACCCCCTCGGACTCGGACACCGCTTTTGAAACACTTTGTAACACTTTTCCCAGACAAAACTGCTGGATCTCAGGGAGGTGTATTGGCTCTGACACAAACTCAGTGTCTGCTATTTGAAAGAATCCCGGACACCCCTAAACCTTTAATGAAATTGTTACATACTATCTGCATTGCTTTGCATTGGACAGTATACCTTCATTGGAAGTCTTGCACAGTCCCCTTTGCCCAGATTCTGGCGAAGGTCGACCAAATAATGTTATCTGAAAAGATATTCCACACTCTACAGGATACTATCCCAGTCTATGATGCTAAATGGAACCCTTGGTTTTTGCTCCGTTTAAATGAGTAACCTGAGTTTTTGTATTTGTTTATTTGTTTTTTGTTTTTTTTTCCTTTTGTCGATTTGATGTTGAACTTGCAGTGTACAATGACATTCCCTGCAGTTGCTTAACTGGATATGACTTGAATTGTGTATGTTCTTTTGTGTAAACTTTTCTTCTTGCTGTATGTTCGTTTACCGTTGTATCATACCTGTTGATCACAGACTGCCTTACTCTTTTTTGTACTGCAACTTTTTGACATTTTCAATAAAAACTTTTATTAAAAAATAAAAAAATGTAACAATTAAAGCACAAGAGACAAATTACAAACTTCTTTCCAGGTGGTATTGGAGCCCAATGTCATTAAAGCGTATATACCCAGACAAAGAAATCAGACATATGCTGGCGGTGCCATACATTTTAAAGGTTCATTGCTCCACATTTGGTGGGAATGTCCCCAAATCTTACATTTTTGGGAAAAAATTATGCAATTATATACTTTAGTTACTTGGGAACCAATATCAAACACACCACAAATCACTTTGCTCTCAATTCTACCAGGATCATATAAAAATATTATAAGGGGTCTTTTGAGACACTGGTTGACAGCAGCAAGACTAGTTATACCACGGCACTGGCGCTCAATACAAACTTCATCAGTTAAGGAATGGGCCAGTGAAATGGATTGTATAGAGAAGATGGAATCATTTTTAGCACTGAAATTGGATACACATGAGGAGCACCTGCGGACCTGGGTCCCCTGGAGGGTATATAGAGAAACAACAAGAATTTAGAAAGCACTTGTAGGAACAAAACAAATTAGCTGCGAGTGGTGGGGGTTTTTGCTGCCAATCTTTAACCCCGCCCCATTGTTTTCTCTTCCCCCCCTCCTCCCCTTCTATTTATTTTTATTTTTTATTATTATTTAAATGTTCCCTTTTTTTGTTCTGTGATGTTATCTTGTCTTGTCTTGTCTCGTCTGGTTTTGTTTTGTCTTGACTTGTTTTGTCTTGTCCTGTCTAGTCTTGTCTTGTCTTGTCTAGTCCTGTTTTGTTTTGTATAGTCTCTTTGAATTGGTGGGACACTAAATATTGCTGTTCAAGAGGAATATACTGTAATGGACATGAATATTTCCTTTGTATACTAACAAAGAATATGTATTGTATCAGGTATGTATGATTGAATTAAACATGTTTGGCAATTTAGAGATAAGTAATTTCCTTTAGTTTAACAAGGCACTTTTTAATAATACTATAATATGGGCTTACAGAACACAATATGCCTGAGGAACAATTCCTCTGGAGGGGTATCCAGATTAGATGGCTGCCCTGAGAGTCCCAATGTCCTTGCAGTTTTTCCAGCTGATGGTGAGAGTTCCAAGAAGCTGGTAGAAGACACAACCTGTAAGGGGAAATCTACTATGTTCCTCCTCATCAGGTTCCTTTTCCAAGTTACTGTCTTTTTGACAAGAAGGACTCTGTCCCTGAACTACCCCCACACTGCAGGCTCACCAAACTGCTATTTATGCTATTCTGTATCAAGATGGCAGCCCAAATCTTATAGGATTTTGGCATCCAATAGATGATGCTAGCCTCCCCAACATAACTGTCTGGTGCCCATATTAGGTGTCAACCTAGTCCTCAATAGTTTGCTGCCAGCCTAAAGATATGGTACAGTGCCACCTTTAGGTTTACAGGCAAACTGCAGCCCATCACTTGCCTATACGTATTTCTTTATGAACAGCATAATGACACCTCCATTCAACAGCTACTTCTCATATAATTCCAATCTTCTTTTGGGGCTCTTCAACCTTTGACTTTGTTAGTGGTTGCAGTGTATAAAAGTGCCACCACTGTGTGTCTTTACAGTCCATTGTTAGACAGAAGATCAATTTTTTCCCAATTTAGGGAATTCTGGAAGCTCCCCAACTTGGAGCTGGTTGAGAGATGTCCTCTCTCCATCTGCATCTTTAATCCACATTTTCTTCTCAAAACAGGAAGATTTTGCATTTCTTCCCACAATGCTAGCTCATCCTGTGCAAACCATATATGACACGTATCTAACTGGAAGGCCCTCGTAGATCTTCTGACTGAAGTTGTAGGTGGTTCAGCTTCTTCCTTTTGAGAGGCCGATTTCAATTTCATTGATGTTTCTTCAGTGCGCCATTGCAGGTTTACCACAGTATATTGCAGTGGGTTAGTGCAGGGTTAACACAGTATATTTCAGTGCATTGTTGCAAGTTTACCACAGTATATTGCAGTGCATTAGTGCACATTTAACGCAGTATGTTTGGTAACCGTAATTTTTTTTTAAAGCGTCACCTAAGAAGATTTAAGGTACCGTAGTTTGTCGCTATTCCACGAGTGCATGCAATTATAAAGCATGACATGTTTGACATCTATTTACTCGGCGTAACATCATCTTTCACATTATACAAAAAAATTGGGATAACTTTACTTTTCCATTTTTTTTAAATTCATAAAAAGTAAAATTTTCCCAAAAAGTTGCGTTTAAAACACAAATGCACAAATACCGTGTGATATAAAATGTTGGAACAATCACCATTTCATTTTCTAGATTCTCTGCTAAAAGAATATATATAATTTTTTGGGGTTCTAAGTAATTATCTAGCAAAATACAGATTTTAAACACCAGATGTCAGATATAGTCTTATGGCCCATACACACGATCCGAATATCGGACGAAAACGATCGTCCGATGATGGATCGTATGATTTTCGGATCGTGTGTACACTACTTTCGAGAGCCGATCACGACCGTTCATCTGATATTTTTCGATCGGACAAGCGTGAAAATTTTCCTCGTACGATGTCAGATCGTACGATTTTCGTTTAGACAATACAATACAAATACATTACAACACGTGACATCACTTCCGATCTTTTTTTTCTGTCGTACGAGAATTTTCGTGAGTTTAATAATCTATTTTATTTTACTTGCGATAATTAAGCGAAAAAAGTCATACGATCCATCGGCCGATATTCGGATCATGTGTATGGGCCATAAGTCATGAAAGGGCTATTAATGTTCCTGTAAAGTCTATTCGGGTCTAGTATGGGTTTTAAGGGGAACCCATTTCCCCTCCCTCCTGAACCATCCTAGGCCACATGCCCTCAACGCCCCCCACCCCAAACCACCTTGTCCCCATGTTGATAGGGACAAGGGCCTCTTCCTGACAACCCCGGGCTGTGGCTGTTGGGGTCTGCAGGCAGGGAGGCTTATCAGAATCTGCCATGTGAATAGGTATAGGGTACATTGTAAAAATCACAAATTACAGTTTTTGACAAATCCTTTATTAAAATTTTTTTTAAAGTGTCCCCCGATGTTAATCTGCCGTCAATCATGCAGCCCAACAGACCCAAAAAATAGTAAAAAAAAAAAAGGAAAACTCTCTGCCTACATTAAAGGCTACCCGCCTTATGCGCTCTCTTCCCTTTGACAGTTCTTATATAGGCAGCTCTCCTGACATCAAGTCAAACTAATCGCCCATCCCTAATGAGAAGATGCCATTTTATAGTAACTCTAATGCCGCGTACACACGATCATTTTTTGTGATGAAAAAAAACCCACGTTTTCTGTGAAGTAAAAAACAAGGTTTTTGAAACATCACTTTTCAAAGACGATGTTGCCTACACACCATCGTTTTTTTTCACAAAAAGCGAGGTTACGTTCACCACTCTTTTCCATTGAAGCTTGCTTCATAACTAGCTTCTGGGCATACGCGAGTTGAAAAACGTCGTTTTAAACGACGTTTTTGCTACACACGGTGACTTTTTGTGAAACAAAATATGACGTTTTGAAAAACGACACAAAAAATTCAAGCATGTTGGAATTTTTTTTTTGTTTTGCCCACACACGATCAATTTAAATGACGTTTTAAAAAATGACGTTTTTTTTCATCACAAAAAAGGACCGTGTGTACGCGACATTAGATCAACATAAAAAATATGCAATTCCTTTGCAGCACAGCTATTCACACTTAGGAGATCCAGAACACGTTTGCAATGCTATTATTTCTTAATGGCAACATAAACGCAGGGTAAATTTGACATGAATGTCCAGCACCAAATCATGCACATGAGCTGCTTTTGGAGTGTTTTTAGAGAGGAGGGAGGCTCATACAAATAAATAGTGCCTCTCCAAAATCACTGAACTAAAAAAAAAAAAAAACGAGCGGCTGCATCTGTCGCTTTCTGATCGCTCAGGTGTGAATGAAGCCTGAGGCCCTGTACACACGATCAGACAGGTCCGATGAAACTTGTCCGACAGACTGTTTTCATCGGACCACGCTGAAGTGGTCTGTTGGTCTGATGTGCGTACACACCATCGGACCAAAATCCCATCGGACCAAAACACGGTGACGTAGAGCACAACGACGTGATGACAAAACGAAGTTCAATGCTTCCAAGCATGCGTCGACTTGATTCTGAGCATGCGCAGGTTTTTGGTCCAATGATTTTGTGTACTAACCATCGAACCTGTCCAACGGACAGGTTTCCATCGGACAGGTTTTAAAGCATGTTTTAAAACTTTGGTCCGCTGGAAAATGGTCCGAAAGGCCGTACACACGATCGGACATGTCCGCTGAAACTGGTCTGCGGACCAGTTTCAGCGGACATGTTCGATCGTGTGTACGCAGCCTTTAGGCCAAGTTCATACCTATGTAAGTTAGATGTGTTTTTTTCCCTGCATCTAATTTGCATAGCAGGTGAATGTGAACAACTCTCTATGGAGCTGGTTCACATATATCTGTTGCGTCTGCGGATCTCACTGCACAGAAACACTTTGCGTCTTTGGCTCCATTTCAGGGCCAAATTAAGGCATAGATTCAGCCCCTGATTCCAAGCCTAAAGCCTTTATGAACAGGCTGCAATTTACAAGCTATTAAACAGGCATTTACCATCCGGAAGAAAAAAAAATCCTTTTTTGGATGCCAACTATGGAAATAGAATACAGTGTGAGGATGGGACCATGTCCGGGGTGAGAAATGGCTACTTTACGCCAGATTCTCTAAAGAAACCCATGTTAATGGGTCAGCTGTGTCTTGGGTTTTTTAAGGCTCACCTGAACAGTAATCAGGGCCCCACCCACAGACAGGAAGTCTGGTCCCTGGGAGCCAGATGAGCTCCCAACTCTCTGCAAGGAGTCAGAGAGAGGCTGCATGGATTGCAGCTAGTGTGTGCAGATCTGCAGGTTGCAGATGCCGCTTTATGTTTGAGCAGCAAGTCGCTGACTAGGAGAAAAGCAAGGATTGAGCTTATCTCTGGGAAACGCTGTGTGTTCTGAGGAACAGAACTTGGGCCTAGGCTAGAGGCCTGAAGCCGTCGGATGCCAGGATTGAAAGCCAGGAGGCTAAGCTTTAGTTTATACAATGCAGTAATGGTGGAAACCCCCTGCGAGGGATGCTATTGCATATGTGAACCTTTTGTGAGTTTTTAAATAAAAGTGGGCTACCAAGCCCTTAAAAATGCACCTGCCACTGGAGTTTGATTCCCCAAATCTTACAACAGGTTTAGACTACAGCTAAAACACCTTTGTAAACAAGACACCATTTCTGAGAGAATGAGCAGGCATTTAACTTTGGAAACAATAAATAGAAATAGTGCCTTTTTTGGCAATAGAGATGAAAATAACATATCGGTTTGCACCACTAAAATGCCTGTTTGGAAAAGCTATAGTTTCTGAGAGCCTGAGTAGGAATTAAAGGGTCACTAAAGGAAAACATTTTTTTTGCTGAAATGACTGTTTACAGGGTATAGAGACATAAAAGTTAACTGATTCCTTTTCAAAATGATTAAAAATAGATACAAATCAATCATATAATGTGCCTGCAGGTTAGTTTCACTTTTGAACTGGCTTCATGTTTCTGCAAAGTAGAAATAGAAACACAGAACAAAAACAAACAAATCCAGGGCAGTGTTTTGTTTTTAAAATGAATCTGATTGGTTCTGGGAAGTTTTAGACACACAGTAATGACAGCTTAGACCACCGTGAGAAATCTCCCAGTATGGTGGTTATAAGGAAACAGACAAGCGGGAAGTGTGGAGAACAGAGCAGGATTACAGCAACTTCAAAGCAAAAACGAACAATAAGGACATGAAACCAGTACTGCAATAAGGTAAAGGAAGCTATTTAGCTAAAAAAAAAAATTCCTTTAGTGACCCTTTAAGCATTTTATTTAAAAAATGTGTCCTTTTTGGAAGCTGATAATGGTTTTATCATACACGTTTAAACCACAGCACCACAATGTCTGAGAGAGATCGAGCAGGCATTTAGCATAAGAAATCAAACTATTAAATCTAAGGCCTCGTACACACGAGCAGACAGATTTGTTCAAATCTGTCCGTCCGACAGATTTGAACAAATCTGTCTGCTGGGATTTTGGTTTGCTCGCGTGTACACACAAGCAAACCAAAATCCCCGCCAGCAGACGGCGCGCTGACGTGTCGGTGACGTGGCGGTGACGTTGACGCCGCCACGTCACCGCACCAGGAAGTAAAACACTTCCGCGCATGCGCCGAATCCATTCGGCAGCGGTGCGGGACGACATGTCTGCTGGTAAGTGTACTAACCAGCAGACATGTCGGGCGGACGGATTCCCACCCGATAGATTTCAAAGCATGCTTTGAAATCTGTCGGGTGGCCAAATCCGTCGGCTCGGCCGTACACACGATCGAATCTGTCTGCTGAAACGGTCCAGCGGACCGTTTCCAGCGGACAGATTTGATTGTGTGTACGAGGCCAAAGATGGAAAAAGCATACAGCTTAGTAAAACAACTACCAAACTGGTGAGGATAGATTACAATTTGGATGCATATTACAGCCAGGCATTTTACACCAAGAAACTGACACTGAAGATGGAAACGGCATACATATTTGAAGCAAAAATTATCAAGGCTGCAATTTATAGGGGAGAGAGTAACCAGACTGGAATACCATTTTTTTTTGGAGAGGTCACTATCTGTGAGGAACAGAGTTTGCAGATTTACCTTTAAATAATTAAATTAGACTGTGTATTTTTATCAAAATATGATGTAAATATTGTCAGACAGAGAACAAATTCCTGCAGAGCACAGGCCAGACCATATATTACTAAGCAGTCACGTACTGTTACACTGCTGCAAAATAAATTGGGTTTTAGGTGTTGATGATGCAACACTGTAACCCAACAGAAAAATTCCTGCAAAGCATAGGATGGACCTTGCTTTAACAAACATTCACGTGAGTGCAACTGTTAATGGTGGTGCCCAAGCATGTGAACTCCACATAAAAAATCCTTCAGAGCTCATGATGGACACTTTTAAACAAAATTCACAGCATTTGCAACTGTAAAACAGTTGCTAAAATATTGGATGTGCCACATTAAAATCTCTGTTGCTATTGCCCCATTTTTAGACTGGAATGACAGGAGGCCTACAACATTGCCAGGAGATGTTAGTAGTGGCAGGTAGTGGGATGTATTAACAGTGGCTTTGTGTGCTCAAAGAGACCAGACATGGAAATTATGTGAGATATATTTGGTGGCCTGAACGAGAGATAACGCAACAAATAAATAAATTGCAGGGTGGCAAGTTTCTTGAATATATATATATATATATATATATATATATATATATATATATATATATATATATAAGCAGACACCCTAGGGAATAAAGTGGCGGTCATTACAACATTTTATCTTGCACGGTATTTGCGCAATCATTTTTCAAATGCCTTTTCTTTGGAAAAAAAAACAATTTCATGAATTTAAAAATAACAAAACAGTAAAGTTAGTCCAATTTTTTTGTATAATGTGAAAGATGACATTACGCCGAGTAAATAGATACCTAACTTATCACACTTTAAAATTGCGTATACTCATGGAATGGCGCCAAACTTTGTTATATAAAAATCTCCATAGACGACATTTTACATTTCTTTACAGGTTACCAGTTTAGAGTTACAGAGGAGATCTAGTGCTAGAATTGTTGCAAATGCGCTAACGCACACAGTGATACCTCACATGTGTGGTTTGAACGGAGTTTACATATGTGGGCGGGACTTGCACGTGTGTTCGCTTCTGAGTGCGAGCTACCGGGGACAGGGCACGTTTTTTTTTTTTGTTTGTGTTAATGTACATAATGATATAACATAAAAACACATGTCCTGTGCAGATTCATATCAGCAGGAACGTACAGCGCCCCCAAATTGTAATATTACCCCTTGATAATCCAAGCTACAAATTGTTTGATGCATGTACCAAAACATTGATACACATTAAATTGAATTCAAGTAGTAAATAATAAGATGGGATGTTAAAGGGTGTCAAAGCCTCAACGAGTTTCACGTGAATGCCCTGATTCTTCGGGAGTTCTGACGATTAATTTTGGCACACTTAACACAGATGGCAGGACAGAGCTAGATTTAAAGGTCATTAATATTTGGTCGGGTTGTTCAAAGAATTAAAAAAAAAAATATCATATGGAAGGGTCATGCAGCCTGAATGCTAATCTGAGTCATTAGGCAAATAAAGAGGTTGTACTTGTGGCTATAAAAGCACCAGAGGGAGAGAGTGTGTAAGTCAGGAGGGATTATTCAGTATTGCTACATTCCCCTACTAATCTTTAATAAGCAGTTGATGAAGAAATGGGAGAAAAACATGCCGTACTTAACCAAGGGGAAGAGAATGAAATGGTGAGCAAACAGTTTATTCTTTCTATAGATAAAAATGTACTGAACTTTTCATGGAACATTTTACATAACTGACATTAGAAGAAAGTTTGCTTTGCTTCCTCACTCAGCATATCCTGAGACATATAACTGATAAACATTGATAATCAGCTTTACAAAGCATACAAAAGCTACCTATTATCACAATATTATACCTATTATGTAATATATTGAGAAATGATCTGAAATACTAGATGTGATTACCTTGTTCCTCACATCGTATGTCATTAAGCTTGTTTATTTTATCCTTTCATGTATTATATTGGAGTTTTACCCTTTTGCATGCAAAATTTGTTTTATGACATGCATACAACCTATCTGTAGACTGACCGCATGACCCAATCAACTACAATATAACAAGATAAAAAACATAAAAAACAAAAACCAAGAACCTCCAAAAAATGTAATATTATATCTTGATTTTTTTTTTTCTGCTACAAAATGCAGTATTTGCGTGATACCTGCCTGTTACCCTACTTGAATATTTAATGTGTCCTATTTTCTTATGGAAAATGCAGCAATAATAGTGAGACTGCAGATTGCAGAGAAGAGAGTATATTCACATTCTACTGACCACATTTCTGAGAAATAAAAGAAAGCCAATGTTGCTTGATCCCATTAAAAGCAGACTATGACAATATTATCTGTTCTATTTAAACCAAATATATTATGTGGTCTTAAGATAATTGCAGTTTACCTAAGGTGTCTACTTGGTAGTGGGGAGAAATAAAAAAAATCAATTACGTAATTATTTTTGAACCAATTGTCATCATATGGTTAGTTTAAAAATATGAATTGTAATAACTTCTACAAATGTGTGTATACATTATTATTGATATGTATTAAAATATGTATAGAAAATGGTTTCTCTATATTCAGAAAACAACGATTAGTTATCTAAGAAAAAAAAACCTGCATGGAAATCTTTACTTTGTGTATGACCTGTGTATTCCAGTTTTAGCAGATAGTGGAAAGTGAAAACTAGAATTTTAAGTGGTTGTAAAGTCAGTCAGTCATTCTATGCATTAAGAAAAAAAAAACTTCTGTGTGCAGCAGCCCCCCATAGCTCCCCATCTTCCTCCAGCGATGTGCACGAGTCCAGGACTCTCCGTACTGATTGGCTGAGACACAGCAGCGGTGCCATTGGCTCACACTGCTGTCATTCAAAGTCAGCCAATCAGGAGAGAGAGTGACGGGGCTGAACCACAGCTCCATGTCTGAATGGACACACAAAGCTGTGGCTCAGCTTGGATTCCCCCGTAGCAAGCTGCTTGCTGTGGGGCACTAGGCTGGGGGGGGGGGCAGGAGCGCTGGAAAGGGACCAGAGTAGAGGAGATTCTGGACTGTTCTGTGTAAACCATTGCACCGAGCAGGTAAGTATAACGTTTGTTATTTTTAAAGAAAATAAAGGAGACTTTAGTATCACTTTAAGTTCCACTGATCCAAAATAATATAATGGTCTGAGAGCATTTTAGTCAGGCTCCATGTCAAGGTAAGCTCTTCCCAAAGTTGCTTATTGGGAACGTCAGAGTCCAGATAAAATACCAGTTTTCTCTGGAGAGGGGTTAAGGGTAGAATGTTATCTTAAAATGTAACCAATTTTTGAGTTACCATTTTAGAGAGGTTGGTATTTTAGCTGTGCAATGGCTTTCTTTAGAGGGAAAGGGTGAAACAGGAAAACAATAACATGCATACCAGCACAATAGGGCCGCGTACACACGATCAAATTTGTCTGCTGACACTGGTCCGACGGACCAGTTCAGCGGTCAAATCCGATTGTGTGTATGGGCTAGCGGACATGTCTGACCGGCGGACAAATTTTAAAATATGCTTTAGAATTTGTCCGCCAGAGACATGTCCGTCGGATATGTCCGCTGGTCAGTACACTCACCAGCGGACATATCTTCCTGCACATGTGTCGAATAATATATTGTCACTTGTGCAATAAATGGAAAATGCTAATTTTTATAGTCATTACTAGGGCCGGATGTGAGGTCAATGAGGGCACCTGTTCTGATAATGACTTTCTAAGAGGGAATTTGCCCTCATTTAAACATTCTCTCTCAATTTCTGTTGTGTCTATAGTGGAATGTATTCTCCTTAACTAGATAAAATAAAAAAACCTGACCGATATTTTACTATTCCCTAATTTTAAACATGAAATTTACCTTAACACATTTTCGTTCTCAATTTTCAGGAACAATTTGGTTACAAAACTGAAAGATGGCGAAGTATCCTGTGTCTATTTGGTTACATCTTTTCACTGGGGTTCCTGAAGCTTCTCTTCTATTGGAAGCCTGAGCTGGATGTTTGGTGTCATTGTGTCCCATGTAGTTTAGCAAAAGCTGATGTTGTTTTGCTCAAAAGCACTGTAAGTATATTTATTTGTCTATAGTTCTTTGTCAGTCTGTAGATCTAATTCCGCGTACACACAAACCGTTTTTTGGGTTGTAAAAAATTACGTTTTTTTTTATGTCATTAAAAACGATTGTGTGTGGGCTCCAGAGCATTTTTCACGATGTAAAAAATGGCCATTAAAAATTTAGAACATGCTCTAATTTTTCACGTCGTTTTTACCGCTGTTGTTTTTAACATCGTAAAAAATGGTCGTGTGTGGGCTTTAACGACGTAAAAAAAATGCACATACTCAGAAGCAAGTTATGAGATGGGAGCGCTCGTTCTGGTAAAACTAGCGTTCGTAATGGAAATAGCACATTCACCACGCTGTAACAGACTGAAAAGCGCAAAACGTCTTTTACTAACACAAAATCAGCAAAAGCAGCCCAAAGGGTGGCGTCATCCGAATGGAACTTCCCCTTTATAGTGCCGTCGCACGTGTTGTACGTCAGAGCATTTTTTTTTTCACGATCGTGTGTAGACAAGGCCGGTATAACAATTGGGTTGAAAAAAACTTTGTTTTTTCTAGACCATTAAAAATGGCATTTTTTACAACCCGAAAAACGGTCCTGTGTACGCGGCATAAGAGATAACATAATCATACTGGCAATCAGACATCATTTGCTAACAATGTAGGAGTGAAATTGTGTAAAGTATGGTGACCAGATGTTCCCAGATTCTAGGGATGATCACCTGCAGGCTGTTTCCTGATAAAAGGCCCCCTATTGTGTCCCTAGGACACAATGAAGTCCCTGAAAGCTGCATGTACCTTGCAAGCAGTCTGAAATCCTGCCTCCCAGTCGAATCTCTGCAAAGCACTGGGCAATGTGTTTTCTCTGCTGCATTTCCATCTGTGGATTCTCCTGTAGCCACTCCCCCAGTCCATTGTGTCTACTCCTCTCTGAATGTGTTGGGTTGTGAATTTTGTGCCTCACTTTCCCTACAATACCTATATATAGCACAGATAGGTGCTCACAGCAGCACAGCAAGGATGAGAGCTTTACGTTCCACTGCCAGGACTGTACTATTCCTCATTTCATATCACATGTGCTGCCCTAGGCCTGACTAAACTTATGCACCCCCTAATTTAAATATGACCCACCCCTGTCATGGCCACACCCTGTGTTATTTAAGACCCGTCCTGAAATTTTCAAGTGAGGACACTAGTTCTGAGGGCCTGGGGGGGGGGGGGGCAATGGATTCCCTTAATTTACTTAGATTTCCTCTTACTTCCTGGTTGCCCATAGAGCAGGAAGTGAAGGGAAATCTTTGCAATGGGACAGAGATGGTAAAAGTGTTGCCTTTAGTTATACTTTAAGTAGATGGTGCAGCAGAAAACATATAGCACAGTGATGAAGGTTTGTGGTCCAGGATGACAAAACAGTCAAAATTAGAAGCACCCCCTCCCCCCCAGTTGTGGAATGCCGGCCGCCCGCATACTAGAAGCAGCGCGGCCACTTTATGGGGGCGCTACACTAATTTTTCTAACAGTGTAGCCCAAGCCGGCAGAGACTCTTTTCGTGCTGCCCCCCTGCAAAGTGCTGCCCTAGGCCTGGGCCTTGTTGGCCTAGGCCAGGATACAGCTCGGTGTCCAGAAGGATTACATGCCAGCACGGGGTGCACAGCGCGGTGATCGGAGGTGCTGTGTGCCAGTCTGACACACTGCATCTCCGATCGTGGTATGGAGCCTCTGATGGAGGCACCTTACCACATGATCAGCTGTGACAATCATAGCTGATCGTCACGTGAAACAGAAAGTGCCGATAAACAGCATTTCTTGGTTTGTGTTGACAGGGAGAGACAATCGGCGGCTCTCCCTGTCAGAGGGGGGTCTGTGCTGATATTGATTATCAGCGCAGCCCCCATCACATGTGCCCATCAACTTCCAATCAGTGCCCATCAGCTGCAAATCAGTGCCCCATCAATAAAGGCTGTCAGTGCCAATCAGTGCCCATCACAGTGCCAATCAGTGTCCAGCAATAACACCTGTCAGTACCTCATCAGTACCTCATCATCAGTGCTGTCCATCAGTGCCACCTCTCAGTGCCAATGAGTACCACCTATCAGTGCCACCTGTCAGTGCCCATCACAGCCACCTATCAGTGCCCATCACAGCTAGCTGTAAGTGCCACCTATCAGTGCCCATCAGTGCTGCCTCATCAGTGCCTATTAATTTTACATTTCAGTGCCTCCTCATCAGTGCCCATCAGTGCTATTTTTTTTAACCAAAACAAATAAAAACTTTTTATTTTTCAAGAATTTCAGTATTTTTTTGTTTGATTAGCGAAAAATAAAAACCACAGTGGTGATCAAACGACACCAAAAGAAAGCTCTATTTGTGGGAAGAAAATTATAACAATTTAGTTTGGGTGCAGTGTTGCATGACAACGCAATTGTCATTCAAAGTGTAACATCGCTGGAAGATGAAAATTGTTCTGGGAAGGAAGGGGTGAAAGTGCCTGGTATTGAATAGGGATTAGTTTCGAGTTTGAGTCGAACATTGCCTGTTCACCTGTTCGGCGAACAACGAACAATTTGGGATGTTCGCAGCAAATTTGAAAAGCCGCAGAATACCCTGTTAAAGTCTATGGGAGAAATCTAAAGTGCTAATTTGAAAAGCTAATATGCAAGTTATTGTCCTAAAAAGTGTTTGGGGACCTGGTTCCTGTCCCAGGGGACATGTATCAATGCAAAAAAAAGTTTTAAAAATGGCTGTTTTTTCGGGAGCAGTGAATTTAATAATGCTAAAAGTGAAACAATAAAAGTGAAATATTACTTTACATTTCGTACCTGGGGAGGGGGGGGGGGGGGTTAGCATGTGAAATATCGCATGTTTCCCGTACTTAGAACTGTCCCTGCACAAAGTGTCATTTCTGAAAGGAAAAAAATACATTTAAAACCGGACTTGCGGCTATAATGAATTGTCGGCTCCGGCAATTCAGAGAGAATTCATTCATAAAAAAGAAAAAAAATGTGGGGGTCCCCCCAAATTCAATTACCAGGCCCTTCAGGTCTGGATATTAAGGGGAACTCTGCCGTCAATTAAAAAAAAAATGACGTAGGGTTCCCCCCAAATATCCATTCCAGACCCTTCAGGTCACGTGACGGTGGCACCGCCTCCCCTATATAAGAAAAGTCAAAGCTCCAGCCGCTCATTCGCCGGGCGGTGTCCGGCGGAGAGAGAAGGCCGGCGATGCTGCATAGGATCCTGGATGATCTTCTCATCGCTGGACCGGGGAGGAGATCACCCGTCGCTGGATACAGACAATGCTGGAGCAGGGAGCCGGGACTGAGTGGATTACCACTGCTGGATTTTTTTTCATTAATAAAGGACTTTTTTCTACGGTGTCTGTGTGTGTTTTTTACAACTATTTCTACTTCCTTCGTGAAATGGTAGGGGTACAATGTACCCCATTACCAATTCACATAGGGGGGCCAGGATCTGGGGGTCCCCTTTGTTAAAGGGGTCTTCCAGATTCTAATAAGCCTCCCGCCCGCAGACCCCCACAACCACCGGGCAAGGGTTGTGGGGATGAGGCCCTTGTCCCCATCAACATGGGGACATTCTCCCCATGTTGAATGAATGAATGAATGAATGAAAAACTTATATAGCGCGGCACATGCGAACTAAATCGCCTCTGGGCGCTCGTTGCTCCAGTATCTCATAACCTCAAAAGAGCAGAGTTTTAATCTGTCTTCTGAAGCTCAGGTGGTTTTCCTCCAACCGAATGCTGGTTGGTAGAGCGTTCCATAGTCTGGGACCTTGGACCGCAAACCTTCTTTCTCCTTTGGACTTAAATCTGGCCTTGGGTACTTTGACCAAATTTTGGTCGCTGGATCGCAGAACGCGATTGGGATTGTGGGCTTCTATTTTATCGCAAAGATATTGCGGGGCTTTTCCATGGATGCACTTATGGGTCAGACGGAGGGCTTTAAAAGCAATTCTGTCTTTTACTGGCAACCAGTGGAGGGATCTCCGAGACGGGGAGATTGATTCCCATGGTTTTTTACCAGTCACCACTCTGGCGGCCGTATTTTGGACGACTTGCAGACGAGCGATTTGGTACTTTGGGAGTCCGAGGTAAAGGGCATTTGCATAGTCCAGTCTGGAGTTCACCATTGTTCCCACCACGACTGCTACGTCTTCTTTGGGAATGAATGGGATAAGTCTGCGTAGTAGGCGCAGCAGATGGTGAGATCCGCTGACAACTGACCCTATTTGTGCGTCCAAAGTCATGTGGGTGTCGAAGATGACGCCGAGACTTTTGACTTTGGCGCTAGGGGTGATGGTTTGGCCCAAAATGGGCGGGGGAGTCCAGGTTGTTGCCAGCTGACTCTTCCGACTGGCCTGAAACAGAAGAAGTTCTGTTTTGGAATTGTTGAGTTTAAGATAACTCTTAGTCATCCCGTTTTCTATTGAAGAGAGACAATTCTCTAAACTGAGATGATGATCCTTTCTATTGCAGATGCGAAAATACAGTTACGTGTCGTCTGCATATGAGTGATAAAGTAGTTGTTGACTACTGATGACTTCAAAGAGTGGGCGAAGATAGATGTTGAAAAGCACCGGTGACAGGGGAGATCCTTGGGGGACTCCACATGACACTGTGCGTTTTCCAGAAGTGAACGGTCCCAATTTCACGGTTTGTGATCGGTTTTCCAAAAAAGAGGAAAACCATGTCAAATCACCCTCTGTGACTCCGGCTACCTCAGCCAGCCGAGTCAGTAGCAGTTTGTGATCTACCGTGTCAAAGGCTGCACTAAGGTCCAGCAGAACCAGGAGAGATGATTCTCCTTCGTCTGCGGCCTCAAGGACGTCGTCCCATATTTTGAGCAGTGCTGTCTCCGTCCCGTGTCCAGGGCGGAATCCCGATTGCAGTGGGTCAAGTAGGTTGTGGGTATCTAGATGCTGTTGCAGCTGTTGTACCACCACTTTCTCCATTACCTTGGAGAAAACGTTTAGCATTGTTATGGGACGGCGGTGCGTTGGGTCCTTGGGATCCAGGGTAGGTTTCTTCAAGATGGGCTGGATTATGCCCTCTTTCAGCCGGGGAGGCACTATGCCTTCCTTAAATGACTGGTTTATAAGCTGCGTAATGGGAGGCGCCAGGATATCGGCACATTCCTTTAGCAGCTTAGTGGGGATGATATCATTAGGCGATGTGCTGTTATGCAAAGCGCCGATTATATTTTCTGTGGCATCGATGGAGATGGGTTCCAGAGTGAACATTGTTGGTTGTAGAATGTTCCTCTGGGTGCTGAGTGGTAGCTCAGGGGTATTGTTTTGCGGAATGCTTTCCCGGATCTTCTCAATTTTATTGATGAAGAAATCCGACAATTCATTGCAAAAT
Source organism: Rana kukunoris (assembly GCA_029574335.1). NCBI lineage: Eukaryota > Metazoa > Chordata > Amphibia > Anura > Ranidae > Rana > Rana kukunoris. The sequence goes on from CM056052.1 coordinate 215,681,311, forward strand.
TCTTGGGTGTCTGACTTAGGGGGTTCAAGACAGCCTGGATTCATGGTCTGCGAGACCAGCTTGAAGAGTTCCCGGGGGCGGTTTAGGGCGCTGTTGATAGCCTTGGAAAAATAGTTTTTCTTGGCTTTGAAGATTTCTATGTGGTATTTTCTTGTTGCTACTTTATAGAAGGAGAGGTTTGCCTCAGAAGCGTTTCTTTTCCAGGCCGCTTCTGCCCTTCTACGCTCTTGCTTTAGTAGCGACAGCTGGTTGTTGAACCAGCCTGCCTTGTTTTTGTGGGTAGGAACTTTGGGTTCTGGTGCTACTAAGTCGGCTGACTGTAGTAGGGCTGCATTTATGGCATCCAGTGTGACTACGGCAGTTTGATCGGGTTGAATAGTTTTAATTTTATTTCCCAAGGTAGATTTGAAGAGTTCCGAATAGAGCTTCTTCTGAGATCTGGTCCAGTGCATTGTCACCGGCTTGGGTGTTTTTATTGGTAGGGCAGTTTTGGAAATTATGAATTTAATTGCATGGTGATCTGTCCATGGCAATGTTTCATTTTCCATAATACTTATTTTCAGATTTTGTCTGAAGATAAGATCGAGTGTGTGACCTGAAGCATGTGTGGGCCCACATACTAGTTGCTGAAGGCCTAATCCTTCCAGATGGTTGATACAGGCGTCGGCAACGGGGTCTTGTGGGGAGTTGGCCCAGAGGTTGAAATCCCCGAGCAGCAGAAGGTGTTTGCTGTTCAGGGAGTAAGTGGAGATGAACTCCATCCACGGGGGTAAAAACTGCGATTTTGGCCCGGGTGGCCTATAGCAGAGAAGAATGTGGAAGGTCTCCTGGGGGTTTGTTTGCAGATGCAGAGTAAGGGTTTCCATAGCTGGAAGTGAGTACTGAAGGGCTGGTTTAGAGATCACAAGATGCGTCTTATGGATCACCGCCAGCCTTCCTCCTCTTTGCCCTATTCTGTTTTCAGTGATAATATGATAGTTTTCTGGCACCAATTCTCCTAGAATGGTGTTACAGTCGGCTGTGAGCCAGCTTTCTGTAATAAAGAGGCAGTCTACATTGTTTTGTAGAATGAAATCGTGAATTCCTAATCGGTGTCTTACTGCTGATCTAGTATTGATCAAAGCACATGTTATGTGCTTGGGTTGGGGTGGGTGGGTGAATTTTCTGTTAGTAGATCGTCGATCGATCCTCAACAGTTGCTCCAATCTTAGGGCATTTTTGGTGACGGCTGGTAGCTTTGTGGCAAATTGCCTCAGGCCCCAGATGATTTCTGTAGAATACTGCCAATTGGCCATAGTGGCCCGTCCCCGGGGGGGGGGGGGGGGGTTTGAGTTGGTGGTCAGGTGGCGGCGGGGAGCGGATTCCTTGAATCCTCTCACCCACAGAATTTTTAATTTGGTCCAGAGTAAGGCAAAAAAACTCTGGTTCAGCTAAGCCAATATGCTGGGCAGGGAAAAAATTCCTTCCTGATCCCTCAGAGGCGATCGGTTAAGTCCCTGGATCAAAAGCTGCTGATTTAGTGAGGGGAATGGTGTGAAGGGTGTAGTTGCTGCTGGGGGGGGGGGGGGGGAGTACCAAGCTGGCCAGCGGCCTGGCCCAAGCCGTGCTACATCTGGCTGGAATTTACCCACGAGAAAAAAAGGGGGGGGGTGGGTGGCTGAGCCGGAGGTTGATGGGGACTTCCACGGGTAAGGGGGGGTGTGTTGGGCGAAACTTTGGGGGCAATGTAGAGTGCTGGAGCGTCGCGCCGCTAGGCCGCAGTTGAAGCCGCGGTCTTTCCTAAGCCGCGGCTCCCGCGGACCTAGCGTGGCTAGCGCGGACCAGCAAAAAACGCCTGCGAAACCAGCGGTGGGGAGGGGGGAACGAGGGGGGGTGTCTCGGTTGAAGTCCGAGGATGAGATGCGCTGATTCCCCGAGTTGAGATGTCGCGGCGATCCTAAAAAGGACGGCCGCCCTTGACAGGCAGGATTTTACCTGTAGCTGGAGCCAGAGCCCGATGGTGCACGAAGGAGGGGGGGAAGGAGTGCTGGAGACGGCTGGAGGTGGAGGAGATCCAGACTGATGTCTGCCTGCTGGTCAACACTCACACGTTCCTACTCTTAGGAGATGTCAGGAATTGGGAGCAGAGCTCCAGACGGCCTGACTGAATCACTGACTCTGTGGACCTGTAGATCCCGGACAGAGTCAGACTCTGTTGAGGGCATGTGGCCTGGTACGGTTCAGGAGAGGAGGGGCACTCTGTCCCCCCCTATTTTATGCAGCCGGCCAGGTTAATGTGCTCGGATAAGGGGGCTGGTGTGGATTTTTGGGAGAACCCCACGTAATTTTTTTTTTATTTGACTGGTTCCCCTTAACCACTCTCCCACCGCGCCATAAGCATTTTACTGCTACGGCGCGGCGGGGTTATCTTGGGACGACGTCCCTGGGACATCGTCCTTCACTTTCGCGATTGCGCGTCCCCTGGGACGCGCTCGCAAAAGTGTCCGTGCATCACGGATCACGGTAAATTGCCGCTGTTCGCGGCCGTTTACCACGTGATCGCGCCGTCAAATGACGGCGCGATCACTTGTAAACAAACCGGCGTCATTTGATGACGCCGGTTCCTCCCTCTCTTCTGTCTCCTCTCTGTACAGTGTGCGAGGAGAGGGGGGGGAGCGGGGTGTCAGCAGCCGAGCTGTGGCTGGATCTGTGACAAATGCAGTCACAGATCCAGCCATCCCTCAAAACATCCCAGCTCTGCAATCCCCCCAGTACCCTGCAATCCCCAGTACCCTGCAATCCCCAGTACCCAACAATACTCAGCAATCCCCCAGTACCCAACAATACCCCAGTACTCCTACAATACCCCAGTACCCAACAATACCCCAGTACCCAACAATACCCCAGTACTCAACAATACCCCAGTACTCAACAATACCCCAGTTCCCAACAATACCCCAGTACCCAACAATACCCCAGTACTCAACAATACCCCAGTACCCAACAATACCCCAGTACCCAACAATACCCCAGTACTCAACAATACCCCAGTACTCGGCAATACCCCAGTACTCAACAATACCCCAGTACTCGGCAATACCCCAGTACTCAACAATACCCCAGTACCCAACAATACCCCAGTACTCGGCAATACCCCAATACTCGGCAATACCCCAGTACTCGGCAATACCCCAGTACTCGGCAATACCCCAGTACTCGGCAATACCCCAATACTCGGCAATACCCCAGTACTCGGCAATGCCCCAGTACTCGGCAATACCCCAATACTCCAGTACTCAACAATACCCCAATACTCGGCAATACCCCAATACTCGGCAATACCCCAGTACTCGGCAATACCCCAGTACTCGGCAATACCCCAATACTCGGCAATACCCCAATACTCGGCAATACCCCAGTACTCGGCAATACCGCCTATGGGGATTTTTAAGTAGCGAAGTTTGGCGCCATTCCACGAGTGTGCGCAATTTTGAAGTGTGACATGTTGGGTATCTATTTACTCGGCGTAACTTCATCTTTCAACATTATGAAAAAAAATTGGGCTAACTTTACTGTTTTGTTTTGTTTTAAGCACAAAACAGTTTTTTAAAAAAAACATGCGTTCAATAAATTTCTGCGAAAATACCGTGCGAGATAAAAAGTTGTAACGGCCGCCATTGTATTCTCTAGGGTCTTTGCTAAAAAAGAATATATAATGTTTTGGGGTTCTATGTAATTTTCTAGCAAATACATGATGATTTTTTCCATGTAGGAGAGGAATGTCAGAATTGGTCTGGTTGCTCCAGAACGCCTGATGGCGTTCCCTGCATGTTGGGCCTCTGTATGTGGCCACGCTGTGTAAAAGTCCCACACATGGGGTATCGCAATACTCGGGAGGAATAGCAGAATGTGTTTTGGGGTGTAATTTGTGGTATGCATATGCTGTGTGTGAGAAATAACCCGCTAATATGACAGAAACAAGATTTTTTTTTTTTTTTTTTTTTTTTTTTACTTTTAAAGATTTTTATTAGTAAGAAGGCATCAAACAGCAAGTACATTGCACAATGAAAAATAACCATAGAGATAGTTGTATAACAATCGAAATGGGCTAATATGAGTAGCCGGATTGAAGAGAAAATACAAGGTACAATCTATGTTAGACAATCTAAGGATAGGACTGACAAATTACTACCAACATATACAACAAAGGAACTCAATTTAACCACTTAATCACCGCCCTATAGACGAAATACGGCTATAGGGCGGTTCCTGTACTCTAACAGGACGTCCATGGACGTCCTCCGTTAGAGTCAGGTGTGCGCGCCCAATCGGGCGCGCACACGCGATCACCGGTGCTCACCGGGTCCACGGGACCCGCAGCACCGATGATCGCGGTAAGGAGCCAATGGCGGCGGCTCCTTACCACATGATCGCGCCGTCCAATGACGGCGCGACCACGTGTGTAAACAAATCTGACGTGCGTCAGATCCGCGCGCCCGAGCGGGCGCGCACACGCGGTCACGGCGCTCGGCGGGTCCACGGGACCCGCAGCGTCAGTGATCTCGGTAAGGAGCCAATGGTGGCGGCTCCTTACCACGTGATCGCGCCGTCCAATGACGGCGCGATCACATGTAAACAAACCGCGTCACTTGCCGATCGGTACAGCGTGAGAGGAGAGCGCGGATGGCTGCAGCAGTGTGGGATGGATCTGTGACTATTGCAGTCACAGATCCATCCATCCCTGCTCAGCCATCCCTGCATTAACTCCTTCCTTCCCTGCGCAAAACTCTGCATACCCCCCACAATACTCTGCATACCCCCCAATACTCTGCATACCCCTCAATACTCTGCATACCCCTCAATACTCTGCATACCCCTCAATACTCTGCATACCCCCCAATACTCCGCAGTACCCCCCAATACTCCGCAGTACCCCCCAATACTCTGCATACCCCTCAATACTCTGCAATACCCCTCAATACTCCGCAATACCCCGCAGTACTCTGCAATACCCCGCAGTACCCCGCAATACCCCGCAGTACCCCGCAGTACCCCGCAGTACTCCGCAGTACCCCGCAATACTCCGCAGTACCCCCCAATACTCTGCATACCCCTCAATACTCTGCAATACCCCTCAATACCCCGCAGTACTCTGCAATACCCCGCAGTACCCCGCAATACCCCGCAGTACCCCGCAATACCCCGCAGTACCCCGCAATACCCCGCAGTACCCCGCAGTACTCCGCAGTACCCCGCAATACTCCGCAGTACCCCGCAATACTCTGCATACCCCGCAATACTCTGCATACCCCGCAGTACCCCCCAATACTCCGCAGTACCCCCCAATACTCTGCAGTACCCCCCAATACTCTGCAATAATCTGCAATACTCCCGCACAATACTCCCGCACAATACTCCCGCACAATACTCCCGCACAATACTCCCGCACATTACTCCCGCACAATACTCCCGCACAATACTCTGCAATACCCCCGAACAATACTCTGCAGTACCCCCGCGCAATACTCCCCACGCAATACTCCCCGCGCAATACTCCCCGCGCAATACTCCCCGTGCAATACTCCCCGCGCAATACTCCCCGTGCAATACTCCCCGCGCAATACTCCCCGCGCAATACTCTGCAATCGTTTTTTTTTCAGGCTTCCCAGCCTAGAGGGGAGATGTGGGGTCTTATTGACCCCATATCTCACTGTAAAGAGGACCTGTCATGCTATATTCCTATTACAAGGGATGTTTACATTCCTTGTAATAGGAATAAAAGTAACCAAAACATTTATTTTTGGGGAAAAAGGTGTCAAACTAAAATAAATAAAGTAAAATGAACAATAAAAAAAAAAAAAAAATTACAGCGCCCCTGTACCCGTGTGCTCGTATACAGACGCGACCGCACACGTAAGTCCCGCCCACATATGAAAACGGTGTTCAAACCACACATGTGAGGTATCGCTGCGAACGTTAGAGCGAGAGCAATAATTTTGGCCCTAGACCTCCTCTCCAACTAAAAAGATGTAACCAGGAAAAACATTTAAAGCGTCGCCTATGGGGATTTTTAAGTCGCGTAGTTTGGCGCCATTCCACAAGCGTGTGCAATATTGAAGGGTGACATGTTGGGTATCTATTTACTCGGCGTAACTTCATCTTTCATATTATGCAAAAACATTGGGCTAACTTTACTGTTTTTTTTTTTTAAGCACAAAACTGTTTTGTTTCCAAAAAAAAACGCGTTCGAAAAATTGCTGTGCAAATACAATGCGAGATAAAAAGTTGTAACGGCCGCCATTGTATTCTCTAGGGTCTTTGCTAAAAAAGCATATATAATGTTTTGGGGTTCTATGTAATTTTCTAGCAAATAAATGATGATTTTTCCATGTAGGAGAGAAATGTCAGAATTGGTCTGGGTGTTCCAGAACGCCTGATGGCGCTCCCTGCATGTTGGGCCTCTGTATGTGGGCACGCTGTGTAAAAGTCTCACACATGGGGTATCGCCATACTCGGGAGGAATAGCAGAATGTGTTTTGGGGTGTAATTTGTGGTATGCATATGCTGTGTGTGAGAAATAACCTAATAATATGAACATTTTGTGGAAAAAAAATTAAAATAAAAAAATCTTGATTTTGCAAAGAATTGTGGGGAAAAAATGACAACTTCAAAAAACTCACGATGCCTCTTTCTAAATACCTTGGAATGTCTTCTTTCCAAAAAGGGGTCATTTGGGGGGTATTTGTACTTTTCTGGCATGTTAGGGTCTTAAGAAATGAGAGAGGCTGTCAGTACATCAGATGTGATCAAATTGATCAATTTTCAGTAATTGGTACCATAGCTTGTAGACCCCATAACTTTCACCCAGACTAAATATTATCCAATTTTTTTTTTTTTTGTTACCAAAGATATGTAGCAGTATACATTTTAGGCCAAATTTATGAAGAAAAATTACTTTTTTGCAAAATTTTATAATAGAAATGAAGAAAAATTCATTTTTTTACAAAATTTACGTTCTTTTTTCATTTATAGCGAAAAAAATAAAAACCGCAGAGGTGATCAAATACCACCAAAAGAAAGCTCTATTTGTGGGAAAAAAAGGACAAAAATTTCATTTGGTTAGAGTGTTGTATGACTGAGTTATTGCCATTCAAACTGTGAGAGCACCGAAAGCTGAAAATTGGTCTGGTTATTAAGGGGGTTTAAGTGCCCAGTGGTCAAGTGGTTAAAGTAGGATCAGTGTACCAAGCGAAAAATGCAATGTAAATGTAGACCAAAGGTACAGTAAGAGTATAAAGGAGTGTGAAGGGAGAGCAAAGAAAGGTGAAGTAAAAAGCAGAAAAGAGAGAGAGAAGAGGTAAAGTCACAATAGAAAAGAACTACAAAAAGAAAAAGGAGTCAAAAGAGAAACCGTAGACATGTATTCGGATTAGTCTCATTAAGGTGAAGTGGATGATGTTAATTTTGAGATTGGATACGAAACAACCACCACGGGTTCCACTTTGCATCGTAAATAGGCACCGAGTCATGCAGTTTGTGAAATATTTGTTCAGAAAGCATAATCTGATCCATCCTGGAAAGAACCTGTGGAAAGGGGACAATAGGGGACTTCCAATTTAGAGCCACCACCCAAAGGACTGCCATGCAGAGAGTGTATATCAGACGCCTAAGAGGTCTAGGAGTGTCTGGGATCTTTTCAAAAAGCAGGCAGTGTCTGTAGGACAAGGCCTCTTGACTACCACCTATTATATCAACAAGGTCGAAGACCCTTTTCCAAACCGATGAGACCTGTACACAGTCCCAAAAGATATGGAAAAAGGAACCAGCAGTTGGGCATCCTCTGAAACAGTTGGGAGAGGTCTGGGGAAATATCTGGTGTATGCGCTGGGGGGTATAGTACCAGCAAATGAAAAATTTAAGGGCCGTTTCTCTAAATGAAAGAGAAACTGTACTCTGCTGGAGATTCAGCCAATTTCTCTCCCAAGCCTCCAGGTCATACTCCAGGCCCAGCTCAGATTCCCACCTAGTCATATATTTCAGTTTGTTTCGATCTTGGTCTGAGGACAAAACCTTGTATAACAGGGAAATCAGACCCCTCCGTCTAGGGCCAGACCTACACACAGATTCAAATGACAAGCACGAAGGGGAAAGGGTCAGTGAATAATGAGCCAAGAAGAAATGTCTAATCTGCATAAACCTGAAAAATTCATCTACAGGGGCACCCCTAAGTGATTGTAGTTGGGTAAAGGAGAAAAATGTATCATTATGTTGAAAATCTTCTAAAGTAGTCAGGCCAGAAGAGACCCACCAGCCAAATGAATCAGGGTCCGAAAAGGCACTGGGCAATCTGTGGTCCCCCAGGAAAGAGGAACCAGGGGGAGCTGCAGAGGCCAGTGAATGGGACGAGCAGTAACGTCTCCAAAGTTTCAGACCCTGGGACACCAGGAGGTTGAGATCCGCCAGCTCAGGGGGACGTGGGCCTGAAAACCACAGAAGGCCAGGCAAGAAACGAGGCCGGATAGAATCAGATTCAAACCTGACCCAGGGGACCTTTGGTCTCTTGATGGACCACTGTGCCAGCTGGGAGAACCTACCGGCCAAATAGTAAAGCCACAACTGAGGGACCCCCAAACCCCCCAATTTACTGGATCTATAGAGTACCTCTCTGAAGAATCTGGCAGGCTTATCACGCCAGATGAATTTATTGATGCAGGACTGGAATTTATTAAGAAATGCTTTAGGGATCAAAATAGGGAGAGCACGGAAAAAATACAAAAGCTTTGGGAGAATGGTCATTTTGACCGCAGTGATTCTCCCCAAAAAAGAGATATTATAAAGGGACCAGGATTTCAGAAGCTTCTTTAGGGAGGCAATTAGAGGGGGGAAATTGAGACTAAATAGATTATTAAAGTCACCAGATAGCTTTATTCCAAGGTAGGGAAGGAAGATTTTAGCCCAAGAAAAAGGGAACGTTCGTTTAATCGGAATCAGTTCCTCAGGGGAGAACCCAACCGGGAGGGCCAAGCATTTGGAAATATTGACAGTTAGGTTGGAGATATCTGCAAAAGTTGACAGGGTATCCAAAAGGCTGGGTAATGTCGTCAGAGGATCAGTCAAAAAGAGCAGTATATCGTCTGCGTACATGCAGAGTTTATACTCAGATCCAGCTTTGGTATAACCTGAAATAAGAGGGTGCCTCATAGTGGCTATAGCTAACGGCTCAATTGCCAGAGCAAAAATCAAGGGGGAGAGTGGGCACCCCTGCCTGGTCCCCCTACCAAGCTTGAAGAAATCAGAATTACATCCTGGGATCTTAATCCTAGTGCAGGGACTTGAGTAAAGGGCTCCAAATGCATTTAGAAACTCCCCCTTAAACCCAAATCTCTGAAGCAGGAGAGATATATAGTCCCACGAGACACAGTCAAAGGCCTTATTTATATCCAAACTTAGCATAAACAGCTTCCTAGAGAAGAGGCCAGCATCCTGGACAATATTTGTAGATAAACGAATATTGTCAGTGATAAAACGATGGGGAATAAATCCCGCCTGATAGGGAGAAATTAAGGAAGATATGATGTTGCCTAGTCTATCTGCCATGATTCTACTAAAAATCTTCACATCATTATTCATTACGGAGATGGGCCGATAATTATGGGGTAGAGTATGGTCTCTATTTGGCTTGGGGATCAATGACATGTTTGCTAAGAGCATTTCATCTGGGAAAGTATCACCCTGTAGAACTGAATTAAATAATCAAGTTAATCTAGGGGCGAGGAGAGCTGAAAACTTCTTATAATATATGGCAGAGAAGCCGTCAGGACCAGGGGAGGAGGAGTTTTTAAGAGAGCCTATAACCCCCAAAACCTCGGTAATCGATATGGGTATATTGAGCTTCTTTAGTTGATCTGGGGAGAGGGTGGGTAAAGGGAGGTCTCTGAACCAAGACTTGGAGGATTCTGCCGGAGAGGACTGTTGAGGGCCTAATAAAGTGGAGTAAAATTCCTGGAAAATTTTCAGGACCTCTTGAGGGTGGGAAACTACCCCTCCAGAAGGGGAGGATAATTTATAACTATGCGGGGGCCTGAAGGACTGATTTAGTTTTCTCGCAAACATTGTTGAGGCTGCATTACTATGCAGCAAAAACTTAGCTTTAGCCCAACGCAACGCTTTCTCCGTTTTAGCTGAGAGCAATGCATCCAATTCAAGTCTCTTCTGTTCAATCAGAGTTCTTGTGGATTCTGAAAGGAGGGCTGTGGGATCCCTGTATAGGTTGTCTAGTTCGGAGGAGAGCCTCACTATCTGGAGTTTGCTCCTGGTATTACGATCAGTGGCCAGTTTAATAAATATACCCCTAAGCACTGCCTTATGCGCCACCCAGACTGACGAAATAGGACATCCGATTCCACCAGAGGATCCGAAAGCAGGGCTTCATTTAAACGCCATGTGAATGGAGAAGGAGGTAGCCGAATAAACTCAGTAGAAAAAGAGGTTATCTGGTGGTCTGACCACACACAACTGTAAATGCTAGCCGAGCTAGAATTGGCAAGAATGATGGGTGTAGTAAAGATATAGTCCAATCTGGCATAGCTACGGTGAGGGTGAGAAAAGAACGTATATTCCCGAGCCCCAACATTCAGGGCACGCCAGGAATCAATTAATTGAAAATTTGTTAGTCTGTGAGAAAGGGATTTAGGGAAGGCCCTAGAGAATGGGGAGTTATGGCTTCTGTCAAGGGAAGGAGTGGAGACCAAGTTAAAGTCTCCACCAATAATCAAATGGGGGGACAGGTATCTTTCCAGGACAGAAAAAAAGGAGGAGAAAAAGGTAGCTGCAGCTTCATTAGGGGCATAAAGACTTGCAATCGTACATTCTCTATTATGAAGCATACCCTTGACAATAACAAACCTACTTTCTTTATCTTTATAAATATGTTGGGCGACAAAGTTGAGAGAGGAGTGTAAAAATATCGCCGCCCCCCCTATACTCGCCCGAAGAATTAGAAGAATGAGAAATAGTAGGCCTGAGAGAAATGTCTATTAAAATATTTCGGGTGGGAAGCCTGCGAGAAGTGGGTCTCCTGCAAGAGAATTATCTTGGCCCCAATCTGTTTATATTGGGCAAATGCTTTTTTGCGCTTTAAAGGAGAGTTAAATCCCTTAACGTTATGTGAGATACACTTAATCGTCATCACAACTAATGGTTAAATGCGCATCTGGGGGGGCGTCTGGAAACCAAATCATAAGGGGACAGCTAAGTGCCCTCTCCAGGCAGGCTCCCCAACTCCAGCAGTAACAATCCCAGAAACAAACCCTCAGGAGCACAGAGCAGCAAGTAGCTTCAAAGATTGCAGGGGAAAAAACAGAGGCCCGAGCAATCTTAAAGATGTCACTGCAAATCAGGTCCAAAGGCAAAGTCGGAGGACCAGAGGAACGACCAAAGGGCAAAGGAAATATCACAATGAGACTACAGAGTAACCATACCAAATTAGCATAAAAACGACAACACAAAAAAAGGAAAAGTTGAAAATAAGAAAAAAAAGTCATTAGGAAATGGATCAGGAAAATAGTGAGTCCTGATAAAAGAAAAACAAAAAACCAGAGACTTCCACGTCTCATCACCAGCTAGTCCGAGACCACAAGCTATTAAAAAAAGAAAATGCAAATGTCTAGCAATTCACTTAGCAGTCTCAGGGTTCGCCGGGGAGGGGAAAACATGCAGCGGCACCACGGGATGGACATTATCAATGTTAAATAAGCCAGTGTCAACATGACATGGGCCAAGAAGAAAACCAGGAATAAACAGTCATCGCAGCACCTCATCCAAAACTTGTGATACAGACAAGAGCAGCAAATCCAGGAATCAAACAGAGATATATAGAGGTCCCGTAGTGGTAGTTGAGCAGGAAGGAAGGGTTAAAGTCTGTCAGTTCTGTGGAGATCCCTCTCCATAGCGAATTCTCCTCCTGTCCCGTCGTGATGGTGGAGTCTGCCAGATTTGGGACGGACGGGGTGTCAAGGGGGGGCGACGGATCTCTGCTGCATCCAAAAGACCCAGCTTAACCAGGATTTCCTTCCCCTCGAACACGGAAGTGGCAACGTAGGTTGTTCCATTGTGGGGGATCGATAACTTGAATGGAAACCCCCATCTATAGCGGATGCGAGCAGATTGTAACACCGCTGTGACTTCCTTCATCCCCCTCCTTCTTTCCAGGGTGGCGGGAGATAGATCGGGAAAAATTTGCACAGTAAAATCATCCAAAGTGATTCTCTGGGTATTCCTGGCGGCTCTCAAAATTTCTTCTTTAATGAGAAAGTCTTTAAGGCACAGAACAATGTCTCTAGGAGGTTTATCATCAGGGGGCTTAGGTCTAAGTGCCCTATGGATTCTATCGCACGTAAAAGCTGCGGCCTCTCTTTCTGGAAGCAAGGACTTAAAGAGTCTGATCACCGCGGGGATCAGGTCCGTGATCGACTCCGGAAACCCCCGCAGTCGCAGATTCTGACGGCGATTGCGATTGTCGAGATCCTCGACTTGTGCTTGTAGATGGGCAAAAGCCGAAGACAGACTGTCATGCTCCCTGCTGAGATCACTAAAGGCCAGGGCAAGCTCGTCGTGCTTTGTCTCGAGCAAATCCGTGCGGGAGCCCAGAGAAGAGATCTCCTGAGACAAAGTGTGCGAGGTTTTGTTCAGTTCCGATTGGAATTTTGAGGCAAGCCTGTTGTACATGGCCTCCAGACTAGCATCTAGGTCCGCCTTAGAAAGAGTGCCAGGGTACTCACAGTTCTGAGGATGTGAGGAGGGTGTCAGCTCCGGAGGCAAGGCCGAAACCGAGGCGCCATCTTGGGCCATGCCGTACCGCTCCCTAGTACGGAGGAGATAGTGGGTTAGAGAGGTTTGGGCTGCTCCCTTATTCTTCTTCTTCGCCGCAGACATGCACCGCAGACACCGGGGCCGGGGGGTGATAATCTGGGATGTAGATTGAAAAGTTATAGCCCCCAGGAGGATAAATCAGTCCCGCTACGCCAGGAGCTAGACTAACAAGCGACCATCTTCGTCAGCGCCGCGCATGCGCCCGATTTTTTTTTTTTTTTTTACAGAATTTTCAGTTGTTTTTCTTTTATAGCGCAAAAAATAAAAAACCCAGAGGTGATCAAATACCACCAAAAGAAATCTCTATTTGTGTGAAAAAAAGGACAAAAATTTCAAATGGGTAGAATGTTGTATGACTGAGTAATTGTCATTCAAACTGTGAGAGCACCGAAAGCTGAAAATTGGTCTGGTTAGGAAGGGGGTTTAAGTGCCCAGTGGTCAAGTGGTTAATATCCATACCAGACCTGAAGGGCCTGGTAATTGAATTTGGGTGGACCCCCGTGCTTTTTTTTCTTTTTATGAATGAATTCTCTCTGAATTGACGGAACAATTCATTATAGTTGCAAGTCCGGTTTTAAATGCCTTTTTTTCCTTTCAGAAATGACACTTTGTGCAGGGACAGTTTTATGTATGGGAAACATGCGATATTTCACATGCTAACTTTACACCCCCCCCCCCCATGTATGAAATTTAAAGGAATATTTCACTTTTATTGTTTCGCTTTTAGCATTATTAAATTCACTGCTGCCGAAAAAGTCAGTCTTTAAAACTTTTTTTTTGCATTGATACATGTCCCCTGGTGCAGGACTCAGGTCACCAAACACTTTTTAGGATAATAACTTGCATATTAGCCTTTAAAATTAGCACTTTAGATTTCAAATGTTCGAGTCCCATAGACTGCAAAATAACTTCCCAACATAGCGATACACATCTGTATGATGTTCCATGCTCTGCTTTTCTGCAGTTTGTGCCAGAGTTGCAAAGTGACATAATTTTTGGGTAAGATCCAGCTGTACGCTGGCTTGTTTTCCTGACAAAGGGACATTTGAGGACATCTATGGAGCTTTAGTGACACATTTTGAGATCCCTCTGTAACGATGAGTTGTCCTAATCCACAATCAATATTGTTTGCTCATTGCGCAGGTTGTTATTTTTTTAGACAGCACAAAAGAAAGCATGCTTTTAACCACTTCAGCCCCGGGAATGATTTACCCCCTTCCTGACCAGAGCATTTTTTGCAATACGGCACTGCGTCATTTTAACGGTCAATTGCGTGGTCGTGCGACGTCACGGATCGCGGTAAATTGCCGCTGATAGCGGCCGTTTACCACGTGATCACTTTGTCCAATGATGGAGCGATCACATGTAAACAAACCGGCGTCATTTGATGACGCCAGTTCCTCCTTCCTCTCTCTGTACTGATCGGTACAGTGTGAGAGGGGGAGAGCGGGTGTCCGCAGCGCTGTGGCTGGATCTGTGACTATTGCATTCACAGATCCATCTATCCCTGCTCAGCCATCCCTGCCACCCCCTGCAATACTGTGCATTACAAACCCTGCGCAATACTCTGCATACCCCCCTGCGCAATACTCTGCAATACCCCCCTGCGCAATACTCTGCATACCCCCCTGCGCAATACTCTGCATACCCCCCTGCGCAATACTCTGCAATACCCTCTGCGCAATACTCTGCAATACCCCCTGCACAATACTCTGCAATACCCCCGGCGCAATACTCTGCAATACCCCCTGCGCAATACTATGCAATACCCCCTGCGCAATACTATGCAATACCCCCTGCGCAATACTATGCAATACCCCCTGCGCAATACTATGCAATACCCCCACGCAATACCCTGCAATACCCCCGCGCAGTACTCTGCAATACTACCGTGCAATACTCTGCAATACTTCCGTGCAATACTCTGCAGTACTCCCGCGCAATACTCTGCAGTACCCCCGCGCAATACTCTGCAGTACTCCCGCGCAATACTCTGCAGTACCCACGCGCAATACTCTGCAGTACCCCCACGCTTACTCTGCAGTACCCCCTGCGCAATACTCTGAACTACGGTTGTCCCGATACCACTTTTTTAGGACCGAGTACAAGTACCGATACTTTTTCATGTACTCGCTGATACCGAATACCGATACTTTTTTTAAATGTCATGTGACAGTTTTCAAACCACAATACAGACTAAGGATATTTTCTTTAGAATTATGAAGAACTCTAACTCAAGACATTATAAAAGAATAAAAATGAGTAAAAATGAATAAAAAAAATGTATTTGCTTGTCACGCAGTAGTAAAAAACTCAAAGAATTTTCACAGAACATGTTGATAAATACAAAAAAGTATTCTATTTAGGCATCGGGAGCATTTGCGCGAGTACAAGTACTCCTGCAAATACTCGGTATCGGTCCCGATACCGATACTAGTATCGGTATCTGGACAACCCTACTCTGAACAATACTCTGCAATACCCCTGGCACAATATTCTGCAATACCCCGGCACAATACTCTGCAATACCCCCGGCACAATACTCTGCAATACCCCCGGCACTATACTCTGCAATACCCCCCGGCACAATACTCTGCAATACCCCTGCACAATACTCTGCAATACCCCCGCACAATACTCTGCAATACCCCTGTGCAGTACTCCCTGTGCAATACTCCCTGCGCAATACTCCCTGCGCAATACTCCCTGCGCAATACTCCCTGCGCAATACTCCCTGCGCAATACTCCCTGCGCAATACTCCCTGCGTAATACTCCCTGCGCAATACTCTGCAATACTCTACGATCGTTTTTTTTTGTCAGGCTTCCCAGCCTAGAGGTGAGATGTGGGGTCTTATTGACTCCATATTTTACTGTTAAGAGCACCTGTCATGCTATATTCCTATTACAAGGGGTGTTTACATTCCTTGTAATAGGAATAAAAGTAATCAAAACATTTATTTTTGGGGAAAACGTGTCAAACTAAAATAAATAAAGTAAAATGAACAATAAAAAAAAAATAAGAAATTACAGCGCCCCTGTACCGGTGTGCTCGTATACAGACGTGACCGCACACGCATGTCCTGCCCACATATGAAAACAGTGTTCAAACCACACATGTGAGGTATCGCTGCGAACGTTACAGCGAGAGCAATCATTTTGGCCCTAGACCTCCTCTCCAACTAAAAATATGTAACCAGTAAAAACATTTAAAACGTCGCCTATGGGGATTTTTAAGTAGCGAAGTTCGGCGCCATTCCACAAGCGTGTACAATATTGAAGGGTGACATGTTGGGTATCTATTTACTCGGCGTAACTTCATCTTTCATATTATGCAAAAACATTGGGCTAACTTTACTGTTTGTTTGTTTTTTAAAACGACCGCCGTTGTATTCTCTAGGGTCTTTGCTAAAAAAACATATATAATGTTTTGGGGTTCTATGTAATTTTCTAGCAAATGAATGATGATTTTACATGTAGGAGAGAAATGTCAGAATTGGTCTGGGTGCTCCAGAACGCCTGATGGTGCTCCCTGCATGTGGCCACGCTGTGTAAAAGTCTCACATATGTGGTACCGCCATACTCAGGAGGAATAGCAGAATGTGTTTTGGGGTGTAATTTGTGGTATGCATATGTTGTGTGTGAGAAATAACCCGCTAATATGAAAATTTTGTGGGAAAAAAAATAAAAATTAAAAAAAATCTTGATTTTGCAAAGAATTGTGGGAAAAAATGACAACTTCAAAAAACTCACAATGCCTCTTTATAAATACCTTGGAATGTCTTCTTTCCAAAAAGGGGTCATTTGGGGGGAATTTGTACTTTTCTGGCATGTTAGGGTCTCAAGAAATGAGAGAGGCTGTCAGTACATCAGGTGTGATCAAATTGATAAATTTTCAGTAATTGGTACCATGCTTGTAGACCCTATAACTTTCACCCAGGCTAAATAATATCCAATTTTTTGTTGTTTTGTTACCAAAGAGTATGTAGCAGTATACATTTTAGGCCAAATTTATGAAGAAAAATAACTTTTTTGCAAAATATATAATAGAAATGAAGAAAAATTCATATTTTTACAAAATTTCCGTTCTTTTTTCATTTATATCGAAAAAAATTAAAACCGCAGAGCTAGTCAAATACCACCAAAAGAAATCTCTATTTGTGGGAAAAAAAGAACAAAAATGTCATTTGGTTACAGTGTTGTATGACTGAGTTATTGTCATTCAAACTGTGAGAGCACCGAAAGCTGAAAATTGGTCTGGTTATTAAGGGGGTTTAAGTGCCCAGTGGTCAAAACCGATAGAATAAAACGATAGTCTATGGGGAAATCCATCGGTCAAAAATCTATGCATGCTCAGAATCAAGTCGACGCATGCACGTTGCTGTGTTTTATGTCACCGCGTTGGACATAATCGGATATTTAACCGATGGTGTGTAGGCAAGACTGATGAAAGTCAGCTTCATCGGATATCTGATGAAAAAATCCATGCACTCAGAATGCATGGTAGTCAATCAGATTTTAACTTCAGTTGTTCAATTAGGCTTTGACTATAAAACCTGGAAAACCTGGAAACCGGTTGTTTTTTATACAGAGCTACACCAGACTTTCCATGCTCCAGTTTTAGTAAATTTCCCCCCAGTGTTTTTGCCATTTTTTGTTAGTCTGGTACCAAAATGTTATTTCTGCTACACCTGATAACTATAAATGATAGAAGCATTTAGCATGGAATATATTACAGCAAAACAAAGTATTAAAGGTACTGTGATATGGGGGCGATCAAAGCGGAGTTCCACCGAAAAAAATTAAAATTAAAAGTCAGCAGCTACAAATACTGCAGCTGCTGACTTTTAATATCAGGACACTTACCTGTCCAGGGCGCCCGCAATTTCCTCACACGAAGACGATCTGTCCCTCGGCTCCCAGCTACAGGCACCGGCATCTTTAGAGGGTTCTACAGTTGCTAGGAGTAATAGCACATACATCAGTTTCCGTCAGGGTTAATGCTGCCAGGTGCAAACTGCACCAATCCATTCCATAGTAACTTTATACAGAGACATCTTCTCCAGTCACACACACTGATTTGCTATACAGTTCACAGTGGAACTTTTTCTCTCACAGGTTGGTCCACCACATTGTTTGTTGCCTGGCTTTACTGCACACAAAGCCAACAGTTCCTGTCATGAAAACTCACTGCTGGAGACCCAGGTTTCACAGTCTATATGCCCGCATACTCCACCACCTGTGATTTGAGGATGTTTAAGCTTTTTTGGTAGAGTTTATAACTAAGATCAGGTCAGTCCAAACTGTATTTTTTAAAGGCTTGGCAGCTCAGTTTTCTCCGCTCATAATCAATAATCCTGTACTTTTACCAATCACTTTCATAGTGGCAGGACCTTAAGTACCCATATACAAACAAAAGTTAACACAGGATGTGAACATTTCTAAAAAAAAATTATAAATACAAATGCAATTTAGCCATTTATGTAAGTGTAGCGCCCCCTTACTTTCAGTATGGGCACTACGCTAAAGTTAGTGGGGGAGTGGGAGAGTTATGTTGCTTTCACTCTTAATTTCGTTAAATTTGGGCTGCTGTCATTTTGGAACTGTCCTGTGGGTCAGTCTGCACTCCGGGGGTGTCAATCTCACCCCCGGACGACAGATGGTGCCAGAGGGGTTCTAACAGAGCCACTTTTCCCCAGCAGCCAATTGGAGGAGTTTTTCCCTCGCGGGGCATGCTGGGGAGGGGTATATCTGTGGCAGATGCCATTTTTCGGGGTTCTTTGCAGGTTCCTGGTCCCAGGAGCGGCACCCACCTTTAGGGTGTGTGCATCCAACAGACCCCGGCAACAAGACCTACCAGGCCGGGGTCGAAAGTTACGCGGAGTTCCTGGTGGACAGTGCCGAGGGGCCCCAGTGACTTGCTGCCTCCCCTCACTTCTATGAGAAAGATCCTAGGCCGCTGGCTGTACAGTGGGGAATTGGCTCAAGGAGAACCCGGAGGCAGGTTATCTGAGAGACTTGAAGGAACCATCAGGGATCTAGTGCCCGACACACTGACAGGTACACTTCAACTGTCAACCGGTCACCCAATTGCAATTGACTGAAGGGATTTGCTCTGCTGTCCACATTGTCAGCATAGAGCCTGTGGCAGAGGCCTCATCTGGCATCTTAATTCCAATCAGAGCCAGGTCCATGGTAGGGACCTGTTCACTTCAGCAATCTTAAAGGAGAACTCCGGTTGCCAGGCTTGTGGCAGAAGTCTGTCCGGGGATCACTTCACCCACTCTGGCTAGAGTGGCGATGCAATATATTGTCACTGAGAGCAGGCTTGCTCTCCTGTTCATCCAAGCCTGATACTGCAAGGTTTCCTTTCACTTCATAAACCTATCCTGTCTACCTCCTGTTGATGTTGGTCGTGTTGGACCCAGGAAATAAAGCATTTGGAAAACCTTATCTACAGGCTGGACATTCGCTTACTGCTCTGCTCGCTAACTTTACCCCTAGACAACGCTTAAAGGTAACTTAATACGCCGATCACAAATCAACCAGCGGCCCTTAAGAGGGTATCACTACATAAGATTACAACAACCTGTCTAGGACCATTAGGACATCAGTCTACTAGGCCTGGGAATATGTAGGTGATTCATATGGCGCAGAGATGATTATATTGTATTCAAACCTGAAAAAAACATTTAATATGTAGCAGTGCATCATTGTATTAGATGTGATAACTGCATTAGTTCAATTTATCTTTTTTTTTTATGTTTTATGTTCTCCTGACAATCTGGCCTGTAACACACTTGCTCTCCTAGGGTGACAACACTTGCTCACTGCACTCTATCTATTGAGCAACATTTTTATGCTAGACTGATCTTCTGATTTGGATTTCAATCAACCACCAAACCCCCGCCCCCATTCATCCAAAAGTTCAGCTCTTTTTCCTCATCCCTCCGCTTCTATCACATTTGGACAATATTTTTTTTTGGGGGGGGGGGGGGAATACCTAGTTTTGACAGGTACCTGCTCCCACTTAGGTGACTCAAGTGAAAGTTTTCCTGCCTGCCTGGGTCACATCACAGGTTCCAGAACGCTGTGGAATGATTCACAATGCTCACAGCGGCTTGCCCATGAGTAGCTGTGAAGCCTCAAGGAGTCACAGCCAACTGCACAGTTAATATGCCGGTATTGGGGACCAAAGAAGAAACTAGTTGGAGTAAGCACATTGCTGAATCCCTGGGCATGTAACTGTCTGTTTTTATCAGTTTTTGCAGCTGCTGATTTTTACATACCTGACTGAAGCTCCTCTTTAAGTGTACAGGAAATTAGAAGTAGATAGCAGCTTATCTGCCTGGGTTTGGTTTAAGAACAGTTTAGAAAAACTCAGGAAGGGTCATCTTGTTATTCAATTTTGGGGATTGCCATATAGGACAAATTAAGAAAATTAAAATTAATTTAAGAAAATTTTAATTAAAAAAGTACACAGCACCTTTGCTTACACAGAACTGTCAGCTGTACATAACAGCTTTACCACACATGGGCAAAACTGCTGCTGGTTTATACATTCATCCAAATTACTGGCTTCTGTGAATCATCTGGCCAGGGGCAGAGGCTATACACTACATTATACAGTATGTGTTCTTTATTTCTGGTAGTAAATCTGCAAGGTTTTCATCTAAAATGTCACAGGTGAACCCAAACCGTATCCTAGTGTAGCACCCTCTACTGTGCTAGAAAGTGTAAATAGGTTTTTTGTTAGTGTAAGTAAATTTGGCCTGGGTGAGAACCGGTTGGGTTGAATCTGGGTCAGGATGAGTGACTCAGGGAGGCTGGAGGACTCATCAGGCAGCACCTCTGGTGCCTTCCCCTACTTTCTGGAACCTTGGAGAAGCTTCCAGAAGAATAGGAGGGAGGTTAGGAGGATCTGCCTGGAGTATTGAGGATCGCCCCAGGAGAAGTCCTGTCCAGAGGCATGGTAGCAAGAATGAGAACAGCAGGAGCCAGCTAGCTTGATCTGGCCAGATTCATCAAACAGTGTTCTAGTTGGATCTACTGCAAGCAAAGTGATATCCTGGAGGAAGAGTGTATAGAGATAGTGTGTATAGTTAAAGTGTTTCTGAAGAGGTTTGTTCCAGTCAAGTGGGTATCCCATAATCATCCCATCCCCATCCAAGTTTATTAACCCCTAATAAAATACAAAAACAAGCTGTACTGTTTCCTGTCTAAAGTGAGTCTGAAATTTGGTGTGCTTGGATGGGTGGCAGATCCCTATTCATCAGCGGCTCCTACGGGGGATGTGCCACATTTGGGGGCGTCATCTGAGATATCGCCCACGGTAGCCTGTACAGCCATTGCTCCTAGCAAACAGAGTTTCATCAAGCCACAACACTGCACTTTAATCTAAGACCACTGTGGGGGTTAAAAATAGGGACACAGATTTCTGTGCCCTACCTATTTGTAACTGTTTGGTATAACCAAGTGCCGATGCCCTTATTAACCAGTGGGCCCTGCATACCCAGTTGCCCAACAACCGCTGGGACAGACTAAATGCAAATAATGTATAAGAGCATATAGGCACAGATAACAGTCAGAGTTACCCAGGACAAACATTTAAATGCAGCCTCAATGCATATTCCATAGGCAAAGGATACATATAAAATTAAAGCTGCAATAAGCTTTATACATTTTTTCTGTGCCTTAGCACCACCTACAGTCATTATCTCACCTAAAGCTGTGGGTTCAGGAGCATGCACAATTTTGACAGGTTAGCAGACATACAGTAAAACAAAGACTTTCTTGAGAAATGTTTGTGCTTGTAATTGTATAACTGCCTTCCTTTCTCTACAGGATGATCTTAAACAGTACATAAAAAAACAGGTGATTGTGATCCAACCTACTATTATGGGGGAAAAACCATGTAATCAGCCTATTCAAGATGAAAATTCAATTTTCAATAGATCAATAATGAAGCCAGAAGGAAAGGTAAATGTACAGTCCCAAAACTTCTGTTTGGATGGGTAGATGATTGTTTGCTCAGAAATGCATGAAGACCCTGCCAGGATCCTAATTTTTTTTTAAAGTCTGTACTCCCTCTAATGTATTTTTACTCTCTCTGCCTTATCTGTAAAAGGTAAATTAGAGACCTCTCTCACCAGATCTTGTAATGCCGTGTACACACGATCATTTTTCGGCTTGTAAATAACAATGTTTTTCAGCCTCCAGAAAAAGCAACGTTTTTTTCCAACTTCATCACTAAAACGACGTTGCCCACACACGAACGGTAAAAAAAAAATGCTCTAGCAAAGCAAGGTGATGTACAACACATACGACGGGACTATAAAGGGGAAGTTCTATTCGGATGGCGCCACCCTTTGGGCTGCTGTAGCTGATTTTGTATGAATAAAAGACGATTCACACTTTTCTGTCTGTTACAGCGTGATGAATGTGCTTACTACATTACCAACGCTAGTTTTACCAGAACGATCGCTCCCGTTTGATAACTTGCTTCTGAGCATGCGCGGGTTTTTCACGTTGTTTAAGCCCACACACGATAATTTTTTACAACCCGAAAAACCACATTGTTTAAAACGTTGTTAAAAAATGCAGCATGTTCTTTTTTTTTTTTTTTTGGCGTTTTTCAGAACCCGAAAAATGATGTGAAGCCCACACACGATCGTTATAAATTACATATTTTTAAAACGTAATTTTTTTCATGCCGAAAAATGATCGTGTGTACGTGGCATAAGAGACTTGAGTGGTTTATTCAAAGCCAAGGCATCTGCAGACAATTACAATATGTTAGTTTTGGATGGATTGATTCAAAATATGGTAATTAAATGCAATATCTAGCGAGCTTTTTTTTTTTTTTTCATGGTAAGATGTGTTACCACCATTTCATTATTAAAATGCACATAGCATTAATTATCATATTGCTACTTTATTATAATACAGGTACGATATTTAGACGTTCAGAAAATACGTTATGTTTGGATTCCTTCTATAAGCATGTTTAAAAAGATTGGGTAAGTTGAATGGAATTAAAGAGGACAATTTTATATTATCAATCACATACATAAGTGAATTCATGCCATATGATGTTCTAATTCCAGCATACTAGATGAGTCTCTCTCCTGTGCAGATGTTCACAGAAAGTATGGCTTTGGTTTAAGGAAAGAAGAACAAGATATAAGGTATATGCATTTAATAAACATAGACATTGAGTGTTACAAAAAATTATAGAAACTTGCAAGGTTGGCAAGAATTCTCCAGGTATTAGGTCTTTGTTAAAGGAGCCTCCCTCCTTTGTAAAAAATAGTGGTCAGAGGTGACTTCTGATCTGCGCAATGGTCTTCTAGCCCGTTGTTTGACTTAAAATGTCAACTAATACTTGGCTGACCTTTTAAAGTAAGCATCTCCCCAGCAGGGACGTGCAGTAAGGGCAGTGGCTGGCGAGGCACTGGCTAGTATCAGAGCAAGATAAACACAGATTATGCGAACTTTAGAACGAGAGCAATAATTCAAGCACTAGACCTCCTCTGTAACTCTAAACATGTAACAAAAAATTTAAAGGGTTGTCTATGGAGATTTTTAATGAATGAAGTTTGCCACCATTCCACGAGTGTGTGCAATTTTAAAGCGTGACATGTTGGGTATTTATTTACTTGGTGTAACATCATCGTTCATATGTAGCGGATGATTGCTACTAGTTACTATCATCCATCATATCACCCTGCTGCCAGACCTCCATATATCTCTTTCAGAGACAATGAACAGTCATTTTGCTTTTGTTTTGTTTTTTGTTTACTTTGCCATTTTTGTTAAAGGATTGTTGAATTAATAACACTGAGTAAATGATCGACTCTAAGAGCCAGTTCACACTCCAGCGGCACGACTCCGGGGGCGGCTCTGCAAGGTGTCCTGAGGATGACTTCAGAGGCGACCTGCAAAACGACTTCTGTATAGAAGTCAATGCAGGTCGCCCCGAGCCGCCCCCGAAGTCGTACATGAACCTTTTTCTAAGTTGGAGCGTCTTGAGTCGCTCCTATTAGAACGGTTCCATTGCCTTCAATGGGACGCGACTCGTCAGGCGGCTGAGCCACCTGACGAGTCGCCCCAGTGTGAACCGGGTCTAACATCATAACATCACAGTCTCTCCTCTGAACCAACTCCTGCAGACTGTTACTCCTCCTCTGCACCAACATCTGCAGACTGTTACTCAGAGGACTCCTCTACTCCTGCACGAACTTCCCTGTGACATGTTAGCATCTCTGCCTCATCATCTTTACACTGCTCTTATCTCTGAATAATCCCAGGTGGTAGTTTGACTTTCTAAACGCTGGTAGGCCAGGGGCCTGCAGTACCTCTTCTTGGTGGCCTAATAGTTTAGCAGTTTTAGTTAGTTGGTGGACTACTGATCCCAGCTAGCCCGACTTGCAAATCCTGTGCCCACAGGCCATAACGATTTGACACAAAACCCCACAGTCTCTCTTCTGGCCTTGCACCCAGCTCCCCTGGCATGCCTCCTCCATATATCCACTGTGCCTCACACACTGACCTTCTCCTGCCCTGAGACCTTGGTGAATAATTCACCCAGACATGCATACCGACTGCTTCTCCAGCTCCTCTGTTCCAGGACACCACCTCCATGGCGGTGTAGGGAGAGAGGCTCCCTTCCATCTCCTGAGCTCCTCCACCGAGGTGCGCACCACCCCCAGATGAGGATGGGCCTTCTGCTGCAGTCTAACACTCCGTTCTATACTTCACCCAGCCAACAACTGCCCTCCAGTGGACTGGACCTAAGCTTATGAAGGAGGCCTGCGCATTCCAACTCAAGTTGGGAATTGGTCAGGGCTCCTCACATGAGCTCCCTGTCACTCAAAGTCTCAGCACTACCCCTCTTCCAGAACATGCTGCCTGCAAGCCGGGGAGGCGCCCATGAACTAAAGGACAGGTGGTCACACCCACTGCTACACTAACCACTCCCTGCCCCCCAGATCGAAAACAAGCAGGCCTAGCATGCAGCATAGGCCTGCCTAAATTTACCTGCCTGGAAGCTATAAATGAAGTCTTAACTATAGTAGACACTTACCTATGGTAGACCTATGCTACACACAATTTACCAAAAAAATAGGGCTAACTTTAGTTTTATTACTGTAGCGATGACCCTGCGGGGCTGCTACGTGTTACAGCATCTACTGTAACGCCGCCGCAGTTACCTTCACATAGAACGGGCGCAGATGCATCTATTCCTGACAGCTGCGCTCCATTCTGCACAGCGCGCATGTCACTTCCGGTGCGCGCCCAGTGCGTTCCACCCTGGAACGCGGAAGCGCGCCCTAGCGGCTGCTCCTCCTCATTTCTGCAGCCTATTTAAATGCCCTGGACAGAGAGCATGATGTTCCACTATTTTGCCAGGACGCCTGCTGTCATATGGGGACCCTGAACCACTGCATCAGCTACACCCTCCACCAAGCCAACTCAGGAACTGGACCACCAGGAACCTCAACACACAACAGCTTCCACAACGCAACCGCAAGTAGTCTGAGCCTAACATACCTGCCTTGTATTTCATACATGTTAGTGGACTGTGCTATCAAGTAGTCTGAGCCTAACATACCTCCCTTGTAATTCATACATGTTTGTGGACTGTGCTATTGATACCCAACCATTCCTGGAAGGCTCCCATGACCAGTATTGCATAGCCTCATCATTTCCTCATCTTATAGACTTTAGTTCTAGCCCTTGTCATAGCGATGCCATTAAAGGAATTAGCTCCTCCTAAAACTTCCATTTGTTACTCTGAGGTTGTGATGACTGTAACCCTAACTCTCTATGCAGATTGAGAGTGAAACCTGGGTTTACACCTGAGAAGCCTCCGCAGTTGTGATCCACGTTCTCTAACCTTTGACAGCTGTGCCATAACATCTACACATTCCACCGTGCTGCCAGATATCCATTAGACACACATCTTTAGTCAATGAACAGTCTCTTGCTTGTTTTTGTTATTTTTATTAGGGGATTGAACTTGGTTGGGGGAAATAAAATAAATTAGTAAAACTGCGTCACATTTCTCAAAAGATGCCTGACCCTAAACTTGACAGACTTTTACCTCAAGACACTTCTTCCTCCAGCACATTCTCTGACAGACTTTTACCTCAGAACACTTCTTCCTCCATTATACAACTTTACTGTCCAAGTCTAGTAATCCTGTCACGCCATCACAACATGACTAGGCCTCACTCTGAATATGTCCCAGTTAATTTACTTGATAACCCTTTATAGACCACGGGCTGCAGTTCCCCCTTTATGGCAGCAACCGTTTACTTGAGAGGAATAAATGGTGATAGACTACTGATCCCAGCGGGTCTGACTTGCAAATCCTGCTCGCCTTAATGGCTGCATTGATTTGACACAGACTCCACAGTCCCTCCCTCTGGCTCTACATCCATCTCCCATGACATGCCTCTTCCAGATCTCTTCACTGT
This sequence comes from Rana kukunoris, assembly GCA_029574335.1. NCBI lineage: Eukaryota > Metazoa > Chordata > Amphibia > Anura > Ranidae > Rana > Rana kukunoris. The sequence goes on from CM056052.1 coordinate 215,707,639, forward strand.
GCTTTCCACTCACTTACACCTGCCCTGGATCCTTCCTGAATGACTTTCTCTGGACTATGAATTCGAAAGAAAGAAAAACATACATTAAACAAAAATACATATCAAATCAGACATTCAATTTCAGACAGTAAATGATGCAGGTGTATTTTATGTGCTGTGTAAACCCCTAAAATAGATCATCTTACCAAAGATGCAACCATGCGAGCGGCCCAAGGGAGAGTGGCCTGTCCCGGAGGGCATGGGAGCCCCCACACACAAAAAAATACACCAATTGAGAGTCTAATGAAAAAATGGAATTGATTTAAAAAATGTATTAGCCACAGCAATTAATAAAATTAAATAAATGGTAGATAAGAGTAATTCATCGTACCAAAGAAAACTGGCTAAATCAAACAGATTCAAAAGATTCCACTGGACCTCTGTGGAATGAAAATAGGCCATAAAGATAATTGCATAAATTAAATCCTCCACTCCATGCTCCGGGACGAGTCACTCTTCACCGCTCGCATGGTTGCATTGAAATTTAAATTTCTGATTTGATATGTATCTTTGTTTAATGTATGGTTTTCTTTCTTTTGATTCATAGTCAAGAATTGATAATCGCTCTATAAAACCTTGTGAATATGTACAATAAAGCTCCTAAAGAAGCAGTAAACTTTATCTGTGAAACATGTAGAGCAATCAATACACAGATGGTATTATTGTCCTACATGTCACACTTGCATGACTATAGAGCTAATGTTGGTTGATTATCCTTGCTGTTTTTTTTAAAAAAACATTTTGTATTTTATTATATTTTTTTGTAATAAAACTATAAATTCTACTTGAGACTGTTATCTTTAGTTTTCATATGGTACCATCAAAGTCCATTCTAGCCCTTTTCCTCATATTATAACCATACCTCATATTATACCATAACGTAATATTTAACTATATTGCGGCACTTTTTCAATCGGGTTAACTTTAGTGTTTTTTAAAAAAAAAAACACGTTTGAAAAATTGCTGCGCAAATACTGTGTAAAATAAAAAGTTGCAAGGACCACCATTTTATCCCCAAGGGTATCTGCTAAAATATGTTTGAGGGTTCTGTTTAATTTTCTAGCAAACAAATTATGATTTTTACATGCAGGAGAAGTGGACTGTGTGGCAAGTGGTTAATTACCATAAGTAAGTAATATACAAATGTAGCGCCCCTGTACTTCCAAGGACGGCCGCTATTTAAATTCAGAGGGGGGTGAGAGAGTTACCTAGCTCTCATCCATGTGATTTGTGCCAGTTTGGCTTCTGGACTGTACTGTCGGTTCATTCTGTGTTCCAGAGGTGCCTTGCCACCCCGGGGCGACAGGTGGCGACAGTGGAGTTCAGATGGGAGCGCCTTCTTGCCAGCAGCCAATCAGAGGAGTTTTTCCCTCGCGGGGCATGCTGGGGGAGGGTACTTCTGGTTAGACGCCATTTTGGGTTCGTGGTTGGATCCGGTTGCGGCACCCACCTTCAGGGTGTGCGCACATCACGGGCCCCGGCGATATGGCCCGGGACCATGCTGGCCCGGAGCGACTAAAGTTCCAATGGGACCCAGTGACTTATTGGGTCCCTCCAGCTCAAGAGAAGATCCCAAGCGAGTTGTGCTGTTCGGTGGGGAGTCAGTCTGAGGAGAGCCAAGAGCCTGGCAATCCAATAGGGCCTAGACGAACCATCGGGGATCGTGGTACCAGACACTGGGAGTTTGTCTAATGGCAACCTGTCAGTCGGTCACCAAAATCAAGAGCTACCTGAGGGAGATTCCGGCAAATTACTTTTATTGAGAAGGAATCGCACCATTAAGCTGCGTTCCAGAGCAAGGGCCCGTGGCAGAGGCTTGTCTTCCTTCTCAAAGTTCCGAGTGATACCCTGGCTGCCAGTTCTGTGAGAGAGACTGTCCAGGTACACTACACCCACTCCGGCTGGAGTGGCGACAAAGTAAAGGTATCGTTGAAGCAGGACTGCTTCTGTATGGTTAAGGCCTGAATCTGCAATTCTTCTTTCACCATCTTTCTCTGTCTACCTCAAGTTAACTGTTTGCCGTGTTGGGCAAGAAAATAAAAGCACAGAAAACGACACCTTGCTCTTTGGACATTCCCTCAATGCTCACATCATCTATTCATCATCATACCCCTAGACGCATTACAGAGGTAACATGCCGATCCCAAATCTATCCATCGGCTCCTGAGGCGCTACACAAATAATTATTATATATTGTTTTTAAGGTAATATACTATAGTTTCAAAAACTGTACCCAAGCAGAATGCTTAAACGAAAAATTACTGAAGTTTGAAGTTATAACTTCAAACCAGTAATTTCACAGTAGATAATAGATAATACATTAATATATTTTAATCAAGCAAAATCATATATTATTTCTATATCTTATAACAGTACCTGTTCAGCAGGCAGCAGGTTCTAATTCTCCCTTATGACTGTGTGAGAAAAACATGGGATTTGGGGTAAATCTTATACCCATTAACCCATGTTTGCTCCTTGTAGCTAAGAGGGTTGGGCTGGATGGGAGCATTTGTCTTTCAGACACACTCCCCTTTCTTTTCTTTTTTTTAAGTTTAAGTTTAAGAGTTTTATTAAATAAATATCAGACAAATACAATCAGTGCTCTCAGTACAATCTTGAAGCGATACATACAGTGTAATTCAGCAAGTAGAGTAATGTACCTTTCCCCAGATACGATCAATAAAAAAGGGGATGTCGATATATAAAAAACAGAATAAACATAACACTGTAAATAAATATAACAAAAAAAAAAAAAGAGAAAATAAAATAAGGGCAAAGACCCAGGTTAACTTTCTGTAAGACAACTATGAACTTATCACGGTCTGCATATGAATTTCCATAGGAGATGGGTAGCCTGGAGCAGGCGATAGGCCTGTAATTCCGTTTCGACACCCCTAATGGGAACAAACTGTGACGAAAGGGGACCCATATCCTGAACCTAAAATTTGACCTCAAAGTCGTTAATCTATCTGAATGGCTTCTGATAGTCAAAGGGTCTGTGTGCCGAGAGAATGTCAGAAGACAACAAAGTGTACAAAATTGAGATGAAAAAAAAAAAAAAGCCTCAGAAAAAATTAAATCTAATGTAACAATCGGTTACAGCGTCTTGAGAGAGTCCAGAATCTTACTACTAAGATAGATCAGGAAACAAACAAATGGGAAATCCTGTGCAATTCTATGTACTAATGTGGAAGGATTTATTTTCCTTTTTTTTTTTTTTTCTCTCTTTCCCCTTCCCCTCTCCCTTCCCCTTTTCTCCCACACCTTCACCTCACAAACAACTTATTAAATGTAAAGGAACTGGTAAGGTGGGCTCGAGGACAGGGAGGGGCAAGAGTGAGAGACGCAACGAAAAACAGAGAGTAGAGTATAGAGCGAGAGAAGGACGTAAAATGGTTAAGTGGATTGTCAGCCTGTATGACCAGTGTTCATGGAAGGAGACATAGTTCCTGCCAGAAGGGGGACCCCCAAGTATCTGGCCCAAGGCTCCCAGACCGCCTTGAATAATTCCGGGGTGTTCAAGATAGAGCTGACCATTTTCTCCTGGGTCATGACCCAGGAAATCTTTCTTTTGGCTGCTAGAAAGGAGACTCTAGGCTGTTTCCACGCCCCTGCCAAAGTAGTTTTTGCACCCAGAAGCATAAAGTTTATTAACCTTTGCGTGTGTTTAGAAGCCTGGGGAAAATTAGCCCCTAGTAATGCAATTTGAGAGGTTTTCTCCAAGGGTACTCCCGTGACCTTTCTAATAAGACTAAAGATCTTATTCCAAAATCCTCTAATTCTGGGGCAATCCCACCAAATATGGATCATTGTGCCCTGAGCTTGACACTCTCGAAAGCAAAGTGGTGAGACAGTTGGGAACATTGTGGCCAGCCTGCTAGGGACCATATACCACCTCATCAAGACTTTTATATTGGCTTCTATCAGGGACGTGTTAACTAGTCCTTTAAAGGCTTTTGTTCCCACCCTGTGCCACTCTTCCAGGTCCCAGTCCATCTGCAGATCCCTCTCCCATGCCTCCATATATGTGAACTTGGTGCAAACCTCAGAAAGAGATGTATATACCGTGGAGATTCCCCCTCTGTGTTCTCTCATCCTGGAGCACCAGCGCTCATAACCAGTGAAGGTTCGAGAACTGGAGCTAGCATTCCAGAACAAAGACACAAAGTTGAAGATGAGAGAATATCGAGACCTCTCGTGGTCAGGCATACCCAACTTTGTTATACAATGCTCCAGGGAAAGTGGTCCGGTGGTTAGGAGAAAGTCTCCTATTCTGTAAATCCCCTTGTCCAACCACCATTGAAATGCTTTAACGTCCATTCCTGCTATAAATTGGGGGTTGTGAAAAATTCGGGTTAGGGGCCTAGTTCCTGAAATCAGAGAAGGAAGATGTCTCAGGTCATCCCAGACCTTCAACGCTTGGGACAGTGTTGGGGACATTATCGCAGGTCTAGATTTTTGGGGTATCCATAGTAAATTTTCCAGGGATAGGTCAGGGACCGCCAACCTCTCTATGTCCAACCAGTCAGGTTTCTCGCATTTAGAGTAGATAAAGGAAAGTTGGGCTAGTCTGGCAGCTTGGTAATATTTAAACAGGTTAGGGAGGCCCAGACCCCCCCGTGTCTTGGGTCCATATAAAACATTTTGGGCCAATCTATAACCTTTACCTTCCCAGATAAATTTGAGAATTTTACTCTGGAAAGATTTCAGTTGGTCCTTCTTGATAGCAATCGGGAGGGATCTGAATAGGTAGAGCAACCTGGGTAAGAGGGTCATCTTTATTGAATTAATCCTACCCACCCATGAAATTTTAAGTTGAGCCCACATCTGAAGATCAGTCTCCAATTTACGGAACATGGGAGGGAAGTTGGCCTGATAAAGCTGTTCAATCTTGGGGGTCAAATTAATACCTAAATAACGAATTGATGTATCTGCCCATTTAAAATCAAAATGAGGTTTCAGGGAGTCGATTACCGAGGGCCGTGTGGAAATATTTAGGGCCTGAGATTTATCGAAATTGACCCTAAGACCCGAGATCCTTCCAAAGGACCTGAGCAAATTACAGATGATAGGGAGAGAGGTAGTGGGGGAGGTGACAAAAAGGAGGAGATCATCCGCGAACAGAGGGCATTTGTGGACTTGAAATCCACAGATCACCCCTTTATGTCAGGCTCAGAATGAAGAGCTATCGCCAATGTCTCTATTGCTACTGCAAAGATCAGGGGGGAAAGGGGGCATCCTTGCCTCGTACCCCTTGCAATATTGATGGGATCAGAAAAATGTCCCTGTAGCTTGACCCTTGCTTTGGGCTCAGAATAAAGAGATTTCAGAATTCCCTGGAAACATTCTCCAAAGCCCCACCATTGCAGAATCTCAAAGAGGTACTCCCAAGACAGGGAGTCAAAGGCCTTCTGGAGATCCAATGACAGGAAGAGTCCCTCCTGAGGGGGGTCCCCAGACCATCCCGACTGAAGCAATGAGAGAATGTCTACCGCTCTCCTCACCTGGTCTGGACCCTGCCTCCCTGGGATGAAGCCGACCTGGTCCTTATGAATATAAAGGTGTATGAAAGAGTTCATTCTGTTTGCAAGGATCTTGGTCAGTATCTTTAGATCATTATTAATTAATGAGATGGGCCTATAATTTTCTACTAGTTCTGGGTCCTTGTCCGGTTTGGGAATAACTGTAATGTATGCCTCATTCAAATGTGGATGCAATCTTTCCCCTCCTCGTTTTGAGTTAAAGAAGTTTGTGAGGTGGGGCCCTAAGGTTTCAGCAAAAGTTTTATAATATGGCGTTGAGAGGCCGTCAGGTCCTGGTGCCGAACCCCCCTTTAGGTTTCTAATTACTTCCAACGTTTCGTCAACTGAAACTGGGGCTTCCATTAAGTCAATATGGCATTTCTGCAGGGTTGGGGTTGTTAGTTGGTCGAAAAAGGATTTAATTTCGGATTGTCTGGTTGCACCTGACCTTTGGTACAGGGAGGAATAGAAAGTTTCAAATTCTTGCAAAATGCGCATAGGATTAAGAGTAGTGGTCCCATCACCTGTTCTGATTTTGGGGAGTGCAAACGTACAGAACCTCGGTGAGAGCCTAGTGGCCAGCATTGTATTCATTCTATCTTTCTGTAAATAAAATCTTGCGTTACTCCAATTTAAGGATTTTTCGGCCCTGACAGTAAGCGATAAATTTAACGCCAGCCGGGCTGTATCAAGCTGTGCGACCTGGACTTTCGTCTGGTCCTTTTTATGTTCCCTGCGCAATAGTGTGAACTCCTGTTCAAGTTTATCTATCTCCGCGTTCTTTTCCTTTTTACCTTTAGCGGCTATTTGGATTCGTTTACAGCGGACAACAGTTTTGTGGGCGGCCCATAGAATCTCAGCCGAGGTTGCATCAACATTGTTTAACATGAAGTATTCTTCTATTGTTTTGTTGATTTCCGAGACTACGTTAGGATCCCCAAGAAGGGACTCATTTAGTTTCCAGTGTGATTTGAGGGAATCCGTATTTTGTGTTTGTATTGAGCAGATTACCATCGAATGGTCTGAAAGTGATGTGTCTTTAATAATGGCTTTATTCACCAGGGGGACATGTCTAGCAGAAATGAAGATATGATTGATCCTGGAGTATGATCGATGTGGGTTCGAATAGTGGGTGTAATCTCTTTTTGTCGGATTTAGTTCCCGCCATATATCTACCAGATTTAGCTATATGGGAGCTGGCTGTGACTGGGCGGGTTAGTCTGTTGGCCAAAGGTCTGGACTTATCCAGGCTCTGGTCAAATGCTATGTTTGAGTCGCCTCCGTATAATATTGATCCCTCTAAGAGGGGTTCCAAAGTGGTAAACATAGACTGGAAGAAGAGTTTCTGACCTCTATTTGGGGCATAGTAAGAGATAAAGGACATTATTTGTACATCTATTAAACTCTTAACCAGCAGAAACCTGCCGTCCGGGTCTCTATGTATTAGAAGGGGGTTGAATTTACAAGTTTTTGCAAAGAGAATTGCTACCCCTCTAGTTTTGTCCTCAGCATTTGCTAAGAAGAATTGTGGGTACTGAGCATGCAAAAATGCTGGGGTGAAGCTGGTTGGAAAATGGGTCTCTTGTAAAAGAATCACAGAGATTTTCTGGGAGTGGTATGACTGGAAGATCTTCCTTCTCTTAACGGGGGAGTTGGGAGTGCCCCAGCCTCTATCAGCCTTCAGACTAAGTGAATGAAAATGTAAGCATTTCAGCAATTATACTTAATCCAATATTATAACATTTCATGAAATAAAGTTATACAGAACACGGTCGGTGCAAACATATTAGTGCTCGTAAACAGGGGAAGAAAAAAAAAAAAAAGGGGGGGATTGGGGGGGGGGGGGCAAACGGGAGAGGATGTGTCCGAGAGAAGCCTTCAATAGCCAAGAGCAATTTTGTAGAAGGAGTTTAAGGACGTGAGAGTCCCTAATCACCCCCTAAGGGTATTAAATCGGGGGGAAAAGTAGAAACCAACAGTCTCAGTCCCCTGATCAGGTTTTTGCGGGATCCTTGGTGCGTCTACTTTTCACCATCTTCCAAGTAGGGGAAATAGGACTGGTCGGGGTGGGACGTTTGGAAGACCCTGCTTGAAGGTTTGACGTGTCCATTGCTGATTCCAATGAGATAAACCGAAGGGCAAGTAGGATTTTTTCTCCCTCAGCAAGTGTGGTGAAAGTGTAGGTCTTGCCTTTGTACGTGAATTTCAGAGCGAATGGGAATGCCCACCAATATTTAATTTCCTTCTGCGTCAGGATCACCAATAAAGGTTTCAGAGTCCTTCACCGTTGTATAGTTGTGGGGGAGATGTTGGCAAAAATGTGTATATCTTGACCATGGAAAGAAATGCGGGATTGCTGACGTGAGATTTTCATAATCTCCTCCTTCACAGTGTAGTAATGTGTTTTTACCACTATGTCCCTGGGGGAGCCGTCCTTCCTCGGGGGGCCCAAAGATCTGTGAGCTCTATCCAGCTCTAGCTTATGAGGAGCAATAGAGGGAAGCATGCTCTTAATGAGGTCCTGGACAGCTTTGGGGACATCTGTTATGGACTCAGGGAGGCCCCTGACCCTAAAATTGTCCCTTCTGGAACGGTTCTCAAGGTCATCTATTCTGCTGAGGGCCACGTCTAGTTGCTCTTGCAGAGATTGTATTTGGTCGGTGTTTTGGTTGGCATTAGAAACTGTGATATCAAGCTTATTTTCTATTATCTCCATCCTGGAGCCCAAATTCTGAAAGTCAATGCGAATGTCATTAGTTATTTTCAAAGCTGTTTGTGCAAGGCCCCTTTCAAGTAGTTCAGAAAACTTTTGAAACAATTCCCCTGCATTCTGAGGGACCAAAAGGTCAGCATTTCCTGAGGGGGGAAGAGTATTGAGGAGAATGGAAGAATCCTGAGGAGAATTAGTATAAATGGGTAATGTGGGTAATATCGAGGTTTCTGGAATAGCCATTGGTCCTGGTGTGGTGCCTGAGGTGCCCTGAGCTGAATGTGAGGAGAAGTTTAGTGTGTTGGTAGCCAGTACTTGCCTCACTTCAGAGCATTCCTCAGTATAGGAGACCTGCGGCTGAGGCGCGGCCGCCATCTTGGATTCGGCCATAGATTCCAGCGCCGTGTAATTTGTTTCCAGTCTTCTCCTAACTGTGCTGCTGTACATAGGGGTAACGAGAATTCGTTCCCCTGTCAAATTCTCTCAAAAACGGTTCGATTTACCGCCGTGAAACTGCTGCTATGGCCGGTGGAAGGCTGAGGCAGAGCGGAGCTCCCGGCTTAAGCGGCCATCTTGGACGCCTCCACACTCCCCTTTCTATGACACTGCAGTGAGAGGCAAGCCTCCACTGCAGCATTTTTATTGGACAGCTTGTTCCAATGGTGCTTTATCATTGGGGCTCCAAGCTGTCCATCCTCTCAGTCTGGTACATAGTGTCCTAGCTTGTATTTAAACTGGCCGCTTTGTATGAAGCTTCTGACAGACTGCAAAATAAGTCCCATATCTCTGGAATTATAGGTGATGGGTTGGACTTCAGCTACCTACCCCCTAAATTTGGGGTCTCTGTGACCCCAGGTCGTCAACTTACGACCCTTGAAGCTTAAGCATTTTTTTTTCATGTTCATGGCAAGTGCCTGCCCTGACTGCACGTCCCTACTCTGCAGTCTGCAGCTCAAGCCTTGATATGTGAACTGTGTAAAAACCCTATTGTTTGTGTTTGCTGCTCTGGCCCTCTTAAATACATGTTAGTGCAAATATTTTATATGACCCTTTAAACAATTAAAGTATGTAATTTTTGTCTTTTGAGAAATAAATTAACTGGGGGATTAAGAGAGTGATCTGAGATATGGTGGAGACATATCTATTTACCCACATTGAAGATTAACCACTTCCAGACCGCCTATCGAGTTTATACGGCGGCACTTTAAAGATGGATATCTCGGTAACGGCAGCAGCTGCTGCCACAACCGAAATATCCATCTTTAGTGTGAGCGGTCCTGTAAAAGATAACGGCGGTCTCCGCCGCGGATTTGCCGCAAGATCGCCGTTATCGGTGGCGGGAGAGGCCCCCCTCCCGCCGCTCTCCTGCGCCCTCCGCCGTTTACCGGAGCCTTCGGTAGTGGCGGAGGCGATCGCGTCCGCTCGTCTGCTGTGTGGGAATGCAAGTGAGGGAAATATGTCCCTCACCCGTCCCCATATGGCAGGTAAGCTTACCATATGCTCACCCGTCCCCATAGCTCTGCTGCTTAAAAATACACTGTTTGTTTTAAAGGGCCAGCGCAGCTACACAAACATGTTTTTCACTGATTCACTGACCACTGATTCAGTGGTGAATATTACCTGCAGCATAGCCCACACTACAAAACATTTGAAAAGTATTTGGAACTTGTTTAGCACCAGTGGCCGACACTATATCAATAGATATGTGAACAGGCCTAGGTCAAAGCTTCCAAGCTCAATTCCTCTGCTCACTCATTGTCATGTCAAGTAATATAATTCTACAAGACTTTTAGCAGAACAAGATGACCCAAGTAATATATGTATGTTTGGTTGTATTTTGCCAGACGACAGATATGTGGATTCAACACAATTACCGTGAAGGTCATTCCAATCTGGAAACTACTTTTCAGAGAGGTAAGATAAAAATGCTTTACTATAAAATAAATGCACTCTAGTTTTTATTGTGGCCTAACCCATATTATACAGTAATAACTGCATACCTAAGTGTAAAATACAGGTTCTTCACAAAGGGAAATATATATATATATATATATATATATATATATATATATATATATATATATATATATATATATATATATATATATATATGGGAGAAGCACATACACATGTGTAAATAAAATGTTTTTTTTTGATCTTCATATTATTAATAGGAAAAAAGTGGAAGTTAAAGAAACGTAATTTTATACGATTGTTCTAATGCTGTATGTCTTTGCCTAAAAACCTTCATTATGACTGATATCTATCACAGAAATGTTTATATTTATATAACTAATTGCCTTTTGTATTAAGCATCCACCTTACCAGATCATTAATTGGCAGGGGTCTAACAAAATAAGTCCAAGATGAGGGAAAGAAAAGCAACATTGGTAGTGCTAATTAATGTAATTTAATTCTCCTCTAATAAAACCTGTTTGCTTTTGTCAACATTGTCAGACAAGAGATGATTTCAATACACTAAATTAGATATTCAGTACTGTCATAGAATGTAGTCATAGCTTCTTAAACTGAAAATGTAACAAAATTCGACAGCTTGGTACTTACAGGACGAATTTTGGCCGGTTCAACAGAAACTCGTCAACATTCGGCCCATCTGCACGCAAGTACCAGCCAGCCAGCTTCTGTTAAACACTTGTGCTGGATAACCAGAATCCAATTGGCATCTGATCAGCACTTGCAGTCAATGAGCGTTGACCGGTGTGTCCTAGCGGGGGGCAGTATAACACAATATCTCAGTGGGGGGGATCGCTGTACTAACATTAAATGGGTAATAGAGCGAGCACCTCAGTTTTTTTTGTTCAGCCTGCTGGGTTAACTAAGAAAAAAAATAGTGTGTACTAAATGACAGACTTCCAGCTCCAGGAGCTGGAGGTTTGGGTGGGTAGAATAACGGACATATTTCTGAGTGAGAATAACAAACATTACAAAATTTACTTGCACTTGTTTGAAATCGTACATAGCCAATATTGCATACATCTTTCATTGCTTACTCACCTGATTTGCAAACATATGCAGTTAAAGGCCTGTTACCTTTTCTTTAGAGAAAGGAGAATCATAACTGAACAATCACAGGATTATCCGAAACATGAGAAAATGTGATGTGGTAATAAAATCTGTGTGTGGCTTGTTATCACTTGAAGCCAGCAAAAGAACAAGGCAAAGCTCTGTTCAGGATTTATGTCCAAATATTGGGTTATATATAGTATGACTGACTAAAGAGAGGCCCAAAATTCCAAATTACTTTTCCATAACTCATTGGTGAAATATGTCATAAACTAAATAACATTTTTTATTACCATCATCAAAAATTAAACCACTTATGTTTTTTACTGTGACAATCTTGTGACTACAAAATATGTGAGTAAGGTTGTTATTTTGACATTAAAACTGTACAGTTATCAGATAACAAATTGTGCTTTCAGAGGACTTGCAGTTTGCATAGCCACTGAATTGTATTCAGCAAACACAGTAAAACCTTGGTGTCAGGTCATCTGAGACACGGTGACAAGTGCACCCTGTAGGAGACAGGGATGCACCACAGGGTAGTGAACCCTTAGCCGACTGCTGCGATCGGCGAGGAGTAGTGAACCCAAGATCCCCCAGGGCGTGGAATCTAAGACCCAGCTTGTCTTCACCAGAGCCTCTAGTGGTGAGGATGGGTTTTGCCGCAACTGGATCCAGGTCGCAACCCCTGGAATCCCCTGGGTCACGCTCCACAAGGTGAGAGGGGGAAGCAGTCAGCAGGACAAGCGTAGTGATGGAAGCCGAGGTCAACTGGCAGAACAGGGTAACCAGGGGACAGGCCAAAAGGTTGGGGTCACAGGCAAGCAAGCGTGGTCAGGGACGAGCCAAATCGGTACACTGGAAGTTAACAATACACAGCAGACAGAACCTAGGCAAGAACACTGTTGAACAGCACTGCAGGCCAGAAGTGCAAGAGTTAATATAGACTTTCTGTATGGCTCCACCCAGGCCATCCCAGGAAGTAAAGAGATAAAAGGGTGAGCAGTACAGGGTCAGGCCTCTTAATGGACAGATGAAGGACAGGTAAGCTGCCAGAGTATTACATATCCATGACACTTGGATTGCAAACATAATTCGGTCTGGAAACATGCTTGTAATGCAAAGCACTTGTATATCAAAGCAAATTTTCCCATAAGAATCAATGGAAACTTAAATGATTTGTTCCACAACAATTTATTCAAAAGTCCTTCAGCTTATAGTCTATATAAAAAGATTATAGCAATTGTGTAACCACAAAATCTCAATCCACAAATGGCAGCCTGCACAATGGGAATTAGAATCAAAATTCATCAGAAGCTACAGAGTATAAAAGAGAATAGAGATGCCTCCAAGTGTATCAATATGGTTACATTTAATGAAGGTACAACCTTTAGCAACTCGCATGGTTAATTAAAAGAGGCACATCTGAGTATGTAGGCATCTGAGTTAAAGCTGTCCTCGTAGAGTAGACCATCCTCCACACCGCCGATCGGTAAGACTACCCTGTAGTAGAGCAATCTGAAAGCGAAGCTTGAAGAGCTTGTGAAGCGCAGTGTGGAAGGGAAGACAACGATGGCGGTGCGGAGGATGGTCTATGCATACGGTTTTATCCTGGATGCCTGCACACTAAGGGCCAGATTCAGGTAGAGTTGCGCTGGAGTATTTCGATATGCGCCGCGTAACTGTGAAGATGCGCCGTCGTTTCTATGTGGCCGTACCCACCAAACTAGATGCGCCCAATAACGGGCCATTTCCGACCGGCGGAACGTTCCGACGCCAGAGTATCGTCAGCGCTTAATTTCGCTTGGCGCATCAGGCGCAAAGTTATTTCTACAAAAGGCTGCTTTATCTTTACTCCAGACAGCCACAGGTCAGCAGGAGAGCAGCTACAGCAGCGTTACCGACGATAAGAGCTAGCTGAGCACCCCCACTTGCAGGACAACACCTCTGTCCATGCTTGTCTGTCAAATTTTACAGCCATGGAGGAAGACATCATAGGTCTCCATAGCCGAGATGACGGCTGTCAGCTCCTGGCCATTAAAGTTCAGCTTTCTCCTGTGTGTTTGCGGGGAACGGGAGCAGCCATCTCAGAACAAAAGTAACATCACTGCGGGGAGGGGGAGCAGGATATACTTTAGTGCCGGAATGGCGCTTCTACGGGCGCATTTAAACGCCCAACGGAAGGCATTGCGCTGACGTTTCCCGTGAAGTGGTGCCGACGGAAGTTGTGAGCATGCGCACAAAGGGGGCGAGTGGAGCCTCACTCACTGCGCATGCTCCGTGGTTGATGCGCTGAACGTAAGCCTCTGCGCTGGGCTCCGCCCATCATTTACATATGATCACACCCACTTCCCCTTGCGTCGGGTTACGCCAGCGCATTATCGTTACTCTGGCGCAAGTTTACGCGCAACTGCTATGTGAATAACAGTACTTGCGCCGAAAGGGTCTTCAGAGTAACGTAAATGAGAAGCGTTACTCCAGAGGAAAGATACTCCCATCTACCTGAATCTGGCCCTAAGGCCGTGTACACACGATCGAACATGTCCGCTGAAACTGGTCTGCGGACCAGTTTCCACGGACATGTCAGATCGTGTGTACGGCCTAGCGGACAGGTTTACAGCGGACAAAAATGTCTTAGCATGCTTAGAAACTTGTCCGCTGGAAACTAGACATGTGCAGACTGGAGTATTTTGTTTTGTTTTTTAGTTTTCGGAAAATAAATTTTCCGGAAAATAAATTTATTTAGTTACTCCAGAAAATCGTTCTGATTTATTTTGTTTTTCATTGGGGAATAGCTTTCGTCTGAAAATCCAGATATTATACTTGGTTTCTGTCGAATGGTGTTGAATGGTCAAAGAATATTCGACGGAACATCGAAACTTTACGCCAAATCTTACATTTCCGGTCGAATAATCCGCCTACAAGAATTCTAATGTTGTATGACTAGTAAGAATCTATAATCTCTCTATAATGTGGATGTCGAATCTATTCTCTCTCTATAATGTCAAATCTATTTTCTCATTAATCAAAATCTATTCTCTGTAATGTCGAATCTATTATTTCTATAATGTCGAATCTTTTCCCTATAGCGTCAAATCTTTTCCCTATAGCGTCGAATCTTTTCCCTATGGCGTCAAATCTTTTCTCTATAATGTCGAAAAGTACCGTATGTGTGTGTATATCAGGTTCGATAGACAGATTGCTATTCACTGTATTCAGTCAGCGTCATGTCGAATCTCTCTATATAGAATTGTTATCGCAACGAAAACGAAAATAAAGCATTTTTTATGTCGGATCTTTCGGTTTTCGTTTTCTGCGCTTTCGCTATCGTTTGTTAAAACGATAGCGAAAATACCTGATTCGAAAACGAATGCACATGTCTACAGGAAACCTGTCCTTCGGACATGTCCGCTGGTTAGTACGCCTAACCAGCGGACCGAAATCCCCCGCATGCGTCGAATTGATTCGAGGCATACGTGGAAGCATTTTACTTCCTTGTTTGCGCACGTCGCGGCGTCAACGTCACCGCGTTGTCTTCATACACACATCAGAACAAAATATCCCAGGAGACATGTCCGATGAAAACGGTCCGTTTTCATCGGACATATCTCCTCGTGTATACGCGGCCTAACAGTAGATGTGCCCGTTTTAATCATCAACCATGTGAGTTGCTAAATGTTGTATCTTCATTAAATGTACCAATTATGCTACACTTAGAGGCACCTCTCTTCTCTACTTAGTTATGATATGACACTACTTGAATACCAAGACATCGCTCGTTTAGCAAGACAAAATTTATAAACAAATGTTGCTTGTCTTACAAAACACTCTCAGACCAAGTTACTCTTAATCCAAGGTTCTACTGTAATGAATTCTACAAAACAACATATTGTTATAACGTGTTCTGAAATAGAAAAGCATGAATGCTATCAGCCATGAGCCAGTTTTAATAACTGTATGCAGTACAAGCTACTGTATTGTTAAAATGTCAATTTCTGCATTATGACTTTTCACTTTTCTTTTCTGCTATATAAACTGTGAAAGTGTTGAATAGAAAAAAAAGTAAAGCAAAGATAGGTAACAGGATAAATTATATTAGTGAGGAGAACATCATGTTTAACCAAGACTGCCAAATTGAATAACATTTTTGAATTGTATCTATAATGATCCCAAATCTAAAGTTTTAAAAATCCATTTATTATATACCATAGATGCTACTTTTTGCATTCTTTCTGTGTAAAAGCTTTTAAAGCCAGTATACAATCTCAAAATAAAGTGTAACTTAAGGTATTTTTTTAGTTTGAGTACAGTGGAGGGAGATTGGAACACATGTTAGTCTTTGCCCCATTAGGGAGATTCATCCGCTCTATTTGTCCTTTTTACCATTCAAAATCAATTTTTTTTGGGTTGGTTTTAACCCCAATAGAGAGGAAATCTTCCAATGAGGACACTAATTCTGATGACCCTGGTGACCCACCAGGATTCTCTGACTTTGGAGGAATTTCCTCTCACTTACCCTTTTGGCTATGGGACAGGAAGTGAAAAAACACAATAGATATGTGCAATTCGCTTTGTTCCTAATTAGTTTTCTAAAGAATTTCGACAAATTCATTCATTCGGAAATATACGAATTAACAAAAACCCATTTAACACATTTTTCAGAATATATAGAAAATTTGTAATTTCTTAAAATTCAAAAATCCGAAAACCCCAAATTTTTTTACATTTTAAAAATCTAAAATAATAACTAACTAATATTAACTTAACTATTACTATCTATTAAATTATAGGTATTGGAATTTCTTTTCACCTTTGGCTATTAGTGAACGTAATGAATATGAATTTATCCAAAGTTACAAATTATTTAAAAATAGGAATGCCGTATCTAAACAAATGGAACGTAACAAATGAAAAATAATAGATAACAATAATAATAATAATAATATAATTTATTTATTTGTATTATTGTTATTTTTATTAATTTGTTCCTTTCCATTTGATTAGAAGTGGCATTCGTTATTTCGGATGATTCGTAATTTTGGAAAAATTTGTATTCTTTACGTTCACTAGCCAAGTTTGAAATGAAAATTACAATACCTATAATTTATTAGTTAGTTAGTTATTCTTTAACATTTTTGGATTTTCTTAGTTATTTTTTTTAATTTTCAAATTTACGATTTTTTTTTATTTTAAAATGTAAGAATTTTTCAAATTTATGAATTTACGAATTGTGATCATAACGAATGACCCTGAAAAATGAAAAAAAAAAAACAATGAAATGAAAACAAACACATTTTTCTTCAGTGCACATGTCTAGAACACAATGGGCAAAAAAAAAAAAAGTTTTGCCTTTAGTTAGTTAGTTAGTCTGTTCAATAACAGGGTTGTGGCTTGGTTCTGTGGGGGAGCCTTAAATAAAAGGGGAGACTTATTTCCAGAGGGACAGAGTAAGAGCTCTCCTGGGCAAGAAGTTGTGTTTAATGTAAACCTGAGATAAGAAGCTCTTCTGGCCCCCCCTGAAAAAACTACCCAGGGAATTAGGGGCTTGAACCTTTACACTGCTGTTAATTTAGATACTATGAACATATAATATTTTCACTTTTGGGTACCAGTGGGATTTATATGATTGATGATAGGGGAGAACAGACTGATATTGGTAAAGATTATTTTGCCAAAGCAGACCATTGATCTGCTAAGACAAAAAGTGTGACTCTTTATTTTCTTAATTTAGGTTTTTACTTTTTCACTTGTGTGTATTTAGAGTAGTTTTTTTTTAGGTTCAAGAACAGGTCCAAAACAATGAAAAGGAGCTTCCTTAAAAGAGATGTGTGGCCAAAGATTTTTTAAACAATACTTCTCTTCTGGGTAACAGTTGTGCACTTGTCTTCTCATGTGACCCAGAATCAGCCAAGAGTGGACTAATGCCTCCTGTCGGCTTATTTCACAGAGCCGCTTCAGGCTCTAAGGTTCTGGAAGGATCCCAACCATATTGTCGGATCCACCTAGATGTCTGATTGGCAGCTGGCTCTGCCTATCAGTGCATGGTTGAGAACTGGAAACCAGACGCTCCCCACCTTCTCCAGCTGGGTGCACCAGGGGGAGTGCTGAAGGAAAAGAGCAGAGATCAGCGACTGACAGTCATAACTCTCATCTGAAAAAAGACCAAGAACTCCTGTCAAGTTTGAGCACTTTCAGGCATAACGGTGTCATTAATGGTGGTAGTGGGACATCGGTATGGTTAGTATAATCACTTTACTCAGCTGTTTAAAAACAGTAAATGGTTGGTTGGAGTAATAAATTACAGTTTTAGAGTAATAAAAATAATATATTTAATAATAATTTCACAGTTGCAAAACAATGTGCTAATTTATTAAGTCTTGTCTTTTACAGGTTTTCAACCCATTTTATGTTTTTCAAGTTTATTCTTTAAGCATATGGATTGCTACATCATACTATGAATACAGCTTAGCTATTTTATTGATGACTTTCTTGTCCATTTCTGCAACTGTATATAATCTAAGAAAGGTATGTATGTTTGCAATTGCTTTTCAATGTTTTCTTTGATTATACCCTAAAAATAACTATAGATTTCATCCTATGTTTTTCCTTTAGCAATCTGTCAAACTGCACAAAATGTCTTCATTCAATAACAGCATTATGGTTACAGTGCTTCACAAAAATGGAGGTAACAGTGATAGAGTGATAGACATATGTAAGGACACAATTTCTAATACAAATGAACAAATAAACACATTTGTATACTAATAAATATCTATCCAGTTGTTACGTTAAAGCTCAACTCCAGGCAAACATCTAAACACACCAGTGAAATTATTTCTGTATAACCAGCCCTAATATTTACACATTGATGATAGAAAGCTCTGCAAGCCTGGTGACCTTATATTTCTTTCCCGAAGGTAAGCAACAAACCTAGGTCACCTTCTTGCCCCTGGTCTGTGACTGGACAATGAAGGAACCTCATCTTCTTATGTTCCTTGTCAGCATATGTGCATGTAGGTACCTGATTGGCCAGTACAGTGCTTTCCTCTCCAAGTCTGAATGTTGATGTTCAGTAGACGTGAAATTCGTTTTGGTCCAAATACAAATTCGGACAATTTTTTTGTCATTGGTTATATTTGGTTATTTTCCAAATAAAATAGTAACACATAGTAACACATTTATTTAAAATCTATTAAAAATCGATTCAAATTCTGTGTGAAGAAATAGCTGGCTGTTAACAACTTAAGCCCCAGTCCATTATGCAGCTAAAGGACCAGGCCCCTTTTTGCGATTCGGGACTGCGATGCCTTAACTGACAATTGCGCGGTCGTGTGACGTGGCGCCCAAACAGAATTGGTGTCCTTTTTTTTCCCACAAATAGAGCTTTCATTTGGTGGTATTTGATCACCTTTGTGGTTTTTGTTTTTTGCGCTATAAACAAAAATAGAGCAACAATTTTGAAAAAAAAACTATATTTTTAACTTTTTGCTATAATAAATACCCCTCAAAAATATATATATATAAAAATGTTTTTTTTCCTCAGTTTAGGCCGATACTTATTCTTCTACATATCTTTGGTAAAAAAAATTGCAATAAGCGTTTTAGCGTCTACAAAATAGGGAATAGTTTTATGGCATTTTTATTAATAATGAATTTTTTACTAGTAATGGTGGCGATCAGTGATTTTCATTGTGACTGCGACATTATGGCGAACACATCGGACACTTTTGACACTATTTTGGGACCATTGTAATTTTTACAGCAAACAGTGCAATAAAAATGCACTGTTTATTGTGAAAATTATACTGGCAGTGAGTGGGTTAACCTGTAGGAGGCGCTAAAGGGGTTAAGTGTTCCCTAATGTGTGTTTCTTACTGCAGGGGGGCGTGGCTGGGTGTGTGACATCACTAATCGTCGTTCCCTATGACAGGGAACAAGTGATCAGTGACAGGCTCACGAGGAAGCATGGGGAGAGATTTGTTTACACTTACCTCTCCCCCTTCTTCAGCTCTGTGATCCGATCGTGGGACAGCGGCGGCGATCGTGTCTGTGGGTCCAGCAGGCACGGTCACGGAGCTCATTAAAAACAGCATGGTGTCCCCGTCACCCCCAGTCCATACCAGGCCCTTCAGGTCTGATATAGATTCTAAGGGGAACCACGCCAAAATTAAAAAGAAAATGGCATGGAGTCCCCCCAAAATACATACCAGACCCTTATTCGGGCATTCAGCCTGGCAGGTGAGGAAAGGGGGGGGACAAGCAAGCACTCCCACCTCCTAAACCATACCAGGCTACGTGCCTTCAACATGGGGGTGGGTGCTTTGAACGGGACAAGGGCCTCACTCCCACAACCAATTCTGGTGGTTGTGGTGGTCTGTGGGTGAGGGGCTTATTGTAATCTGGAAGCGTCCTTTAACAAGGGGGCCCCCAGATCCCAGCCCCCCTATGTGAATGAGTATGGGGAACACCTGGCTACATTACCCAGTGGCACTGCCCCCTTCTCACATCACAGATGGGTGCATGCTGGGTCCTTGTTAAAGGGGGCTTCCAGATTCCAATAAGCCCCCTGCGTGTAGACCCCAACAACCACAGCCCAGGGTTGTCGGAAAGAGGCCCAAAGGGTGCTTTGGGGTAATGGGGAAGAGCACCACCTCCCCCAAAGCATCCACCCCCCCATGTTGAGGGCATGTGTCTTAGTATGGTTTGGGGGGGTTTAATCTTCCCCCCTCCTTTCCTGACCTGCCAGGCTGCATGTCTGGATATGGGTCTGGTATGGATTTTGGTTGGGACCCCACACCATTTTTTTAACTTTTATCTATTGCCCGGCAATTGTAGACATTGTTCTTTTTACATTCATCTGTCAGTGGAATTTATAGCTGTTAAGGACCCGCTGCTTAACAACCAGCTATTTCTTTACACAGAATTTGAATTGGTCAATCCCTTTTCGACAGATCCAAATTCAAATCATTCTGAAAAGTTGGAATTCATTAAAAAATTAATAATGAAAACAAATTTTAATGAAAACAAAACACATTTTAAGAAAAACTAAACAAAACTAAATGACTCCTGAACCCAAACTAAACAAATTGAATAACGAAACAAAATTAGTAACATAACGAATCTATTCAAAACTAAAAAAAAAAATGTTTCCATTTTTCCACTTGTATAATGTTCATTGGATGACAGGGGGCTGAAGTAAAGTCAAATTCAGAAACCTCCTCTATTTGCATAAAAAAAAAATCATATTTGAAATAAATACGCAACTGCATTGATTCAAGTTGTAATATCTGCCTGGAGTTCAGATTTAAAATGTTTTGCTTTTTTTTTTTTTCTTCCACTGAATTGACATGATTTTTTTTCCAGAGGTTGAAGAAGTGCAGTCCCAGTCTTTGGTCCCTGGAGATGTTATTGTACTAGGTAGAAACAAACTTTTTCTGCCATGTGATGCCATATTATTAAGTGGTGGATGCACTGTGAATGAAGCAATGTTAACCGGTAGGTAATTAGTATTTAGAAGCAGCACTATTAAACAAGTTATATTACAGCCAATGGGCCTGATTAAAAAGGAAAATCGAAAAAGAAATGCACAAGAGCAGGAAGAGATTGCTGTGAACTGGCAAGCTTGCATTGCCGGTTAGTCTTTGTGTACTTGAAATCAGAAGTTAATGAAATCGGTTAATATTCCAGCTAAATTGTGCACTCTTGTTCAATGCAATCCATATTTGCAGTATGCAATGGTCTGACTATTCAAATATGGTTGATTTTGTGTATTATGTATAGATACTGTATGTTACATTAAGAATATGTGTTTTAAATGTTAGCCTAAATATTGGAAATGGGAGACAATCCTCAAACACTCTATAACTTTACCACAATCTGATTAAATCTTGAAAACAACAGCCAAGTCTTCTCAATGTGTGGTATGCAAGAATAAATATATAAAATCTTAGTGTTCTGGTATCAAACTCCTAAAGGTTCTTCATTCTTTTAAACCAGAAGTGTCAGGGATATGTAGGTGATGTAAGATAAAAGACAAAGGATATATATTTTTTTTAAGGCAGAAGGTTTTGTAGTTTAATGCATTCTATGTGTATAAAAAAGAAAGTGCAATCAGCGCAAAAATACAAAGGATCAAAATAATAATAAAATATACTATTAAGTGTAAAAATGAAAAATACTCAAAGAGTGGATTTCATATGGATGCAAGCTGAACACCAAAAAGGACAATCACAAAATCCCTGAAGTAAGTATATCAAAAAGAGCAGTGCAGCGCAAACCTAGATTACATAATAATAAAGATAAATATGCTCATAATAGTGAAAAAATAAACACACAAATGATTAATAGCAGTGTGAAAGTAAATAAAAGAAAGTCCAAATTTGCAATGTGCAAACAACTTGGAAGAAAAAATCCTGTGATCAAGAAAATCAGAGTATCTTCACCATGTGACTGGAAAACCAATATTTCAAATGTGATCCCTTCACCAGTAAAGATGGGTACTCTCACCTCACACAAAGACCTTTGTTTTACCAAAGGTCTAATAGACATAGATCAATGGTAGGAAATCCAGATGGCTTAAAGATGTAGGGGCAGATTCACATAGATGTAATCTTCCGCTGCGTAATCGAAATACGCTACGCTGCCGTCTATCACCAGACTCTACGCCGAATTCAGGTAGTTTTTTTGCGCGTACGCTATTGTATCGTATTTTTTTTCCGCCGCGCAATCGAAATACGTGAGTAGGGGGCGTGAAGCATTTAAATTAAGCGCGTCCCCGCGACGATCGAACTGCGCATGCTCTGTTCAGGAATTTCCCGCCGTGCATTGCGCGAAATCACGTCGTGACGTCATTCGTTGTTTGAGTAGCGGCGTTTACGAACATTCCTATTCCCGGACGACTTACGTTAAAAATAATAAAAGAAATCGAAAAACGTTGAAATTCGACGCGGGAACGACGGCCATACTTAACATGGGCTGTCTAATATTAGACCAGCAAAAAGCTGGTATAGTGAAACGGAAAAAAAAGATGACTAAAGGTGCCGTAAGAGATTGCGTTTGAAGAGCGAAATTTTGTGGATTCCAGGCAAAAGCTCATTAGCATACCATGAAGGTGAAAAACAACAGGAAGTCCGCCCAGTGGCCGCAATTTTCAGGCAGCGTAGATCTGAAGGCGTACTAACACGTAATAAAGTCGAAATTTAGCACGCAGGTGTCTTTTCATGGTTTGAGGATTTCGACTAGCGTAAAAACGCTCGTAAATCGAAATTACTCCTGTCTAACAACATTTACACAGGCGTAATCGCTTTGTGAATCTAGGCCGTATACTTTTTGGCTGAAGGACCCGGAGATAAGCAAGTATCCTCAGTGGCACCAACGGACCAGTATGCAAAGAAAAAAAGGCCAAATCTAAGAGCTTCCATAAAAAACCAGGTCTCTTTAATGCGTAAAAACATGTGCAGGATACTCACATTTAGGTAGAAAATACAGGCATATAACACCATGAAACAAACAGCTCGAATGAAGATGTGGGACAACAACGAGTGACGTGGGATGGTTCCTGACCCCGGACGCGTATCGTAATACAACTTCCTCAGCAGGGAAGGGATCACATTTGAAATATTGGTTTTCCAGTCACATGGTGAAGATACTCTGATTTTCTTGATCACAGGATTTTTTCTTCCAAGTTGTTTGCACATTGCAAATTTGGACTTTCTTTTATTTACTTTCACACTGCTATTAATCATTTGTGTGTTTATTTTTTCACTATTATGAGCATATTTATCTTTATTATTATGTAATCTAGGTTTGCGCTGCACTGCTCTTTTTGATATAATGCATTCTATGCATTAAAATGAAAAACCTTCTGTGTGCAGCTGTCTTCCTCAACCCCCCCTAATGCTTACCTGAGCCTTCTCCAATACAGACATGTTGCAGGAGAGACTCATCTGTTCGGGACTCTCCCTTCTAATTGGCAGAGACACACAGCGGGTGACACTGGCTCCCGCTGCTGTCAATCAATGTTAGTGAGCCAATGAGTTGAGATGGGTGCAGGGCCAGGCCACAGCTCCATATCTCAATGGACACACAGAGCAGCTCAGATGCTACCATAGCAATCTGCTTGCTGTGGGGTCACTGGGCAGAAGGGGGGGGGCATCAGCCCCTGAGAGGAACCTGAGAAGTGGATGATCTGTGCTGCTCTGTGCAAAACCACTGCACAGAGCAGGTAACTATGACATGTTTGTTATTTTTAACCCCAAAAAAACACAAAAAAACCTGATCCCTCTAGATCCCTTCCACTGCTTGCTGGGGTTACCCTTTCATACCATTTTGAATTTCTCCAAATAATTAGTTATACATGTTTTAGCAGCAGCCAGGAGGCTCGTTTTCCTTAAATGGGATTTCCTTGTACCCCATCTAGGCCCAACTTCTGAACCCCATTGTAGACATTTTGATAATGGAGCACCTTACAGCCTTTCAACAGCCACATTTACTGTATGTAACAGTCTTATATAGGAATTGTGAGATTTGTTTATTTTGAGTTTAAAGCACAATAATTACATATGATCCTTTAGAGCCAGTTCACACTTCGTTCCTGAAGACGACTTCAGAGGCGATTGGCAAAATGACTTCTGTATAGAAGTCAATGCAAGTCGCCCCGAGTCGCCCCTAAAGTCG
Organism: Rana kukunoris; assembly: GCA_029574335.1. Lineage (NCBI taxonomy): Eukaryota > Metazoa > Chordata > Amphibia > Anura > Ranidae > Rana > Rana kukunoris. The sequence continues at coordinate 215,731,609 of CM056052.1, forward strand.
TACAAGATCCTTTTTCTAAGTCGGAGCAACTTGCGTCGCTCCTATTAGAACGGTACTGGTGAATAGAATGGGGCACGACTTGTCAGGCAGCTGAGTCGCCTGACGAGTTGCCCCAGTGTGAACCGGCTCTTACTAAAACTGAACATTGCATAGTAGCCAAATTAGCCCTTCAGCTTTTTCAATTAGGTTTTGACATAAAACATGGAAGCTGATTTGTATGCTGAGATCCACCAGATTTTGCACTCTGCTTTTAGTAAATCAGCCCCATTCTGTCATGCATACAGCCATGATTTCTGGAAGTTTTATCTCTGATGATCATTAACATTTTCTTTAGTTCCTATATTTGTTTCTTTAAGAATTTTTTTGTTCTGTGTTTTTCAATTCTACGGCATTGTCCTTATCTATACTTTAGCTTTGCATTAAGGCTAGATCTTGTTTATTTCTCATAAAACCCTGGAGAATTTTTATACAATCTTAGTTGCATATTTCTGGTTAATTAATCTTTCATCATCACTACATTATATATTGTTTTTGTCTACTATGACAAAATGTGTTTACTAGTGCTTTTATGTTGTCAACAGTACTGTAGGACACAAGATTCCACAGTACTTCTGCACTGTTTTGTAAAATGTTTTATAAAATTTTTAATCAAAAGTACAATTATAAAAAGAAAAAATTATAATGTGAAAAGCACCATGACTGGCAACTAAGGTATGAAAGATGTGTGCACCACAACAAAAGAGCTGGCTGTTTGTTATGTTGTTGGAACAAATAAGTGTAAGTATGGTTATTCATTTTTTCTACAAGAAACCTTTACAATTAACCACTTCAATTCGGGGTACATTAACCCCTTCCTGCTAAAACCAATTTTCAGATTTCAGCGATGTCACAATTTGAATGACAATTGCATAGTTATGCTATAGTATACCCATATAAGCATGTTATCTTTTTTTCCCCCCACAAATACAGCATTCTGTTGGTGGTATTTTTATCACCACTGTTTTTATTTATTTTTTGCTAAACAAATTAAAAAAGATGGACATTTAAAAAAAAAAAAGTTTCTCTTTGTTTCTGTTATAAAATTGTATAAATAAGTATGTTTTCTCCTTCACTGATGGGCACTGATAAGGCGGCAGTGATGAGGAAGCACTAATATGCAGTACTGATAGGCAGGACTGATATGTGGCACTTATATGGAGCACTGATGGGCAATGATAGGTGACACTGATTGGATGCACTGATAGGCAGCACAGATGGGCACTTATGGATGGCACTGTTAGGTAGCACTGAGAAGGCACTGACAGGCATTACTGCTGGGTACTAATTGGCTTGGATACAGCAGCAACTTCCTATTTAACATCTGTGTGGGTTTGGATGCATGTTCCTTATTTCGCAGTGTCTGCATACGCCTGTACACTTGTGTGACCGAGGCCAAGGAAAATACTGTATCCTAGGTCAAAATTACATGTTCCTGGTTCAGAACTATGGTCTCCTGCTCCCCCTTGCCCATATTTGTATTAAATGATATTATATATTCACAATACATACGTCGAAAGTGGAACCACAAATGTAAGGTCACCTTATTGACTTTTAGCATGTTTCCTCCTTTAGGAGAAAGTATTCCAGTGACAAAAACACCTCTTCCAAATATTGACAACTCCATTCCATGGATGGCACACAGCGGTGATGACTATAAGAGACATGTGCTGTTTTGTGGAACTGAAGTGATCCAGACAAAGGGAAATGGGCAAGATCTCGTTAAAGCTGTTGTCCTACAAACTGGTATGCTATACATGAGTTATTCTTGTATAATTCTCTATATATACATGTTTTTGTCATAAAAACATTAGGGTGGATTTTGGGGATCTCCTATTTTTTGTGACTTTTCTTTTCTACTTAAACTTTGCAAAAGGGTGATTGATGGGGGCTTTAGAGTGCGTGGAAAAATGTAGGCATGGCCATGTATGTATGTGTGTATGTATTGGGATAGAGAGGGGATGGGTTTAAAGCACTGCCAATTTACTTTTTGCTGTCTGTGTACCATTAGAGAGATTTCCCTAAAGTGAAAATGTCCCTTAAGGCCGGGTTCACACCAATGCGCCTTTCCCCAGGCTAAAATCAGACCTGAACTGGTGAACCAGCACGCACCGGACCCTGCTGTGCACCGCATGTGGCGACAATGTGAACCCGGCCTAAAACAGTATCTATCCAGGTGGGTATCACCTCAAATCACCAGATGCAGATAACCAATGAAGTGTACAGTAGATGACAAATGTGATTGACTGCTTGAACACACCCTGTACAGTATACCAACTAATCCTTTTGCTGCCAGAGCCCTTTTTCGCTTTTGCATACATGTTTAAATGCACATTTGAGGCCTGAAGATTATCTAAAACCCTCAAGCTAAAGTTAATTTTAGTGAAAACAAATGCTAAATATCACCACATTTTTGTGAAATATAGAAGATGAGGCTACACCGAGTAATGAGGAACTGAACATGTCAATAAAAATAAACAATAAATAGCGCAAATCTATAAAAAGTCCTCAATTACATGAACCATTCTTAAAATCAACAATGATGGACTCCTATCAATTATATATATATATATATATATATATATATATATATATATATATATACAGTACAGACCAAAAGTTTAGACACACCTTCTCATTCCAAGCGTTTTCTTTAATTTCATGACTATGAAAATTGTAGAGTCACACTGAAGGCATCAAAACTATGAATTAACACATGTGGAATTATATACATAACAAAAAAGTGTGAAACAACTGAAAATATGTCATATTCTAGGTTCTTCAAAGTAGCCACCTTTTGCAGCAGACACATCTCTAGAACAACTGTTAAGAGGAGACTGTGTGAATCAGGCATTCATGGTAGAATATCTGCTATGAAACCACTGCTAAAGAAAGGCAACAATGAGAAGAGACTTGTTTGGGCTAAAGAACACAAGGGATGGAAGTTAGACCAGTGGAAATCTGTGCTTTGGTCTGATGAGTCCAAATTTGAGATCTTTGGTTCCAACCACCGTGTCTTTGTGCGACGCAGAAAAGGTGAACGGATGGACTCTACATGCCTGGTTCCCACCGTAAAGCATGGAGGAGGAGGTGTGATGGTGTGGGGGTGCTTTGTTGGTGACACTGTTGGGGATTTATTCAAAATTTAAGGCATACTGAACCAGCATGGCTACCACAGCATCTTGCAGCGGCATTCTATTTCACCTGGTTTGCGTTTAGTTGGACCTTCATTTATTTTTCAACAGGACAATGACCCCAAACACACCTCCAGGCTGTGTAAGGGCTATTTGACCAAGAAGGAGAGTGATGGGGTGCTGCCCCAGATGATCTGGCCTCCACAGTCACTGGACCTGAACCCAATCGAGATGGTTTGGGGTGAGCTGGACCGCAGAGTGAAGGAAAATGGGCCAACAAGTGCTAAGCATCTCTGGGAACTCCTTCAAGACTGTTGGAAGACCATTTCAGGTGACTACCTCTTGAAGCTCATCAAGAGAATGCCAAGAGTGTGCAAAGCAGTAATCAAAGCAAAAGGTGGCTACTTTGAAGAACCTAGAATATGACATATTTTCAGTTGTTTCACACTTTTTTGTTATGTATATAATTCCACATGTGTTAATTCACAGTTTTGATGCCTTCAGTGTGAATCTACAATTTTCATAGTCATAAAAATAAAGATATATATATATATGTGAATGAATGTACCAGTATCTTCCTATCAATATTCTACCTCTATTAAATATATATTAAATATTTTTAGTGCATAATGATAAAGTGCAAGTGCGACTAAATTATGTGTGTCAATCAATATCTGTATTACCACAATATTACAATACAAAGATTCCTTTGCAAGAGAAATCTAATAACTCCACCCATCAATTTCTCTCCTGTATTGAACAGCAGATAGTTATGGGGAAGAAAGAAGAGAAATCTCCATAGCGAAAATTAAACACAACATCCATCCAGGCGTGGACCCCTTGAATCACCAAATGCAGATGACCAATTGTCGGAGTCTATGATTTTTAATTTAAGAATTAGACAAAGGGCTTAACCCTTTGTTTTGCTGAGTGGTGGGTGCACTTTAATCTTGTCTAAGCAGTATCTGCAATTGTGTGACCAGAATCTAACCAAAGATTAAAAGAATTGTTATATTTCTGATTTGAATGACAGTGTTAAATATGGAACTTCCTGTTCCCTATTTGACCTAAGTAATTCCCGGTTTAAATCAAAGTCAAACTACAGACAGAGTAATGGCTAATATTTCAATATAAACACAGTTTTGCAGGCAGTAGGTTGGGAAAATATTAGTATTAAACATCAAAAATATACAGTGCCAGAATTACATGCAGAATGATAATCAAACCCTTGGTTTGCTTGTGGACTACCAACAAAAACTAGTAAAGACTACTGAGTGCTTAGATCTTTACATTAGATATTTGTACATAGGCAATAAGGTATTATGTGGTTTTACTTTTTGGTGTTCATCATACCAGATTCCCATGTGCAAAAAGATATTGACATGTGCACAAGTGTTGTAATAGGTTTATTTTAGAATCACTGAGCTGAATTTATAGCCCAGTTTTGCATGTTCTATAGGTCCACTAACTGATAGTTCATTTACAGTTGCAGTAATTGTTTAAATATACTAATGATTTTTTTTTATTTTAGGATTTAATACAGCAAAGGGAGATCTTGTAAGATTTATTCTCTACAACAAGCCTATTAATGTGAAGCTGCACAAAGAAGCTCTCAGGTTTTTATCAGTACTTGTCTTTGTGGCTGTGTGCGCGGTCATCTATACTGCAATTGTGTTCAAAATGAATGGGGTAAGTACATTATGTATGTTCATCTGAAAATATGCCTAAAAAATTGAATCAGTTGACAAAGCATAGCGGGGGGAATTTAATAAAGAAATAAGGACAGTTTTTTGGTGCTATGGCCCTTTAAAATGGGCTGCACCGCTAAAAAAAATCTTGACCACCCGTTTTGGTAACTTTACTGACGTGTGGCAGATTTTTTTTTACAAAAGCGCCGCTATTTATTCACCAAATAAAAAAATAAAAAACTTTCAAATCTGATTGTACAACATAAAGATGATGTTACGTAGAGTAAATAGATACCTAACATGTCATGCTTTGAAATTTGCGCACCCTTGTGGAATGGCGACAAACTATGGTACCTAAAAATCTCCATAGACTACGCTTTAAAAAAAAAAACTGTTACCAGGTTAGAGTTACAGAGGAGGTCTGGTGCTAGAATTATTGTTCTCGCTCTGATGATCGTGGCGATACCTCACACGTGTGATTTTAACACCTTTTACATATGCGGGTGCGACTTACGCACTAATTTTCTTTGCTGCACAAGCTTACAGGGACGGGGAGCTTTTTTTTTTTTTTTACATTGTCTCTTATGATCACTTATTGCTGTCAAAAGAATTGTAAACATTCCTTGTGGCAGTAATTGGTGGTGACAGGTACTCTTAATGAAGGAATCGAGGGTCAAAAAAACAAAACAAATCCCTTCAAAGTATTCAGATCGCCAAAAATTGAGATTATGAATACTGTAATTAAAAAAAAAAATTGGTGCCATTAGCAGCCGAGTAAATTGGAAGTGACATTGTGACGTGTTTACACATGGGAGACTTGATCAAAGCCGTTTCTGGCTTCTCTCCAGTCTTTCTCTAACTGGCCGAAGTGCCAGATCATGTGCTCGGATCTCTGGTGGAACAGGGGGCCCGGAAAGAGCAGCGGAAGGCTGTGGGAGGGGGGACATCCCCTCTCACTCCTGTGGGATAACTAAAGAGTTGACCGTCCGCTCTAAAAATTTGTACTGGGGTGATGCCTGCAGCTGCCGACATCACCCCGGTATAACCTCTGATAATACCCTGCTCTGTAATATTTCCTGCATCTCATTCAATCTGTGGAGTTTGTTTACTGAAAACTGGAGAGTGCAAAATCTGTTGTAGTTCTGCATAGAAACCAATCAGCTTCCAGTATATTTTTTGTCAAAGTTTAATTAAGCAAACAAAAGTTAGAAGCTGGTTGGTTACCATGCACAGCTGCTCAGATTTTGCACTCTCCAGCAGTGGGCTGGTGGGCTTTTCTTCTGGATGGGAAAACAACCAGCAGTATCCCTCTCCACCCTATTTTGAAGCCTATTAGAGCCTCTGGCTCTAATCACATGCTTCACAAAACACACCCCGTCCACCCTCGCCATAGGAATTATTGTGTCATAGTGCTGAAAGGGGCCTGGCACATGGATAAAGCAGGGCGGTGGAGGTGTTATGGGTGTGGCGCTCGTACACCCACAATGCACGGGCTTCCCCTGCTCTCCAGTTTTAGTAAATCACCCTCTGTTTTAACCTTCTCTCATCCATTTCCACCCATTTTAATTTCATAAACTAGCAGTGTGGAATTGATTTAAAAACACCAATTGGATGAAAACTAGAATAGTGTAGTGTAGGTAAACTAATCTTCCTTCCCTTATTATAATCCTAGCATCTAGAAATAGAATAGAATCCTCATCTGATGTTAAATTAACCAATTCAGCCCCAGAAGATTTGGCTGCCCAATGACCGTGCACTGCGTCGCTTTAACTGACAATTGCGATGTTGTTCCCCCAAAAAAACTGATGTCCTTTTTTCTCACAAAAAAGAGCTTTATTTTGGTGGTATTTGATAACCTCTGCGGTTTTTATTTTTTGCGCTATAAACAACAACAAAAAAAACACAATATATTTTACTTTTTGCTATAGTAAATTTCCAAATAAAAAATAAAAAAATATAAAAATGTCTTAGTTTAGGCTGATATGTATTCTTCTACATATTTTTGGTAAAAAAAATTAATCGCAATAAGCGTATATTGATTGCTTTGTGCAAAAGCTATAGCGTCTACAAACTTATGGCATTTATTTTATTTTTATTTTAATAGTAATGGTGGTGATCTGCATTTTTTTGCAGTATTGCGACGTACAGGTCGGACACTTTTGACACATTTTTGGAACCATTCACATTTTTTTTTTTTTTTTCACAATCAAAGGATTTTATTAATGATTATGCAAAGCATACAGGAGACATTTTGTAACAGAGTGCAGAATCAAATATAACAATTAAACAGAATAACTACATATGTCGGCGTACACTTAAATATAATAGGAACTGATAGGGCTTTAAGTAAGCAATACAAAACACATGTTGAATAAATTTGAATACAGGAAAGGAGAAATAATAGGGAGGGGGTGAGCAGGGTGAGAGCGGGGTAGGATGGGAAGGGAGGGGGAGAGGGTGGGTGGGGGGAAGGATATAGGACCATTGTGGAAGAAGTCAACCAAGCTTAGTGGATATAATGTGACTCGCCACCCGGAAGTTCGAACAGGCCGATAACCGGCAAAAACAATCATTTGTGCTTGTTACAAGCAAGAGAGGGTCATATAACAGGATCATTGGTACAATGTTTGGTACTCAGCTGAATATGTAAATAGGAACCATGGTTGCCATATGTCATTAAAGTTGGGGCTCCTCTCGTGCTTCATGGCAATTATTTCCTCCATTTTGTATATGTATGTAACCCTGCCCAGCCATTCTCTGAGCCCTGGAGCCTAGGTTGATTTCCAGTGAAGGGGAATGAGGGTTTTGGCGGCATTGAGTAGATGTCTGGTAAGGTTTTTTTTGTATTTACAGATTGGGAGATGGTTTATGTGGAGCAAGCATGCGGCTGCGTCAAGCGCAATCGTTGTTTCAGTGATGTGTCTTATCCATTTAATCACATTTTGCCAATAAATACAAATGACAGAGCATTCCCACCATATATGTAGGAATGAGCCTACTTCATTTTTGCAGCGCCAACAAGTGTCTGAAGCATTGTTGAACCATTTTTGGGTTCTTTGTGGTGTGATATACCAGTGCGTGAGTATCTTGTATGAGATCTCCTGTTGTCTGGTACTCAAGGAGCATTTGTGTGAAAGAATGCATGCTTTCTCCCACTGTGATTTATCTATGCTGATACCCAAGTCTTTCTCCCACCGTAATTTGTGACCATTTACATTAGTTTGTGGTGGCTGTATAAGCCAGGAGTAGGCTAGCGAGGTGGTATGTGGGACTTGGTCTCGTTTATAGCATAAGCTTTCCAGAGCAGTCATTGGGCGACTATATGCGGGGAGGGATCTAGTGTTGGCCAGAAAGTGTCGCAATTGGAGGTGGAACCAGAAACCTGGGAAAGTCTCCCCGTGTTCCGCCCTCATCTCAGCATACGTCTTCACTTTGCCCCCAGAAATGCAATCAAAGGCCAAGAGGTTCGGAACCCTCTTTCCCTGAATGCCCGGGGGGAAATCAGGGTTGTCAAAGATAGGAGTGAGGGGGCCCGGAGCTGTTGCCAGTCCATGTTTTGGTGCAATTTTATGCCAAATTTTAAGTGTATTCGCAATCAGGGGGTGCTTCGTGGAGTTGGGCAGTTTGGAGTGGGTGGTCCAGGGCGCATAAAGGGTGTGGTATGGTGCCATTTGCCTTTCCAGTTTGACCCAATCTTTGTCTTTACTGTGGCAGTGCCAATCAATTATTCTCGTGATGTGAGATGCTTGGTTGTACTTTTTATAGTCTGGGAGACCTATGCCGCCTTTGCATTTTGGGAGGGTTAGGAGTCTGGTGGTAATTCTGGGGTTTTTATCAGCCCACAGGAATCGCCTTTGTAATTTAAGAAGTTTGGTAAAGAATAATTCCGGTATGTGTATTGGGAGGGCGTTGAAAATGTATAGGAGCCTGGGAAGGATTGTCATTTTTAGGATCGAGGCTCTTCCGAACCAGGAGAATAGTTTTGGGGTCCATTTTAGAAGGTCAGTGGAGATTGATCTAAGTAGTGGGGGGTAATTAGCGTGAAAGAGGGAGTCTATGGTGTTTGTCAGGTGCACCCCTAAGTATTTGAGGGAAGAAGAGACCCAGTGAAAGGGGTGGTTAGACTTCAAATGCACGGTGATCTGGTCATGGGTGAGGGTCAAGTTCAAAGCTTCCGATTTCTTTATTTTAAAGTTTGAAATATACCCAAACGTTTCGAATAGTTTTTGTAGATTGGGGATGGAGAAGAAGGGTTTTGTGAGGAAGAACAGAAGATCATCCGCATATGCGGCGATCTTGTACTCAGTCTTGCCTATCCTAAAGCCACTCACATCTTTAGACATATTGACTGCTCTGATCAGTGGTTCTAATGATATAATAAAAAGGATGGGGGAAAGGGGGCAACCCTGGCGAGTCCCGTTTTTTATGTTTATCGTGTTGGATAAAGTGTTGTTGACTTTAAATATCGCCTGTGGATGTTGGTATAAGGCTGACAACCAAGACAGCATGCCCTCCCCCATCCCTATGTGGGAGCAGGTGGAGAACATGTAGTCCCAGGAGATTCTATCAAAGGCCTTCTCGGCATCGGTGGAGAGTAGCATTCCATTTGTTTTAGAAATTTGTGTCGAGTAAATCAGATTGAGTGCTTTCGTGATGTTGTCACGTGCTTCCCTTCCAGGCATAAAGCCCACCTGTTCAGGGCCTATAATTTTGCTGAGAAGGGGTTTCAGTCTGTTGGCCAGGATTTTTGCCAGGAGCTTTAAATCAATATTCAATAGTGATATGGGCCTGAAATTGGCGCAGTCCGAGTGATCCTTTTCTGGTTTGGGGACCACTGCAATGTGAGCTAATAGGAAGGAGCTAGACTCATGCTTGTTCTTGGCTAGATGGTTGTATGTGGACATAAGTGGCTTGCAAATACTGTTCGTGTAGGTTTTGTAGTATTGGGAGGTAAAGCCGTCGGGGCCTGGGCTCTTCCCGGCTTTCAGGTCTAGGATGGATGTTTGTATTTCTGTCACATTGATAGGATCATCTAATTTAGACGCGTCGTTATGATTTAGTGTGGGAAGTTCACTGTCTTTTAGAAATTCCAGTATGGCTTCACTTTTGGAACTTGTGATATAGTGGGGTTTATGTTGTTCGGGGAGATTATAAAGTTCATCGTAGAACTTTGAGAATAGTTCAGCAATTTTCCCGGGGTCATGGTTAAGTACCCCCATTCTATCTTTGATGGCATGGATGCGATTTGTAGATTGTGCGTCCCTGAGGGCCTTAGCTAAAAGTTTCCCACTTTTATCCCCTTGTTCGTAGAAGATGTTCTTCTTGAAGAAGAGAGCCTTCCTAATTTTCAAGTCTAAAATCTGTTTTAGGGAGGATCTGCATTTTGTCAGCTCCTCTTCCACTGCAATTGAGAGGGACTGCTTATGTTGGATTTCCAGATTAGCTATTTGTTGAGATAATTGGGTTATTTCCCTTTCTCTCTCCTTCTTCCTCCTCGCCCCCCATTTGATTAGTTCTCCTCTGACCACCGTCTTGTGTGCCTCCCAGTTGTTTAGGGGATTCGTGTCACTGTCCAGGTTGTCTTGGAAGTATGACGTGATTGTCTGGTGTATGTCATCCCTGATCACTTGGTCGGTTAGTAAGGAGGCGTTAAGCCTCCAGTTAAACGCGGGGCGCTTGGTGGGATTCAACGAAAGGGAGATTGCAATGGGGGCATGGTCCAACAGGGACATGATGCCAATTTCAGCTCTAAGCATATTGCCTAAGTCCCTCTGAGTTATAAAGATCATGTCAAGTCGGGAATATCTTTTATGAGGAGCTGAGTCTTTCCCCAAGGGGTGCATTGCTCTCCATGTGTCAACTAATGTGAGGGACTGAAGCAGGATCTTGATGCGTTTCAGTATCCTGTAGGAGACATGAGTGTATTCATTAGAGGTGTCCTTCAGTGGGGAGAGGGGAATGTTGAAATCACCCCCCAATAAAATGCAGCCTTCCGCAAACCATTTAAGCTCATCTATTATTTTACGGCAGAATGTGATATGTGCCGAGTTGGGGAAATAGACATTAGCTAGTGTGATGGGGGATCCCCCTCAGGAACCCTTCAGAAAAATATATCGACCTTCTGGGTCTGAGATCTGGTGTTGTAGCACAAAGGGTGCATCCTTGTTAAGTAAGATTGACACTCCTTTAGTTTTGGCCAGTGGATTGGTGGCATGAAAGGCTCTTTTGAAAATGTTATCTGTAATTTTGGGTATATTCTGGCCCTTAAAGTGGGTTTCCTGCAAAAAAACGAGGGACGTGTCTTTTTCAGTTCTTTGAGCATTTTTGTCCTCTTTTCAGGGATATTTAGCCCGTTGACATTGTGTGATATTAGCGAGGGCATCCTTCCTAAGAAGGCATATGCCATGTTGTCCTATTTAAGTGGGGTTAGGTGTGGTAGATGGAAGGGGTGGGTGACAGGTAGGTGGGGGGGAGGGGGAAGAGCGACAAGATAGGACGGGGGGTAAGATGTTGGGAGAGGTGTGGAAAGTGGGGATAGGGGTGAGTTGCACTCAAATACACACCCAGAGGGTGGTGAGTTAAGTAGTTTCTTAAATATTAAAAACTAAGTTGTACTCTTGGGGGTGAGTGGGAGGTGCGAGCGTTGACCGCTGCTGGGCTCCTTCTGGACCCCTTCTGGGGTAGTTACACTGTTTGAGTATATAAGTAGTAGTGATTAGTGAGTATATTCTATACCTGTTTGCTCGTGGGTGGTACAAGGCCGCGGGACCTGGGAGTTAGAACAAGTAAGTTATTTAGTCTGATCTGAGGCCGGGTAATGGGAGAGGGGATAGGTGTGCTCCAGTGGGGTTATCACGGCCGAGAGCCGGGGATAGTGTATGGGGGTATAGTGTGAAAAGCATATCTGTGTGGTGGGACGTGCGGGAGATATATGTTGTATGAACAAGTGTAGCCAGTGTGAAGGCCGTAAGGGCCTATGGTTGTCTTCCAGTGAGGCCTGACATTCAGAATAACCTTAACAGAACCATAATAAAAAACAGATAACACCAATTAAAATAAAAATAAAAAAGGGACACAAAGAACAAGAAAAAGAAAAAAGGGTCCGGAGTTAAAGCTTCATTGCTTAGCATATGCAAGCATATTTAAACCCTTTGTATGCGTGAGGAACATAACTATACAACTAGAGTCGTGACACCAGGTGGGTGGTGAGCATGTCACTGAGGTTGCGATAGGACCTAGGCATTATGGAAATGGTATCTGTGAGGCGTCCGCAGGGAAGAGGAAAAAAAGGGAAAAAAAGGGGGTAAAGCAATAAAACCAGAAATTGTCTGCGTGGTGATACACAAGATACCATTTCAGCTCCGAGGAGGTCACGGATCCAAGTGTCATTTACCCTGCGGATGAGTGAGTAACATGTTAGTGCAGTTCTGCCGCATCGGTCAAGAGAGCTCTAGGCAGGGGTATGCTCCCCAACAAGTAGCAATGTGGTACTCACTGTCTCCTCAGGCTGGGGTAAGTTGGAGTCTTGAAGGCGTCGGTGCGCAGCTGGTGAGCTGTGACAGTTAACCGTTCCTGAGGGGTAAACATTATGGGTCTCCCTTTGTTGGTAACTGGGTCTGGATTTCTGGGGCTCCGACTCCTGGGGAGAAAAATCACTGTTTGGATGGCAAGACCCTGTGGGGAGAAGAAAGATTAGTCATCCTGAGCGCGGCAGGTAGCATTTCAACTTTTCATTCCGCAGATGTCACCAGCCGAGCCTTTCCCCAGAGAAAGCCTGATAAGCAGCAAGGGAGCAATTAATCAAAAACCAAGGGAGTATTCCCGGTGTATAGCACCACCTGGCGTCACCACACTTTCATTGCAGCATCACTCCTTGGGGGGAAGAAAAATATGTGCGCCATATGTGACGGGTGCAAAGTAAGGAAGTCAAACGTCTAAAATTAACATTGTTAACTGAAGGTGGGTCTGGTAGGTTCAGTCAGAGCCTATGAGTGGGATCGGAAGTCATCGCAACTTTTAGCCTCTGTCGTGCTGTCAGGCCCACTGGGTAAGTGTCGTGTTTAACACAAACATCAAGGTAGCAGCGGAGGGTATCACATGTGGTGTGCATCCTTCATTCTGGGGCTCTTTGAGCTTTTTGAGGGTGCTGGAGAGTCATTGTATCTGCCTCTTGAGTTGCCTCGCTGGTTCCTCTGCTGGAACGGTGAGAAAAGTGATGGAGGGCCCGGCGAATGTTGGGGGTTGTTGATTGGTGGAGGTAGTAGAAATTCTGTATACCAGTCAGGCAGCTCCACAGGTGCAATCTGTATGGCGTCAAAAAATTTCGCGAGGTCCCCAGGGACCCTGAGCATGTGTTGCTTGCCCATGTAACTAGCTTGGAGAGCAAATGGGAATTTCCACCTGTAATTAATTCCTTTCTCTCTGAGGATGGCAAGAAGGGGTTTTAACTCTCTTCTATTTTTTAGCGTGATCGGGGAGAGATCTTGGAACAGTTGGATCGGGGCGCCCCCATGTTGGATCTGATCCGCTGATCTTGCTTTTTGCAATATTTCCTCTTTCAGCCCAAAATTTGGCAAGCAGCAAATAATGTCCCTGGGCGGGTTGTCGTCTGGGGCTTTAGGCCTGAGTGCCCTGTGTGCTCTGTCAAATTCGATCGGGGACTGTTCAGGTCTGTCCAACAGGGAGTTAAAGATGGCGGACAGAGTAGGCCTCACACTCTCGGAGGGTACTGACTCAGGGACCCCCCTCACCCTTATGTTGTGTCTGCGTCCCCTGTTGTCCAGGTCCTCAAGCTGCCTGTTCATGTTGATTAGGTGTTGGGAATGGTTGGCAGCGATGTCATCTAGCCTGAGCAGGGCCCTGTCCCTTTGTTTCCCAGCGCGCCCTGTCACCGCCATCTGCTCTGACAGTTTCAGCAGCTCCGTTTTAATGTCCATGATGGCTAGGGCAAACGAGCTTTTGATGTCTGCTGCTATGTCAGTCATCGCAGCATATGTCAGGGGAATGTCCGCTCGGTCCATACCTTTGTTGGAGTCCTCCGAGGCCGGGAGAGATACCTTATCGTCTTCCATGTCCTCCTCCATGTTTAGCCTGAGCGGCGGCGTCATCTTGGAGGCCTTGCTGCTGCCGTTATAGCTGAATTTGCTGAGGTTAGTGGGGGTAGTTTTCCTTTTAGGGGTGCCCAGCGATCTCAGGGAGCGACTGTGAGAGTCCTTCCTTAGCAGGGAGGACATAATCTGCAGATTTTCGGCCCGTTTTCAGCTCTCAGGTCCCGCGGGTTGACGGAGCTCCTCTACACCGCAGCCATCCTCGCTGCGCGCCAAGCCACGCCCCCCACCATTCACATTTATACAGCAAACAGTGCTATAAATAGGCACTGTTACTATGTAAATGTCACTGGCAGGGAAGGGGTTAACACTAGGGAGTGATCAAGGGGGTTGCATATTGTGTGTTCTAACTGTGGGGGGAAGGGGACTCACTATAGGAGATGACAGATCGTGGTTTCTACTTTGTAGAAAAACACGGTGAGTCTTCTCTCTTCTGATAGCACAACGATTTGTGTGTTTACACACACAAACCCCTGTGCTGTTGTTTGTGCACGTAATCACGCATGGCCAGTGGCGATCGTGCCCGTTGGCCACGCACATCAGGTTTACCACTGTGCTCATGCTCCCTCTGGTGGCTTTTCTGGGCAAAGCTGTATATATATTTTGCCGAGGAGAGCCATTCTACTGCAGTATATCCTGGAATTAAAAAATGTCAATAACTGTCAAACAAATATAATGTTTCATAGTAGAAGGTGAATGATAAAAGTATATTTTACAAAACTGCCTAAATGCTTGGAAGGAGTCTGCCTAAAACTAGATCAATTGGATTTAGCCCAGCAGTATCCAACTATTGAGCCCATTTTTTTCTAATTTATCTGGACAACCTCTATGTGGATAAATAAAATGCTCAAGTCTAATGCCCCGTACACACAATCGGAATTTCTGATGGACTTTTTCCATTGGATTTTCTGATCGTGTGTAGCCCCATCTGAGTTTATTCATCGGAAATTCCTATGAATTCCATCAGAGTTTAGATATGGAACATGTTCTATATTTTTCCGATGGAATTCCGTCGGAACGCTGATGTGATTTGGCCGGGCAAAAACCCTATCGTGTGTATGCGGCATAAGTGTCTAATCCATGTGCCTTATCCATTCTGTAAGCGTTGGAAGGTCTGCTGAATTCCAATGTGATGAAATGAATTTGAAATGAATTTACACGCTTGAAATAAAGCCCTGGCAATACCTTAATTAGTAAACCTTTGCACCTGTAAATAACTTAGAATATCCATAAGACATTGTTTATGGTAATTTTGAATCATGACTTAGAACACTTTATTAAGTGTATTTATAATCTCTGTCCAATAAATGTGCAGTTTAGGACACTGTTGGTCCACTGTATTTTATCAAGTCCAAAGTGAGCGCAGCCGTCTACCAGGAAATTCTAGATCACATCATGTCTTCCTCTGCTGACCAACTTCATGGAGATGCTGATTTAATTTTCCAGCAGGACTTGGTACCTGCCCACACTGCCAAAAGTACCAATACCTGGTTTAATGATCATGGTATCACTGTGCTTAATTGGCCATGGACCTAAACCCCATAGAGAATCTGTGAGGTATTGTCAGGAGGAAGATGAGAGACACCGGACCCAACAATGCAGACAAACTGAAGGCCGCTATCAAAGCAACCTGGGCTTCAATAAAGCCTTGTACACACGATCAGTGCGATGAAGCTGACTGATGGTCCGTCGCGCCCACACACCATCGGTTAATTACCGATCGTGTCAGAACGTGGTTAGAGCCGATTCACACTTTTCAGTCTGTTACAGCGTGATGAATATGCTATCTCCATTACGAACGCTAGTTTTACAAGAACGATCGCTCCTGTCCCCTAATTTAGTCTGAGCATGTGTGGATTTTTAACCGGTTTTGGCCTATTGGTTAGGTATCCATCAGTTAAATTTTAAAGCAAGTTGGCTTTTCTTTTAACCTTAGGTTAAATAACTGATGGGTCCCAAACTAGACATGTGCAGACTGAAATATTTTGTTTCGTAATTTCGTTTTCGTCCGAAATATTTTTTTTTTTCGTTACTCCCAAAAATCTTTTTGATTTATTTTGTTTTCGTCGGGAAAGTTTTCGACGATTTTCGATGCTTTGTCGAATTTTCATCGTTCAATTCGACAAAGCATCGAAAATCGTCGAATTTTCGTCGTTACATTCCTACCTATTCACTGTATTCACTGAATACAGTAAATGGGTAGAAATTGAACAACGAAAATTTGACGATTTTTGGTGCTTTGTCGAATTTTCGTCGTTCAATTCCTACCTATATTCACTGTATTCACTGAAAACAGTGAATAGGTAGGAATTAAATGACGAAAATTCGACAAAGCATCGAAAATCGTCGGATCTGAACGAAAACGAAAATAAAGCATTTTTTATGTCGGATCTTTCGGTTTTCGTTTCTTGCGCTTTCATTACGTTAAAACGATAACGAAAATACCCGATTTTCGGACGAAAATGCATTCTAACGAAAACGAATGCACATGTCTAGCCGACACACGATCGGTTTTGACCGATAAAAACGGTCCATCAGACCATTGTCCTCTGGCTATCCTATCGTGTGTACAATGCCTAATATTTTTAGCAGTGCCAGGGGCTGATCGCCTCTATGCAAAGCTGTAAAACATAAATAGACCTCCTAGTTTTTTTCAATGGCTAGCAATGCTTTTTGTTTGCCACCTAAAATTTTGAGTTAAACTTGTTTATGTAAGGTAGCTTTTATGAAAAACAAAGATTTCTGCTGTTAAGCAGCTTTTTCCCTTGTTCTTCTTCCCCACAGGCCAGTGTACATGATATAGTACTGATGTCATTATTGATGCTAACAGCAGCTGTGAATGCTGCCCTTCCAGCCACCATTACACTTGGTCTTCTTTATGCACAAACAAGACTGAAGAAACTCGGTATATTCTGCATTAGTCCTCAAAGGATTAATTTAGCTGGGCAATTAAATCTTGTGTGTTTTGACAAAGTAAGTTTAATCTTGTGAATGGTTTGCATTCCATAAATGTTTTCCATGATCATAATAAAGTGAAAAGAAAATGTAATGTAAAGCATTGCACTTGCTAGCTATTTAAATGATTTAGATAATTGTTTAGCTATTTCTATGGTTTACCATAGAAAGCGACTTTTTATGGGGGTACGCAGAGAAGAGGAGGAGCCGAGAGTGCCAGCAGGGAAACCCAGAAGAGGAGGAAAAGGGCTGCTCAGTGCAAAACCATTGCACAGAGCAGGTAAGTATGACATGTCTGTTATTTTGTTTTTAAAATTACCCTTACAATCATTTTAAATATTTATTTAGTTGCTATTACTTTTAAAAACTTTTATCTGAATTGTGCAAGCCACGTGAAAGCACTTCCCGTAAAATTTCTTCACCTACATACGGCCTGTACTTCTGCATGTGATTGGAAACAGGAATAACACTGCATTCTTGTTCAAATCACAAGCAAATCTTCAGCAGTGTGATTTGAGCCATTATTCTGTATAGTTTAAATCGCACTGAATTCATACCAAAATCATGCAGGACCTTTTTTTTTATCCCACCAGAATCGGATTACATGGGTGTTCACACACATGTGATCCAATTCTGCAAATTGTAGTACATTTTGTGAACTAATTTCGGGGTGTCATACACTCCTGCAACAATTTGCATGAATGGGGTACGATTTGGATGCAGTGCAGAATCCACACAGAACTCACTGCAAATTTGCAGTGCAC
The DNA here is from genome assembly GCA_029574335.1 of Rana kukunoris. Lineage (NCBI taxonomy): Eukaryota > Metazoa > Chordata > Amphibia > Anura > Ranidae > Rana > Rana kukunoris. The sequence continues at coordinate 215,749,293 of CM056052.1, forward strand.
AAGTGTGAACCTGCACTAAAAAGGCAAAATGGGTTTGTCAATTGCACATGAGTCATAACAACAGAAACTCAAAGAAATAATAATTTAACTTTTTTGCAAAGTACATTTTGTACTGTAGTGATGGGCTGAAGACCCACAGTTCAGTTTGCACCAGAGTTCCCCGGACATGGAAAAACTTCAGACTGAACCGTGAACCTTATTAAAGTCTATGGGACTCAAACTTGAAAAATCCAAAGTCCCCATTTTGAAGACTTATATGCAAGTTATTGGCCATAAAATGGTATAGGGCCGGGTACTGCCCTGGGGGACATGTATCAATGTAAATTTCATTTTTTAAAGGAGCAGTGATTTTATTGATGCTTAAAGGGGTGTTCCACCCAATTGTAATGTTTATTAAAAGTCAGCAGCTACAAAAAGTGTAGCTGCTGGCTTTTAATAAACAGACACTTACCTTCTCCACGTTCCAGCGATGCGCCGACCGGGGCTCTGCTCCTCTCCCCCCCTCCCTGGCCGGCATCCTCATTGCGATTGTGGGCACCCAGCTGTGACAGCCTTCGGCTTCACGACCGGGCACCCACTGCGTATGCGCGAGCTGCACTGCGCATGATCGCCAAAGGGAGGGCTGCAGTAAGGCGATTAGGCCTAATCGCCTTACCAGCCCCTCGGCGGAAGCAGGACAGGAAGTCCCACTCCTACTGAAGCCCCCACCCCCCCCAAAAAAAATTACATGCCAAATGTGGCATGTAAAGGGGGAGGGGAGGGGATTAAGAGAGAGTTCATTTTTAGGGTGGAACTCCGCTTTAACGTGAAACTATAAAACTGAAAAATTCCTTTAAACATGGGGCTTCTACCTGTAAAGTGGTGCATCTGTACCGTTTATAGAACCTGCTGCAGCAAAACTGACATATATAAAGAAAGAAAAATAACATTTAAATAGATTTTGCCAGCTGCAAGCTTCCTTCCATACCAGGATCTTTGGGCTTGCTATGGATTTTTGCCATGCCAAAATTGGAAAAAAAATGATGTGGGACCACCCCAGAATCCATACCCGACCCTTAGGTCTAGGTATGAATTTTGAGTGGAACCCCCATGCCAAAATAAAAAAAAATGGTGTGGGGCCCCCCAAAATCTATACCAAACCCTTATCTGAGCATGCAGCCTGGCAGGCCAGGAAAGGGGGGGACGAGCCAGAGCCTCCTCTGAACCATACCAGGTCACATGCTCTAAACATGGTGGTTTGCTTTGGGGCAGGGGGCTCTGCCCCCTCACCCCAAAGCACCTTTTCCCCATGTTGTCAGAGCCTCTTCCACACAACCCTGGGCTGTGGTTGTGGGCAGGGGGCTTATCGGAATCTGGAAGCCTCCTTTGACAAGGGGTTACCCAGATCCCAGCCCCCACATGTGAATGAGTATGGGGTACATTACACTCCTACTAAGTTTAAAAAAAATAAAAAATTCTAAAAGAAATGAAAACACAGTTTTCAGCAATTCCTTTAATAATAAAAAAAAAAATGTCTGCACCTGGAAACAAATCTCCGCCCACAATGAAGGCTACAACCATCTGACAGTTCTTAATTAGGTAAGAGGCAGGGCCACCTGCTGATATCACCTGGTGACACCACCCCCTTGTGACCTCACCAACCCATCATGCAATGGGGGGTGATGTCACATGGGGGAGGTGCCAACAGATGACATTGCCAGATGGCTCTGCCCCTTACCCATTTAAGAACTGTCAGAAGGTGAAGCAGGCAGTCAACGCGAGCCTTCATTGTGGACAGAGATTTTAGTTTTCTTTTTACGGGTCCAGTGGTGTGGCAGGCATTGTAATTGACAAATAACAATCGTGATTGACAATATACCCCATACTCATTCACACAGAGGGGGCAGGATTTAGGGGGCCCCCTTGTTAATGGTTGTGGGTAAGAGGTCCTTATCCCCATCAACATGGGGACAAGGTGCTTTAAGGTGGGGGGCAGAGCCCCCCCACCCCAAAGCACCACTCATGTTGAGGGCATGTTGCCTGGTATAGTTCAGGAGGGGGGTGCTTGCTCATCCCCCCTTTCCTGGCCTGCCAGGTTGCATACTCGGATAAGGGTCTGGTATGGATTTTGGTCTGATATGGATTGCTTTGGTCAATTAGAGTTTAAAATGCTCTGTGCAGTGAGAAATGCATTATGGGGGCACTCAGCAGGTGAACAATCACACCAAGCACCCCACAAATGTGGGTGTTCGGCAAGCACCAAAACGGATGCTTAGCCCAAACCGTTCACCTATCACTAGTATACTGTTACCCAAAGTTATATACCTTTGAATGCTTTTAAATAATCTTTGTAACCATAATGTCACTATTTTTCATGTAAAGTGTTGAGAGGCTAACTGCCCAGAGTTTGGAGGGTAAATGGAAAAATGTGTAGATGTTATATGATGTTCCCAGGTTGATTTGTGCAGGACAAAAGTTGTCTTCTTATATTGTATTTGAAAACAAGGACATTGAAAAATAAAATCTTTCAATCTGATGTGGCACTCATATACTTTCAAAACTTTAGTCAACCTCTCCAAGGTCCAGAAGGACTCTACAGTTGCTGGTTAGCAGTGTCTCAGTTATATCGTATCTCCATAATGTGTACCTACAGTATATCACAAAGATCTTTAAAACAAGAACAGGTTTTTAGGCTGGTTTTTGGAGACAAAGGACAGTTTTCTCTCATTGTTTAGATAAACAAATCAGGCACCAACCTGGCAGTGTGGATTCCCCCAGCCTATTGCCTTTTAGTTAGCACATCTGCCATTGGAGATTTTACATACTCCTCACATTGTAGTAATAATAATAAAAATAATCAGTTTATTATTATTTATCCTAGACAGGCACTTTAACAGAAGATATCTTAGATTTATACGGCATACTTCCTTGTGATAACAGCAGGTAAGTTCAAATTAGCCAGTGAGGTAATATGAACTAATTTGCCATACTAAATATATTGATGGACACAATTCTTGTTTTCTATTTTTATATTGCTAATTCAGCTATATTGTAAACTGAGAGTGTGCTGGGGTGGCCTATGAGGGTATACATATGCAGAGATATTGCAAGCAGAAATTACATTCAGAAAGCATGCTGGAGTAGCCATTAGTGTGTAATGCAGAGATTGCAGTCAGAGAGCATGCTGCAGCAGCCATGATGGTGCAAATATATGCTGAGATAGCAGTCAGAGCATGCTGGTGTAAATATATGCTGAGATATCAGTCAGAGCATGCTGGAACAGCTATGATGGTGTACATATATGCTGAGATAGCAGTCAGAGCATGCTGGAACAGCCATGATGGTGTACATACTGTATATGCTGAGATAGCAGTCAGAGCATGCTGGAACAGCCATGATGGTGTAAATATATGCTGAAATAGCAGTCAGAGCATGCTGGAACAGCCATGATGGTGTACATATATGCAGAGATTGCAGTCAGAGAGCATGCTGCAGCAGCCATGAAGTTGTACATATATGCAGAGATTGCAGTCAGAGCATGCTGGAGCAGCCACGAGGGTGTACAATGCAGAGTTTGTAGTTAGACAGTGTGCTGGAGTAACTTACCATGCGTTCCACCAAGTCCACCATGTTTAGCTTCTTCGCATGTCTCTCACGTAGGAAGTTACGCACTGCATGGCTCCACCCACAGGAAATGACCTTAAACAAGCATTAACCACTGACACATGCAATAAATGACTGCATGAGAAAATGTGGGTGTTACCGCACAATCAAAAGAATACCGCTGTCCTTATTTAACGCAAAATTCTTAGTTAATTGAACTTTCATAACTGATTTACGGTATGCAGTATTTTACCACATTTTATTTGCCGTTATTTAACTCTTAGTGAATCGACCCCTATTTAATTTATTGGTATTTATAAAATAAAATCAGCATTGGCTTAACGTAGTTTTAATATTTAACGTATTTGATGGTGTTCATTTGGGACAAGGTAATTATTTATGTGTTCTACAGCTAGTTATGTCTTAGCTATATGCTTATTTTAACTCTTTTAGATATGTCCCCTAACATTTTCTGTACATCTTTGCAGGTTCCAGGATATGAATTTGCTTAAAAGCACTAATAATTTGCCCTGGGGCCTAGTACTTCAGGCTATGACTAGCTGCCATTCCTTAATCAAGATGGATGGGAAAATAAATGGAGATCCACTGGACTTGAAAATGTTTGAAGGGACAGGATGGGTACATTATTTTCATATATTACACTAATCTGCATTAGGTTGGTTTTTAATACTGGACTAAGAGTAGTAATCCAATTAAGGCATTTACTAAAATCATGTTATCTGCTTACTAGAATAATGTTCTCTTATATGACATTATTAGGGATGAGCTTGGAGTTCGAGTAGAACTCATGTTCGACTCGAACATTGCCTGTTCGCCGAACAGCGAACTATTTGGGGTGTTCGCGGCAAGTTTGTGTGAACTTTAGAACCCTGTTAAAGTCTATGGGACTCGAACGTTTGAAATCTAAAGTACTCATTTTAAAGGCTCATATGCAAGTTATTGTCCTAAAAAGTGTTTGGGGACCCGGGTCCTGCCCCAGGGGACATGTATCAATGCAAATAAAAGTTTTAAAGACTACAGTTTTTTAGGCAGCAGTGATTTTAATAATTCCTTTAAGTGAAACAATAAAAGTGAAATATTCCTTTAAATTTCGTACCATGGGGGGTGTATTGTATGCCTGTAAAGTGGCGCTTGTTTCCTGTGCTTAGAACTGTCCCTGCACAAAATGTCATTTTTGAAGGAAAAAAAGTAATTTAAAATCACTTGTGGCTATAATGAATTGTCGGCTCCCGGCAATACAGAGAAAAGTCATTCATAAAAAAAAAAATGTGTGGGGGTCCATGGCATTTTTTTTTAAATTTGGGGTGGAGTTCCCCTTAAAAACACATCATTTTTTTTTTTTTTTTTAATTGTTTATTTATCGAATATTTCAAGAAAAAAGAAACATTGTACAGAATCAGAAAGAACTGTCATCAAAAAGGGATATATTCCCAATGTGATAGAAATAATCATAACATAGCATATGTAAATAGAGAAATATAGAATGCAAAAAAAAAAATGTCAGATGAATATCAAAGAAGTGGTATGGAAAAGAAAAAGAATGATATAAGAACACGGACTCAATAAGACAAAGTGCATAATAGGCTAAGCGTCATATGTTCACACGCCTCATCGAGACATTCCATTCACAAACTTACGAGTTTAAAGTTACTTGTGCCATCTCAGAGTTATATTCAGAGGAATCCCATTTTTCCCAAATGGCGTCAAAGCTAATTAAAGAGTCTTCAATTACACCTGTGAGGCGTTCCATTCTACGTATATCTATGATAGCTGCTAGAAATTGTGTAAAGGATGGGGGAACATTGGTTAGCCAACATTGTGGGATAGCCCTTTTAGCCGCTAATAGAATAAAGGCCATCAATTTTCTAAGGGGTTTAGGCGTCTTTGGGAGGGGTAATCCCAGGAGGAGATATAAGGGATGTAAGGGGATAGGAATATCTAGAACTTTTCCCAAAAGGGCATGAACTTTGGACCAATAGGGTGTTATCATAGGGCACTCCCAGAATATGTGATAGTGGGTGCCTAAATAAGAACCACATCTCCAACATTGTCCAGAAGCTGTTAGTTTTCTTGCCAATAAAAATTCCGGGGTTCTGTACCAAAACATTGATATTTTATAGGCAGTTTCCTTCTGAGCTACGCATCTAGATACCTTGGAAGTAGCCTCCCAAATACTCTTCCATTCGGATAAAGAAATGGGTTTATTCAAAATATGGGACCATTTCCGCATGTAGGAGTGAGTTTGCTCTGTGACCTGAGGCGTATCCTGTAAAATCTTATAAATGGTGGATATTAGGCGGGGTTCATAAGGGCCTTTGAAACATAACAGTTCAAATTCCGTGGGCATAGCTAAAGTAAAATGTGGGATTCTAGTGGAAATGAAATGCCTGATTTGTAGAAAGGAGTAGAAGAGAGTTTTCGGGATTTTGTGTTTCGATTGCAGCTCAGGAAAAGTAAGAAATGTACGTGTCACTGGGTGCACTAGATGGCGTAGCTGGAATACCCCAGCTTTTGTCCAGGGTAACATGGCTTCATATGATAAGCTGTCAGGGATTTCTGGGTTAAAGATAACGTTCACTAAAGGAGAGCATGGGGATGAAAGAGAGTATTTCCCAGAGCATCTCTTCCAGATTGAAAGTGTAAACAGCATAGGGCTTAAACAGATTTTACACAGCTGGGAGATGTACTTGTCAGAGGATGGCCATAACAAGCAGCAGGGGTGGGCAGGGACCGTAATGCTCATCTCTATTTCTGACCACCTATTAGGTGCACATCTGGACGTCCATGAAATTATAGCTCTCAAGTGTGTGGCAAAATAATATTTGATTATGTCGGGCGCCCCCAATCCTCCCCCATCGCGGGTTGCAAAAAGAACTGTGCTAGCTATCCTATGGGATGCGTTATTCCATATGAAGTTTAAAAAGTTTCGTTGGAGTAATTTCAGTTGGGACATTGGGACCATCACTGGTAGGGTCTCAAAAAGGTAGAGGAGCTTAGGGACTACCGACATTTTGAGGACATTTATCCTCCCAAGCAGGGACAGGGGGAGCTTCGTCCAGGTCTTAAGTAACCTATTGATTTCCGTAAACATAGGAGGGAAATTAGCCTGATAAAGTGAAAGATAAGAGGGTGTTAAGTAGACTCCGAGGTACTTAAGCGATTGAGAACACCATCTGTATTTAAAGTTTCCCTTTAGGACCAAGAGCGTTTCAGCCGATATATTCACAGGGAGGGCCTCAGTCTTGGTCGGGTTAATTTTGGAACCTGAAATACTGCCAAATTGATTTAGAGTGGTATGGAGCAAGGGGAGCGAAATATGGGGATGGGTCAGTGTCAATAAGATATCATCGGCAAACAGGGACAATTTGTATTCCCTATGTCTCAACGTCACCCCCCTTATATCTGGGTGAGAGCGAATGGCCTCAGCCAAGGGCTCCAGACTGAGGACAAAAAGTAGGGGGGACAAGGGGCACCCCTGTCGAGTACCGTTGCTCAGGGGAAATGGCGAGGAGACATAAGAGGCCAACTGGACCTGAGAGGTGTGTGTGGAATATAACGCTTTTAAGGCTTGCATAAAGGGACCACTGAAGCCGTACCTGGAAAGAATAGCGAACATAAATGACCAATTCAGGCGGTCAAAAGCCTTCTGCGCATCTAAACTGAGTATCACGGCAGGCTTCTTCGTCTTAGTCAGTAAGTCAATAAGGTCAATAGTACGCCTAGTGTTGTCTCCTGCATGTCTAGTGGGGACAAACCCCACCTGGTCTCTATGTATGAGTGAGGGGAGGAGTAGAGATAGTCTGTTAGCCAGAATTTTTGTAAATATTTTATAGTCAGAATTTAGGAGGGCGATGGGGCGGTAGTTATCCGGTAGTGACGGATCCTTGTCCGGTTTCGGGATGACCGTTATAAAGGCGTGTAAAAATTGAGAATGAGGGATCGTTCCAGACATCAGAGAAGCGAACAGTTTAACCATATGGGGTGTCAGGATCGGAAGGAAACTTTTATAGTAGGAATAGGGTAACCCATCAGGGCCGGGGGATTTGTGGGATGGGAGCTGGTTTACGACTGCAGTGAGTTCTTCAACGGTGATAGGGGCATTTAGACCCGCGCGATCTTCAGGTGAAATTGAAGGGAGTTTCAGGGATTCTATGAAGGTATTAAATTTTTCTTGAGTGAATTGATAATTAGGGTCCACGGAAAAGCAATTATACAGTTTTTTGTAAAAGTCACCGAAGACCCGCGACATATTTTGGGGACAGTATGTGGGGACCCCATCAGGCTGCAACAGGAAGTCAGGGATAGAAGCTGTGGGTCTCGGCTTCAATTTATGAACCAGCATCCTATGGGGCTTGTTAGCATAATCATAGAACTTTTGCTTGGACCAAAGCAAGGATTTAGCATGTTTATTCGAGTCTAGAGACTTAATGCGATTACGTAACGAAATTACCGCCCTAAGACGCGTCACTGTGGGGAGAGTAAGTAAACGTTTTTCTGCTTTGGATAGGTCAGCTAGAAGGGACTTCCTCTGATGTTCTCGATCACGTTTAAGACGGGAACCAGAGGAAATGCACTCCCCCCTGAAGAAAGCCTTATGGGCCTCCCACAAGGTGGACACCTCAGAGACCGAGCCGTCATTGAGTTCAAAGAATTCAGACAGTTTCTGCTGCAGATGGAGGTGAACATCAGATGCGGAAAGAAGGGATTCATTAAGACGCCAATGACATTTCCTGGGCGCAGGTGTGGCCAACAGAAGATCTAATATTATGGGTGCGTGGTCGGACCAAGTGATTGGGTTAATCTCTGAGTGGACCACATAAGTCAATAAGGGCGCTGAGACAAAAAAATGGTCCAGTCTTGTATATAGCTTGTGAGGGGGGGAGTAAAATGTGAATTGTTTAGCAGTAGGGTGTTTCACTCTCCAGGTGTCATAAAGGTTATGGGCTCGTATCAATTTTCGGAATGAAGAGGAATTCTTATGAGCCTGGGGGGGTGGGGCTTTTGCAAAGAGGGCAAATCTATCTTTGATTGGGGACATGCACAGGTTAAAATCGCCTCCAATTACCATAAAGGGTTGGGAAAAAGGTTGAAGTTTCTCAAGAAAGTCCTCTAAAAACCCAATCTGACCTGAGTTGGGCACATATACATTGGCAAGGGTGAATGAGGTATTTTGGTGACTACAGCTCAGGATAATATACCTACCCCGGGGATCTAAGTAAGAAGATTTGACACGAATAGCAGAGGAGCGTCTCAGCAGGATGGCCACCCCCGCCTTACCAGAGGGGTCGGAGGCTACAAAAGCAGTGGGGAAGTGTTTAGAAGCAAACTTAAATGAACCCTCTTCCTTGAAATGTGTCTCCTGAACCATGATCACCTCTGCCCCAGATGACCTGAACTCTCTCAACGCCAACCAGCGTTTACGGATGGAGCCCAGACCTTTAACATTACATGAAAATATACTGACAGTCATATTCAAACTGTGTAAGCAGAGCATACATTGCAGTCATGAAACAGAAAAAAGATATACACCATGATGCATAATTCTTAAGAACTAAAATATTATGAATAATCAAATGACAATGAGGTGATAACTGGAATAGACATCTGAGTAACAAACACGGGTCAAAAAGGGACCCTAGATCCAAAAAAACAAAAAAATAAAATACAGAAGACCAGCAAGAAATAATAGTAACAATTGAGGTAAAAGAAAATAAAAGTAAAGCAGCATTAAGTAAACCCTGAATAGGATCAAAAAGGATCCAAAGAGAAAAAAAAATAAAAAAAATTAAAACAATAACAAAAAGTATGTGCCAAATAGATGGCAGGCCTGAGGGGGAGGGCCCCTCAGGAGGTCATGGTCATAATTCAAGACCATGTTGAGGGTGGGGCACGGTAGCCTGTAAGGATAGTCACTGAGGTCCAGCCCGGTCCAAACATCATAGACTCATGGAAAAAAAAAAAAAAAAGGAACTGTCAACATATTATTTATCAATGGGTATGTAAGCAAAAACGAAACAAAAAGAACGCTTACGTGGGGCACATTGGAGGCCCATGATCAGACTCCGAGCCCGGAGTCCCGGAGGGAGTAGGCCTGTAGGGTGACCTACTCGTAAAGATGAAGGATGGAGGGAAGCAGAGATATAGTCTCAAGTGGAGCCTTTGGACTGTTCAACTCTTTGGGGAGTGATTGGAGCCTTTCGTGACCTCTGACGTACTGGGGTCCAGATCCTCCCAGGCGTTGAGAATGGTCGTGGAGCAGGGATCTGCATCTGTAGGTCCTCCTCAGGTATGGGGGGGAGACCAAGGTTCCGGATAAAAGCCTCGCATTCCTGTAGATCTCTCATGGAATGTTGCGATCCATCTTTGGTAGCGGATAAGCGGAACGGGAAGCCCCAACGGTATGTAACTTGGTTCTGCTGCAAGTGGGAGGTGACTGGGCGCAGGGAACGGCGTTTAGCTAATGTAATGGGTGATAGGTCGTTGAAGATTTGAATTTTTGCCCCCTTGAAATCAATTCGTGACTTGTTGCGTGTAGCAATGGTAAGAGCTTCTTTGCTTTCGTAAAAATGGAAGCGTACAATAATGTCCCTGGGGTTGGTACCCGGGGGAGGCTTAGGAGCCAACGATCTGTGTGCTCTATCAAGGCGCCAGTCTATGTCAGGGATGTGGGGTGCCAGAGTGACAAAAAGGGCGAGAAGGTAAGGTCGAATTTCCTTATCTGGGATAGACTCAGGGACCCCACGGATGCGTAGGTTCTGGCGGCGCTCCCTGTTTTCAAGATCTTCTTGTTGCATCTGTAATTGTGAGACTAAGTTTTTTAAATTAGCATTTTCCTCCTCTATGACATGAACATACTGTACCATGTTGTCAAATTTAGATTCCAAAGTGTCCGTTCGTTCCCCCAACTGGTCAATCTCACCCCTAAGTTCATGCGCCAGTTTGCCAACTTCTTTAGTGATGTTTTGAGTAAGGCTATGAAGCAAGGACTGCAGTTTGGCGTCCAGCACCTCCACAGTAATCGGTGATGACATTGTGGGGAGTTCGGGTGGTCGTGGCTTATGCGGGGGATTTTCCACAAATAGAGAGGGGTCAACCAGCGGGAAGGCGTCTGCCGAGTCCACGACAGTCGCTGGGATTTCTGAGATCGGGGATGATGATTTCCTAAGGAAGCGGTCCATAGGCTGGGAAAGCTGAGGCGCAGTTAGTGGAATGTGTTTCTGGTAGATATGCCGTTGGTTTCCAATCTTACCCATAGAACAGTCGGAAAGTGGCTGCAAAGTTCCCAAAGCTGATGAGACGGCTCCCGTATCTATTAAAGGCTAATAATGCAGAGCGGGAGCAATGGACATACGGGCAAAAAAGTCGGGCCTTACATCTTAAGCGGCTGCCATCTTACATACTATGCGTGCTTCCCTCTATAAGGTATCGTAACTGGAGAGTACAGGGGGGGTCTGCGGGTAGTCTGTGCGGAGTAAAAGGAGCATATGAGAGAAAACAAGATGGTTAACTTCTATGAGTCACAGCACCGATGCCCTGGCTAGGTTTGTGTAGATAAGGGGAGTAAGAGTTTATAAGAGACCCTGTAGGGGATTGCAAGCTGTTAGGTCAAGAATCCTCAGGTGTAGGCAGCATGGAGTTTGCCTGGGGACGAAGCTTCTAGATCTAGGGTTGCAGGCTGTAGCGGGTGGGTGACTGCTTAGTGGGCTAGACCAGGGTCACAGGTCAATGAGCCAGGGTGTTGTTAGGTAGAAGTGAGGGTGCATAGAGGTAAAGAGGCCTCTGGGGTGTACCAAGATGGCCGCCGTAACTCACCAGGGCCTGCAGATGACTCCAGGGGACAGTCCAGATCAGGGTGTAGGTCCTGTATAACACACAGGACTGGGTCTTCGGCGGGGTACCCAGCCAGGGGTGTGCAGCCGAGGGCAGAAGCAGCGCCGAGCAAGCGAATCGGCACAGGGACCGGCCGTCGCGTTTAGGCCCAAGCCGCGGGCTAAATTTTCGGACGGCTGGAGGGTCCGCGATCGTCGCTCCAGGAAAACGTCCCCGAGTAGTTCACCTCCACGGGAGCAGCTGCGGTAGGGTCCGGAGGTGTTTGCCGCCTGTCCTACGGCCCCGAGGACGGCACCCGAGCCCGGCGAATCCCAGGCTTCGCAGGCCCCAAGATGGCGGCGGTGCAGCAAAGGATGGTGTCAGCTGCAGTAAGGTTAGCAGAGCGATCTAACGTCTCACTGCTCCAGTTCAGGTAGGGATCCACTCAGGAGAGATCCAGGAGATAGATCATAGGGGTTTGGAGACTCAAATATCGTTTGTAGACTTAGGATGGTAGTGGATACAAACGGGTTTGGCGGAGCTCCTCCAGGATACGTCTCTCCTCGTTTGCGTCCAGACACGCCCCCCCACATCATTTTTTTAAATTTGACGCAGGGTTCCCCTTAATATTCATACCAGACCCTAAGGTGAGTGATTTTAAATGATTTTTTTCCTTCAGAAATTACATTTTGTGCAGGGACAGTTCCAAGCACAGGAAACAAGCGCTACTTTACAGGCATACTATACACCCCCCTAGGTACGAAATTCAAAGGAATATTTCAATTTTATTGTTTCACTTTAAGCATTATTAAAATCACTGCTCCTGAAAAAACTGCCATTTGTTTAAACTTTTTTTGCATTGATACATGCCCCCTGGGGCAGGACCCAGGTCCCCAAACACTCCCCTGGGGCAGGACCCGGGTCCCCAAACACTTTTTAGGACAATAACTTGCATATTAGCCTTTAAAATTAGTACTTTAGATTTCAAACGTTCGAGTCCCATAGACTTTAATGGGGTTCTAAAGTTCACACAAACTTTTGGTCTGTTCGCAGGTTCTGGTGCGAACCGAACCCAGGGGTGTTCGGCTCATCCCTGCTCATTTAATGACAAACTCTTATCTGTAATCCCATTAAATGTGTTAAAACAATCAGTTCATCGTATAAGGATAAAGAAATGTAGGTTATGATTTAGGTATCATTTTTTTTGTTTTTTTTATTTCACTGTTTTAAATTTGCAATAGGAACTTCAAGATTGTCAAGCTAAAATTGTCGAAGATGGGCCACTGATTACTTGCACAATAGCAAAACCTGGATCTGAAGCAGGAACGGCAAGTGTTTTTTTTTTTTTTTATATATATACTATTTCATCTAGAAAATAGAAAAAATCTACAATGTAGTAAGGCTGCATACATATTTTGTAAGAATTCACTTTAGTACCAAGCTTAAATTAGCCAGTGCAGATTCCCCAACGTAAAGCAACCAGAGAAAAGAAGGAACAGGCATGTGTTAGAAGATACTATAGTGCCCATTGCTTGCTGGACAATTAATGAATGATCCCAGAATAGATCCACACAATGCACATTTTGAAAGACTAAACAAACATGTTGGCTACATTGCATGGCCAAAAATCTGGAGACACCTAACCATCAAACCTATATGAGCTTGCCGGACATCCCATTCTAAAACAAAGACCATTATTAAAATGTCCATCCACACCTCTTTTTGTGGCTATTAACCTTTCCAACAGATTTTGGAGAGTGTGTGTGTGTAGAAATGTGTGTCTACATAGAGCCAAAATAACATTTGTGTAGCCAGGTATTGATGTTAAATGAAAATATCTGGCTTTTAATAGGCATTTCAATCTATCCCAATGTTGAGCTATAGGCCTCGTACACACGACCATTTTTCTCGGCAAAAACCAGCAAGAAAACTGCTGGCAGAGCCATTGTACAAGGCTTTCAGGTTTCATGTTAGGAAATCTGGCCAGAATCTCGACGAGAAAAAAAGAGAACCTGCGCCCCAAGATTCTTGTCGGCCTGTTTCCAGACGAGAAACCAGAGTCGCCGTGGAAACCCACGCATGCTCAAAATGACTTCGACACATGCGTGGTAGCTTCCACGGCATAGGTAGGGTGAAGCAAGATGGCGGCAACGGCATGTTATTATCGATATAAAGGCTTTTACATATCTGTATTAAAACACAGCTTTTCTATAGAAAAATGTATTATTATTTGTTTTTACTTGATAAGTAACAAGACTTGATAAGATTCTTTGAAATTTAGATATGTAATAACCTATATATATTAATAGGCATCTGTAACTAGTTTTTATTTTTTGGGAGAGATAACATACACATGAAGAAAACCTGTTTTTTCCCTTCTTTTCACAAGATGATCCGGTCACAAAACACTAAGCCCTGGTTCACATTGATGCTACTTTGAAATTGTGCTACTTCACTTGAAGTAACGCAATTTCAAAGTATCAAGGTCATCACGATTTCAGCTGCTACCTGATAGACATTTGTGTAGCTTCATGCATAGATGCCTATTAAAATCCCACCAGAAATCGTCAAAAGTAGTGCAAAAGTAGTGCAGGAAATACTTTTGCAAAATCGGTTGGAACAGTGCCATTGCCTCCAATAGGCTGTGACTTGTCATGCGATTTGATCTCTAAAATCGCATGACACATTTCTCCAATGTGAACCTAGGCTTAGTGCAGGGGTGTCAAACTCCATTTCATCGTGGGCCGCATCATCATTATGATTGCTCTCAAAGAGGCCAGTTGTATCTAAAAAATTAGATGTCCAGCGAATCCCCTCCCCTTACATTAGATGCCAAGAGCCACCCCACCATCAGAACTTGAGTGCCCCCTCTCCCTTACATCACAGTGCACCTCCCTTACCTAATGCTGCTGCTGGGAAGAAGCTGGATGAATTGCTTGAAAGCAGAAAGTAGGGGTCTGGAGGAGGACCAGAGGAGGGCTGGAGCTCTCCTGCAGCTGCAGAAGAGGTGTGAGGGCCACATGAAATGGCTTGGATGGCCGGATTTGGCCCATGGGCCTTGTGTTTAACACCTGTGGCTTAGGGTGTCTCCATTCTGGATGGCAACATTGTCAATCTGGGGAGAGGGTAGTGTAAGATGGACTAGAAGATTTCAATGGACATAACTGACAAATTAAAACTTAAGGTTAAGAATTGAGAGGGGGAAATAATTTACTGTACTGCATTAAAATTGCACCAAAAACTAGTTGAAAATGTGCATGCAGAAAAGCATCTTGAATGCATCTGGACTTTGTTTCTAGTTTGCGAACTGGTAATGTAATCGGCTAACCTCTTCAGGACCACGTAACACATGTATGCGTCATCCAAGAGACGGGCTTTAAAGGGGTTGTAAAGGATTTTTTTTTTCAGATTAAGCAGATTAAACATCCTTTACCTGCAGACATTCCTCTTTTCACTTCCTCATTGTTTGTTTTTGCTCAGAAGTTTCTCTATTACTTCTCTGTTCTGTTCACTTCCTATTTGTCTGATTGTTACTCACCACCGTGAAGGGAGGCTTTACTGCGATGGTCAGTGACGTGCTCGCCCCCTCCGGGGAACTAGATCTGTGCGGCAGGACTCTCTCTATGTGTTAGAGACTTCATGGAGGTGTGAAATACTGAGCGTGCCGCAATTCATACTGGCAAAGTAGTTCTTACATGAACGAGTGATACAAACCAGGAAGTGAATGAGAGAACAGAAACTAGAACGCCGGAGGTGATATAGATGAAAGAATTGAATAGGTATTTACTTGTTTTTTAACAGAATCATTACACTATTCTGTCTGTCTACCTTGCAGACAATTATTTTAGGCACATTTTTTTTTTTTTTACCTTTACATCTCTTTTACTATTTTGGACCAGTTTTGGTAATAAAAAGAAAATTGGGAAATACTCAATAAAATTTCCCACCAAATGTCCTAAAAAAACCTGGTTTAACCTACCTGGATACACAAAGTAATTGTAATGATACATACAGTTATGTTAACAAATGTTGAAGTTGCAAAAAAGTCATTAAGGTTTGTTTTGACCCTGGTCATGAGCATTCTCTCATAGGAGAGAAATGTAGGGTATATAAAACACATGCTATAATGCGCTTCATTGTAAATGTATGGAGATGCACAGTTACCTATGGAAAATTTGAATGAAAAATGCAAATTAAACAACTAACTATTCTGGTCTAAATCTTCCTCTCCCAGTTATATGAATCTTCCCAAAGGGGAGACTTACCAAGTATATAACAAACTACAAAAATAAGTTTTCATGTTAGTCTGTAAATGCTTATTTTTTTAATATTTGATGTTTAACTATGATCATGTTGTGTATTATGTTACATTTTAAATAACCACCTAATAAATAGTAAGAACAGTAAGTAACAGAGTAAATGTTATCATCTAGATCCCCGTGGAAGGCATCATCATTCTACATCAGTTTCCATTCTCCTCCACTGTGCAGCGTATGTCAGTGATCACTCAGGTTATCGGAGAGAGTGACCTAACAGTGTTTATGAAAGGAGCTCCAGAAATGGTTATCCATTACTGTAAACCGGACACAGGTTAATATGAAATAGTATTGAGGTTAAAGTTTGGTAAAAATAAGGAAAAAAAAAAGAACCAGTTATGTGGTATTTCAGTTATAGGTGGAGTGTGGTGGGTGAAGTCACTTGCTGCCTTTTTATATATGTTGGAGACTCTTTTGTAATGTTCTTCTCCTCCTTCCTACATATCTGCTTTACTGCTTATATTTACTGGACCTTTCTTTTACTACGTCTGTGTTTTGCTGCTCCTTTGTTTACTTTGTCTCTGTTGTGTTCCACTGTGTAGCTGCTCACTTGTTTTGCCTCTTTTCTGCACCTCTGCATTACTGATAGTCTTTACTGCACTTCTGCCTTACTGCTTCTCTTTGCTGCTCCTCTGCATTACTGATAGTCTTTACTGCACTTCTGCTTTACTGCTTCTCTTTGCTACACCTCTGCATTACTGATAGTCTTTACTGCACTTCTGCTTTACTGCTTCTCTTTGCTGCGCCTCTGCATTACTGATAGTCTTTACTGCACTTCTGCTTTACTGCTTCTCTTTGCTACACCTCTGCATTACTGATAGTCTTTACTGCACTTCTGCCTTACTGCTTCTCTTTGCTACACCTCTGCATTACTGATAGTCTTTACTGCACTTCTGCTTTACTGCTTCTCTTTGCTGTCCTCTGTATTACTGATAGTCTTTACTACACTTCTGCCTTACTGCTTCTCTTTGCTACACCTCTGCATTACTGATAGTCTTTACTGCACTTCTGCTTTACTGCTTCTCTTTTATGCGCCTCTGCATTACTGATAGTCTTTACTGCACTTCTGCTTTACTGCTTCTCTTGCTGCGCCTCTGCATTACTGATAGTCTTTACTGCACTTCTGCTTTACTGCTTCTCTTTGCTGCTCCTCTGCATTACTGATAGTCTTTACTGCACTTCTGCTTTACTGCTTCTCTTTGCTGCGCCTCTGCATTACTGATAGTCTTTACTGCACTTCTGCTTTACTGCTTCTCTTTGCTACACCTCTGCATTACTGATAGTCTTTACTGCACTTCTGCCTTACTGCTTCTCTTTGCTACACCTCTGCATTACTGATAGTCTTTACTGCACTTCTGCTTTACTGCTTCTCTTTGCTGCCCTCTGTATTACTGATAGTCTTTACTACACTTCTGCCTTACTGCTTCTCTTTGCTACACCTCTGCATTACTGATAGTCTTTACTGCACTTCTGCTTTACTGCTTCTCTTTGCTGCGCCTCTGCATTACTGATAGTCTTTACTGCACTTCTGCTTTACTGCTTCTCTTTGCTACACCTCTGCATTACTGATAGTCTTTACTGCACTTCTGCTTTACTGCTTCTCTTTGCTGCGCCTCTGCATTACTGATAGTCTTTACTGCACTTCTGCTTTACTGCTTCTGCTTCTCTTTGCGCCTCTGCATTACTGATAGTCTTTACTGCACTTCTGCTTTACTGCTTCTCTTTGCTACACCTCTGCATTACTGATAATCTTTACTGCACTTCTGCTTTACTGCTTCTCTTTGCTGCACCTCTGCATTACTGATAGTCTTTACTGCACTTCTGCTTTACTGCTTCTCTTTGCTGCGCCTCTGCATTACTGATAGTCTTTACTGCACTTCTGCTTTACTGCTTCTCTTTGCTGCGCCTCTGCATTACTGATAGTCTTTACTGCACTTCTGCTTTACTGCTTCTCTTTGCTGCCCTCTGCATTACTGATAGTCTTTACTGCACTTCTGCTTTACTGCTTCTCTTTGCTGCGCCTCTGCATTACTGATAGTCTTTACTGCACTTCTGCTTTACTGCTTCTCTTTCCTGCGCCTCTGCATTACTGATAGTCTTTACTGCACTTCTGCTTTACTGCTTCTCTTTGCTGCACCTCTGCATTACTGATAGTCTTTACTGCACTTCTGCTTTACTGCTTCTCTTTGCTGCGCCTCTGCATTACTGATAGTCTTTTACTTCTGCTTTACTGCTTCTCTTTGCTGCACCTCTGCATTACTGATAGTCTTTACTGCACTTCTGCTTTACTGCTTCTCTTTGCTGCGCCTCTGCATTACTAGTGATAGTCTTTACTGCACTTCTGCTTTACTGCTTCTCTTTGCTGCCCTCTGCATTACTGATAGTCTTTACTGCACTTCTGCTTTACTGCTTCTCTTTGCTGCGCCTCTGCATTACTGATAGTCTTTACTGCACTTCTGCTTTACTGCTTCTCTTTGCTGCACCTCTGCATTACTGATAGTCTTTACTGCACTTCTGCTTTACTGCTTCTCTTTGCTGCGCCTCTGCATTACTGATAGTCTTTACTGCACTTCTGCTTTACTGCTTCTCTTTCCTGCGCCTCTGCATTACTGATAGTCTTTTGCACTTCTGCTTTACTGCTTCTCTGCACTTCTGCTTTACTGCTTCTCTTTGCTGCCCTCTGTATTACTGATAGTCTTTACTGCACTTCTGCCTTACTGCTTATCTTTGCTGCGCCTCTGCATTACTGATAGTCTTTACTGCACTTCTGCTTTACTGCTTCTCTTTGCTGCGCCTTTGCATTACTGATAGTCTTTACTGCACTTCTGCTTTACTGCTTCTCTTTGCTGCACCTCTGCATTACTGATAGTCTTTACTGCACTTCTGCTTTACTGCTTCTCTTTGCTGCGCCTCTGCATTACTAGTGATAGTCTTTACTGCACTTATTCTTTACTGCTTCTCTTTGCTGCCCTCTGTATTACTGATAGTCTTTACTGCACTTCTGCTTTACTACTTATGTTTGCTGCACCTCCACAATACTGCTCATCTTCATTGTACCCTTTCATCACTGCTCCTCCTTACTACACATCTGCATTTATGCTTCTCTTTACGGAACCTTTCTTTTACCACGTCTGTGTTTTTTCTGTTCCACTGTACTGCTGCTCATTTGTTTTGCCTCTTTTCTGCACCACTGCATTACTGATAGTCTTTACTGCACTTCTGCTTTACTGCATCTCTTTGCTGCGCCTCTGCAATACTGCTCATCTTTATTATACCTCTTTATTACTGCTCCTCCTTACTACACATCTGCATTTCTGCCGCTCCTTACTGCACCTTTTTATTTAGAACTCCTTTCTTTTACTGTCCCTCTGCATTACTGCTCTCCTTTCTCAGTGCAAGTGTATGCATCGACTCAGGTTCACTGTAGGCTAAATGAGCTTATTGCTGTATTTAATAAGCCACAATATTAATCACATTTCCTGGTATTCAGCTAAACTGAATGCTAAATGCTGAGATCATGGAAACATTTCTATTTGAAATACAATAGTACAAATATGCACTGCAACAGTATGCAAGCAAAGATGAGAAAGTAATGTCAGAATGTACTTTCAGCTGTTAAAGGGAACGTTAGTCAGAAAGTGAAGTCCTGATGCTTTTCTTCTTGCTGGACTCTTTTGCTGGTATAAGTATGTAAAACATTACAAAATAAGTGCCAGTCAATAATGCACATCTCATCCTGTTCTGCACAGCCTCAGTTGCTCTTCTTGGTAGTATACCTAAAGTCAGTGAACCACAAGAGATGATCTGCTGTCATCCTAAAGATCTGCTGCTGCTAAAAGTGTGTGTATTTGCGGGGAGTTCAGGGAGATAAGGAAGCAACTGTTTTGAGTTTTAACAAAATGGCAGCCTCCAGCAAGAAGAAAGAAGAGCAATGCTGGAGGATATTTACAGCACACACTCATTTTGGTAGCATATTTATCAGTATGTATTATGTAATGTTTGTACCTTGCACCCACACTGACCAGTGACTGCAAATGATTGTCTGCTTTGAAAAATTTCAGACATGTCCCTTTGACAGAAGTCAAATTAATAATTTACTTCTGTCAAGCATGCAAGGTCACAAACTGATATAAATTTGGTTGGTCCCTACTTGACCTGCTGTATTAACCACTTAAAGAGGAAGTAAAGCCTGCAATACAAAGACATAATGAGCTAGTATGCATAGCATACTTACCTGAGACCGAAGCCTCCGCAGCGGCCCTCGTTCCCCTCCTATGTCACCGCCATTACTCCCGAAGTGACTTCCGGGTATTGTGGCTCCCGGGCTGTGATTGGCCGGAGCAGTGATGACGTCACGCATGCGCGAGAGCCACCAGTGACGGCATAATCGCCTTCACTAACGGCATGCTCAGTGCGCCTGCGCCGTAAACATCAGTGCAGTCTTTTCTGACCATAGTCAGGCCATAGCATCACGAGTCAAGGAAATCAGGCCCTAATAATAAAGTAAATAATAAATAAATAAAGTAGTTTAAGAGGTGCACACAGAAGGTAGTTATGTGGCTAACAAAGGTAGTGAAAGATTAATTGAGGAGTCTGCTCTAAATTTAGACTGTAAAAGTATACACAAAATTACCACTTTTCAAGACCCTTAAAAATTATGGCCCAGATTCACAGAGCAATTACGCCTGTCTAACTGGTGTCGCGCGCCGTATCACTAGTTTGAATATTCAAACCATGATACGGCGGCTTCGGGCTTCGATCCGAGAGGCTTACGTCTTCGTAAGCCTTCGGATCTACGCTGCAATATTTTTGCGGCCGCTGGGAGGAGTTTGCGTCGTTTTCATGCGTCGGGATATGCAAATGAGTTTTTACGGCGATCCACGAAGATACGAGCGGTCTTCGCAATCGCTTTCGTCTATTTTTTTCTACGTACTGTTAGACCAGCTTTTTGCTGGTCTAACGGTGCGTAGCCCATGTTAAGTATGGCCGTCGTTCCCGCGTCAAATTTAATTTTTTTTTTTTTTTTTTTACGTAACTCGTTCGGGAATAGGAATGTCCGTAAACGACGCTACTCAAGAAAAAATGACGTAACGACGTGATTTCGCGCAATGCACGGCGTGAAATTTCTGAACGGAGCATGCGCGGTTCGATCGCCTCGGGAACACGCCTATTTTAAATGCTTTACGCCCCCTAATCGCGTATATGGATTGCACCGGGAGAAATACACTACGCCGCCGTCGTTTACTGGACAAAATCTACCTGGATTCCACGTAGAGCCAGGTAAAATACGGCGGCGTAGTGTATTTGGGAAACGCTACGATAATCTAATTCTTGCTGAATCTGGCCCTATGTTTTTAGGGTATATATTTTATTTGTAATGCTTATGAAATAATACTGAAGGAACAACATTGGGGCTTAACCTGCTTATATTTAGGAAGGTACGCTTTTTGGCTATATATTTTTACATTATATTTTCTCTCTTTTGTTTGTTAACTAGTTCCAGACAATTTTTATAAGCAACTTGGTCTCTACACAAAGCAAGGCTTTCGCGTAATAGGACTGGCATATCGATCTCTACAAAAGGAGGGACTGCCACATACCTCTGACTTAGAAAGGTGAGAGCAATTTTTAGAATATTGTTATCTTTTAAAAATGACATGTCTTAATATTGCATATTAAAAAAATCTGCATCTATCTCCCAAACCTTTCTGGCATGGTAAAACCCCAAACTTTTCTGGTAAAGTAAGCTTCTACATCTCATGGCAGTTTAAGAGGTTGTCATTAACCCTCATCCCCACCCACTCCTATTCGTTCATCACTACTGTACAATGGGAATCTTGATTGACAAACAGGTACTGGTATGTGTAAGCATTAGAAAGGGTGAGCAAGTTTAAGCACTATCTATAACCTTTTTTGGTTAGAACGGCCCAGATTTTAGATGTGAGAGGAGAGTTTAGGAGGATTATACAGGGGTCACTGAATTGTGATGGCATATTCTTAAATAAAAAAAGTTAAAATACTCAAAAAGTATTTGTGAATTGATGCTTTGAAATTTGTATTTGACCCTTTTCATTAGCGTTTTTGAAAAACACAGAGCACAAAGAAACACTTTGTAAAGTAACATGGAATAGGTGCCCTACCATAAACTAAACCAAAGGAATTTGCATGGTAAAACTTGATTAAATCAATACTATTGTGCCAAAATCAATTTTGCTGAAATCATTGTGCTCATTTCAATTTTTTCTCTTTTTTTTTCAAAAACATTTTATTAACTTAAATTCAAGTACAAAGAAGAGGTAAAATGTACAAACAATCAAACAGGATGAAACAAGCCACTGAAGAGGGGTGAATAACAAGATGATCATTAAAATAAAAAGAGACAGAAGAAGAGGTACAGTAGGGGGGAAGGAAATAAGGGGAAAAGATCAGCAACAAAGAAAAGAAGTAGAAGAGAGGAGAGGGTTCAGGGATCGAGAGAGGTGAGACAACCGAAATAGGGTAGTAGGATGGGAGAAAGAATAACATATGAGAGCTTTGCAATTAGCTAATTTTCCACATATAGATAGCGGCATAGACTACTCAGAGGGGATGCACAAAAGGGTCGGAGAGGGCTACTTCTCAATGCGTGAAGGGGTGAGACCGACTCTGGGGGGGTATTGGGCATGTTACATAATCAACCTAGGAATGCAAAGGGGGAAGACAGTAAGTTCTGCTGTTCAGAAGTAGACAAACTATACTTAATAAAGGGAAACCATTTCTCGTCAAACTTGACTTTAGATTGCAAGGAAGAGGAGTGGAAGTCCAAATTTTCTTTGTAAAGTAGGGTCTTCATATTTCTAATCAATTCCAATATTGAAGGAGGGGAGGGAGAAATCCAATGGTTGAGAATAGTCCTTCTAGCCAACAGTAAGAAAAGGAGGATCCAGTGCCGCACCCCTTGGGAGAGCATATTAGAGACCGCATCAGACGCTGGCCATAGCGGTGGACAACCAAACAACAAAAGAATGGGGTCTCTGCCCGGAAGGTAATTTGTAACCTTATTTATGTATTGAAGAACTCTGGTCCAGAAATCCTCTATGGTGGGGCAGTTCCATAGGCGATGCAGCAAAGAAGGTTTGTGTGCTAAGCACCATGAGCAGGCTGGACCAATGTCAGGGGATCGTGACAAGGAGAATGGATAATATGCTCTGTGCATTAGTTTGAATTGCGTTTCTCTCCAGGATTCGCAGGGGGTGATGACTCTGGTGATTCTATAGCCTCGTACAATGTTGTCCATATCAATTAGATCCGGCAGGTCCTTGGTCCAAGAGGACATAGAGGTGTACTGCAAAGGTTTGACAGACCGCACAAGCAGTGGATGGTAAATGTCTGAAATAGAGTGTCTATTTTCCATCAAGAGTTTGTCGAGGAAAGAGGTTTGAAACCTGAGAGCTTTCTTGGGGCAAATCTTGTTGATGAAGTCCACATATTGCATGAACTAGAAAAAATTGTTAGGAGATAGTGTAAAGTCTTTCGAGAGTTGGGAAAAGGATCTGGAGTCACCCGACGGGTCTTGGAAAAGAGAGCAGACCCTGACTAGGCCTTTGTCCTTCCATTTTGAGAAGGGTTCGTATTGGAGACTAGGCGTAAACATAGGGTTTCCACATATTGGAAGGTGTCTAGAGACATGAGGTGATAGGTCCAACTTTTTCCGCACTTCTCTCCAAGCCACTATAGTATTTCTGAAGAGCAAGTTCTGCTTAATGGAATTGGGTAATTTCTGAAGCGAACTATGAAGAAGAGCTGCCAAGTCTATGGGATCGACCATGGCCGCTTCCAATTCATAATTAGAGTATCGGGAAGATCTCAATATCCAATCCATTCCAACTCTCAGAAGACAGGCGAAATTATACAACCGTATATTAGGGAGACCCGCCCCTCCTTCGTTCCCCGGGAGATATAGTTTGGACAGGGCAACCCTCGGTCTGCTTTTTTTCCATATAAATTTGACAACAGCTTTGTTCAACGTTTGAACGTCTTTGTGTTTCATGAGTAAAGGTAGGGTTTGTAGAGGATATAGCAGGCGGGCAAAGCCAACCATCTTGAAGAGAGCACATCTCCCAAAGAACGAGAGGGGCAAATCTGCCCATGTTTCTAATTCATTTACCATCTTGTCAATTAGAGGTGGATAGTTTAGATAGTATAGAGAGGATGGTTCCTTGCCAATTTTTAAACCCAAATAAGTGATGTGGTGATCGGAGACCCGAAAACAGGAAGGGGGAGGGAGGACCGTGCGTTGTATAGACCCAAGGGGAGAATCTCGCTCTTGGAAAAATTTATTTTCAGACCAGAGCACTGGCGAAACGAATCGAAGATTGTCTGTATAGCAGGGATGTCCGTGTGGGGGGAGGTGGAGAATATGAGTATGTCATCGGCAAAAAGAGCCACTCTCATGTCCTCCCGTCCGAAAGGCAAACCATGTAGCCGGGGGGGTGGTGCTGAGAAGACGCCAGAGAGGCTCAACCGCAAGGTTGAAAAGTAAGGGGGAGAGGGGGCAGCCTTGCCTCGTACCTCTATGCAGGCGAAAGGGGGGGATTGGATTCCTGCCGCCGTGACTGTGGTGGACGGAGCGGAATACATGTTGTGAATAACATTTTGGAATGGGCCCACTAAACCGACTCTCTGCATAACCAGCGATAACCATTTAAAACTCACATTGTCAAATGCCTTTTCGGCGTCTAAGGTGACTATAACTACATCGTGTGAGGGGTTTAATTTAGCATATTCAAGGGCTGCGAGGACTTTGCGGATATTGGCAGATGCAGATCTACCTTTAGTAAAACCTGATTGGGCACGGTGGATAAGCGATGGAATTATCTCACCAAATCTTGAGGCTTCTATTTTTGAGAGAAGTTTAGAGTCGACATTTAATAGGGAGATAGGGCGAAAAGAGCCTGGGTCTAATGGGTCTTTACCTTTTTTGGCGATGAGTTTAATATTAGCTAGATGGCCGGTTGGTAAGTAGGGCCCCCCATTCCAGATGTGATTATAAACAGAGAGCAATGAGGGTGCAACTTCAGGCCTTAGCAGCTTAAAGAACTCAGATGTATAGCCATCTGGGCCCGGTGCCTTGCCATTAGAGAGACCACCGATAGCGCTTTCGATTTCTTTCAGGGTAATAGGGGCGTTTAATCGAGCTAAGTTATCTGGATCAATCTGCGCTAATGGGACATCATCCAGCCAGTCACTTGCCATTTTGGTGTCAGTTGAATCCTGGCCATATAGACCTGCATAATAGGTAGCTAGTGTCTTGTTAACATCCTCAGGTGTCGTAGACAATGTACCATCTGGGTTACGTAGCGTGTTGATGTGTGTAGGCGTGAACGTGCCTCTAGTAAGCCTTGCTAGCAGTTTACCGGCTTTATTGCCGTATTTGTAGTAGTGTAATTGCGTAGCAGAAAGCTTCATCTGCTCCATTCTCTCAGCCCAGGTATCAAATTGATCCTTGGCTTCGAGCCAGGCCTTAAGGTTCTCATCATTGTTTTTGGCATCAAGAGATGATTTGGCTAATCTCACCCGATTACTGGCATCTAAAAATAGTTTTTGGGCGTTTTTCTTTTAAGCTGATGTGAACGAGATGATCCTTCCTCTCAAATAGGACTTACCCGCCTCCCAAAACAAATTTGGGTCATCTAGATGTTGGCTATTATTGTACACATAGTCCGACCAAGCCCCTGACAACATTACTTTAAAGCTATCGTTTTGGTTCAGATAGGCCGGGAACCTCCACTGCCTGACTCCTGAGCTGTTCTGTAGATTGCTCAGGGAAATCGAGATGGGAGAGTGGTCTGAGATCACTAAATCATGTATAGATGTGGATTTAATATGCGGCAGCAGAGAGTGAGTGCTCAGAAAATAATCCAATCTAGCGAAAGATCCGTGTACGGGGGAGAAAAAGGTATATTCCTTATCTGCGGGATGATGTAGCCGCCATGTGTCTATCAAATTGAGGGCCTGCACCATATCCGAGAAAGGGGTTGGACGTATTGACCGAGTCTTAGAAGCTTGCACCTGAGATCTGGACCTATCTTCCTGGTCACATAGAGTGGAGTTGAAGTCTCCCCCCACAAGGTGGGGAAAGAGTTCATCACCTGACAGTAGGGGCGCTAGCTTGGAAAAGTAGGTTTGGTCTGGAGAGTTTGGTGCGTAAATATTGGATATCCTTAATTCCCCCAAATTTTTCTTTTTGATTAATGTATCTTAATAAACAGTATATTATTATACATGTATTTCTACATATATTCTAAACACAGTCCTTGCAGGTGAACTACATATACTGAAATAATTTTACCAAATGTATTCCTTGGTTCTGGACACATAGATTGGTGCTCTGAAATAAGGTATAGAATGGCATTTTTTAGATAACGCACATGCACTGGGCACATAACATTACCGAACACTAGGGATTGCATGAAAAGTTATTTTAGCAGTGGGAGGGGAGGGGTGGGTACTCATACAAGCTGACAGGCAGGGTGGGGGGGGGAGAGGAGAGACAGCAGATGATGGAGGCTTGCATGGTTGTAAAATAGGATGCAAGGCAAAAGACATAATTCATTTATTTAGCTAATTAGTTACATTGTTGATTCAAGGACAAATCATTCAAGTGACTATTTGATGATATCTGCTTATGGTTATAATGTAGGGAACATTATATATGCTCTTTATATTTTCTGTATCTAATTGTATTTCTTAATGCTTCAAATTTTTTACATGCATACATATGGTCTTGCAACTGATTAATCAATTATCTGATTACCTGTGTGTTTAAAAGCCACTGCAGTCCTTTAATTAAGCAACACAATTCAATCAATTATCAATGCTTTTACCTTTGTAGACATTTTTTCCGTAACCCCCCCCCAGATCCTAATTTGGGGACCGTTGCTTTCCCAAGACTGAAGGGGAAACTCCTCCAACACACAAATCCTCTATGCAGGAGGCCAGGAAAAAGTGATCTTTGAACCAATAATGTATCACCACCTCACCTAAACCACCAGAAAAAAGCTCCTCTGTGATTGACTGGGATGGTACATTTTCATAACTTGGATTGTTAACCCTTCTGCCGCAGACTAGTTGAATATCTTCAACTACACTAGCAGAAGCAGTGTACAACCTGAGCTTAGGCAAAGAAGATGGGGAACACTTTGGCGGGCTGCAACCTGACTGCTCTCTGCAGAATTAAAAATGCATAAATCACTCACTGCCTGTAACAGGATCCATACAAAGGAAATGGCCTCTGTACTTGTAATATACTGTATAGTATAAGATTTGTACAGCAAATACTTGTTTTCCTTTAAATCTTTCTTTATAGATAGCATTATTCATATAAAATCTAAGTCTAACATTTTTTTCTCTTGCAAGCATGATTGTATAGTCTCGTTTTATAAAAGCTTCAATTAAAACTTTTATTGAAAATTTTTCCTCAAAGGGAAGTTGTGGAGACCAACCTTATATTTCTTGGGTTACTGGTCCTAGAAAATCGTCTAAAGCCAGAGACAAGTTCTGTATTAAAGGAACTAAGTGCAGCCAACATAAGAACAGTTATGGTTACAGGTATGTTTTTTAAGCACATTTACAAGGTTCAAAAGGTGTCTAATTATGCTAAAATATGCTTAAAGTGGTTTTAAACCCAGGATCAAAAACATGTAATGTACTGCAGCTTACCAATCATTAGATGTGGTGGCTGCATTGTTTTTTGTTTTTAACCACTTGCTGACTAGTGCACGATGATATATGTTGGCACAATGGTACGGCTGGGCAAATGGGCGTACCTGTATATCCCCTTTAAATCGCGGCTTAGTGGACACGTCCACCCCTTCCCCCTGAGCAATGTCCACCGGGGGCCCATGAACATGACACGGAGCGGCAGAACGGGGAGATGCCCATGTAAACAAGGCATTTCCCTGTTCTGCCTAGCAACATGACAGGGATCTACTGCTTCCTGTCATCGGGAGCAGTAAACTCTGTCATGTTGTAGTGAGACTATTCCCCCACAGTTAGAATCACTCCCTAGAACACACTTAAACCCAGTGTCAATTACACAGTAATCAGTCCATTTTTAAAGCACTGATCGCTGTTTTAATGTCACTGGTCCCAAAATAGTGTCAAAAGTGTCCAATGTGTCCGGCGCAATATTGCAGTCATGATAAAAATCGCAGATCGCCACCATTACTAATAAAAAAATATATAATATAAATTGCAATAAATCTATCCCCTATTTTGTAGATGCTATAACTTTTGTGCAAACCAATCAATATACGCTTATTGCAATTTTGTTTTACCAAAAATATGTAGAAGAATACATATCAGCCTAAACTGAGAAATGTATATATTTTTGGGCGATATTTATTATAGCAAAAGGTAAAAAATATTGCTTTAAAAAAAAAATTGCTCTTTTTTTCTTTATAGCGCAAAAAATAAAAACTGCAGAAGTGATTAAATACCACCAAAAGAAAGCTCTATTTGTGACGAAAAAAAGGATGTCAATTTTGTTTGGGTGCCACGTCGCATGACCGCGCAATTGTTAGTTGAAGTGATGCAGTGCCGAATCACAAAAAGTGCTCTGGTCAGGAAGGGGGTAAATCCTTCCCGGGGTGAAGTGGTAAACGGGGTTTAAAGCTTTGTGTTTTTTCACTTTATTGTAACTTATGCATTAATGGTGAAAAAACACCTTGCACTCTTGGGCCCCCCAGGCGCCCACTTTACTTACCTGAGCCACGAAACTCTGTGGGCGCTGTCCCGCAATGCTTTCTCCCAGCTTGAGGTGGCTCTTCATTGGAGATTGATAGCAGCACAGCCATTGGCTCCTGCTGCTGTCAATCAAATCAATGACATGGCGCGCCTGGGGTGGGGCCGAGTGATACACTTGGTGACTATGGCCGCCACTGTATCACATGGGAGCGCGTTTGCAAGGTAACCCCCTTGAGAGAGCGCTTCCCTTTACTGATCTGGCCAGTAAAACGCCTCCTGTACTCTGGATGAAGGAACAACAGGGGTACCTTTGGACAGCAGCTTTGCTCGTAAGGGAGAAGGGAGTGTTAGATGTATTAGCAGATTTCAAAACACTAATAAATTGAAGCCAAACTCCAGCTCACACTTTATAAGCAGTTACAGCAAAAATGTAGTTCCTTTTGGGATACATATTTAACATAAATAAATAAAAACTGACCATTGTAAGCATCCCTGTCAGTGTTAAAAGTAATGCAAATTGGTAAGCTACAATATAATAAATGCTTGATCTTGGGTTTAATACTGCTTTAAAGGTTGTGCTTAAAGATTGTAATTACATTACAAAATTGATATTTTACATGCTGTAACGGCATGAACCGTGACAACCAGAGACTTTGGAAGGATGAGAGATACTCCTGTGCCAGCGGCACTAAAAACTCCTGGGTCAAAGTCCACCCTGTGCCCTTTTGGGCGTAGGGTGGCTAATAAAATCATACTCCATGTATTACATGAGATGGGACATTATTGATACTTCATATTGCAGGATACTGAGATATTAAGGTGTTCCTACTTGACATCTGCTTTTAAAATGCTAAGTAACCCGGCTTGTGAAAGACATTTCATTGTGTAGAGGTGTTAATCCAGGTCTGCTCCAAAGACCTTTTCATTGTGTGATAAAACTGTTTAAAGCCCTGTGTTAACGTCTCTCTTCAGATGTATTGAATTAGCATGTCAATTCTATTGATAAAGGAATGTGATAAATCTCGTCAGTATCGGTGCCGAAATATCTGCTAGAGAATTAGCCCCAGTGTATGATTAGGGGGGTGGAGATTGCATTGTCCTGTGATTAACTTTAACATGCTGTACTAGATATATAAGCAAGCTAAGAAACCAATAAAGGATTCATTCATTTTGGAAACCAGAGAGAACGGAGCTTGTCTCGTCTTTATTCTGGGAAATGGAATGGATCATGTATGCAGGATTGTCGCAATGTGTCGGATAAGCTTGTCGTGGGTGGATGGAAGGTCGTAAACGGTGGTGACCGTTACACATGTGATTTTTTTTTCTGTTTTAATTATCATGCAATTATAATGTACTTTACTAGAGTAGAGAAAATTGGGCTAGTACAGTTTAATGCAAATGTGATCATGGAAATTATTCTAACCTAGTGGCTGGCTTTTTTCTGCTTAGTGTAAAATTGAAGTTGTGTTATTAATGCCAACAAAACTACAACAATGTCCCTCAGATGATGCTCTATTACATATACCGCGTTTGCATAATTATTGCTACATGTTTACACATGGTGTTTTACCTTTATATATTTTTTACACAGGTGATAACCTTCAGACAGCTGTGACAGTTGGGAAAAATTCTGGGATGATACCTGACAACAGTGACATTATCCTGCTAGAAGCCTTTGAACCTGAAAAAGATTTACCTGCATCACTTACCTGGAATACGGTGGATGAGGAACAAGTTGATGGGAACCCATCAAAATCAAAAGTACGTAATATGCCTTTAAAATTGTAATAATAAATTATACAACTTTTAAAAGAGCATTCCAATTACAGGTATTTTAATCAAATACTATTCTATTCAAATGCTACTTAAAGTGCAGCTATATTTAGTTTTAAACTGTCTAAATGCAGACACCACATGACACCAGTTATTAGACAGAAAAGGCTTTGCTAACCTACTACAGGCTCTCCTGAAGTTTCTAACTAAGTGAGTGCCCTTATGTATTACTGAGGAACCATTGGACAGAGTGATGGCAGTTTAACAAAGCAGGGAAACCCAGGCTCCAGAAACAAAGTAAAAAGTCTAAGGGAAGTCCTGGAGTTTTACCAACTAATATTATCCTGCCATCATTTCCTCTAGAGGAGGCACACAGTATACCTGCTGACAAAGTGAAAAAAAAAAAAAAAAAAAAAATTAAGCAGTGCTTTTAAAAGTTTAAAGTGGAATACAGGTTGATTTAAGGTATTTGGCTAAAAACTGTTGGCTTCCAAAATGTCCACTTTACATAAACCCATCAAAATATACTGTAATACGCAAATTACAAGATCCTAAGAAGACATTGGAATTTTTTTATTTCTATGAATTGCCTTCCATCATCTTCAGTATTTCATTGATGGGTAAATGTGATCATATCAGTTGTCATGATGCCATAGAGCAGGGGTCTCGAACTGGTGGCATTCCAGCTGCTGCAAAACTACAAGTCCCATCAGGCATTGCAAAGCTGACAGTTACAAGCATGAATCCCACAGGCAGAGGCATGATAGGAGTTGTATTTTCGCAACAGCTGAAGCACCGCCAGTTTGAGACCTCTGTGATAGGCCGCGTACACACGATCGGTTCAAACTGATGAAAACAAACTGAAGTTCGTTTTCATTGGTCCAAACCGATCGTGTGCAGGCCCCATCGGTCCGTTATTCTTCGGTCAAAAAACAGAGGGCTTGCTTTAAAATTGAACCGATGGACGGCTAACCAACAGGTCAAAACCGATCGTTAGTATGCAAAAGCATCTATTAAAAGGCCGCACATGCTCCGAATCAAGTCGATGCATGCTTGGAAGCATTGGACTTAGTTTTTTTTCAGCACGTCGTTGTGTTAAAACACGTAAACGTCACCGTGTACTGATACGATCGTTTTTTTAACTGATGGTGTGTAGGCACATCAGTCCATCAGTCAGCTTCATCGGTGAACCAATGAAAACGGTCCGTCGGACCGTTCTCATCAGATGGACCGATCGTGTGTACGCGGCCATAGAGGCATACAAGCTTTTTCTTGTCTGAGCAGTGTGTGCTGTAAACACCATAATGTGATGGCAGTAAATATAGACTTGGAAGTTGTGATTTAGAAAAATAATAGTATTTTATCTAGCCAAATTACAATTAGTTTACTGAACCTTAGACTTTTTTTTTGCATCACATATCCAAATTCTAAAATTGTTTTAATATACACAGGTTTCTGGACTAAGTAAAAATTTTGCTGTTTCCACATAATGCGTTTGATACTTTCCCACTGCATTGCATAATCCTGTTTTTTAATTAGGCTGTAATTCAGTTTAAATGTAAAAACATAAAACATTTGTTACTATAAGACAGTGATGAACATATCTTTACTAACATAAATATATGTTTTAGGAGTCAAAAATAAACCTTGATGGTGGATGGATTAATAACCCCACAGCTCATGGGAATTTTCATTTTGTGTTAACTGGAAGGTCCTACCAGGTTATAAGTCAATATTTTTACCACTTGCTGCCAAAAGTAAGTATGTTGCCCGCAGTTTTCCTTATACATATCTTCTTTATATGGTTGTAGAAAACACAGAATGCCCCACCTTAAAAGCAATGTCTAGTATGATGCTTCAAAAGAAAAAGAGAATTAGTGCAACTGGGATGGGTAAAAGGGAGGTGCTATGAATAGAAGGAGATGAAAGGAACACAGGAAAGCAATTGCTGTAATTTTCCTGGTGTTGACACCAATCATCCTACTGTATTTCATATCTGGTTATTATTACTAAAGCCTCGTACACACGCATGGTTTAATCGGCAAGAACCAGCAAGAAAACTGCTGGTAGAGCTTTCTTGCCGAGTAAACCAGGCGTGTGTACGAGGCGTTCAGGTTTCTCATCAAGAAAACTGCCCGAAATCCTGCCGAGAGTGTGTATACTTACCTGTCGCAGTAGAGACCCGCGCATGCTTGAAATGACTTTGATGAATGCGCGGTACTGTAGCTTCCTAGGCATAGGTAGGGTGCAGCAAGATGGTGGTGACGGCATTGAATGTGACGAGCGCATGCTCATCGTACGCAATGACGTCACTGCGTTCTTGCCATTCAAAAGAACATCAGTTCTTTTGAATAGAGTGAAAAAAATGAAGAAAATAACTGCGCTAATAAATTCAAGTAAACCTGTGATGAATACAGATAAAAAATATAGGCTCTTAGAGCCAATATGTGAAGCTGCACCTTACTGCGTGACATTAAACAGTGATAACATAGGGGAAACAACAAGTTACGCTAAACATTGTAAATAAACATATATGTTTGTGACAAAAATTGGTTGAAAATTGATGACATATATTCAACTATCATTCAAAGAAATCTCAAAAGAAGTGTCCATAAATAATAAATGATCAAATCACAAATTGAACAAAGTGACTCAGTCTTTCACCAGTGAAGAGAAAAAGAAAGTCCACAATTAGACAATCAGATGAAAAACACCAAATCGGAGTGAAAATCTGTGCGGTACATCGGCATCACCCCCCTTTGACTGCTTGGTTTCCCTTTTGGACGGGTAGTCTGTTTGTTTCCGGCCGGGACATCAGACTGAATGGCTATCTAAGCACTGCTAATATGTTATTGTTTTTTTGTCTTATTTTAATAAAGTTTCTATCAATGGTTTTACACTATTGCGGCCCCCTATGTTTTTTGTTTCTATGAGATACGGTTATCTACGTTTTTGAACTATTGGAATGAGGTGATGATCGCTATCAAACTGTGTCCATCCAGCTTGCAGCTCCTTCAATCCAAAAATCTACACACTACCTGTGGTCCCCTATAATCAAGGGACTGCCGGGAATCTGGTAAGCAGATTCACATACTCTGGTGGTGGAGGATTTCATCTATTGGATTGTCACTCCGATTTGGTGTTTTTCATCTGATTGTCTAATTGTGGACTTTCTTTTTCTCTTCACTGGTGAAAGACTGAGTCACTTTGTTCAATTTGTGATTTGATCATTTATTATTTATGGACACTTCTTTTGAGATTTCTTTGAATGATAGTTGAATATATGTCAAGTCATCAATTTTCAACCAATTTTTGTCACAGACATATATGTTTATTTACAATGTTTAGCGCAACTTGTTTTTTCCCCTTTTGAATAGAGTGTCCGTACACTCAAGTAACAAGAGATTCTTGCCAAGAATCTCGTCAGAAAAAACAACGTTTTTATCCTAACGAGATTCTGGCCGCTTTGAAGAGTCAAAAAACATAATACAACTCAATTTTCTTGCCTCCTTATTCATACAAACATTATAAATGGTTACATATAGCCCACCATAATAGTGTATTGTACATATTTTAATGTTTTAAAGATATTACTGAATGGAACCATTTTTGCCAGAATGATGCCAAAACAAAAGTCCAACCTTATTGAAGAACTTCAAAAATTAGAGTAAGTACAACCCCCTTTGGAACCTTAAAATAATGGAATACATACGTTGTATAATGTTGTATAATCGATATACCGTATTTGCCGGTGTATAAGGCGACTGGGTGTATAAGACAACCCCCTAATTTTACAGTTTTTGCCTGTACTCACCGTATAAGATGACCCCCCTTCCGAGGCTTCTGACGCTTCATATTTCTTCCTTCTGGAGCCATATTCTTCTTTCTTCTTGCTGAAGATGGAGCCAATCACAACAAATGATGTATTCTATTAATGAGTACAAAGCCTGCTTAGATTTGCAGAGGCTGTAACATCATTAACCCACACCTCTCTGACTCTCAAAGCCGATCTGAGCAGGCTATTGTATGTAGCCTGCTCAGATTGGCAGAGGTTGTTACTCCAATCCGAGCAGGCTCTGTATTCATTTGAATACATCGCTCACCGGGATTGGCTAAGCGGTATGTACTGTATGTAGCTGAAGCTACATACAGTATTACCGCATATCCAGCAGGCATCTGAGCAGCTGACCCAGCGTATAAGACGACCCCTGCTTTTTGGACAGTTTTTTTAAGTGTAAAAGGTAGTCTTATACGCCAGCAAATACAGTATATATTTTTTTTCTCGATAGTCAACGCAGGCCATTACCAAGGACGGCTCGGCTGAAAACAGTATATACAGCCAGCCACAAATGTTGTTCCTGACTAAGTCTATAAACCTAGTACAAACTAATTAAATGTGTTGAGAGTTTGTCTTGTGTGGTTATGTGGTCTTGTATTAAAGGAGTTGTAAAGGAAAAAAAAATTGGGCTGAAATGACTGTTTACAGGGTATGGAGACATAATAGTTAACTGATTCCTTTTAAAAATGATTAAAAATAGATAAAAATCAATCATATAATCAACCTACAGTTTTAGTTTAGTTTTTGCTGTTGTTTTCTGTCTCTCTGATGTACAGAGCCAGAGAGCCAATAGAGGGCAGTGATGGTTTGTCTAAAACCCCTCAGCACCAATCTAGTTTCATTTTACACACAGTAATCACACCTCCTTGATTAGTGACCACAGTGAGAAAGCTCCCAGCACTGTGGTTATAAGGAAACAGACAACCAGGAAGTGTCCAGAACAGAGCAGAATTACAGCAACATCAAAGCAAAAACAAACAATGAGGACATGAAAACAGGACTGCAGTAAGGTAAAGGAAGCTATTTAGCTAAAAAAATGTTTTCCTTTAGTGACCCTTTAATGTTACAGGGAGAGAGAGTCAACTCGGGTAGGAAGGGTCCAGCTCAGGACAGCTGAATTGGTTATAGACAGTATAAATCTGCCTTTAGATAATTATTTCTAGGTTAACTAACATATATGATAAAATAAACAGCAACTATTTTTAAAGTAAAATTGTTGTATGTCATACACTTACAAATTATTTAATCAAAAATGCATTTCAAAAAATAACTAAGATAATTTAATAATGTAGTGATTTGTGAAGCCCTAAACATTTGGTCTTTTGATGAGCAGCTGAATTCAGTCCAAATTAATATTCAGCAAGCTCTATCTGTGGGAAGAAAATGATAAAAAATAAATTTGGGTACAGTGTTGCATGGCCAGGCAATTGTCATTCAAAGTGCGACAGTGCTGAAAGCTAAAAATTGTCCTGGGCACGAAGGGGGGAAAGTGCCCGGTGTTAAAGTGGTTAAAGAAGTCTATTGTCCCATTCTTTATCTTTGGCAAATATCTGTAGGCCCAATGAATTAATAGGGATCCTTTCACTGGTTGTGAGCTGCTAAGGGGACTGAAATACTTTTTTTCCTATTCTGTAAGTGAATTGGGGTTTCCAGCAGGTTGGTGAAAACTGAGTTATGCAAACCAATCAATGCACTGCAACCAGTGATAATGTTCTAGCCATTTAAAAGATATTTGTTGTTAAGGGTTACTGGATGTTTATCATCATTGCTCTTATCACTGCCCTAAATAAGCCCTCAGGATCCCACATAATAGTAAATACTAGCAAGAATACTAGCAAGAATTACTTTGTCAATAAAATATATTTTACTGTCATTATTTCAGTTACTTTGTTGGAATGTGTGGAGATGGAGCAAATGATTGTGGGGTAAGCATGCAGTATATTTGCTAATATTGTGAATACATATATATGCCCACTTAAAACTGTGCCTGTATCTTGCAATACAAATGCAAAATATAATATATATATATATATATATATATATATATATATATATATATATATATATATATATATATATATATATATATATACATATATATAGATATGAACTATACCTAAATCTTATTTTATATTTCCAAACACTAAACCTGTTCTATGGACTGCAACTGACCACCTACAATTATCACATGAAGAAGCCGATTCTTCATGTTATGATTGCACGTGCTCTGTAGCAGTGTATTGAAAGATAGATATCACTGGACTCTGGAAACCCTGCAAATAACATGTTTAGAAGTCCCCAAGATGTTTGTGTGGATTATATCTCATTTATAAAAAAAAATAGTTTTGTTTGTGATGGTATGAAGCTAGCTGCACTGGATTGGATTTACTAAAGGAGTAATATGTGTGGACTTTGCAAAGTGAATATTTGCTTCATTTAATAAATAAGGTGATTCTGTGTTTGCGTTAAATAAACAATTGTGTCAGTAAAACAAACAAACAAAAAAAAAAAAAAAAGGCTTTCTCTTTGCTTATGATTGGATGATAAAAAAAATGCAGATTTACTTTATTTACTAAGCCAAGTGAACAATTTCTTTGGAAAGTGAACATTCACTATATTAAGTGAACAGTCTATTTTCCTTTAGTAAATGAAGCCCATAGAGTTCTAGGCTCCACCACGAGTACATTTCTAGAAAAGCCACTATGTATGTGCCAAGTTTTTCTATAAAAGGTATAGTATATTCTACAACAGTTCACCAAATCTGATATTAAAGTTGAAGGTTAATGAAATCATTAATGAATATATTTTTACAGACATTTTCCTTTACCTGCAGGCTGCTGTTCTGCTAAAAATGTCCTCAAAGCCGCCTGATACTATCCCGAGTAGCTGTCTTGTGGTGCTGTGAGAGCTCACTGCAGTCATTGCTACAGAGAGAAGTTGTGCCACTTGCTTCCCCCCTATCTTCCCTGTCCGCCATTTTCAGAACTTGTATTATTAAACTCCCACAATGCATCACATTCCATAAATAGGTGGTGGAATCCTTTCTTTTAACTGCTCCAACATTTCTCTGTAGTGAAACACCCTTTAAAAGTCTCTGGGAGAAATCAAACGTGCTAATTTTAAAGTTTAATATGCAAGTTATTGTCATAAAAAGTGTTTGGGGACCTGGGTTCTGCCCCAGGAGACATGTATCAATGCAAATTTTTTTTTTTTTAAAGCTGCTGTTTTTTCGGGAGCAGTGATTTTAATAATGCTTAAAGTGAAACAATAAAAGTGAAATATTCCTTTAAATTTTGTCCCGGGGGGGGGGGTCTTTAGTATGCCTGTAAAGTGGTGCATTTTCCCCGTGTTTAGAACAGTCCCTGCACAAAATAAAATTTCTAAAGGAAAGGAAAAAAAGGCATTTAAAACTACTCTCGGCTATAAAAAAAATTGCGTGGGGGCACCCCCAAATTCCGCACCAGGCCCTCTGATGCTGAATGACGCCAAATGATGCTACACCCGCCTTGACAGCTTCTAAATAGCTCAGGGCGGGACCACCCATGATGTGCGCGGATGACCCCGCCCCCTCTTATGCAACGGGGCTTTCCGGGGGAGTTGCGTGGGGGTCCCCCAAATTCCGCACCAGGCCCTCTGATGCTGAATGACTCCAAATGACACTACACCCGCCGTGACAGCTCCTAAATAGCTCATGATGTGCACGGGTGCCCTGAAGGGCCTGGTATGAAATTTGGGAGGACCCCCACGCAATTGTTT
Organism: Rana kukunoris; assembly: GCA_029574335.1. Taxonomy (NCBI): domain Eukaryota; kingdom Metazoa; phylum Chordata; class Amphibia; order Anura; family Ranidae; genus Rana; species Rana kukunoris. Next base: position 215,787,114 of record CM056052.1, read on the forward strand.
AAAAAAAATGGTTTGGGGTTCCCCTTAATATTCATACCAGACCCAAAGGGTTTGGAAATAGACTGGGGAGAACCCATGCCATTTTTTTTCAATGACTTTTATCTGTATTGCCGAGACCCGACAATTCATTATAGCCGTGAGTCGATTTAAATTACTTTTTTAGAAATGTCATTTTGTGCAGGGACTGTTCTAAACATGGTAAAAATGTGCCACATAACAGGCATACTATAGGCACCCCCCATGTATGAAATTTAAAGGAATATTTCACTTTTATTGTTTCACTTTAAGCATTATTAAAATCACTGCTCCCAAAAAAATTGCAGTTTTTAAAACTTTTTTTTGCATTGATACATGTTCCCTGGGGCAAGACCCAGGTCCCCAAACACTTTTTACGGCAATAACTTGCATATTAACCTTTAAAATTAGCACTTTTGATTTTTCACGTTAAGTCTCACGGTGCAGAAAGACAGCTGCTCAAGATAGTATCTGGGAGATATGAGGAGGCACAACAGTCAGCAGCAGTTTGTGAGTATGGGATGCATACATTTATACATAACCAAGGTGTATGGTACTGTATCTTCACCAAAAAGTATATACTAAACTTCAGCTTTCAGTAAAGTGAGGAGAAACTAGTTGTGACTTACAGTTTTATTAGAATTTTTAAGCAAAAAACAAAGGCATTAGAACCAATAAAATCATTACAAACAGTTGTGTAGTACTCCAGTGTGTCTTCTATTTTCACTAATGTAATAATTTACCCTTTATCCATTCTCTACAGGCACTTAAAATATCCCATGCTGGAATTTCATTGTCAGAATTAGAAGCATCTGTTGCTTCCCCTTTCACTTCCAAAATTCCAAATATTCAATGTGTACCAATGCTCATAAAGTAAGTTTTTTGCTTGTTTACAATTTGCATAAGTTTTGGCTATAAGAAACTGAATTAATGTTTCAATGTCAATTATAACTGGCTTTGCACATAAAAAGAAATATGTCCTAAAGCAGTAGATAAAATTTGCTTTACAAAGTGAATGCTGGCTGTGATCACATTAAATATCCAATTACTTGCAAGAGGAATGATAGCACTACCCCATTCAGGAGCCACTGATTAGATTGGGCTCGGCGGATTAAGTTACCTCTGTGTGGTGTCTAGGGTTGGATGTAGTGAGTAGAGCAATAACAAATGTCCAACCTGTAGCTGAAGTTTTCTGAATGCTTTATTTTCCTGGTCCATCACGACCAACACATCAACTTGAGGTAGATAGGAAAAGGTTGATGAAAGTAGAGTAACTTCGCAGAGTCAGGCTTGAATAAAGAAAGCAGTCCTGCCTTCTGTAATTATGTCAATCACGTCGCCACTTCAGCCGGAGTGGGTGCAGTGCACCTGGACAGGCCTCTCACACAGACCTGGCAGCCAGAGTGTCACTGAGAAAGCTGAGAGGGAACAAGTCGCTGCCACCGACTTGGCTCTAAAAGATTAGTAGAGGCCTCTGCCACAATCCTGTCCTCTTGAGATGCGGAACCCCAGTAAACCACTGAGGTTCCTCAGTCACTTCAGTGTCTCTAAGCCATAAGGACCCATAGTCGGGAACTCCGCATGGCACAGGCCCCGGCCAGGTAGGCCATAGTGGTGGGGCCTGTAAAGTGTGCACACCCTGAAGGTGGGTGCCGCACCTGGAACCAGGAACCCGCGAAGAACCCCGAAAAATTGCGTCTGCCACAGATATACCCCTCCCCAGCATGCCCTGGGAGGGAAACACTCCTCCAATTGGCTGCTGGGGAAAAGTGGTTCTGCCTGAACCCCTCTGGCGCTACCTGCCTCCCAGAGGGACCATATCTCTGGATCGCAGAATGACCCACAGGACAATTCAGGACTGACAGCTGCCAAATTTGAACAAATTAAACTGGGTGAGAGCAAGTAAGTCTCTCACCCTACTAACTTTAGCGTAGCACCCTTTCTGAAAGTAAGGGGGCGCTACATACAAAAATAAAAAAACAGGATTTTTGCTATAATTTGATTGAAGTGAACTTCTAAACTTCAGAAGTTTAGAAAACATTTCAGATGATTTACTAAAATAGTTTTACATTTTTACATAATCAGGCGTGTGAATGTTCACTTCAATTATCCAATCCTGTGAAAAGCAAATTCCTGTTCACTTAACCACTTCAGCCCCGGAATGATTTACCCCATTCATGATCAGGCCATATTTTGCAATACAGCACTGCGTTATTTTAACCGACAATTGCGCAATTGTGTGCCACTGTACACAAATACAATTGATGTCCTTCTTTTCCCAGAAATAGAGCTTTCTTTTGTTAGTATTTGATCACATCTGTGGTTTTTATTTTTTGCGCTTTAAACAAAAAAATATATTTTTACTTTCTGCTATAATACATATACAATAATAAAATAGAAAATAATCAAATTTCTTCATTAATTTCAGCCAATATGTATTCTTCTACATATTTTTGTTAAAAAAATCCCAATAAGTGTATATTGATTGGTTTGCACAAAAGTTATAGCATCTACAAACTATGGGATAGATTTAGGGACTTTTTATATATTTTTTCTAGTGATGACGGTGAGCAGCGATTTTTAGCGGGACTGCGACATTGAAGTGGACGAATCTGAAACTAAGAGACACTTTTTGGGGTCTAGTGACACCAATACAGTGATCAGTGCTAAGAAAAATGCACTGTCACTGTATAAATGACAATGCAGGGAAGGGGTTAACACCAGTGGTGATCAAAGGGTTAAGTGTGTCCCTAGGGGGTGCTTGCTAACTGTGTGGGGATGGTCTGACTGGGGAAACACAGAGACCTGTGTTCCTGCTTAGTAGGAACACAAGATCTTCATGTTCTCCCCTTACAAAATGGGGATCTGCCTCTTTGGGCAGTGATTGGGGGTTGTTGTCGGACATCGCTAATTGGCTCTCCCTCTGTACAATTGGTGCGCCCCATAGAAGCTACTGCATGGAGCGACATACAAGTACGTCGCTTCACGCAGCTGGGCTGCCTTGCAGCAGTAAATGCAGAGGTTAAATACATAATCATCTGCACATGAAATAAGTAAATGAGAATTAGCTTTTTACATAACTGGATAACAAAGTGAATATTTAGCCAATTTATTGTGTAAATACTTTAACTTCTTTAGTAAATCAGCCTTATTCTCATAAAAAAAATAATACACTCTCTATTCCTTTAGTTAATAAAACCTGTACTGGGAAATTCAAAACAGTCCTAACAACAATTGTACGTCAGCAGTCCACTTAAAAAAATTAGCTGTTCCTAATACAATTCAATTAGCTATTACTACTTCCACTTTAAGAACCTGTTGCTTTAGCAGCTACAAATTCTTTAATAACTACTGCCAGCTCTCAGATTAGGAAATTAGGGAATTAAGACCAACTGTGAGCTGGCATTCAGAGGTATGCCAGTACACAGATTGTGCAGTTCCATGTTCTAGGAAGCTGTGTGTTGCAGATTCCATGGCTGAAAGCTAAATGTATACAGGGCAATGCCCATATTTGGGAAATGACTAGTCACTGGGTGGGCAAATTATAAAAAGGAGCTGTGCTAATAAATATATATAAGTGAAATAATAAAAAAAAAAACACTTGAAAATATATGAAATATAAACCATCAAAATATTCAGCATAATCGGTCCAATACGCAGTGACAGTAAACCTTGATAGTTGAAATCAGTACCTGGACCTGCCCATTGCTGCACGGTTCCAATCAAAAGTAAAAAAAAAAGCAAAATGAGCCAGAAAGAGAACTAGACTCTCAGTTCCCTATCAGGCTTCACCCACCTCAAGTACCAAACTCAGCCAAGCACCTGTCAGTGTGATGAGTGTGATGGCCATGGAGGGGGTGAGTGTACTAAGGAAGGAGAGTCTAGTGTGAACCCTCCTTCCACAGTGCGGATTCAGACGGATTCATGTACCTGTGTGTGACACAAGCACCGTCACTTTTGCTGTGTGCCCTGACAATATTCAAAAGGGTGTTTACAACACCATTCATGAATTCTCTTGGTAGTGTTTTAAAGAAACAAGGATGTTGATTTACTAAAATAATAGTGGCTATTTGCTTTGCAATATGACTGTTTACTGAGTTTGGTGAATATAGTATAGCTGTGAGTACTGCAATCATTCAATCATGTGCAAATAACCATGATGTCATATGATTGGGAGTTTTAAGTGAACACAGGCCTACCTGTCATTGTAGAACATTGCCACAGCTGTTAGCTTTTGTTATAGACAACAATTTTGAAGTGGAGTGTCTGCAGGTTGGGTGAAAGATTTGCATATCTTATATCTGGTATCTTATATATCATGTCTGTACCTTATACACATTGTATCTATTTAAATTCACTGTTATAAGCTCTGGGAGTGAAATGAATCTACATTCTGTGCTGACAATTTTCAAAATAAAAAGAGTGCATTAACTTACTTGTACCCTCAGTGGGTGTGTGAAAGTTCTGAATTTGTGTGATGATAGATCAACCTATATATTAAAAAATATATTTTATCCTAATGTTTACATGTATGTTGTAAAAAAAAAAAAAAAAAAAATCCATTTTAAAGAGACTGTCACCAAAACAACTTTTTACAATACAGGCATACCCCACGTTTAAGTACACAATTGTGTTTATTTACTAAAGCTGGAAAGCGCAAAATAAGGCTCACTTCTGCACAGAAACCAATGAGCTTACAGGTTTTATTACCAGGCCTAATTGAACAAGCTGGAGTTAGAAGCTCATTGGTTTCTATGCAGAAATGAGCCTGATATTGCGATTTCCAGCTTTAGTAAATAAACCCTATTGTGTACTTAAAAGCGGGGTATGCCTGTAATAATATAAGAATGCTATAATACCACAAATGTTGCCACACCTGGACAATGGTGTAGATTCACGTAGATCTTTCTTCCGGCGTAGCGTATCTTCTTTACGCTACACCGGCGCACCATTGAGCAGCAAGCATGCTATTCACAAAGAATATGCGCTCAACGTTACGCCGGCGTAGCGTATAGTTGTTGGTGTAACCCGACGTACGTCAAAGTAGGTGGAAGTGGACATGTAACATTTAAATGAAGCGTGACCCCATGCAAATGATGGGCTGAGCTTCAAAAAATTAACTGCGCATGCATCGGCTCTTGGACGCATCCCAGTGCGCATGCTCAAAGTCACGTCAAAATAGGATACGTCAATACACTGCCTACAACGTGAACGTAACCTACGCACAGCCCTATTCACGTAGTACTACGTAAACGACGTAACTTACGATGGCTGTTCCCTGGTCAATACCTTAGAATGGGTTGCGCCACCTATATGGTGGAATAACTTTACGCCAGACGTAAGCCTTACGCAAACCACGTATCTTTTCCGCCTGGCGCATCTACATTCGTGAATCGGCGTATCTTACTCATTTGCATATTTAACATGGGTACGCCGAATGCGTCCAGCGTAACTATGCGCCCACAATACGCCGGCGTAGGCAAGTTACGTCGGGCAGCTGAAGCCTTGTTTTACAACGTATATAGCTCCGCAAATCGACGTAAAAATACCGTGCCGCACATTTGTACTTACGACGGCGTATTTCTAGATACGCCGGCGTAAAACTTACGTGAATCCGAGACAATGTTTTTATTATCTAACTGCAGAGTTATGAGAATAAGTTCTTGGCACATCAGTGTTGTGTGTACATTTTGTGGTTCTTTTAAATCACATCGATGCATGTTCCGTTAGTAAAATGTCTTACTTAAAATAAAGAATATAGATATAAAAAATATATTTATATATCTAAGATAACTTCAGAGCCAGATTGTCAATTGCTAGCAGTAGAACCAAATTGAATAAATGGTCCATGTTGTGATTTAATAACACCTTTACTTCTATTTTGAGAAAACATTGTATATTGTTTAAAATACGTACAACACTGTGTACAACAATGTAATAAGACAATGTTCTTTTCTTACACAGGGAAGGAAGGAATACTTTGGTTACAACGTTCTCTATCTTTAAGTTCATGACCACGTTCATCCTTGTTGGTCTAACTTGCATAGCATATCTATTCTGGGTAAGGTTGCCTTAATTTTAACTTTTCCTCACTATTACTGTGAAGATGTTTTGAAGTGATTGCTTCCTGGATTATTATTTTTTTGGTTAGATGGTTATAACATGGTTAGAGATGCTACAAAGTAAGTGTCAATGCCTTAATCGTATATATGTGTTGTAAAGGCCGGGACCTCTTCCATCCTTGTCAAGGAGAGTGCCAACCTTCTCTCCTTTCATACAACACTGTATTATTATTTTTTTACAATTGATTTTTAGATTTTCTTTAATGACTTTGTAAATGTTTGTATAACATTGTCCCACTTTATTTAAGTGCTATTATTATATGTTCCAGATAGGCTAAATATTAAGATAAAAAAAGTACTTTTCTGATTATTCTTACCTTTCTAAAGAGAATAAGTTGGCATTTTCTTACCATGGGACCAGCTCTGGATTTCTCTTACAGAGATATTAAGAGTACTTGATATTTTAATAAAAGAATCTTAAAACTGACTCCCATCCGGAATGGCTCATTGCATTGCAATGTAAATAACTTTTAAAATATTTTCTGGAGCTATCTCTTAAGACCCGAGATGTTAATGAGGTGGTTCCATCATATTTTTCTGCACAGGTGCTGTGAGTGCAGGGTAGATTTTAGCCAAAGGATGTAATCATTGGGTGTTCACATATGCTTTTAATGCATTTGCTTATTTATACTTTTGAATAAAGTATAGGATAGATAAAATCCCCCCTATTTTTTTTGCTGGTTGTGCCACATTGGGGAGATTTTTTTTTTGTCTCCTGTCCTGTAGATCAAACAGGAAGTGGGTGGGAATTTCTCCAAAGAGAGGAGAAGCATTGTCGTAGGTCATTGTCACTAAAATAACTGTAATGCTGCTTACACACGGTCGGAATTTCTGAGAACAAATGTTCGCTGTGAGCTTGGAAAATCTGATCGTGTGTAGGCTCCATCAGACATTTGCTGTCGGAATATCAAACAACATAAATTTGAGAGCTGGTTCTCAAATTTTCCGACAACACAATTCAACACACAAAAATTCTACACATGCTCGGAATCAATTCAACCCATGTTCGGAGTTATTGAACTTCTCGGCTCATCGTAGTGTTATACGTCACCGCGTTCTTGACGTTCGCAATCTCTGACAACATTTGTGTGACCGTGTGTATGCAAGACAAGTTTGAGCGAACATCCGTCGGAAAAAAAATCCACGGTTTTGATGTCGAAATGTCTGATCGTGTGTATGTGGCATTACCCTTGAAAAATTTACCTTTACCTAATAATGAAAAAAACAACTGTAACATTTTGCCATCATTTTCTATCCCAGTTGAAGTGGTCCTCAGGACCCAACAGAGAGAGCATATCTCCCCAATGGGTACACAGACAGCAAATAATGATTTCAATCCAAGGTTTTTACCAAGGCAATTGTTTTAAATTCTGTTCCATTGAAAACAAAAAAGAAGTAACTTTGGATATACTATACTGGTAGACTCACTGCTAGAAATGCAGCTCTGTATAAATATTTTGCAGGTTCTGAAATTATTTGTTTTGCCTTACACAAAATTATTTTGTTTTAGAAACAAACCCTTCTTGGAAATTATCAATACCTGTTACAAGATTTGGCTATCAATATTACAGTGGCCTTAACTTGTAAGTATCTGTTATTTTAGAATTTTATTGCTAACTTCAATAATACACTGTATGACACAACGTTCTTATCCTTATATTTAGTAAGCTTGAATGGTCCAGCACCAAAGCTCACTCCATACAGACCTCCAGGACAGCTTCTTTCTCCTCCATTATTATTGTCCATTGCTATGCACTTTATCTTCACTGTGATTGTACAGACAACTGCTTTCGTCCTACTTCTGCAACAGCCATGGTACAATGAAACAGATGTTTTCAGGTAAATGATTACCACATGGTTTGTAGATCTAACCATTGTTTAGCCACCATTTGAAACATGCAGTTTAATAAGGACAGTGCAAGTAATTTTTTTTTAAACTAATGTTGCCATTGTGGCAGGCGCAGCACTATGAAGTGCCTCATGCGCTGTGGCATTAGAAGAATTGTGATATTTCTGACTTTTCAGTCCAACAAGACTGTATATTACTCTGAAATTCCTCTATTGCCGTTCTATGGAAGCAGTAGGTTTAAAGAGCACACCAAATGCTTAAAATAACTTCTTTATTAAATTCATATAAGATACTGCTGCTTTGCAGCAGACAGTCCATGTACAAAAACATGTGATGAATAAAGTATAACAGAAAATGGTGGTTCAAATATTCAATCTTGTCATTTAACATAAGATGGTGAATATATTTCTTTCTTTAGTATTTACTCTCTCTCTCTCTCTGTAAGTTATTAAAGCATTCTCTGATTTCTCTGAAAGGTATAACTGTGGTTTGCAACTTGGTTTGCAGGGTTGCTTTGCAGGGTTAGCTTAGTTGGGTTTAGTTTGTTTGAAGGTATGATATGATATGGTTCGGTTTGAAGGTATGAAGGTATGATGAGTGGTGGAACTACAAGTGAACACACAGCTAGATCAGTATTTAGTTCTAATCACACTATTTACAATAAGAACACATATATAACTGTGTACCATACCTAATTTGCCCTGTTGCTTCCATAAAACTGCTCTGCTCTGCTCTGCTGTCTGCATGTAGAAAAGAATTTGCAGACCATGTGCTGGAAACTTCCTGACAGCATATAATGCAAAGCTGGCTGTGATTGGTCAAAACTCTGCTCAATGTGAGATTGCCTGTGATTGGGCCAAGGCTTATGATTAGTCACAAAAGCTTAACTCTATGCTTTCTGGCTTGAATTTTACTGGGAATTGCCTACCTACTGCTGCCATACAAACAAATGACTCTTAAAGGCATATTTTTTCTTTTGCTTCCGTGAACACAACATACAACTATTATACAATATCCAAGCATACAATCACAGTGAATAACTCTGCCTTTGTCTCTCACATATAAACATGTGCACTACATTAGGTTCTTAGCAGGTTTAGCTGTATATACATGTAGGTCATATTAGCTACCTAGGACAGGTTCTAGCTGGCCAGCTACAGCCATTATTATTCAAATCCACCAGTAGGCTAAAGCAGGATTTGTCAAACCATGCCACATGCACCAAGGTGAGCGCATCATGTCTTTTTCACTGAAACCTGGCCATCGTCAGCCCACAACATTTCAACCCCCGATATCATTAATGTGAGGATGTTAGTTACATAGTTACATAGTTAGTCAGGTTGAAAAAAGACACAATTCCATCCAGTTCAACCATAAAAAAAAATAAACAAACAAAATAAAACACAGTACAATCCCATACACCCAACTCCATACCCACAGTTGATCCAGAGGAAGGCAAAAAACCCCAGCAGAGCATGATCCAATTTGCTACAGGAGGGGAAAAAATTCCTTCCTGATCCCCCGAGAGGCAATTGGATTTAACCTGGATCAACTTTACCTACAAATCTTAGTACTCAGTTATATTACGTGCATTTAGGAATTAATCCAGGTCCTTCTTAAAGCAATCTACTGAGCTGGCCAGAACCACCTCTGGAGGGAGTCTGTTCCACATTTTCACAGCTCTTACTGTGAAGAAACCTTTCCGTATTTGGAGGTAAAATCTCTTTTCCTCCAGACGTAAAGAGTGCCCCCTTGTCCTCAGTGTTGACCTTAAAGTGAATAACTCAACACCAAGTTCACTATATGGACCTCTTATATATTTGTACATGTTGATCATATCCCCCCTTATTCTCCTCTTCTCAAGAGTGAATACATTCAGTTCTTCTAATCTTTCCTCATATCTGAGCTCCTCCATGCCTCTTATCAGTTTGGTTGCCCTTCTCTGCACTTTCTCCAGTTCTCCGATATCCTTTTTGAGAACTGGTGCCCAAAACTGGACTGCATATTCCAGATGAAGTCTTACTAATGATTTGTACAGGGGCAAAATGATATCTCTATCTCTGGAGTCCAAACCTCTCTTAATACAAGAAAGAACTTTGCTCGCTTTGGAAACCGCAGCTTGGCATTGCATGCCATTATTGAGCTTATGATCAACTAAAACCCCCAGATCCTTCTCCACTACAGATCTCCACACACAGTAAGTGTGTGAAAGAAGCCCACCCACACTCCCCCTTACTATGCAGCAGGTATTTGGAGTCCCTGCATTTCTGGAAGTGCAGAGTTTTGGTAGATATGAGGTCTGAAGGTGAAGAATTTGGGTTGATCTGAGTTCTAAAGGTGCATTCATTTAGACCAAACAGAGGTATGAAGGTGTAGACATCAGTGTTGATCTAAAGGTCTAAAGGTGTAGGAATAAGCGCTAATTTGGGATCTGAAGAAGCATTCGATGGGCATAGCATATATGAGGTTTGAAGATGCATGCTTTGGGGCTTATTTGAGGCCTGAAAGTACATTATTTGGGGTTTATAGGAGGTTTGAAGGTACATGCTTTGGGGCTGATCTGCAGTCTGAAGGTAAATGAATTGGGGCTAGTTCGTAGTAATAGTAACAACAAACAGGTTTTGTGTGTGAGCTATTTGACCTTATTTATGACGAGAGGTCAAAAATGGAGAGCATATTGTAATATCACATGGTGGAATGCACTGTTGTCACTGTGGGATTGCACATTCATAGCAGATTTTGAATTGATCACAGTTGCACACAAGTGTTGGAAGGTATATTTGGATAAAAGATTCTTAGTTGTATTGGGACAAAACAGTTGAGGTAGGTATGCACTAATACACTGTGCAAATATGTATTTTTAAGTTGTGTTACACTATTTTTTTTATTATTATTATTATATTTAGGGGTGTGATGCAATTAATTATCAGTGTTTTAGCTGAAACCTGATGAGTTTATAGGAGTTTATGTAAAACTGCACAGATTGCTACCCACCCTGACCTAATGTGTCAATTGTTACACACTTTTTTAGTACCCTGTTTGCTTACAGTATATGTAAACCCTAACAATGAACTTCTCTTATATGGTCAATTTCTGTCTGTTAAATAATACCATTGAAAGTGTTTGTTATAACTGTTTATTAGGTTCAAAAATACCTGTTAATCTTGCCAGATATTGTGTGAACTGATTACTTTCTGTGTTATCTGAATGTGTTGACTGTTTGCAGTTACACTATTCTTAGCTTTCTCTGAGGACTGCAGAACCATACCTTTCAATGTTATTAACAATAGGATAGGGGCAGGGTTCTGTGGTCCTATATTTTTTCTGTCGTCATGATACTAAATGGCGAGTGAGCGTTATCATCCTTAGACTTAAAGCCTGTTACTTACTGTACAAAATCACCAGGTGAAAAAAAAGAGAGGCCTGACAAAAGAAATTGAATGCAGCCACCACATTAAAAGAATGTGTAGCTGAAATATATACTTTTTTGTTTTGATTGTTTTAGAAACCTTAAATAGGTTGTAAAGGTTTGTTTTTTATTTTCTAAATAGGTTACTTTTAGCTAGTGCATTGTTGGTTCACTTACCTTTTTCCTTCAATTTCCCTTGTAAATGTTTTGTTTCCCTTTGTTTTCCTTGTCTGAATTTCCCACTTCCTGTTCCTCCTCAGTAAGGTGTTCACTAAGCTGTTCTAAATGACATTCCACCACTTGGATGATAGTGGAAAGCTTACTGAGAAGAAACACAAAGTGAGAAATTCAAACAAAGAAAAAAAAAACATTTAGAAGGGAAATCAAAGGAAAAAGTAAGTGAACCAACAATGCACTAGCTTAAAGGAACCTATTTAAAAAATAAAAGACAGAGCTGTGGTGGCTCAACGTGATTGGCACTGCGCTGACAAGCCGTTCACCTCTGCAGCCAAAGGTTCGGATCCCGGTCTCGGCTACATGTGAATTGAGTTTGGTGGTCTCAGCCCGGCTCCCGGTGGGTGTGCTATGCAAGGTATGCCTGTGCCTAGTACGCCCACCCCCCCCCCCACAAAAACCACCACACAAAATTGGTTTAATACGCACGCACTTTGGCCATGCGGTCTCCTAAAGAGAGGCGAAGGACCTACAGGGCTGGCTTGGTGGGTTGGGCCCCCTCACTCCCTCATAGGGGGAGTCCCTCTGCCCCGATGGGGTCCTGTTGGGCCCCAGTTGGGCTCCCAAGTGGAGCAGGTAGGGCGGGGTGAGTGGGAGGCCCCCCCTCACACCCGCCATTGCCACCGGGGGCATGGAGAAGGATGGCGACTGCCTCCGGGGGGAGGGTCTGCCTACTCCCAACTCCTGCAGTCCGGCTCCTCTCTCTCGAGTTCATGCACAAAATACACTTTAACCACTTAAGGACCGCCGCATGTACATTTACGTCGGCAGAATGGCACCGACAGGCACATCAACGTATATATACGTTGGTGCCTTGGGGGGGATCGGGGGTCCGATCGGACCCCCCCCGTACATGCGGCGGTCCGCGCGGCTGCAGGAGCGATCCGACAAGTGGGGGCGGCTATCCGTTTTCATCCGCCCCCTCCGGATCGCTCCCAGCCAATGCGCGCGCCCGCCCGCCCTGTCACTTCCTCCTCCTGTGTAAACACAGGAAGGAGGAAGCGACGTGATCTCTCCCTCGGCGTTTGTTTCAAGCGCCGCTGAGGAGAGATCACAACACACCAAGTAAGTCTGCACCAACAGCACACTTACACACAGACACAAACACATTTAACCCCCGCGATCGCCCCCCCCCTCCCCCCTGTCACAGTGTCACTGAATGCAGTATTCATACATGTATGATTACTGTATTTAGTGTCAGTGTGACAGACAGTGTGACAGTCAGTCAGTGTTAGTGTCAGGGTAGCCCCCCCCACCCCCCCAAATAAAGTTTTAACCCCTTGATCACTGCCCTAGTTAACCCTTTCACTCCCTATTGCCAGCGTCACTAAGCGATCATTTTTCTGATCGCTGTATTAGTGTCGCTGTTCCCGCTAGGTAGCTAATTTTTTTTTTTATGCGATTTTTTTTTTTTTTACGAAAGACATGTGGCTAAATAAATTTTGGCCTAAATGTTTGACTAAAATTTAGTTTATTGGTTTTTTATTATAACAAAAATAAAAAATATTGATTTTTTTTTCAAAAATGTCGCTCTATTTTTGTATATAGCGCAAAAAATAAAAATCGCAGAGACGATCAAATACCACCAAAAGAAAGCTCTATTTGTGGGAAAAAAAGGACACGAATTTTGTTTGGGAGCCACGTCGCACGACCGCGCAATTGTCTGTTAAAGCGATGCAGTGCCGAATCGCAAAAACCCCTTGGGTCATTTGCCAGCGTATTGGTCCGGGTCTTAAGTGGTTAAAAAAAAAATAAAAAAAATAAAAGACAAACCTTTACAACCCATTTTAAGTGCCTCCAGTTTGTTGCTTCTCATTTCATTCTTATTGTGCATCTTAACCTAAAAAAACGAAAATGTAATATATTGCAGCTTGCCAGTCCATAAATATAGTGGCTGCATTTGTTTTCTTTTTTAAAACATTATTTCTACCAGGTGTCCCTGCCACCTGTCCATTATTGCAGAAAGGGTGAACACGCTCACTCATTATAAATCATCTTATTCTAAGCTGTATGCTGCTGAACCCCTCATCATCTCCATAACATAGAGGGATATTATATTCCACAGAAATACATTTGATAGAGCTGATGAAAAAGCTTCTATAGGTTCAAGAAGTATTTTTGCTGTATGTCATGGTTTGTCATTTTTAAACAGACAAAACATGGGGGGATGTGCATACAGTGATAATATGTACTAAATATGCTTTGTTTTACTGTGTTCATATATACACTTTAATTTAAATTCAAATAAAAAAATCCAAGCGAGGCTGCGTACACATGACCGGTTTCCTCGACAAAATCCATCAAGAAACTTGGTGGGAGAGCTTTTTTGCCGAGGAAAATGGTTGTGTGTATGCTTTTCAACGAGTAAACTGTCGAGGAACTCAACGAGGAAAAAAGAGAGCAAGTTCTCTTTTTCCTCGACGGGAGTCTCAATTTCCTCGTCGTGTTCCTCGTCGGGCTGGTTTTCGACCAGAAACACGTTGGTGTGTATGCTTAGAATCCCACGCACCTTCGGTAGAAGCAGCGTTTGTAATGGAGATAGCACATTTGTCACGCTGTAACAGACTAAAAAGTGCAAATGTCTCTTACCAAACTTTTACCTAACACGCAGTAACATGAGATTAGCAAAAGCAGCCCCAAGGGTTGTGCCAGTGGAATCAAACTTTCCCTGCTGTTGTATGTGTTGAAGTCACCAATTTTGAGAACGAGGAGATTTGGTCTTGACAGTGTGTACGCAAAGACAGCTTGTCAAGTTTCTCGACAAGCCTAAAAAGGAACTCGTCAAGGAAAACAATGTGTCTTTTCCGATGAGTTCCTCGGTCGTGTGTACGAGGCCTCAGTCTGTATATCCTTGAGTCCCAGTTTACTACCATTTTTTTTACTTTTAAATGATAATAACCTGTAAAATTGCAGCAGTTTTACAACTTAGACAAGACACAGTGGTTACCATCTGGTGGGTTTCAAAATAGCCCTAGCATCTGGTAGGCTACAAAATAGTCCTAAGGGACATAAGGCCTCATCCCCTGATAACTACCCAGTAGTAGGGATGAGCCGAACACCCCCGGGTTCGGTTCGCACCAGAACGTTCGAACAGACCGCGGGTTCGCACGAATATTTCGAACCCCATTGAAGTCTATGGGACCCGAACGTTCTAATTCAAAAACGGTCGTTTTAAAGACCAAAATTCAATTAAAAGTTGGAAAACGTCGTTCAGAACCCGGGTCTTGCCCCAGGGAACATGTATCAATGGAAAAATTTTTTTTTTTAAACGGCCGTTTTTTCCGGAGCAGCCATTTTAATGATGCTTAAAGTGAAAAAAAAAAATCCTATAAATATCACACCTGCTGGGTGTCTATAGTAGTGGCACGTGTTTAGAAATGTCCCTGCACAACATGAGAGGACTATAAAAAAAAGTAATTAATGCTACTTGCGCAAGTTCTGTGTGGCAACATTATGTCGAATATTTTAGCGGTGGTGGGGGGCCATTATTGTTTTGTGAAAGAAATTTTTTAGAAAAAAGGGCACCCCTCAAACATACTGTAATTGGAGCGCAACAAGGAGCCACGTGCAAAGTATTGCATCAAAAATTGTTATTAGGCGCCCCTGTTAAACAAGGGCAGAAAAATTGTGCCTTGGGCACAACACAACACTGCAACCCCTCCCAATAACTCCAATTGGAGCACAACAAGGAGCCACGTGCAAAGTATTGCATCAAAAATTGTTATTAGGCGCCCCTGTTAAACAGGGGCAGAAAAATTGGGCCTTGGGCACAACACAACACTGCAACCCCTCACAATAACTCCAATTGGAGCGCAACAAGGAGCCACGTGCAAATTATTGTATCAAAAATTGTTTGCGCTCAGGTGGTATATAACAGCACACGTACAGTGACACTAACTGCGCTCAGGTGGTATATAGCAGCACACATACAGTGACACTAACTGCGCTCAGGTGGTATATAAAAGCACACGTACAGTAACACTAACTGCGCTCAGGTGGTATATAAAAGCACACGTACAGTGACACTAACTGCGCTCAGGTGGTATGTAACCGCACACGTCCAGTGACACTAACTGCGCTCAGGTGGTATATAACAGCACAGGTGCGGTGACACTAACTGCGCTCAGGTGGTATGTAACAGCACACGTACAGTAACACTAACTGCGCTCAGGTGGTATATAAAAGCACACGTACAGTGACACTAACTGCGCTCAGGTGGTATGTAACCGCACACGTACAGTGACACTAACTGCGCTCAGGTGGTATATAAAAGCACACGTACAGTGACACTAACTGCGCTCAGGTGGTATGTAACAGCACACATACAGTGACACTAACTGTGCTCAGGTGGTATATAAAAGCACACGTACAGTGACACTAACTGCGCTCAGGTGGTATATAACAACACAGGTGCGGTGACACTAACTGCGCTCAGGTGGTATGTAACAGCACACGTCCAGTGACACTAACTGCGCTTAAGTGGTCTATAACAGCACAGGTGCGGTGACACTAACTGCGCTCAGGTGGTATGTAACAGCACACGTACAGTGACACTAACTGCGCTCAGGTGGTATATAAAAGCACACGTACAGTGACACTAACTGCGCTCAGGTGGTATGTAACAGCACACGTACAGTGACACTAACTGCGCTCAGGTGGTATATAAAAGCACACGTACAGTGACACTAACAGCGCTCAGGTGGTATGTAACAGCACACGTACAGTGACAGTAACTGCGCTCAGGTGGTATATAAAAGCACACGTACAGTGACACTAACAGCGCTCAGGTGGTATGTAACAGCACACGTACAGTGACAGTAACTGCGCTCAGGTGGTATATAAAAGCACACGTACAGTGACACTAACTGCGCTCAGGTGGTATATAACAACACAGGTGCGGTGACACTTACTGCGCTCAGGTGGTATGTAACAGCACACGTCCAGTGACACTAACTGCGCTCAGGTGGTATATAACAGCACACGTGCGGTGACACCAAATGCACTAAGGTGGTATGTAATAGCACATGTGCAGTGACCCCAAATGCGCTCAGGTGATATGTAACAGCACACGTGCGGTGACACCAATTGCGCTAAGGTGGTATGTAACAGCACACGTGCGGTGACACCAAATGCGCTAAGGTGGTATGTAACAGCACACGTGCGGTGACCCCAAATGCGCTCAGGTGGTATGTAACAGCACACGTGCGGTGACACCAAATGTGCTAAGGTGGTATGTAACAGCACACATGCGGTGACACCAAATGCGCTAAGGTGGTATTAAACTGCACACGCACAGTCAGAGCAACTGCGTTTCTGTGCAATTCAATAGCCCACTTGCATTAACAGCAACTGCCTTTCTGTGCAAATAAATAGCACACGTGCAGTAACAGTTAATGCGTCTATGTGCAATGAACACGTGTACACTAACACGTTAGAGCATCAAGCACAATCTCCTGCCTGACAGATACTAATAGCAGAACTAGCTAAGCTATACAGTTTATAAATATATTGACAACTCCTAGGGATGTCAATATATTCTCTACAAACTGTACATTTAACTATACTAACTAGTAGCCTCCCTGATCTATCTATCTATCTATCTATCTATCTATCTATCTATCTATCTATCTATCTATCTATCTATCTATCTATCTATCTATCTATCTATCTATCTATCTATCTATCTATCTATCTATGTGAAAAGACACTGTGTCTCTATCTATCTATCGCTCTCTTTCTCTGTCTGTCTGTCTCACTTCTCTAAGCAAGCTGGAACACACTACACGAGGCCGGCCGGGAGGCGGCCTTTTATAGTGTGGGGCGTGCTAAAGCCCTGAGCCCTAATTGGCCAAAGCACCCAGGCTTTGGCCAATTAGGTCTCTGCGTTTTTTGGGCGTTGTGATTGGCCAAGCATGCGGGATCATGGTGCATGCTTGGCCAATCATCAGCGCGCAACGCCGCAGTGAATTATGGGTCATTCGAATTTGGCGCGAACGACCCGATTTGTTCGTTTTCGACGAACTATCGAACGGCCAATGTTCGATGCTAACATGTGTTCGCATCGAACACAAAGCTCATCCCTAACCAATAGTAGTAGTGATGTAGGAAACAAGAGCCAAAGCAAAGCATCTTTAAGCAATCGTGTTTTTAACCACTTAAGGACCCCCGCACGCACATATACGGCCACAGAATGGCACGTACAGGCACAAGGGCGTAAATTTACGTCCCCGCCTAAGTGCGGTTCGGGGGTCCCATCGGGACCCCCTCCGCGGCGTGCGGGGGTCCCCCTGGCTCCGGGAGTGATCCGGGATCTGGAGGCGGATGTCGGCGAATACCCGCCCCCCCGCGATCGCTCCCAGCCAATGGGAGCGCGCTCCCAACCTGTCACTTCCTCCTCCTGTGTTTACACAGGAAGAAGGAAATGATGTATTCTCTCATCGCAGCGCTGTTTCCCAGCGCTGCTGATGAGAGAAGACATCACAAGTAAGTGTGCACCAACACAACACTGACACACACTCACATAGGCATATTAACCCCTTGTGATCGCCCCCCCCCCCCCCACCCCCCTGTCACAGTGTCACTGAATTCAGTGATCTAATCACTGCATTTAGTGTCAGTGTGACAGGCAGTGTAAAAAACAGTTAGTGTTAGGTTCAGGATAGCCCCCCCACCCCCCCTAATAAAGTTTTAACCCCCTGATCACCGCCCTAGTTAACCCTTTCACTCCCTATTGCCAGCGTCACTAAGCGATCATTTTTCTGATCGCTGTATTAGTGTCGCTGTTCCCGCTAGGTAGCTATTTTTTTTTATTGCGATTTTTTTTTTTACTAAAGACATGTGGCTAAATAAATTTTGGCCTAAATGTTTGACTAAAATTTAGTTTATTTGATTTTTTTTTTAACAAAAAGTAAAAAATAGTGTTTTTTTTTCAAAAATGTCGCTCTATTTTTGTATATAGCGCAAAAAATAAAAATCGCAGAGGTGATCAAATACCACCAAAAGAAAGCTCTATTTGTGGGAAGAAAAGGACGCAAATTTTGTTTGGGAGCCACGTCACACGACCGCGCAATTGTCTGTTAAAGCGACGCAGTGCCGAATCGCAAAAACTTAAGTGGTTAAAGGTAGGCAAACGCTTGCTAAGCACACCCAACAGCAATGGGTATTGAAAGTACTCCCGAACCTCCTTACAGTAGCTGTCCAAGTCTACTTAGGAGCAGCTACAACTCTGCAGCCTGTGCACTGAAGAACAAAACCTGTGCTCAGCCACTCAAGTATGTTAGATTTTTGTATGCATCTAATGCTCCTTTAGACATTGATCATCATAGATGTCAGTAAAGTAGGCTTTTTTTTTTTTTTTACCAAGAGACTCATACGTTTGAGAACTGAACTTTGCTTTCTTGTACAAAAAAAAAGCGTGGGTGTCTTCACTTTAATAGACTTAAACTGAGATTTTAGTAAACAGTCAAATCAGTTAAAAGCGGGAAGTGCACTGACTGGCAAACTTCATAAAACATTAGAAGAACATTGCCATGTTGCCAGATGCAGATAAAGAATTAGTTCTCCTTTCTATTGCTTTTTTCAAGAAGAACGTTCGGCAGTAGAAGGAATTTTCTGCAGGGTGGAAGAAATAATTCACTTAAATATATTTTTCTCTTATCTACTTTTTATTTTCATGTGAACACCACATATTTTCATTTTGTGCCTTTAGAAACTGTGAACGTTTTCAACCTGTAGCAAATGTAAAATAAATAAATATATACAGTATATAGTTGAGTAAACTTGGCACAGTTTGACTTTTCTTTATTTCCAATTGGCAGTGCCTGTCTACCATTAAACCATAGCATGGAAAATGTTACCATAAAAGAACATCGGTATGCAGAGAACTTCATCACCACAACAATGTTCCCTATAACCGGATTCAACCTTATTATTCTAGAGTTTGTCTTCTCCAAAGGACGGCCATTCAGACAGCGTTTATATACTAACTGTGAGTTGCAATTTCATGTCTAAATATAAAAAGTATAATTCAATGTACAGTATGTGTATACCCTTTATCTCTACACTCCTGCTGACATCATTGATGTGTATATGATAGAATGCAGTTCAGAATTTGTGTGTTGTTCCCCCCCCCCCATGCCAATCACAAAACACAATCTCTGATGATGCTTTGGCTGTGCATTTTGTGTTAGCCAAGAGTAGTTGGTGTTCTATCTAGTGGGACAAATAGCTGCAAAACTATAAATTGGACTTTTGACTAACTTATTGACTATCTATCTATCTAGTTACATAGTTAGTTACATAGTTAGTCAGGTTGAAAAAAGTCCACACAAGTCCATCCAGTTCAACCAAAAATAAATAAATAAATAAACAAACACAATAAAACACAGTACAATCCCATACACCCAACTCCATACCCACAGTTGATCCAGAGGAAAGCAAAAAACCCCAGCAGAGCATGATCCAATTTGCTACAGGAGGGGAAAAAATTCCTTCCTGATCCCCCGAGAGGCAATCGGATTTACCCTGGATCAACTTTACCTACAAATCTTAGTACTTAAGTTGACCTTAAAGTGAATAACTCAACACCAAGTTCACTATATGGACCCCTTATATATTTGTACATGTTGATCATATTCCCCCTTATTCTCCTTTTCTCAAGAGTGAATAAATTCAGTTCCTCTAATCTTTCCTCATAGCCGAGCTCCTCCATGCCTCTTATCAGTTTGGTTGCCCTTCTCTGCACTTTCTCCAGTTCTCCGATCTATCTATCTGTCTGTCTGTCTGTCTATCTATCTATCTAGTCTGTCTATCTAGTCTGTCTATCTAGTCTGTCTATGAATGTCATAGCACACTGATTGAACACTATCAATAATATTTATTATAATGCATTTATATTTTTCTTTTTAGATCTACTTACCTGTTTGATGATTGTGCAAGTGACAGTTTATGTGTTTGTGTTGTTTGCTGACATTGAAGATATGTACACTGTTCTGGAGGTATAGTATTTTATAACAATTGTTTTAATTATTATAAAAGACTGCCCAGCACAAAATCTGCGTAACTATGATTACTTATGTTAGCTATATTATATAAGTAACCTTAGGTAATTGATGAGTATATTTTATATACTCCTTTAAGCCCTGCATCAAGTCACTCTTCAAATCCTTGCCAATTTCACTCTCTTCTTACTCTCGCCCAGGGCCGATCCTAGGCAAACAAATGCAGCCACTATATTTATGGACTTTGCACCCAGCCGCCTGCAGAGGTGGGGGTGCCAAAGTGCCAGAGTTCTCCTCTCCCTCCTTCTCTCCTTGTTTGTGTCTGTCCAGAACTAATGTGTGTCCTTCGATTTCCCTTCTAAATTTCTTTTTTCTTTGTTTGAATTTCTCACTTCCTGTTTCTCCTCAGTAAGCTTTCCACCATCATCCGAGCGGTGGAAAGTCATTTAGAACAGCTTATTGAACACCTTACTGAGGAGGAACAGGAAGTGAGAAATTCAGACAAAGAAAACAAAGAAAAAAACATTTAGAAGGGAAATTGAAGGAAAAGGTAAGTGAACCAACAATGCACTAGCTTAAATTAACCTATTTAGAAAATAAAAGACAAACCTTTACAACCCCTTTAAATTGTATTGTAATGTCTCCCTTCATTTTGTAAAGCACTTGGTTTAACTGTTCAGATAAACCATGAAACCAATCTGAAGGGAACATTTTTTACTGCTGTAGTTCCACCTCAGAAGTAGCTGCTGGATGTTTTTGGTTGTTTTTGGATGTTTTCTATGTAATATTTTCCAACAACAAATTAATTTAATCATTACCAACCTGTAACTCTATTTATCTGTCTATCTATCTATACAGTATATTCCATTCATGTATCAATTTAATTGAAACAATTTCAGAGAGTTTATTTGCTGTTCACCCTATGTTGCAAAGTCCACAAACATTTAAACCAAAAGTAACATCATGTAACATCACATAAATCTAGCAATGCAATATTACGTGACACATGCTTGCTTCTGTGTTCTAACATGTTTGTTACAAAAGCGACTGACAGAATGTTTTCTATATTTCCTCAATTAATAAATTATTATTATTGGTTCTGTCTTTGTTCTCAGCTGGTGTGTACCCCGTATTACTGGAGAGTGAACATCTTCATCATGATGGTTGTATTATTTATCATGTCGTACATTGGAGAGGTAACGTAACACATTATTTTCTCACAGTTATGCATGATTATAGTAAACGGTACTAAAAAAAGCATGTAGTGTCATGACATACAGTCAAAAGTCCCAACAAATCCAAATCTTGTCCAATATCTCCAACAGTACTATCCCCCCACCCCAATCCCCATAATTAGCATTATTGAAATGATTGAATTTAGAAATTGACAACCTTTCTCCCCTTAACAGACTTGTCGCTACGCATATCCTTTTAGCAACAAGACTTTGTGTAGCTAGACATTGGAAATGTTCTAGCCCCTTTATGATTTTCAAAACTTTAGACCTAGTCTAGAATCAATGCTACTGCAAAATGATGATATCCTCAAGTAAATGCCGCTATGCCCAGGTGATTCTCCTCTGGTAGCCTTGGACACAATGGTTATAAAATAAACAGCATGCTGATATCACATAATATGCACTAAGGGCCAGATTCAGGTAGATGGGCGAATCTTTATTTTGGAGTAACATTTCTCATTTACGTTACTCCGCCGAAACTTTAGGAGCAAGTACTGTATTCACAAAGCACTTGCTCCTAAAGTTGCGGCGGCGTAGCGAAAATGAGCCGGCGGAATTCAAATTGGGCAGGTAGGGGGCGTGTATTATTTAAACTAGGCGCGATCCCGCGGCGAACGTACTGCGCATGCGTCGACTGTCAGTGCGCATGCTCCAAATTCTGTCAGTGAACGTCAATGACGTCAATCCCCATTCACGGACGTTTTACGCAAACGACGCAATTTTTAAATTTGACGCGATGACGACGGCCATACTTAACATAGGATACTCCACTAGGGGGCTGTTTTTTCTTTACGCCGCATATCTCTTACGGAAACGTCGGAAAGTCACTGCGTCGGGCCCGAATACGATCGTGAATTGCCGATTCTCGCTGATTAACATATTCTCTGCGTTAATCAGCGGGAACGCCCCGAGCGCCATTTTTAAAATTGCAGTTCCGATACGACGGCGAAATACAATTACGCCTCTCGTATAGGAACTCCAACCCGGCGTCTCTTGTTTTCTGCTTACAAAAAACAGAAACGCCGGCTCAAAGTGAGAGTTAAGGCCTGTACACACGGTAGGACATCCAACAAAATTTCCCTTGGATTTTTGTCCTAATTGATTTGTCCGGTCACACCCATAGCATACACACAGTCAGACTTTTCTGCAAACTTTTCTAAAACCTTCCCATTATCACGTGTTTTTTCTGCTCTTTTCTGCTCTTTACCGCCACCCTTTGGTTAACTTCTGCTATTGTTGGTTGACTTTAACATTGGTTCTGAGCATGCGTATTTGCACTTTGTACAAAAGTTGGTTGGATTGCTGTACACACGGTCACACAAAGCACCATCGGACTTTTGTTGCCGAAAAGTTGGTCCGTTCGCAGACCCAACTTTTTGTCGGATGAAACCTGAAAAAGTTGGTTCGATGGAGCGTACACACGATCAGACAAATTTGAAAAGTTGCAGATTTTGAAGTTGGTTGGCCAAAAGTCTGACCGTGTGTATGGGGCTTTAGGCTGGAGTATCACTGATACTCCAGCCTAACTCTACCTGAATCTGGCTCTAAGTGTTTTTCCTAATGTAGCTGTGAATTGCCACTAGTTACTAACAGCCATGCATATCCACCCTGCTGCCAGACTTCCATACATCACTCTCCAGTAGACAATGAACAGCGTGGTTTTGTTTTTGTTGTTTATTTGGGGGATATCACTTGGTTGGTGAAGGGGTATGGGATGCCCATAGAATAAATACCATTTTCCATCTTATAGCAGTTGCACTTTAAACTGGAAATGGTCCTTGTGACTTTGCTGATTAACTTGAAGAATTGCTATAGCGGTTGCGCTTTGCATATTCTGAATAGAGCACTTAGAAGATGGACCCTAACCTTGACAGACTCTGACTTTACATTTCTCCTCTGCACAACTCCTGCAGACTGTTAATCCTCCTCTGCACAAACTCCTGCAGACTTTTGGTACCATTGTCATTTATACAGTTATACAGCTATCAGTACTATAAAAATTCACTGATTACTGTGTAAATGTCACTGGCAGGGAAGGGGTTAAACACTAGGGGCGATCAAGGGGTTAAGTGTATCCTAGGGAGTGATATAAACTGTAGGGGGGATTGTCTCACTAGAACATGACAGAGATCAATGCTCCTGATGAAATGTCATGTTGCTAGGCAGAACAGGGAAATGCCTTGTTTACATAGGCATCTCCCCATTCTGCTGCTCCGTGACACAATGGCGGACATTGAGTCTGCGGGACCCGTGGGCATGGTCACAGAGTATGCGGCGCACGCTCGATCCCACTATGCTGCGATTTAAAGGGTGATGTACAGGTACGCCCATTTGGCCAGCCATGCCATTGTCATGCGCTGGTCGACAAGGGGTTAAGAAAGCACACTATTACTGCTCTCTTAGGCCACGTACACACGATCAGACCGGTCCGATGAAACTGGTCTGAAGACCAGTTTCATCGGACCAAATTGATCGTGTGTACGGCCCATCAGACCGTTGTTTGTCAGACCAAAGTTTTAAAACTTGCTTTTAAATCTGTCTGACGGACCAAAACGATGGTTAGTACACAAAAGCATCAAACTAAAAACCCGTGCATGCTCAGAATCAAGTCGACGCATGCTTGGAAGCATTGAACTTCGGTTTTCAGCACGTCGTTGTGTTCTACGTCACCGCGTTCTGCCCCGATGGGATTTTGGACTGATGGTGTGTACGCACATTAGACCATCAGACCACTTTAGCATGGTCCGATGAAAACGGTCCGTCGGACCAGTCTCATCGAAACGGTCTGATCGTGTGTACGTGGCCCTACTGACTGAGGGCTCATATACACAAGCATTGCCAGGAACAATTCTTGCCGCTGCATGTGTATATCCCTTTACAGCTGCCATTACAGCTTGGAGGGGTAGTCCGTTTTGAAGGCGGTAAAAATACAGCTCAACCAGCTATTCTTATTGCCCTCTAACCACAAGTAAAAATGTAAGCCTCAGTGTTGCAGAATGTGATGATGACTATTAGTAGCTTACTTGTTCTTTGGATTGAAATATTTAAAATGAAATGTTATGGCAGTGTTGGCAGGAAGTAAAGTGTAAACCATTTAGATTTGATTTGATTTCTCTGGATTTTGCTTTAGGAATTGTTCATTGAAAACCGAAAACTCTGGCTCTGGTTTAAGAGAATATTTAACTACAAATCAAAAAGTCAGTATAGGAAACTACAGAGGAAACTGCAGAAAGATTCTGAGTGGCCTCCAAATAACAGGACAGACTATGCAATTCAGACTGTTCCCGTAAAGAGCACTGATATCGTTTACAGTAAGCCGAATTACAGCAACTCACCACATGGGAAAGAAGTGATTTCAGAACATACAATTGTAACAGCCATGTGAATGCGGAAATTAAAGACTTTTCAAAACCCAAGACTTTTTTTGTTGTGATGTTTACTGACTACACTAATATCCAGTGACATCTAGTCTCATGTGAATGTTATTTTTTTTCTTTCAGTCTAAAGCAGGCCATACACGGTCTAATTTCGAACACATTTTATTTTCAAAATCAGAACGTTTTTTTGTGATCCGATGATGCCACCATTGATTTTCTAAATTCGGCTGACCAAGCCTTCATGTTGCTACAGAAAATAATTTTCGTGGCCGGGAATATTCTTTCCTCTACGGGAATTTTCTTTTCTTGCACATTCCATTTTTTTTTCTAAAAATTTCCAACATGTCCGATTCCTCAACGGTGCGAAATTCGTATGAAAATTCTTTGATACGATGTTCGAAATAAAATTCTTTCGAAATTCGAACTGTGTATGGCCGGCTTAATTCCAACATCTTATTTCAAATGCACATTTAAATATGGGTCCACATTGTTTTGCTTCCTATGTATTAACCTTCCTAGCATTTTCTTTTTATAATTAAGATATCAAAACAGGGTTTGTGTTTGCTGAACTGTGCAGAAATTCTGATGGTGATCAAAAGGTTCACCTTTTCTAAACCATCTAATTTTTTAAAGCCCAACTCTAAGCAATTTTGTTTTTCAAAATAACCCAACCAAGGATTTTTAAATAAAGAAGCTTCTCTGGCTGCAAACTCACCCTCTCTCCAATGCTATCCCCTTATTAATTTGAATTCACAACTTAATATCCTCAGTCTTTCAAGTTAAATGACTCACCATGGCATTTAACCCAGAAGACTGAAGACTTTCAGTAAATGCACTGCATTGTGGTCTCTAGCGGGGGCATCACCACTGTGCCCACCACTTATAGATAAATGATTTAGAGAGCTGTTCATTAGACCTTCTATCTGCATCATTGTGGATTGCCCATCCCTGGGAGAAGATCCAAAAAAGATCATGTGTGCATTTGGCGTGAAGACATGTGAACAAAAGTAAATATAAAAAAAAGTAAGAAAAAAAAAACAACGAAGAAGAAATCACGCTGACAGGTGCAAAATTAAGCCACTGGCAAGAAGCAGTCAGAAAAACTGTGCGGCAAAATAAATAAATAACTTGCCACTTGCTAAATGTGATGATATATAAACAATATGGGTCAGATTCACCAAGGACTTACCACGGTGTACCTCCACGTATGCCATTGTAAGTCCGAATGTGAGCCGTCGTATCTATGCGCCTGATTCTTAGAATCAGTTACGCAAATATTTGGTCAAGATACAAATGGCGTAAGTCTCCTACGCCATCGTATCTTGGGTGTATATTTACGCTAGCCGCTTCTGTAGATTTACGCGTTGAATATGTAAATTAGGCAGATACGCCGATTCACAAACGTACTTGCGGCCACTACGCCGTTTACGTTAGGCTTACGTCCGGCGTAAAGTTACCCCTGCTATAGCAGGTGCAGGTAATGCAAAGTATGGACGTCGGAACAAGCATATCTTTTTACATCGTTTGCATAAGCCGTACAGGCACTGGCACACAGGCACTGAGCCAGCGTAACTTAGGGGAAAAATTTGACGTGATACTGACCATGCGCGCGCATGCGCCGTACGATCGGCGCTTCATTTACATGAGGTCATTGCTCATTTCCATAAAACATGCCCACCTCTTACACATTTGAATTAGGCGGGCTTACGCTGGCCAATTTACCCTACGCCGCCGCAACTTACGGAGCAAGTGCTTTGTGAATAATGCACTTGCCTGTCAAAGTTGCGGAGGCGTAGTGCAAATAGGAAACGCTATGCCCGCACAAAGATACGCGCTCCTACCTGAATCTGGCCCATAAATATAAATATAAACAAATAAAAGTGAGATTTCACATTTTGTTTTTTTATTCTGTTTACAAAACGTGACGGTTAGCGCGGCAAGTTATTTACAAAAAAAAAAGGAGCGGAGTTGGGTGGGAATGTCTAAATGTGGGTCTAAAATATTATGCGCAGAAACTTTTCATTTTGTGATTGTGCTGAAAATACTTTTTTGTTCATAATTCCTATTACTCAAAAAAATCCACATCTAAGATTTATGTAAGTTTCGGGGACATGCAGAGTTTTCACATTTGTGCTACACCTCATTCGTTTCCATTTTAGTTCAGTTATGATGCTTCCAAGTCTAGATATGTAAATATCACAGGTGTTCTTCACTTTTGTAGAGGATGGCCCGGATTCACAAGCAACTCACCTTAGCGTAGCGTAAATATGCGCCTGGCGTATGTGTGCGCCACAGTCACAAACCAAGATACGCCTAAAAATAGGCCATCCTACCCCGACGTATCTTACTTACGCCGGCGTGGCGTGGGTGCAAATATGGTCTGGACGTATGTTGCTTCTCCCATTGATTAGGCATTCACATATGCAAATGAGGGAAATACGGCGATTCATGAATGTACTTGTGCCCGGTGCATGATATACGTGGTTTGCATACATTTTACGTCCGGCGTTAAGTTATTTCCCATAGATGAGGTGCAACCCATGCAAAGGTATGGACCAGGGAACACAAGCCTCCGCATTGTACGTTGTACGTCTGTGAATATGGGCCGACGTGGGTCTGGCTGGGCGTAGGCGTACACAGTGATCCGGCGTATCTTAGGCAGTTGTTCCAACGTGGTATGCGCACGGGGATACGTCCACGTCTCGACGCATGCGCAGTTCGTTTTAAGTACTTGTCTGGTGCCCGGCACATCATTTGCATGGGGTCACGCTTCATTAGCATGGATCACGCCCACTTCCAGCTCACTTCCACCTACTTCCACTTATGCCGGCTTACACCTACGAAATATACGCCACGCTGGTGCAACGTTGGGAGCATTTGCTTTGTGAATTCCATGCTTGCCACTCTGCGCTGCGTCTGCGTCTGCGTTAAAAAGATACGATACGGCGGCATAAATATGCGCCGATGTCTGTGAATCCGGGCCTTTATGTTTGTAATCTGCAAATTTTAGATTCATTTTATGTAAATCTTTTTATTTTATATTTGTCAGGAATTAAATCTGCATCTTCATTTATGTCACTGCTAACACATTTGTCTTGCTGCTTTTCTTTTTTTGTATCAGCATTTTAGCCTATATTTAATATATTTTGTGTATTGCTTATATTATTTGTGGCATATTCCCTGATGTCATCTTATAGGTAGCTTATAACATATTATATATTTTTTAATCATTAAATATGAATGTCCTGTATTTTGTTGTGTTGTATTTTTTTATAATTATTTTAGTGTATTTTTAAACCATGATAATTGTAAACAACTTTGTCCATGTTAGGGGATGCACATAACTGTGAGCATGACAACCGTACCCCAGATGTAATCCTATACTTTTGTATTACTTACCGATGCCCAACACCACCCCTCTTACCCCAACTAAACCTACCAAAAACCATGACACAAAATGTTGGAGTAAAATTTACCATTTTGACCCCTTTATTAAACAATAAGAAATATAACAGACACTCCTTAAAGGGACACTAAAGGTTCATGTTTTTTCACCTTAATGCATCCTATGCATTAAGGTGCATACGGCCGTCAGCTGTATCACAGGATCGTGCCCGCAAAAACTAACCACCATGCGAGAGAGCTTGCATGAAGGTGGTTAGTTCTTGTGGGGAGGAGCCGAGACAGCCACCGAGTGACCCCAGAAGACCAGGTTTGGGGTCACTCTGTGCAAAACAAGCTGCACAGTGGAGGTAAGTATAACATGTTTGTTATTTTTTTTAAAAATGCCCTTACAACCGCTTTAATAAAGGAAAACAAAATACTACAATAAACATAAAATTAAAGTTGTTGATCCTTGGAGGCTACAAATATCAAATTATCCCTTGGTATCTGCATAGTGCTTCCACGATCCCCAGCCACATCACACCAACTCGGGGACGAACCCCATTCTGCAGATACCACCATTGTAATTAATCCACCATAACTGGCATTCTATCAGGGACTCCATACCTTAGATGGGTCCCTAATAACATCACAGCAGGTTATTTCGAAATTTCTCCAAAGACCCCAACCTCACTAGCCTGAAAAAACATACATACGACAAACCAAACCGATATTCGGTGGGCGGGAAATCTTCTTCTCCTCGTGCCTGCCCCCCCCCCCCCGGATATCCGTCACCCGTACAACCAGGACTGATCATGCAGACACTCCCACCCCGCTGGCCGACCACTGACCCAAGGATAGATTAACTAAAAATGTTAACCCCTGTCTTCCCGATTGCCCTGTGTACACTTCTCATGCTAGCCCTACGCTTATTTTTATATATTTTGTTGCTGCGGGCTATACTTGAAAGGGGGTAATGCTTAAGGATTTTTATTACCAGGGACCTACAGCTCTGGTTTCCTAAAGTATAAGGCTACCAGTTATATCAGTTCATGGGACTCTTGTCCACCTAATACTGGGTTGCAAAGTTGAAAACCTAAAAGTATTCATGACTCTGGGTTTCTTCTGTACATGTCATAACTGTTTGTAACAGGGGAAAGTGCAGTGTCATGTGAGTGTTTTAAAGAGAATTTTAATAAAGAGCTGTGAATTTATGGAAAACACTATGGATTATTTTTATAATTATTTCTGATCCTGATATCTATAAAAGCTTGATTGTTGATAGATGAGTCAATTGGATTGATAACCTTAAACCTTTGGGGGACCAAATAGAAATATGGGATTCACCATATTAGGGCGTCTTCAAACTTTGCGGCTGCGTTTTGGCCTCCATGCAGTGTACCCATGTTTTGGTTTGGGTTTCCTGCTCTTTTCTATGGAATTCAAAATCTGATGTAGCTGTGCATGATAGCCAATCAGCTTCTAACTTCAGCTTGTTTAATTAAGCTTTGACAAATACTGGAAGCTGATTGGTTTCTATGCAGAGCTGCACCTGATTTTGCACTCCGGTTTTAGTAAATCAACCGCACTGTTATTTAAAGTGTCACTTTGTGGATGTATTTTAAGGGTTTTGGATTACATGGCATACTTTGATATAGTTTATTTTATTAGCACCAAAGCCACAGATAACCTTTTAATAAAGCACACAATTAATAAAGCATATGTATTATTGCTGCCGTAGTGAGGCCGTGTCAGTAATCTTGATATTAGTGTATAGCTAGAGTAGGGACAATTCAGATAGCGTCAGTGTAGTGACGGTGGAACACTGTCTATTTGATTACCTTACTGCCTGTTAAACGCCATTTACTTTTGGGTGTGTTACTGCCAGTTTAACACCATACAGTTTTGCGTGCGTTACTGCCAGTTAAACGCCATATAGCTTTGCATGCGTTACTGCCAGTTAAACGCCATATTGTTTTGCGTGCGTTACTGCCAGTTAAACGCCATGTCGTTTTGCGTGCGTTACTGCCAGTTTAACCCCATATAGTTCTGTGTGTCACTGTACATTTGGCGCATTATATTGCAGTATATTATATTGTATCCGTGGAGTGTGTCTGTGTAGTGTGAGTACTCAAATTAAAGGGCATCAAACACCTCTTTACATTAATTAAAGTGCATCTACGTACAGATTTCAACTTCTCCTTTACATTTGCTTATAAGCACCACCCCCCTCCCTCCCAATAAGGTCTGGGAGGACAACAAGGAGAGGCAGATGTTCCTTGGCACTGTAAGGGGCCAGCAACAAATGTGTCCACAGGAAAAGGTGGATGTGGTGGTCAAAGACCAATTTTTCAGTACCTGTCTGACAGGTGCATATTATTGCAATTTTTTTTACAGCAAGGCAAATTCTTGCTTTCACCAAGATTATCTCTATAGGGTTACAGTGGGAAGCCACCACCAACACCCAAAGACCAATTTTAGTCAAAGTGACACCAGAATGTATCCAAAAAATCTCTTATCTTGTTCCCAGTGCACTACCTTGTGGCCTTATCATACACACCGGCTCCCCAGCTCTTGCTGAGCAAAATAAAGGCAGCTTGCAGGAAAAAAATTTTTTTTATAACAGCTTACCTGTAAAATCATTTTCTTGGAGTACAGCACGGGACACAGAGTCTTAAATCATTACATAATAGGTTGTCACCAGAGGTGATTGGACACTGGCACAACCAATCAAAGACAGTTCCCTTCCATATAACCCCTTCCATCAGGGAACTACCTTAGTTTTGTAGCAAGCAATAAGGTTCCCATAAGAAGGGGGGGGACCTCTGTGTCCCGTCTTGTATTCCAATAAAAGGATTTTACAGGTAAGCTGTGATATTAAAATCCTATTTTCTTTATCGTACACCACAGGACACAGAGCCTTAAATCATTACATAATGGGATGTCCCAGATCAATGCTCAATATGAAGGGGGAGACCCAGATCTGAACCGGCTATAAATGGACAAGAAGCCCTAGACTGCTCTCTGCAGTACACTATGCCAAAAGACAGAATCCTCATGTCCTCTTACATCTATTTGATAGAATTTGGTGAATGTATGAACTGCAGACCAAGTTGCAGCTTTAC
Source organism: Rana kukunoris (assembly GCA_029574335.1). NCBI lineage: Eukaryota > Metazoa > Chordata > Amphibia > Anura > Ranidae > Rana > Rana kukunoris. The sequence continues at coordinate 215,818,863 of CM056052.1, forward strand.
AGATATGAGCACTCATAGCTCTGGTCGAGTGCGCCTTAACAGAAGAAGGAATCTTGTTCCTTAAACCATAAGCTTGAATAATTACTTGTCGAATACACCACGCAATGGTGGATTTGGATGTCGCTTGCCCCTTCTTGGGACCATCTGGCAAAATAAACAAAACATCAGTTTTACGTATCTGAGTGGTTGCCTGCAGATACGCCTTTACTGCTCTCACTACATCTAGAGCGTGCAATAACTTTTCCTCCATTGTCTGCAGATTCGGAAAAAAGGAAGGCAAAATAATATCTTGATTTAAATGAAATGTCGACACCATCTTTAGTAAAAAGGTTGGACGGGTTCATAGAACAATCTTGTCATTGTGACAAATTAAATAAGGCTTTTTACAAGAAAGCGCTGCTAATTCAGATACTCTTCTAGCCGAAAAGATAGCAATCAAAAAGGCCAATTTCCTGCTTAAAAGAATCAGCGGAATATGACAAATAGGTTCAAAAGGCTGCTTCTGCTACACTGACAATACTAAATTCAGATCCCATGGGCACAAGGGAGACTTGACTGGCAGTTTAATCTGCAGTAACCCCTGAATGAAAGCCCAAACTAGGGAAGGAGTTGCCAGCGGTCTTTGAAAAAAGACTGAGGCCGCGTACACACGATCAAATTTATCTGCTGAAACCGGTCCGACGGACTGTTTCAGCAGACAAATCCGATCGTGTGTACGGGCGAGCAGACAGATTTGTCCATCGGACAAATTTCAAAGCATGCTTTGAAATTTGTCCGCTACAAACCTGTCTGTCGGATCTGTCCGCTGGTTAGTACACTAACAGAACTGTCCGCGCATGCGTCGACGCATGCGCGGAAACATTTTATTTCCGGGTTTGGTGACGTTGGCGGCGTTAATGTCACCACCACGTCACCGCGTTCCCTGGCCGAGGGGATTTTCATCCGATGGTGTGTACACACCGTCGGAAGAAAATCCGGAGGAGACATGTCCGCTGGAAACGGTCCGTCGGACATGTTTCAGCGGCCAATATTTGACCCTAAATGATACTAAGGGCTAATTTCATATCCACTCCTAGCTGGCAAAAGGCAAGAATACTACTTATGTCATATCTTTGAGGATTCCATTTGTTAGTTTCACACCATGAAACATATGCTTTCCAGACTCTATAGTAAATAAGCCTGGAGGCTTGCTTTCTGGCATTAATAAGTGTAGAAAGCACTGGACCCGAGATCCCTTGTTTCCTCAGAATGTGGGTCTCAGCAGCCAAGCCATCAAATTTAGCTCTTGTAAGGAAGGGTGGAACAATGTTCCTTGTGACAGCAGGTCGTGACAAAGCGGATGCTTCCAAGGTTTTCCTACCGCCATCTTTATGATTTCAGCGTACCAGGATCTTCTGGGCCAATTTGGGGCCACTAAGATTACAGGAATGCTTTCCTTCTTGATCCTGAAAATTAGCCTTTGTAAAAGAGCGATCGGCGGAAACGCATAGATCAGTGAAAACTGATTCCACGGAATTATTACAGAATCCGATCCGTAGGCCAGAGTATCTCTCATCCTGGGCACAAAGTTGTCCAACTTCCTGTTGAACCTGGAAGCTAGCAGGTCTACATCCAGGGTCCCACATCTCTGGCATATGGCCTTAAAAACATTGGGGTGGAGAGACCACTCTCCTGGTAGTAGTTGCTGGCGACTCAAATAGTCCGCCTGCTAGTTTTCTACCCCTGGAATGAAGATTGCAGAGAGACAAGGAACATGTACTTCTACCCATGCCAAAATCCGATTCACCTCTTTCTGGGTGCCCTGACTCTGGGTGCCTCCCTGGTGATTGATGTAAGCTACTGCTGTAGCATTGTCAAATTGAATCTGCACCGGGTGGCCCTGTAACCTGTGTGTCCAGGTTCTCAGGACTAAGTATACTGCCCGCAACTCCAGTATGTTGATGGGCAGGTTCCTTTCGGTCTTGGCCCAGGTTCCCTGGGCTGAAGCTTCTTCTAACACCGCTCCCCAGCCCTTTAGGCTGGAATCCGTAGACACCACCTTCCAGGTGACTGGGAGAAAGAATCTTCCTTTACGCAAGTTCTTTGGCACACTTGAGGACACAGGCACATGGGTAGATCCAGATATTGGATCTTCCTCTTCCAGATGGCTAAGATACTGCCATGAAGTAGTTTCAAGTGAAACTGGGCAAAAGGGATAGCCTCAAAGAAGGCCAGCATCTTCCCTAGTAGCCTCAGGCAAAAACGAATAGACAGCTTTTTCTTTGCCTTGACCTTTTGGAACAGGTCCCTTAGCACTAGATCTTTGGTTCTGGCAGGGATACCCTGCCTTGGGCTGTGTCTATGATCATGCCCAAATACTCTACCCTTTTTTGGGCTTGTAGAGAGGATTTTTGTAGATTTACAATCCATCCTAACTGTTCCAGGTATTTTATTGGGGTAAACACAACGTGATCTAATCCTGCCACTGACTGATCTATCACAAGTAGATTGTCTAGATGGGCCGTTACTGCTATGCCACTGTACCCTCAGATTTGCCAACAGAGGGGCTAGTACCTTTGTAAATACCCGGGGGGCGGTGTTCTACCACGAACCTTAAAAATCTTTGGTGCGCAGGATGGATAGGCACATGGATACGCCATGAATTCTCTGCCTAGTAGGGAGGCGACCACTGATTGAGTAGTTTCCATTCGGAAATGGCGAATGTTCAGAAACTGATATAGATCTTAGGTCCAGGATAGGTCTGACGTCTCCATTTGGTTTTGGAATCACAAAGAGGTTTGAACAAAAACCTGAACCTTGCTTCTTCATGGGTACTTCTGTGATCCAATCCTTTGAAAAAGGACACTCTTTTAGAGGATCTTTGGAGAGTCTTGAGCTTCGGAATTAAGAAGATGGGATTTCTCGAAATTCCAGCTTGTATCCTAGGGATACTGTGGATACTACCCACTTGTCCTGGATTTCTGTCTGCCATCCCGCTGAAAACTGGCAAAGTCATCCCCCCACTCGAGCAAACGAGCTGGGGCGCGTCTTCATGAATAGACTTTGGGGTTTTGCTTGTTAGCCTTTGAATCCCACTGCTTCTTGTTTTTCTAGGCTTGGTCTTCCTTAGCTTTTCTGGCTGGCTGAAAATGCCGTCGCCACTGGCTGGAGCTAGATCTACCAGGAGACGGGGGGGGGGACACTTAAAACAAGGACGCTTGTTTTTCTTCTTCTTTGGTAAAAGAGTAGTTTTTACCGCTCAATATCTTTTGGATATATTTCTCCAAATCTTCCCCAAAGAGGTGTTCACCATGGAAGGGGAAGCTGCCCCAAAGCTTCTTGCATGGAGCTTCTACTGACCAATGCTTTAGCGAAAGAAGTCGGCACATAAGCACCAGCTGCAGCGTTAGGTGGTATGCCTGTTGGATAGAATCTCTAATGGCATCCACTGTTTAACATAAGGCCCTAGGCATATTCTCCCAAAATGTTATCTGTTCAGCAGTCAATCTTTCATCCCCTCGGCTATTAGCCTTACTATTCACTGTTATCTTCTGTTTTGTTTCTGTTCATATTGTTTTGCTTTAACGTGACTTTGCACCCCTCACAGTGGTTTAGCTACACCACCGGTCGTCCTCATTGGTGGATACCCCACCCGGATCGTGCAACCTGCACGATCGGACCTGTTATCAGCTCACTGAAACTCCTCAGTCTAATTTTACCTTTTTACAGATACACCCTCGCTAGTGACCTTTACCTGCAGTCCTCCAGGCCTCATCGGCTTCACCGCGTACCAGCAACTGCCAAGTCCTGAGGCGAAAGTTTCCAGAGTCTTCCTATATCCGTAAGTGACTAACCCCTTTATTGGGCACACTCCACAAACAATGCCACTCAACATACTATCTGTCAATGCAAATGGGCTCAACCACCCAGCTAAGAGACACTCATTATGGAAAACGGCCATGGACCTAAAGTGCGACATCCTGTGTGTTCAGGAGACTCACTTTATTTCTACAGCGGCTCCTATATGCAGACATAGACACTTCACTCAGATCTTTTCGGCACCTTTCACCTCTAAAAAGAGGGATGTTCTGATTGCAATCAAGGACTCCACCTCATTCCAACTGAAGCAGTCAGTATTAGACCCAGAAGGGCGGTATATCATTCTTATTTGTACCATCAACAATGTTGTATTTACTCTGGTTAATGTGTATGCTCCGAATGTGAATCAGATGAGATTTTTCCGTAAATTGATGACAATTGTGCACCCCCTGAGACAAGGTCGTCTGCTCTTCTGTGGCGACTTTAATCTTGTTCCGGAGGTCCATTTGGACTCCACCTCAGCAACAAAACGCAAGGAATCGCCTCTAAAATCATTCCTGAGCAAACACGATTTTGTTTGATGTATGGAGGTGCTTGCATGGATCGGAGAGGGATTACTCATATTTCTCTCCCTTCCATGGAACATACTCACGTATTGATCTATTTTTGACAGACAAGTGGTTGCTCCAAGATATATGTGCAGCAGAAATCCGCACCACGCCCTGGTCAGACCATGCCCCTATTACGATCACATTGACAGATCTCCAAAAACCAAGGCAATCCTTCTTATGGAGAGCAAACCATTACATCCGGCAACATCCTTCCTACACCCCAGAAATTAAAGATCGACTGACAGAATACTTTGATACCAATGCATGCTCAGTGTCTGTCCCGGGCGTGCTGTGGAATGCACACAAAGCTTATATCAGGGGGGCCTTGATAAAACTCAGCTCCCAACACCAAAAGAAGTGACTACAGCGGATTGACACACTTATCTCACGGATAGACGAGTTAGAAATGCAAAACAAAAAACACACATTGCCGTCACGCTCGGCACAAATTTTATCCCTAAGACAAGAACTGAGACTGCTTCTCTTGCACTCATTTGAACATATACAGAGAAAGTTGAAAGCGGTATCTTACTCGACATCAAACAAAGCGGGCAAAGCTCTTGCCCAACGCATCAAGGGTCACAGAACAAAAAATAAAATAGAACACATGTACCACCCACACACAAACGCAGACCTTAGAGACCCTCAGAAAATAGCGGACACCTTCAGCGACTCTACAGTGACCTTTACAACTTACAACATGACCCTGACACCCATCAACCCACCCCTGAAGATATTAATACATTTCTTAACAATGTAGCACTACCGGAATTAACGCCTGAACAACTGTCTCGACTAAATGACCTTTTCACAGTCGAGGAAATATTGGCGACTATAGCTTCACTCCCTATGGGTAAATCACTGGGCCCCGACGGCCTGACGGGGGAATTTTATAAACAGTATGATCACCTGCTAGCCCCCCACCTGACTTTCCTTTACAACAATATCGTTTCCTCCTCTACATTCCCATACAAAACCCTACAAGCAGTAATTATTACCCTTCCTAAACCAGGGAAGGACCCGATATATCCTCAAAACTTTCGCTTTTAAATCTAGATTTGAAAATCTATGCTAAAACACTTGCCACACGATTGATCGACATCATGCCCACACTGATACACAGTGACCAATCCGGATTCACATCGGGGAGACAAACCTCAGATGCCACTAGGAGGCTAATTGACATCATTCACTATGCTGAATCCACGGGAACGCCTTCTCTGCTCCTATCATTGGATGCAGAGAAGGCGTTCGATAGGATCCACTGGGGGTACCTGAGACAGGTACTTGGGAAATTCAGATTCAAAGGACAAATAAGAAGGCCAGTATGGTGGCCTGAGTTTATGGGAGGAGCCCGGAGGGTATTTAAGCAGCCCACTCACACATGCTCTTTGTCGGTTCAGTGTGCAGTACTACACGTCACTGGGCCGACTCTTCCCAGCTCACCTCATGTCCGTGAGTCTGCGCATTCAATCGCATTCGACATCGCAAGTGCATTGCGGCTTCTCCGTTCATGGTTTCGACGGCGGTTCCCGCTTACTGTCGCAGGTTGTATTCAAACCTTTTGTATCATGTGCAAACTTGCAATTCGTTATGCTTCCTATGCTGCATTTCTTTTGTAAAATCTGCCTCTGAGTTATTGTTGCTAATGTTCTAACATCTTAGTTACAAGCTTGGTACATTTGTAACTTCCTCCTGCCAAACAAACTATTTATTTGTATATTCAGTGTACATGCTGTCTCATTCATTTGGAGATTAGCATATATTCTTTGTATGGGTTCTTTGGCAGATTGAGGTGGTAATTGAACTCACCTGCTGCCTTGTCTGCACTTGATTAACCTGGGGGGATGGGTGGCTGGTAGGTGTTCGGTTTCACAGCAAGGAGTAGCATACACTCTACAATCAATTCACATCAGATTTGTTCAACACTCCTTACTTCCGATTCGTATCGGATTTGTTTCATGCATTTTACAACCGTTTTTGTATCAGTCATTTCTCTTTATAACCGTTCAGATAGATTGCATACTTTCCACCATTGCCATTCTATGTTTACCCCATGCTGTGCATTTTAGTTTCCGCAGCGGAACTTACGAATTGTTTGTACACGATTCTTCTCTCTCCTTTATTTACCAAAGTTATTGCCTGTGCGTCATGCATGGCGCCACACCACACCACGCCACACTCTTCGGATGTGTTGCACATTCACTCCAGTCCAAGTAAACCCAGTTGCATGTTCACTGTCCCAGGTAGGATTCGTTAGCTTGTTTGTCATGTCGAAATTCGTGGCCACTTATGGTGTCACCTGCATCATATGTTCAGTTCCCACAGTGGAGCTTATAAAATATTCGTACGCACTTCTCGTGTTCTATTTTCTACACCAAACCTTGTTTTGCCCCATGCACGGCATCACGCTACACCTTCCCGACATGTTTCACTCCAGCCACAGTCCGCCGCAAACTCACTTGCATGGCCCACTGTCGCAAGTAAGAATGTTATTACATTCTTTATGTCCTATCAATTTGCTACCATTCGTTGTCTCCCATATCGTTCATTAGTGGTCCCTACGAAACCACGATTCAAACAGGCGTTGTCCTTCTACCTTATACTGCTTGCTTAAGGTACAAACAAACCAGGTGTTTCTATTCTTTCTCAGTAACCCAATTCTTATTGATTGAGACCTTGCAACCATGCAAATCATCTCAGCAGCCTGACACCCTTGTTAAGACCCTTGCAACACATGACCTTTACAAAACGCAAAATAAAAAAAAAAATATATATAAAAACGCAGAAAAAAAAAAAAACGCAGAAAAAATAAAAAAATAAATAAAACCTTGCAACCACGCAAAATCAGCAGCCTGACACCCTTGTTAGACCCTTGCAACACATGACCTTTACAAGACGCAAAATAAAAAAATAAATAAATATAAAAACGCAAAAAAAGAAAAAAAACGCAAAAAAAAAAAAAACCGCAAAAAAAAAAAAAAAAACCTTTGCCATCACGCAATCTCAGCCCCTCGGCAACCTGACACCTGTTGAGACCATTTGCAACCACGCAAAGTCATCTCAGCAGCCTGACACCCTTGTTGAGACCCTTGCAAACGCAATATCGTCTCAGCAGCCCTCACACTCATTGAGATCCTTGCAACCACGCAAAATCAGCAGCCTGACACCCTTGTTAGACCCTTGCAACACATGACCTTTACAAGACGCAAAATAAAAAATAAATATAAAAACGCAAAAAAAACGCAAAAAAAAAACAAAAAAAACCTTTGCCACCACGCAATCTCAGCCCCTCGGCAACCTGACACCTGTTGAGACAGTTGCAACCATGCGAAATCGTCTCAGCAGCCTGATACCCTTGTTGAGACCCTTGCAAACGCAATATCGTCTCAGCAGCCCTCACACTCATTGACATCCTTGCAACCACTCCTATATCGTCTCAGCAGCCTGACACCCTTAAGACCCTTGCAACACATGACCCTTACAAAAGGCAAAAAATATATATATATATATATATATATATATATATATAAAAATGCAAAAAAAAAGGAAAATTAAACAAAGTGCGAAAAAAAATTATAATATTTTTTGCCACCACACAATCTCGGCCCAGCAACCTGACACCTGTTTAGACCATTGCAACCAAGAAAATCGTCTCAGCAGCCTGACACCCTTGTGGAGACCCTTGCAAACGCAATACCGTCTCAGCAGACCCACACTCATCGAGACACTTGAAACCACACAAAATCATCTCAGCAGCCTGACACCCTTGTTAAGACCCATTGAAACACAAGGCCCTTACAAAAACGCAAAGAAAAATATATATATAAAAAAAAAACTGCAAAAAAAAAAAACGTTGCCACCACGCAATCTCGGCCCAGCAACCTGACACCTGTTGAGACCATTGCAACCACGCAAAATCGTCTCAGCAGCCCTACATTCATCAAGGCCCTTGCAACCACGCAAAACCGCCTCAGCAGCTTGACACCCTTGTTGAGATCCTTGCAAACGCAATACCATCTCAGCAGCCCCACATTCATCAAGGCCCTTGCAACCACGCAATACCGTCTCGGCAGCCTCACACCATTGTTGAGACCCTTGCAAACGCAATACCGTCTCAGCAGCCGCACGTTCATCAAGGCCCTTGCAACCATGCAATACCGTCTCGGCAGCCTCACACCATTGTTGAGACCCTTGCAATTGCAATACCGTCTCAGCAGCCCCACACTCATCAAGAGCCTTGCAACCACGCAATACCATCTCGAGCAACCTCCCACTCATCAAAGACCTTTGTGACCACGCAGTCTCGCCCCAGCAACATGGCATTCATTGAGACCCTTGCAGCCAGAAAAATGGGTGTTTTTCAGCCACCCCTGATCTCTCCTCTATGTTATCTTACCAGTACGTCTACACAGGATCCCCAATCACTCCTCTATGTTATATTATCAGTACATGTACACAGGATCATTTATAGTAATTTCTAGGCAGTTGAGTTCAGAAACCTTCTCGAAAAAAAAAAAAATTGGGTTCAGACGGCATTCGAAACGCCGATGCCTGTAACAGCTTGTAAACACAGCCACATGTGTTTACCAGCGTTTCATTTACAGTCGTTTTTATATATAAAAAAAAAAGGGAGGGAATATTGTCTCAGCAACTTGACACTCATTTGAGACCCTTGCAAAATGTAATATCATCTCAGCTACCTCACACTCGTCTAGACCTTTGCAACCACACAATCTTGTCTCAGCAACCTAACGCCCATTCAGACCTTTGCAGCCATACAAAGTCGTCTTAGCAAACTGACACTCATTTGACACCATTGCAAACGCAATATCGTCTCAGCAACCTGACACCCGTTCAGACCTTTGCAGCCATACATAGTTATCTCAGCAGCCCGACACTCACTTGAGACCATTGCAAACGCAACATCGTCTCAGCAACCCCTCACTTGTTGAGACCCGTGCAACCACACAAGGCCATCTCAAAACAAACCTCATAATCATCGAGTCCTTTGCAACCACGCAATATCGTCTCAGCAAACCAGACTGAGACCCTTGCAACCACACAATATTGTCTGCAGCAGTATAAAACACTTTGCAGCACGCACCTACGTGCAAACCCGAATACAAACTAAACTTGCAAACACACCTCAGTGACAATCAGCCAAACAAACACACAGTGGCACCCAGTTGGCCATTCATCTTTAGTGGCACGCGGGCCACTCATCTTTTCCCTGTCTTTTTCCCTGCAATTAGTTCAGGTTTCCATCCAGCACCAGCGAGTGCACGTTGGTCTGCGAGTGCACGTTGGTCTGCGAGTGCACGTTGGTCTGCGAGTGCACGTTGGTCAGCGAGTGCACGTTGGTCTGCGGGTGCACGTTGGTCAGCGAGTGCACGTTGGTCAGCGAGTGCACGTTGGTCAGCGGGTGCACTTTGGTCAGCGGGTGCACGTTGGTCAGCGGGTGCACGTTGGTCAGCGAGTGCACGTTGGTCAGCGAGTGCACGTTGGTCAGCGAGTGCACGTTGGTCAGTGAGTGCACGTATATCGTCTTGTTGAGCACCTGTGTATTGTCTTGATTTTCTCACACCAATGCAAGATCCAGTCCAAGTTCTTAAACTAGACCAAGCATCAGTAGCAGACTTAGCTATGTGGGACAACTTCCCCACCTGATAGAACAGCATTTCAATCTTCATCCCGGCAGTGTCAGCCGAGCCACCACAGGCTTTTGCGTGCATTTTTCGTCCGCCACTGGTTCTCCAAACCTTGGCCCCCAGAAATTCTCTTAAATTTCTGCTTCACCCAGTCTTCATCACGTCTCGTGCTGTACCCTATTGTGGCAGCTGCCCAGGTTTGGGGCCACACTTGAACTGGACAGACAGTGTTCTTCACCACAGACAATCAGGCCACAGCCGACTTCATCAATTAAGGTAGATCAAGCCTCTCCCCATCACGTCCTTCCTGCGCAGGCTCGCGCAGCTGTCACTCCGTCACCAGTTTAATATCTTCTGTAGTCATATTCCAGGCAAATGCAAAATCGCAGCTGATGCTCTGTCCCATTCTAACCTTATTTGTTTTTCCAGCAAGAGCCTGGAGCTGACCCAATAACCATCCCTGTCCCACCCTGGTCATTGCTGACGATGGACTGAAGTAGCATCTCACCAACTCAACCCAGCTTATTAACCACTCCTTGGCACGCAACACACTGAAGGCCTAATACACTGCTTGGAATACTAACTGCTAATTTTTGGCCACTTGCCTCGGAGCAGCAATAGGCAACGTTAGACACGTCCTAGCCTTCATATCGTATTGCCACACGCAGCTGACCCTTTCTCACAATACTATCACGCCATATCTAGATGGCGTCCAGCATTTCCTGTCCCTGCAGGACCCCAGTAAACTGTCAGTATTCTCGAGCCCATGCAGTCAAGTCCCTCCTACAGAGCATACAGAAGCACCAACCTGTAGTCAGTAGCAAGCACCTAACTTTCAAGAGTGCCCTCGTTAGGCACATGTCTGAAATCCTTACTCGTTCCTCATTTAGAGCCTTGCCCAGCATAGTCATCCTAGCAGCCATCTACCAGGCCTTCTACGGTTCCCTACGACCTAGTGAATTTACAATCAGTGGCTCCGGCAGTCAGACACTGCTCCGACGCCACCCGACTCGCTTTCGAACCCCTACACTCTCAGTCTGCAAACGCAACAAACCAGCCCCGGGGGTTGACATCAACCTGTTTCAGACTAACAATGCCTGACGTCCAGTGACGGTGCTCGACCGACTACTGCTCCATCTACCCAGCCAATCTGATTGTAGCTCGTTGCTACCCTTTCTAAACCAGCTTCCAGAGTGGCAGCCAGTTTGTCAAGCATGTCAGAATCCTAAGCAACTTGGGCTTCAAATCCCAGTCTGTTCTCAGGACATTCTTTCCGAATTAGAGCAGCCTCAACTGCCTCCCAACAGGGAGTACCAGACCACGTAATCAAGACACCAGGCTGATGGGAAGTCTCCTTGTTTTGCCACATACATCCCAAATCCTCAGGAAGAAATGGCACAAGCCTTTACCAAGCTGGCTCAAGAAATCAATATAAGCTATTTCCCTATCTGAGTCTTTTGCCCCCTTTTCTTGGCATACTGACCAGACCACCAAGGCACACTTCAGGTCTATTTATGTTGTAAGTCTTGTCGCGTGTTTATGTGATACACATCACTCTCGGTCAGAGGGCCACGACCATAAATAAGAAGGCCAGTATGGTGGCCTGAGTTTATGGGAGGAGCCCGGAGAGTATTTAAGCAGCCCACTCACACATGCTCTTTGTCGGTTCAGTGTGCAGTACTACACGTCACTGGGCCGACTCTTCCCAGCTCACCTCATGTCCGTGAGTCTGCGCATTCAATCGCATTCGACACCCTCCCGCCCTTCCCTTTTTCAGGGCACTTCTCAGCATATCCTTCTTCAATTAACTACCCATTACTTACTTTGGGTATGCCCCCTTTTCTTGGCATACTGACCAGACCACCAAGGCACACTTCAGGTCTATTTATGTTGTAAGTCTTGTCGCGTGTTTATGTGATCCACATCACTCTCGGTCAGAGGGCCACGACCATAAATACTAAATGCTTTGCTATCTCTGTACTCCACCCCCTCAGCAAGAGTGTTTTCAGCGTACATGCTCTCCCGTCCATTTGACATAACTAACGGTACGAGACAGGGATGCCCACTCTCCCCATTGATCTTCAACCTCTTAATTGAACCCATGGCAGAACACATTTGGCAGAACCCTAAAATAAACGGCTTTAAAATAGGCTCCCAAAATAACAAAATTAGTTTATTTGCAGACGATGTTATCCTAATGCTAACGAACCCCACATCCTCCCTAGTAGAGGCTAACAATAGTCTTCAATGGATTAGCGAAGTCTCTTACTATAAAGTAAACACCAGCAAATCTTATTTATTAGATATAGGACTAGATGCCACCTCCAAAATTCTCCTACAGAACCAATGCCCCTTCATGTGGGCGGAAAGCGACATATCGTACTTAGGAATAAAACTGACGAGATCAACAAAAACGTTATTTACACGCAACTTTAAACCCTTCCTTGTCAAGCTTCAAGTTGAAACACAAAATCTAGCTAAACATGAATTATCCTGGTCAGGAAAGCTAGCAGCTTTTAAAATGTTGTACTTGCCCCAAGTATTATATCTTTTTCGTACTATCCCCATACCTATACCAAAATCCTATTTAAAATCCCTCCAAACACTACTTAACAGACTCCTATGGCAAAGGAAAAGGCCTCGATGTGCCAAACATATGCTCACCAAGCATAAACTAGCAGGTGGAGTAGGATCTATTGATTTTGAAGACTATTACTGGGCAGCGGTATTGACACAACTTCGGGACTGGTTCTGAGTGCCCCCAACCACCCTTTGGGGTCATTTGGTATCAACCATGCTTCAACATCACAATCTAAAATGCTGGCTGCTAGGGATTACGCTGGGAATCCCTGTCTCCAAGTCACTCCCCCCCACGATGAAAACCACCACTAGGCAAAAAATAGTGGACCTGGGTAACGCACACAGCTTCACGTTCTCTCCACCCCTCCCGATAGATCTGCTACAACACTTTACATCTGACCTTTCTCTCACTAACTGGAAGTCTTAGGGAATAGAATTCATTGGAGACATTCTCCAGGACGGGTCGCTGTTATCGTTTCCACAACTGCAAGAAAGTTTAGCCTCAAATGCACAGAACTCTTCAACTACATGAGGGTAAGACACTGCCTTACTCAGATGTCGAATATGTCTATCCCCCTGGTGTGTGGCTGTTTCTGACGAATCCTAGGCCACATATGCGGGGAATCTCCCTCTTTTACGACACTTTCCAACAAAAAATAACTTTCACCAAAACGAAACCACACCTCCACTGGGACACGGACTTGGGACATACCTTTTCCGAACCACAGTGGCAGATAACCTTTCCGCCCCATATACAAGTCCACCAAAAATTCCGTCTTTTGGGAATTAGCACAAAAACTATCCCTCAGATGGTACCTTACCCCAGCGAGAATCGCAAAGTTCAGCCCCTCTACCTCAGACACTTGCTGGAGATGCAATAAAGATAGAGGCGACCTGTTACATATTCTCTGGACATGCCCACTAATCCAACCTTACTGGACAAAGATTTTCCGTATAATTACGGATGTCTCTCAAACATTGATACCCCCCACACCTGCTTTGGCATTGTTGAACCTGACGATAGAGACAGTCCATAGTTCATACAGAGTGGTAGTGACTAATATTCTCCTGTCAGCTAGATTAGCCATTAAGAGACTATGGAAAAATACACAACTACCATCCATTGAACACACCCTAGATCAGGTGAATGTACACTATAACTACGAACTAATGTTGGCATCTGGCGAGGGTCAACTCCAAAAGACGCAGGATGTCTGAAAACCCTGGTCACAATGGACCAGGGCAGAGGTGTATCTGTGAATAGGTCTTGACAATCAGCACGTCACGTGGATTTTACCCTTGAACTCAAACACGTTCTAATAATTCCACATATACTTTAGGCGATGATAGAACCTTTATGCAAAGTGTAATTACTCTTGAAAAGTATACCTGTCTCACTGAGCTGTTTCAAGATTTTTGATTTTATTTTACCTGTACTCGATTGCGGTCAAATTGTAATCGTTAAATACTTATGTTCCTATTTCTGTACTTCTCATTGAACATTTTGAATAAAGAACCATTGTTTAAAAATAAAAAAATAATCTTTCATCCCCTGTTTTACCTGGTTCTTTAAGACCTGACACATACCCACCGCTGTCACATCAGGTTGGGTTACTGCGCCTGCCAGGAGGAAGGATGATTTTAGTAAAGATTCCAACCTTTTTTCAGAAGGATCTTTAAATACCTGAGGATTGTCCACTGGACAAGTTAGGCTTTTGTTTACAGAAGAAATCGCTGCATCCATGGAAGGCAGACTCCACTTCTTGGTAAACTTCTTCTCCATAGGATAAAGCACTTCAAACCTCCTAGGAGGAGCAAAATGCTTGTCTGGGTTTTTCCAGTCTGCGTAAATCAGATTCTCCAATAAAGGATGAATCTGAAAGGCACAAGCAGCCTGTGGGGATTTTAATGAGCCCAGAGAGGAGACAGGTGATCCAGTTAACTCCTTAGAGGGTAATCTGAATGTGGAGTGCACTGATTCAGTATTATATTGCACCTGTAATTTTAGCACCTGAGATGCCGAAAAAGGTTCCTCTGATAGCTCTGATCCCTCAGAGTCCTCATCCCTTGATGGGGCCTCATCCTCCTCAGTTCTTTTTTTTAAAATGTAATCCTTCTTTATTTAGGAAATATTGGTTTTACAACAGAAGTTACTTATCCATTACATTGAGATAAAACAAATAAGCAGAACAATATCATATTTATCTCATAGTCATTTATACTCGTTAAGACTTAGAGAGACTTAGAGATAACAGGGAGAGGGTGGGTGGAGGATAGATATTTACGTCTGGGGTTCTCCTAGCTACAAAGCCATGTATTATTTCTTGAAGTTTCTCCTCCAGATTTAGGTTCCCCCTCTAGTTAAAGAGGTGTTATATTCCCCTGTTCTCCCCAGCCTCACCCTATTGTTTCCCTTTAATTGTCATCTTTACCCTAACATTCCCCCTGTCCTTAATTCCATTTATAATTCCCATATTCTATTGTGTTACCTTATCTCCCTTTATTCCCTTCTTCCCACCCTTATCTCCCCTACCCAAAAAAAAAAGAAAAAAGGAAACCAAAGAAAAAAATAAATAAATAAAAACCCCACAATGTCTCCCTCCTCTCCCTTCCAGTAGAGCAAACTCCTTGTCCAATATCTTAGGACCTTGATCTGTCCCGTTCCTCCACTCCCCTCCCCATCAATCTCTTCCCTTCTTCTGAATACATAAATACATTCCATGTTCCCAAAGTCTTATTATATTGTTCCTTTCTATCTTGGAAGAAGGGGAGGAATCGCGCTAAACGTGAGACAATGCCTCGTAATGGCACAGTATGTTATCAAAATAAAATATACATCAAGGTTATAATATGTAGTTGAAACACAAAACCTAAATTAATATTTTAAAGTCCACAAATAGAAAATATATATGTGAAAAAAACGAGTGAGTCAATCGTGAAAAAAGGAGGGTTGGATTCTTTGTAATGGTCAGAGGTCCATCTGTGAAGCCAATGATGCTGAATTTTTCAAAAGAAATACAAGAAGATCAATGTCCCTTTACCAATCACGATTATCTTGCACTTGTAGGTTTCAATGTGTAGTCACAATACCGGAAAAAAAAGAAACAAAAACTTGCATAGTGTAATACCGTTGAGAATTGTGAATAATATCCACCTGTGGGGAATAGCTGTATGGTAGACAGGGGGCAGTGAAAACCGTCCACCACAGTACACACTGACCCTTACCAGATAATATGACCCTCTTGAGGTCGGTAACAGCCTTAAGATTGGTGTATTCAAACTTCGCTTTACATCATCATACAGTATATAGAAAGGATGGATCCTCAGTGAAAAAAAACAAGAAAAACTTTTCATCGTATAGACTGTATGAATACAGATCATAATCACCCGTGAAAGAAAACAGCAAAAACTGTGAGGGAGGGAAAGTGCTGGTCCCACCACCGAACGAACACACTGACCCTTACCAGACAGTAGGATCCCTTCTGGGATCAATATAGGCAGCAAAAGAGTGGATAAACTGCTCTCGCCTTATAACATGTCAACACGTCAGAAACCAATCCTCGATGGGTCACAATGAATAGCATGGAATCGAAAAAAACTCCTCTGCTGCCACTTCCAGCAATGTCTTCTCCGAGAGAGTGGCAGCAGAGGAGTTTTTTTCGATTCCATGCTATTCATTGTGACCCATCGAGGATTGGTTTCTGACGTGTTGACATGTTATAAGGCGAGAGCAGTTTATCCACTCTTTTGCTGCCTATATTGATCCCAGAAGGGATCCTACTGTCTGGTAAGGGTCAGTGTGTTCGTTCGGTGGTGGGACCAGCACTTTCCCTCCCTCACAGTTTTTGCTGTTTTCTTTCACGGGTGATTATGATCTGTATTCATACAGTCTATACGATGAAAAGTTTTTCTTGTTTTTTTCACTGAGGATCCATCCTTTCTATATATGATGATGTAAAGCGAAGTTTGAATACACCAATCTTAAGGCTGTTACCGACCTCAAGAGGGTCATATTATCTGGTAAGGGTCAGTGTGTACTGTGGTGGAGGGTTGTCACTGCCCCCTGTCTACCATACAGCTATTCCCCACGGATGGATATTATTCACAATTCTCAACGGTATTACACTATGCAAGTTTTTGTTTCTCTCTTTTCCGGTATTGTGACTACACATTGAAACCTACAAGTGCAAGATAATCGTGATTGGTAAAGGGACATTGATCTTCTTGTATTTCTTTTGAAAAATTCAGCATCATTGGCTTCACAGATGGACCTCTGACCATTACAAAGAATCCAACCCTCCTTTTTTCACGATTGACTCACTAGTTTTTTTCACATATATATTTTCTATTTGTGGACTTTAAAATATTAATTTAGGTTTTGTGTTTCAACTACATATTATAACCTTGATGTATATTTTATTTTGATAACATACTGTGCCATTACGAGGCATTGTCTCACGTTTAGCGCGATTCCTCCCCTTCTTCCAGTCTGTTTTATGTTGTATAACATTTTTGAATCGCAGCTCTCTTTTATTTGTAGTATATAGGGTATGCGCAATTTTCTTTCCATCCTTTCTATCTTGGGCTGATAGTACCACGTCTTCTATCGCACAGATATTTCTCACCCTATGGAGCCAGTCGGTTATCATAGGGGGGTTATTTTTTTTCCAATTTCGGGTTATCCCAGCCTTAGCTTCATTGATCATATGGCATATGATCGACTTCTTATATGTTTTTATTGGAATCTGTGTTAGGTGTAGCAGACAGAAAGCTGGATCGTCCTGTATTTGGTATGTTGTACATTTTTGGGTTATCTTTAGTACTTCCTGCCAGTATTTCCTGAACTTTGGGCAAGTCCAAAATAAATGGTACATAGTTCCCCTATCTTTCTTGCATCTCCAACAGGTATCTAAGGTTCCAGGAAACACCCTACTCAGTTTCTCCGGTGTGTAGTACCATCTGTTTAATATTTTATAATTTAATTCTTGGAGCCTAGTACTTATTGATGTTTTCATAGTTAGATTAATTATTTTTTGCTGCTGAGTTTGAGAGAAGTTTCTCTCCATATCTCTGGCCCATTCTCTTATAGATGGTATCTCCTGGCCTTCTAAAGGTGTTATTCCTAACCTATACATCTTAGATAGTAGTTTATCTGGGGGTTCCTGGCCCTCACAATATCTTTCAAATTGTGTTAATTCCCTTTTATATCTACTTGTTGGTCCCAAGGAATTCAGGAAATGACACAATTGTATAGCTTGCCAATTTTTAACCCCATATTGTCCTTCCGGGAGTACCAATGAGGGTACAGTTGGCCATCTTTCTAGTTCTGCAAAATGTACTATCTGTGTAAGGCTCCTCTCTCTAAGATTCCTGTATGCTCCTTTCTCCATGCCTGGTGGGAAGCCTGGGTTCCCCAATACTGGGTACAGGGGGGAGTAGCTTGAGGTATGCTTACCTAACTGGCATATCTTATGACCTATTGCTAACGTCGCCCCTATAATTGGGTGTTTTTTTAACTGGGTCGGCAGTGTTTGATAGCACCAAAGTGCTCTTTGCAGTGGGACTTGACTGATTTCTTGTTCGAGGCCTACTCATAGCTTTGATCCTATACTCCTATCCCTTTCTATGATCCTACCCATATGTACCGCCTGGTAGTATTTAGTTACATCTGGTACTGCTAAGCCTCCGTTACCCTTAGGTAGGCAGTTCTTTCTGTAAGGAGATCTAATACAACAGGAGGAGATCTGCTTCGCTTTTTGTCCTTTTCTGAGGACTTCGCGATTAACGCAGAGATTCTCCCTTCTAAATTGCCTAGGGCTGTTGCCAAAGTGTCTTCAGTGACATATGTAGGCACAGGCACAACATGAGAGGCTGCAACTCCTGATAGAGGTAATGGCTCATCCTGTATAAATACTTCAGGTATTACAGGAGATGAGGGTACAGAGCAGGCATGGCTAGAGCCTCCTGTCTCTGGCGGCGATGCTTTTTTGCTTCTCCCATTATGTCTTCTTTGGGAAGATATAATGCTAAGCAAAGCCAAGATACCAACAAATGCATATACTACTGTGCTAGTTTGGCAATCTACATATAAGTATGCAACTAATAACACACAGTTTCATTCCAGAGTGGGTGTCTTATCCTTGGGGAGTGCTCAGCCAACCACATGGAGATCTTATGTGCCCTTAAACGCTGCTGTGTCCCTTGCAGGGAAGCTCCAGACATGTGAGGTTTGTTCCTTCCTGTCTGACCTTCATTAAAAGCATGCCCTTCAGGCACGCCCCTCCCCCCAACTACTGAGATCATCATAAAGTGTGCACCCGTGCATCCACCACACCCCTGTGCGGTTCATGGCATTCTCCTGTGTTTGGAGCTCCTTCAGCTTTCTGTGAAAGAGGGAGGAGGGAAATGCTGAGCTTGCATCAAAAGGAGTGTGCTTGTCATTTAGACTGACACTGCTTTGGAGCTTGGTAAGTGAAAAACTCAGCTCTTTACTCCCTCCAGTGGTGGCTTAAAAAAATTACACCCACTCTAAATTGGAAAAGTCCTTGGACCAGATTCAGAAAGATCGTGGGATACGTTACGCCGCTGTAAATATTTGCGCAAGTTCTTTATTCAGAAAGAACTTGCGCCAAAATTTACAGCGGTGTAACGTATGTGTTGCGGCTTAAGGCCGCGCAATTCAAATGAATGAAGTGGGGGCGTCATTCATGTAAATGATTCTTGACCCCACGTAATGCACGTTTTTTTTAGACGTTCCCAGTGCGCATGCATGACATCACGTCGCTTTTCCTCAATGTAAACGACGTGAACGTAACTAACGTCGAGCCCCATTCCCGAACGATTTACGCAAACGGCGTAACCGATGTACAATTCGACGCTGTCCTGACGTCCATACTTAACATTGGCTACGCCTCCTATAGCAGGGGTAACCTTACGCCGCTCTAACGCTTATGCAAACGACGTAAACTACGACGCGCCGCGGCAAGTACGTTCGGGAATCGGCATAAATAGCTTATTTGCATATATTACGCAAAAACCGCCGTAAGCGCCACCTAGCGGCCAGCGTAATAATGCGACTAAGATACGACGGTGTAACAGACTTACGCCGCTCGTATCTTAGAAGAAAGCCGGCTTAACTTATTTTCTGAATAGCAAAAAAAGATACGCTGGCTATTCTTAGTATTTACGCAGCGTATCTCTTGATACGCTGCGTAAATAGTTTTCTGAATCCGGCCCCTTAATTTTAAAACTTAGGACTTCAAATTGCCACCGCGGCAGGTTCTCTGTCAGGCAGATACCAATCTTCCCTCATCTCGGCAGGGTCTGCGTGCCAACCTTCAGGGATATGGGTTCCTACTTAAAGAAGACCTCTTCCCTGGGCCTTGTAAAAGACTCTTACCAGGACTTTTAGCGTATAGAGCGAATGTGCTGGACCCCAGAGCCCAGTCCTCCGGAGGGAGACATTACAGGCAACACCTCGTCCATGAGGTCGGATACCATCCAGTTTTGGCGTAATATAATTAAGCATCTTGAATGGGCCCACAGCAGAGGCGTCGGGAGGCCCGGGCTTGGGTGGCTGGAGCCCCAAATGGGTCCCCGAAAAGCCCCGAGTCTCAGGCATGCAGGCTTTCCATTGTTAGCCCCGAGTCTAGCGGCGAGTCCCGAGAACGATCTCATCCCGAGCCCTGCTCCTGCCGAATGTGGCCGAATGCCATAGCAGCAGGTCCCACCTTCTGGAGCCTGTGATGGATGTCCCACTGGTCCAATACCGTGCCGCAGGACGTGTGACATCCATTACAGGCTCCAGAAGGCGGGAATTACAAATAGTCGGGTGGGAGGCTAGACTCTTCTCAGGCTCCTCGGCTCCAGGGGCGTACCAAAGGTGGGTGCCATACATTACCGTAGGGGGGGGGGAGATGATGGCAGTGTTTCCCGACCTCCGCCTTCCGAAGTGAGCTCTTGTTAATGGCGTGGGGGGTGTGGGTTGGGCCAGAACCGCCCCCCCTGCAGCGCGCCCTTGTCAGGTCTGTTTTCCTCCTCACACCACCTCAGCTGAATCTAGGTAAGCTCTTGTGTTAAGAGGGAGGGGGTGAGCGGGTGTGGTTTGGCATGGTGTCTGCAAGGGGAAGTTGGATGGATATATATATATATATATATATGTTGCCTATGTACTATATACTGGAAGTTGTATATATATATATATATATATATATATATATATACATATATATATGTTGGTTATGTACTATATACTGGAAGTTGGAGATATATATGTTGGCTATGTACTATATAAAACTATATAATTTTATACTGTCAGGATAAGTTGACTTTTAAAGGGATGTAAAGTCAATAGTCTCAAACCCAGTTCACAGACATTGCATGTGATTCGCAGCACACTTCTGTTCATATCACATGCGATGTCTGTGTAATGCGATTTCAGCCATACAGATATTATGGCTGATATCGCACCACATTCGGTCCAAACACGCACAGGACCTTTTTTTTCTGTTCGGACCAGAATCGGATCGCATGGGTGTGCACACCTATGCAAACTGATTCATGTCCGAACTGTCATTTCGCAGTGCTATATGCAAGCTGAAATGGGGGTGTCGTTAACTTATGACACTCCCCAGCAGTTTGCATATGGCAGTGTGAACTGTTGTGCGATGCTGTAACTCACAGGGTTTTCCAATCGCAGCAGTGTGAACCGGCCCTTTATTAGAGAGGGTTTCGATTTTTGGGGTATTTTGTTTATTTTTCCAAGTTATCTTTGCATTTCAGTATTTTTCCTTTTTGTGTATCTGATTTATTTGTGCACTTTGGATTTGAATATTTTTTATGTTTTTCTTCTTTTTGTAAAAAACAAAGCATAAAATTAGAGGAAATGTACCCGCGGTTATAGCTACAGTCCTATAGATTTCTATTAAGTTGCGCATTTTTTCTGCATTTTCTGAAAGCGCACTAAAAGTCCTGCATGCTGCATCATTGGTGTACTTTCATAAAACAGAAAAACATTTTTTTGGGGGTGACACCATTTTTTTACTGCACTAGGTGACACCAAACCTAGTGATGCCACTGGCAGTAGCACATAGTAAGTGTGCCACTGCCAGAGTCATGTACCTTCGGGTAGAGACTGACCACCCTGGTTCACAGACCTCTGAGTTTGGAACAGTGGCTGCAAGAGCACGGTGAGGTAGGAGTGCCTGCAATGTTCTTGGTAGCAGATGAGCGGGTGAAGCAGCGGAAGCGGTAGTGGAGCTGCGGGGTATGGCTGTGGATGCAGCTACGTTGTGGATGCAGAAGTGCTGTAGATGCAGGTAGGTTGCATGTGCTCGAGTACTGCGAATGCAAGTACGTAGAGGCTGTAGCTCCGGGGTGTCAAACTCAATTTCATCATGGGCCACATCAGCATTATGATTGCCCTCAAAAGGGCCAGTTGTATCTGTAAGATTAGATGCCAAGAGCCACCCCACCATCAGAAGTTGAGTCCCCCACTCTCCCTTACATTACAGTGCACCCCTTTCCTTAAGCTGCTGCTGGGAAGAAGCTGGATGTTAAAGCAAAAAGTAAGGGACTGGAGGAGGACCAGAGGAGGGCTGCAGCTGCAGGAGAGGAGCGAGGGCCACATGAAATTGCCTGGAGGGCCGCATTCGGCCCGCGGGCCTTGTGTTTGCCACCTATGCTGTAGCTAGTGGAGGAAACTGGTGCAAAGTCAGACAAGTCAGGTTATACATGGAAGATCAGGGACATCAGGCAAAGAATGATCAAAGTTCAGGCAGAGTTTTGGCAACAGAAAGTCAAGCAAGCCACCCTGGTCAGGAGTGGACAGAATCAGAGTAGTCAGGAAGCTGGGTCACATTCAGATCAAAGGCAGATACAGGATACAGGGCAAGGCCATAGTGCATCTGCCATTCTTATATATGGCACCGATGCTAACGTTCGTGCATATACAATGGCCTCTGCCTTTGTACATGTGCTGCGGTATGGCAAACATGTCCGTGACAGCCAGTTACGTGTATTTCTGTCTGGCGCCGATGATAATCCTCGGGTCGGTCAGCGCCATTTTTGCTTTTTTGCAGATAAGGAGGGGCCTGGATGCCAGGGGAAGCAGAGGAAGGATTCTTTCAGGTTCCGGGCCACAGTGCACATTGGCGCTACACATGACGTCACTATCGGCATGTCGACGTGCAGTGCGGCTTGCCTACCTGGGGGGTGCCAAATATAGTATCCGCCCCGGGTGCCAAATGCTCTAGGTACACCCCTGCTCGGTTCTCCTACCCTCCAGACTCCAATCCTCGGCTCTTCTACCCTCCTCGGCTCTACCACCCTCCTTTGCTCCTCCTCCGACGTGGGAATGACTGACTGCAGTGCCTGCTGTGACACCGCTGAGGTAGGTCATAGACAGTGTAATGTGTATGTATATACGTCAATGTAGGTAGGTCAGTGTATATAGGTCAGGTCAATAACGTCAGTGTAGGTAGGTCAGTCTATATAGGTCACTACCGTCAGTGTAGGTACGTCAGTGTATGAAGGTCATGACCGTCAGTGTATGTAGGTCATGGGCCAGCCCAAAAAAGCCTGCGCGCATCACATACACCCCCCGTGCGCTTTCTGTCCTTGGACTTCGGACTGAAGCCCCTGGTCTTTTTGCCACCTAGCAACGCCCCTGGCCCACAGTGTAGCTCTCTACCCTCATAGGGCTTCTCAGGCAGAGCTTTCTTCAGCACATTTTCCTCGCGTCCAACACCTTAGACACTGGCGAAAAAACTAAGGTACTTCCCTGATGGGAGGGGTTATATGGAGGGGAACTGTCTTTGATTGGTTGTGCCAGTGTCTAATCACCTCTGGTGACCATACAACCCATTATGTAATGATTGAAGGCTCTGTGTCCCGTGGTGTACGATAAAGAAATTACATTTTTTTGGCTTTATAAATTCAATTATTTTTGTGCAGCATATTCTAGACATGGTACAGATCTGCCACTTTACAGTTAGACTAAGGGGACCCCTGGGCACTATATTGAAAGGAATTTTTAATTGTTAGGCTTTCCCTTTAAAAATCTAAAAATCACTGCTCATTTAAAAATTAAGTTTTTCACAAACTTTTTTTTTATTGATACATGTCCCCCAGGGCAGAACACAGACCCCTATAACTATTGTGTGCCCAATTACTTGCATTTAAGCCTTGAAAATGGGCACTTTTGATTTTTGACTTTTGGGTCCCATTGACTTTAATGGGGTCCGTTATTCGGGTCCAAACTTTTGCCGTGTTCGGACTTTCAGGTCTGACCCGAACAGGGGTCCGTTTGGCCCATCCCTAGTGTCAAACACTCATGGGCAATTACTTTCTCAGCTCATTCCTCACAATTATTACCTTTTGTATCAATTAACCCTCCCTCCTAGATTGTAAGCTCTAATGAGCAGGGTCCTTTGATTCCTCTTGTAAATTGTAATGTAACTGTAATGTCTGCCTTAATTTTGTTAAGCACTGAGCAAACTGTTGGCGCTATATGAATCTTATATAATAATAATAACTATATTTGATGTACTGTATAGCATTTTATAATGAATAGAGAAGCTGCTTATATGCCACAGGTAGCATTGCTGTCATTCCTTCCAGGTTCAGCTAGGGGTATCAAGGCGGGACTCGTACACTTTTGTTTGTTAGCTGTAAGGGCTGTAATACCAAGATTTTGGAGATCTCCTGACCCCCCAGGAATAGTAGAGTGGAGAGAGGAAATGCAATATTTGCGGAGAATGGAAGAAATTAGTGTAATGATAAATGACAATAGCGAAACATTTCTCACAGAATGGTCCTCATGGAAATCTCTCTTTGCATCCTCGAAGATAAGGGACTTGTTGTAAGTGGGTTACACTTAAAATTTGTTCTTTGGGGCGTGAAGGCAAAGGTGGAGGTGATGGGAAAGAGAGGAGAGAGAATTATCTTTTTTTTTGTATTTCCTGAGTGGCTGAGTGTCGGGTTTATGGAGAAGGAGATGTTTCAAGAATTCTTCCCCTTCTTAGAGACTGTAAATGTATATACGGCCCTTTCTTTTATATAGATGTAGATTGTGGTGGATTTATTCAGAAATAGAGAGACACATGATTGAAGATGATGTGAAAGGTTGTATTTGTGTTAATACTGATACAAAACTTCAATAAACTTCAATATATATATATATCTGCTGCATACCATTTACTGTAGTTTGTAGGATATTATTGATTTGTGTTTCCTATATCTTTACAGTACCTTCTATAACTACTTTATCTTGTTTCAAAGCCATTCTATCAACTTTTCTGTGGTGTAATACAATTATGCTTACTACCATTTAAATGCATAATACTCATTTTATTGGGCAGGTTCAAATGACAGCCAACGTGTTACATCTTTACAAACAATATCATTTCTAATGCATGGAATATATTATAATTTATACATGACACAGTGTAAAAAAATATATAATGTAGCATGTTTTGGAAATCTGACAATTAGATCAAAGGATGGGGTGCAATTTGCTAGCATATAGTGCATGGTACAGAATCAAAAATAGAAAGTTTGACTTCATTTAGATATTTAAAATATTGTAATTTCATCAGCTTCATTTAGGTATTCATCATTCTCAAAAGCAAGATTAACCTGAGCCCCTGAGGCTTCATTGACAGCCTTCATGTTGATGTTTTCGCTGGTGCTTTTTACAGGTGCATCACTGTCATTTGTATTGTCATTGTATGCCAGATTTATTTGACCTTTGATCTTATCACTTTCCTCCTGTATTCCACCATCTTTACTTGTCCTGAATTCCTGTTCATTGTCAATTTTTTGATACAAATTTTCATTACGTGCCATGTTCAGTTGGTCTCCAGGTTCATAAAATGAAAGATGTATAGATCCGTAGTTTGAGCTGTTTTCTCCACTTTCAGCAACATTAGATGAGTCTATAAATCTAGCCTTCTTTCTTCTGTAAATAGAAAGTACATAGCAAAGTATTAAAAAAAAATTGTGATCAAAGGTTATTTATGATGCAGTCTGTCAATAATAGTAAAATAGCACTAATTGTTTATCTAAGCGCCAGTTGATCTGTTGATTTTTAACTTTTTTTTCAGAAGAGTGACAACACTGTTTACATTTAAGTGAAATGGCTACAATGTTACACCCCTTGACCTGGACTCTCCCCCTTTAACCACAGCGTGGCTCTCAACTGCCTTTTATTTGCATTCCCCGCGCCCGCCACTGGGGGTACCCAGCGAGGAAAAACTGTGCCCGGCCCCTCGCTAAAATGCCGATGCACGTGCCTGGCAGCCGCGATGTCCACCAGGTACCCGCGATCGATAGTGACAGCAGGGATGTAGAGCTCTGTGTGTAAATACATAACTCCACGTTCTGTCAGGGAGAGAGGAGACCGATGCTACATAGGGTCTACATAGGGACACAGCATCGGTCACCTCCCCCAGTCAGTCCCCTCCCCCCACAGTAAGAATCACACCCAGGGAATACAATTAACCCCTTTCTCACCCCCTAGTGTTAACCCCTTCCCTGACAGTCACATTTATACAGTAATCAGTGCATTTTTATAGCACTGTTCGCTGTGTAAATGTGAATGGTCCCAAAATAGTGTCAAAAGTGTCCGATATGTCCGCCGCATTATCGCAGGCCTGACAAAAAAATTGCAGATCGCCACCATTACTAGTAAAAAATAAAAAGTAAAACAAAATTCATACATCTATCCCCTATTTTGTAGGCGCTATAACTTTTGCGCAAACCAATCAATATACTCTTATTGTGATTTTTTTTAACAAAAATATGTAAAAGAATACGTATCAGCCTAAACTGAGGGGAAAAAAAATATATTTTTTTAAAATTGGGATATTATTATAACAAAAAGTAAAAAATATTGTGTTTTTTTTTTGGTCTTTTTTTGTTTATAGCGCAAAAAATTAAATTCACAGAGATGATCAAATACCACCAAAAGAAAGCTCTATTTGTGGGAAAAAAATTATAAATATTTAAGTTGGGTATAGTGTTGTATGACTGCGCAATTGTCATTCAAAATGCGTCTAGGCTGAAAGTTAAAAATTGGTCTGGGCAGGAAGGGGTCTGCATGTAAATGTAAATAAAGTATAAATAAAAACATGTGAAATAAAAACGGAATTCAAATAGCAACCACATTTCATTACTAGAATATGATTTTTTTTGGTAAAGTGTTATAAAATATAATAATCAAATATAATTTTATGCTTTTAGCAGGAGACCCCCCCCCCCTCATTTTTCACATGCCCTCACTTTTCCCCCTTTTTAATTTATTTATTAGATAAATGAAAACACGTAAGATAGGAAGGGAATGTAAGCCTTCTGTTTGGAATGGGGAACCCTTCCTTGTTCTTTTATTTTTGTAATTTTTTATTCTTTTGCCTCCCGTTTTCTGTGCCTTGCTGGCTGTGGATTCGTTCTTGTTCAACCCCTGTCTGCATGTTCTTATCTTGTTTTATCTTTTTCCATTTTTTTTGCGATATGGCATGGCTGGTTTTATAAATTGTATACAAAGGAATTTATATAGTAATCTACAGGATTCAAGAAACAATGTATAGGAGTAGAAATTGAAGGATATGTATAATAGTTTACTTATTTATTTATTGTTTGTTTTTTTTTGTATAGAATGTGGATTTTTTTTTTTTATAAAACTTAAAAAAAAAAAAAAATTATGTGTGACCTCCAAAATGATATGCTTTATTTTCACTTTGGTAGCCAACACTATTTAAAGCAGAGTTCCACCCTAAAAATGTACTTTCTATTAACAGCTTGACTTTAATGTAAAACAAAAAAAATAAAAAAATAAACATTTTTTTTACTCACTTCTATCTGGCTGTTACTAGGCTTAATCTGCCTAGTTCCTGTTTCTAGGTGGTTCAACTTTCTGTCCTAAGACACCATTGCCTCCTGGGAAATGATGACACTCAGGAGTCTCTGGGCATTACTGTGCCTAAAAATCTCCCAGCATGCACCTCTCCCGGAAAACCAGGAAGAAAAAGGAACTGGGCTTCACATGCCCACACATATGATGGATATGGCCACAACATGAGCTGGAGGATATAAGGCAAGTGTTTGCAATTATTTCTGGAACGATTGGGGAGCTATTAATATGTGTTAGGGACTATTTAATGTGATTAATTTTAGCTTGCAAAAAAAAAAATTTTTTTATCATCATCAAAAAGGCCAGACCTTGCGGACCGCAAACATACAGTAATAACAATAAAGACAGTAAATCTTGCAAACCGGTACAGATATACATGTGGATCCAAAATCATATGCACGGCATTTCAGTACAGTGAAAGGTATAGCTGAGCCCCGGTAAGGATATGTCCATCGGGGTTAAGCACAAACAGCTTGTACTCCGGTGGCGGAGCCCGGTCAGACTAACCTCCAGATCCATTTTCCGTTTCCAGTAAGTGAAATAGAGTAAAAGTGGGAGAGTAGAATAGAGGGGAGTGAAGAGGGGAACAGCGAAAGATGGGCAGGGGGAGAGGGGGGGGGGGGTTGCGCGAGCAGGTTCAGTGTAAGGCGCCCCTAAGGGCGTAGGGTGTGTCTAGTCCGTTCCCAGACACTCAGGTTGTCTAAAGAGCAGGTACTACTCCTGCGGTTGGGTCGATGTCGGGCAGTCGGTCTCTCTGAGACTCTGACCTTCGTCTGAGTACTTAAAAAGGTTGTACAGTTGCCATGTCTCCGTGTATATCTCCTGACGCTGTTGGCTGGAGAGGATTAAGTCTTCCATTCGGCTGATCTCGTCTACTCTATTCAGCCAGAGGGCGATAGTTGGCGGGTGAGGGGACTTCCACCGGAGAGGCACACAGGCCCTGGCCGCGTCCAAAAGATGGCGCACCAATGATTTCTTGTAGGCGCCTGGTGGTATGTTGGTTGCATGCAGGAGGAAGTAGGCCGGATCATCCGGCACTGTGTGTCCTGTACATTTTTGGGTAATCCGGCGTACCTCTCCCCAGAAGCCCCTGATCCGCGGGCAGGACCAAAACACATGCAGCAGGGTGCCCTTATCTTGCTGGCATCGCCAGCAGGTGTCGGGGGTGTTGGGAAATAGTCTATGTAGGAGGTCCGGGGTCCTGTACCAACGAGTCAGGACCTTGTAGTTCGTCTCCTGAGTCTTTGCACACAGAGATGATCTGTGAGCAAAACGAATCATGGTCTGTTTTTGGGTGGGCGAGAACTGTGTATTCAGGTCCCTTTCCCACTTTGTCATGGCTGGGATCTGGTAGTCCCCAGGGGGGCGATCAGCATAGCATATAGCCGGGAGAGAGCGTGAGGGAGCACTCCGGTCTCCTCGCACAGTTCCTCCAACTCTGTCAGTGTTACCTGTCCAACCGGGGGGGCCGGGATGCTATTCAATAATGGCTCAGCTGATTCGCTCTCAGAAAGTTAAGGCGGTAGGCGCCGTCCGGATCCGTCAATTCCGCTGCGGTCCTCCACCTCCCTCCCGCGCTAAAGTGGGAGGCCTGTAGGAGACCAGCTCTTCCGAGGTCGATAAACCTCCGGTCCTGTAGGCCGGGTCCGAAGAGCGGGTGTCCGATGATAGGTCTAAGGGGGGAGTCCCTGGAGGCCAGGGAAAGCCGGGTAAAGAGATCTGCACATATCTTAATCGTGTTCCCTACAACTGGGTGGCGCATGGTCTCCGGAGGTAGTGAAGCCGAGCACCATGGAGCACGGTGTAAAGGGGTTCTGACCTGGCTCTGCTCGACTTGCGTCCATAACTTATTATGTCCATGGCGGCACCAATCAATCAGTCTCACAAGGTGAGCTGAATGGTAGTAAGTCTTAATGTCCGGCAGGGCCAGGCCACCGTGTAGTTTAGGGAGGGAGAGGACTGTTCTGTGTAGCCGTGACTTTTTCCCCGCCCATAGGAAGTGGATGAATGTGGAGTGTACCCGTTTAAAATAATCCCCTGGAACACGGATCGGTAAGGCCTGTAGGAGGTACAAACATTTTGGCAAGATCGTCATTTTTAAAATGTTGCACCTGCCCACCCAGGAGTGCAGTCCACTAGTCCATTGAGTTAGTAACTTCCGAAGGAGGGGGGGGGGAAGTTCAGTTGATAGAGGTGTGAGAATGAGGGGGGGATGTACGTCCCCAGATACATCAGTGCAACTTCCGTCCATTTCAGGTTAAACCCAGTCTTAAGTTGGGCAAGCTCTGTGGGATCCCTATGCCCATAGCCTCTGACTTTGTCAAATTGATTTTTAAATTGGAAAGCCTACCATATGTAGCAAATTCCCGGAAAAGGGCCGGAAGGGAGGTTTCGGGGTCAGTAAGGGTGAAAAGCAGATCATCTGCATATGCAGAGACTTTGTAATGCGCTTTTGTAGTAATTATTCCTTTGATGGCAGGGTTTAGGCGGACATGGCACAGGAAAGGCTCCAGTGACAGTGCGAAAAGGAGAGGTGACAGGGGGCAACCCTGTCTCATCCCGTTATTTATTGGGAATAAATCTGATAGTACCCCATTGGCCCTCACCCGTGCCGTTGGTCCTTTGTACTCCGCTGCCACCCAGTTCTTCATTTTATCCCCCAATCCTATGTGTTCCAAGGTAGACACCATGAACTGCCAGTCCACTCTGTCAAACGCCTTTTCGGCGTCTGTCCCTACAAACAGACTGGGTGTTTTACTAGTTGAGACTATGTGCAGGAGGTTAAGCACCTGACAGTATTGTCCCGGGCCTCCCTCATGGGCACAAAGCCCACCTGATCTAAATGTATCAGACTCGGAAGGTGTTCCTGAAGTCTGGATGCCAGAATTTTGGTGAACAATTTTAGGTCTGTATTGAGGAGGGATATGGGTCGATAACTCCCGCAGCTGGCCGGGTCCTTACCCTCTTTCAAAATTACCGATATTTTGGCTTGAAGTGTGGTAGCGTGGAAGGATTCCCCCGAACCTAGCTCATTAAACAGTCTCACCATGTGTTGACCCAGTAACGGTAGTAAGGTCTTGTAATACCCTATGGTAAGGCCATCTGGTCCTGGGGCTTTCCCCGGTTTGGCGCTCTTCAGTGCCAGTTGAATCTCTGGAAGTGTAATGGGGTCCTCTAGGCTGTCCCTGATCTCAGTAGGCAGTGATGGCATCTGGGACGTGGAGATATAGTCTTGTAGTGATTCCTTTGAATTAGGGGGTTTGGCTAGGTTGTAAAGGGAGCTATAGAACTGTCTGAATACACGCGAAATCTGCTGTGGAGTGGAGTGTTTCTGCCCTCCCGGGGATAGGACGTGTGGGATATATGAGGCCAGTCGACGGGAGCGCAGTGTGTTAGCCAGCAACCTGCCGCATTTGTTACCCGATTCGTAGGTGTAGCGACGGCAGGTCTGAAGCGCCGCTTTGGCCTTAAAATGGAGGAGGTCCGTGACCTTGGAGCGAAGTGCATCCAGTTCTGCGCCAATCTGCCTACTCGGAGTCATTTTATGTGTGGTCTCTAGTGCCTGCAGCCTAGTGAGGAGCGAGTCCAATTGTGCCGAGCGTTCCTTCTTCAGTCTCGAACCGTGCTTGATAAGCACCCCCCGGATCACCGCCTTGTGTGCCTCCCACACCACGCCCACGTCGCTGTCTGGGGAGCTATTGGTAGCAAAGTAATGTCCCAGCTCCGTGGTAACGTCTGTCATGACCTCCGTATTTTGTAGAAGGCCTTCATTAAGCCGCCACAATGGCCTCTGACCCCCGTTTAGATCCGAAATGGAATACTTCAGGGTGATTGGGGCGTGGTCAGACCACGTAATCGAGCCAATGTCGATGTTCTGAATCGCATCTAACTGTCCATGTGGTAAAAGAAAATAATCAATCCTAGAATATGTTCGGTGAGGCTTGGAGAAAAAGGTATAGTCCCTTTCTCCCGGGTGCGTGAGACGCCAGGCGTCTATCAGTTGCATTGACCGTAGGGCAGCGTCGATACGCTTCCGCATATCACGGGTCAGGGATGCCTTCCCAGTGGACGTGTCCTCTGTCGGGATTAGGGATACGTTCAGGTCGCCCCCCAATATTAAGTGTCCTTCCGCGAACCGTTGGAGCTGAATCAGGGTTTTCCGCAGGAAAACGTCCTGTTGAGCATTGGGGGTGTAAAGGTTGGCAAATGTCACCGTCTTATCTCCTATCCTGCCCTTCAGGAAGAGTAAACGTCCCTGTGACGGTAGTAGAACATATCTCCGCCATCCTCTCCCTTCTTCTCCCATAAAAGAAATCACCCCAATATTCCCCGACTAGGAATATCCCTGGAATCGCTGAATAATCCACACATGAGCCATGGCTTAATGCTGAATGTAACAGGACACACTTTATTGAAATTACACAGCACACTTTATACAGGATTTGGAACATCCTGCCCCCCAACAACCGCTTTCTTATTGGTCCATTGTAAAGTATGCAGTCTTCACTCAGGTCCTCTAAAAACCATGCAAATGAGGACTTGAAAATGTCTCCGCAGAGATTGGCCCCAAAGCTTGAATAGGTGTGGCCAGAAGCCTGAATATGTGTGTTCAGACAAAAGCCCCAGGGGGTCAATCAATGTACACAATAGCCAGCCACAGAACAATGGAGCCGTCTGGAGAATTGAGACAGGGCAGAAGTCATTTACACCTGATAATAGAAAGGCTTTAGATAGGGTTATCACACAATGGACAATAAGTATCACTTATGAGTCTGTTGACCTGGCTGGGGTTTAGAATAAAATCTGTAATACATGAATTAGGATTTCATGTAGAAACACTTCAGTATTTCATGGTCCATGACATTATTGTGAAGGACTTTTATGCAATTGCCTATATACTTCAGTGTAATTCTCTCCCTGCTAATCTTAATGCCTGTGTGCCTCTAGACCTGGATAATTGGACAATGACCCTTCAATGGCATACCGGAGTCGTGCTTGTGAGATACATTTTATTGTCCAGTGTGTAGAGGTGTTAATTGTTATTCTGAACCCCAGCCAGGTCAACAGACTCATAAGTGATACTTATTGTCCATTGTGTGATAACCCTATCTAAAGCCTTTCTATTATCAGGTGTAAATGTCTTCTGCCCTGTCTCTGGTCTCCAGACAGTTCCATTGTTCTGTGGCTGGCTATTGTGTACATTGATTGACCCCCTGGGGGCTTCTCTCTCTGGGAGATAATTACTAAATGTCTTTTAGATCTGTGATTGTGTATTCTAAAGGTTAATTCAATTCAAAAGAATGTGATGTGTCAAGCTTTGCGGTGCCGAAATGCCTCTGTATGGAAACCCCCAGTGTGTGGAAAAGGGGGTGGAGATTTCATTGTTCTTTGATTGATGACAAGCTTGTAAACTGTGTATATAAATCTGTAGAGTTTTGCCATTAAAGTGTGTCCTGTTACATTCAGCATTAAGCCATGGCTCATGTGTGGATTATTCAGCAATTCCAGGGATATTCCTAAGTCGGGGAATATTGGGTGATTTCTTTTATGGGAGAAGAAGGGAGAGGATGGCGGAGATATGTTTGACTACCGTCACAGTCCCTCTTTGTCTGTCTGTCCAAGGCACCCTCGCAGAGAGATCAGTACAGAGACTCCCCTACTCTTAGCCTCTGTGTACTGAGAATGGTGTGTTATGGGGTAGAATCTATTTGTCAGGAGCGGTAAGGTTGATTTCTTAAAGTGCGTCTCCTGGAGGAGCACAACGTCTGCTCCCAGGCGCCGCATGTCTTGCAGCAGCATGCGCCTCTTTTCGGGAGTGTTTAGGCCCTTAACATTAAATGATGTCACCGTTATCACATCCATGCTCGCGCAGCGTAGGGGGGGGGGACAAGCGGATATGTCCTAACGGGGGGTATACCCGATCCGCTCCCGTAGTACGAGGTGGTGGGATGGGGGAGGAGGAAGTGTCGGAGGGGAAGGAAGGGGCAGGAGGGAAAGAAAAGGAGAGGGGAAGAATAGATAGAGGTAAAGAAAAGAGAAGGGAGCTCCAAGGGTAGACTCCAGATGGGGTCTCCGAGGAGCTTCTACTAAAACAGCTGAAATCAGCTATAAGCGCTCTCCGGGGTAACCCCAGGTATCGAGCGCAGTCCTAATTGGGGGAGATGAACTAGACAGGTCCAGGAGCCGAGCTCCCGACCCTCTCCCCCGCCAACACCTGTATATAATGATCAAACATAAATTGAACCGACTTAAAACATTATAAGCAACAATAACAATAGAACTAGCAGCAATAAGTGCAATTTTAAATGCATACAACTCAATAAGGCATATTTAGTGCAGAGATAGCAATTTAGACATCCGGGGGTGTGGTCGGCCCAGTTTTATGAGCAACCTCTCCCTGAGTCTAAGGGCCAACCTATCAAGCAAACCCAGTCCCCCACCCCCACTAAAATGGCTAACAATCAATTAATTAACCCCTGGCATTCCCCAGACAGTGTAAGACCGATCGGGGCCTCCTCAGTAACCAACCCCCAGTCCCCCGTGTAGCAACAGCAGCCGCTGCATCTCAGGTATCTGTGCCCGGGGGGGGGCCGCATAAAGCGGGACCCCCCCCGGGGACACCCCCATCAAAAACCCTCCCAGATGCCCCCCGGATCCCGCGCCAGTGTCAAGTCCCTTGTCCCTTATCATAGGAGATCCTGACAAACCTGAGGTCCATGTCCAGAGGTCCGTACGCCATGGCCAGGTTCTCCGCGCGCAGGGAGGGGAAAGTAGCAGCAGGCTCAGCGTCCGCAGGGCTTGTAGAGTGTCCGGGCCGAATCACCAGGGGATCCATCCTGTGTGTGGTGGGGGTTATGCCCAGCAGCGGTAACCTCATCCTCGTCCGGGGGGGTTCACTCAGCCGAGCGCCCCCGGGGGAAGAGAGCAGCACCTCAGGGGATCAAGAGGGGGGGCTCACCAGGCGTCCTCCCAAAGGCAATGACCCGCAAGTGGGGCGGCCATATACAGAACTGGTGAGGGATGAGGGGGAGATCTCCCCGCCAACCATTACCGGGCATCCCAGGAAGGCAATCCACAGGGGAGGCGGCACAAAAGACCAAGGGGGGGCTCACCTGTAGCCCGGGTGGTAGATCAGCGGGGGCGGGTGGTCTGGGCATGCGGGCTACGGCTTACTCCTGTGCCGCTCCCATCCGTGCTGATTTGCGGCGCTGTCTGCCCCTCTGCGGGCGCGGGATCCCGGGTCCTCTGTAGGCCGGGAGGTCGGGCGGGGAAAAAATTGTAGCCAGTTCGGGACTTGAATGGGCTCCATGTCCATGAAACGGAAGAGGGCCGGTAGATCCGAGGTGCATCGGAGGGTAAAGGCCTCCGCTTCCTTCCGGAAGGTAACCGCCAGTGGGTATCCCCAGCGGTACGTATGTCCCGTTTGCCTGGCGAGATCCAGGAGAGGGCGCAGCAGTGCCCTACGCCGGAGGGTCGCTCTGGAAAGGTCGGGCATGATGCGGGCCTGCGCCCCGTCCACCTCAATGTCCCCCAGATCCCAGGCTCTTTGGCTGTAGCGGTGCAAACGGCAAACAATGTTGCGCGGCCTGTCCTGGTCTGGCGGCCTAGGCCCGAGCGCTCTATGTGCTCTATCCAGGACGATCAAGGCCCCCGGGTCCCCCAGCACACCGCGGAAGATTCTGGGGGTCCCTGAGTATAGTCGAGTCCGTCTTTCGATCCACTGGGGTCCGGTGGGGGTGAGTGCGGGTCCTCAACCACTTCCCGCGCGGGGCCTCGTGTCACCAGCAGGCCCGGGTCAGGGGAGTCTTGTAAGGCCTTGAAGTATTTTTGGATTTCGCCTGAAACCTTCCCCGCTGGGGTTCCTTTGGATGCTGCTCTAGTCCCGTAGCTTTTAGTGGGGTTCATCCCGGTCTAAAGGCGTTTATTGGCTCAAAATTGGGGGATCAGGCCGGGAGCTCAGATGTAAAGCAGCCTCACTCAGCCATGTCCAGGCCACGCCCCCCAACCCGCTTTAATTTGAACATGAATTACTACTCGTAAAAACTGATACTCATGGTAAATGTGAAAACAACTGGAACCAGAAGCTGTGGTAAGACTAGGCTCCAAAAACAATGTATTTCATGTTTTTAAATATATCAATCGGTTTGCGCAGTGTTAGCTTAACTAGACATCCAGGAAAAAAGTATATATGTACCAGATACTGTACACTATACTTGCTTATATAATCTCCTGTGTGTGGAAAAAATATACATACTTGGATTTCAAGTAGAAGTATGCAGCAATAATAAAGATAAAGCTGATGACGAAGACTCCAAGAACGACACCAATCACAATGTATATAGCTGTGTTGTTAACTAGAAGCAAGAAAAAAGGGAAACATTTATTAGAATGGGGCAATTTTAACAATACCAAGTATGTAAAAAAATATAATGATAAAATTATAGCAACAATAATCATTTTCATTTTGTAAGTACTAAAACAACAACTAAATATCTCTTTAAATCTTTCAGTGTCAGGTCTGTACGTCATACGAACCTGACAGCAGGGAGTTTTACACATACTCAGTGTGTGTATATCTGACAAGTAGACTGCCACCTGATGAAAGCAGTCTGGCACATCTGGTGGCGTCATATTGCCTTCACACTCCCTGGTAATGTGTGCCCCCACCATGTATCTCTGGCTCTTCTTTCCCATCTGTAAGCCCGGGACCTGCATAGCAGGCGTTGCTGTGTGGGAGGGAGGTAGCTGAGTGTACACATGTCTGCTCTCCTCCCCTTCTTGTTGCTGACCCAGAAGAGAAGTGTTTTATCTAATTTCCGAATCTCCCTGTCAGCTTCCCCGGCCAGCATGGGCCTGAAATAATGTAATGCAATGTGATCTGCACAGTGGAGTACAGGGGAGACATCTGGGGTATTTTAGACCCCAGATTTCTTATTAAAGTGATGTTGCCCCTCATGTGATGAAAAAAAGTTAATTAAAACTATTTTTAGTTTCAATTGTAAAAAATTAAGGTTACTCCCAAGCATATAAAATCTCCTACCACAAAAAATTGAGACCCCCCACTCCCACATATACGCACCTACAAACTTAAATGGCACCTACTCATGAAAACACCGATTGCAATACACATGTTACATAATGCCACACATGCCAGAGTGAGAATAATATTTCTACTACCAGACCACCTCCGTAACTCTAAAGTTTAAACTAATGACCTATAAATATCACCTATAGAAAATATAGGGTACTGAAGTTTATTGCTATTACATGTTGGGTATTTATTTACTTTGTGCGATCTCATTGTTTATATTTTACCCCAAAAAAATACGCAATTTATTGTATTTGTGTGCCCTAAAATTTACTTTCGTGTATTTTTTTTACCAAAATGTTGTGTTTCTTTATTGCGGTATTATCGTGTAACAGAAAAAAACTGGATCTACTACTATTTTACTCTATAAGGTATCTGCTTTCAGAAAATATATAATTTTTTAGGGGTTTTATGCAATCTTCAGGCCTAAAATTATTTTTTAAACGTGTGTAAAAGAAATGCAAAAACTACTCTAGCAGGAAAATGGTTAAAAAGTGCACAGTTATGGCCAGCAGTCTGATGATGTCTGTGCCAGACTAAATCATGGATTGGTTGCTACAGATTATTGAATTATTATTCCTGATATTTGTACTATTTTATTAAATAGATGGCACTATTTTATTAAATAAGTGCCATCTATTATATAACATATTTTATCCAAAAAAACGAAAGCTGTGATCTTATTTCATTAAAGCGACACAAATACTGCATACTTAATGATTGCAAAAAGATGTATATATTTGTGGCATAAATTAACTAGTAACTTACTTTGATTCTCCTCCTCGCAGTAGGTTCCTTTGTGGGTGCTGGGGCACATACAGCGCATGCCATCAGTCGTATTGTCTGTTCCTGACAAATCCACACAGGTACCACCATTCTCACAAGGGTTTTCCAGACATGGGCTTGCTGTAATCACAATATACAATATTAGAAAGTTGTACAAAACATTTTGAAATGTTATTTCCCAAAGACCTGTCGCTTTTGGTACTTCTGAAAGTCATCTGTGCCACTGTTGTTGCAAACTCTAGATTACTTGTAAAGGAAACTTCACTATTTTGTACTGTGAAAATGTCATAAGGTGTCTATTTTTTTACTTCTAATTCTGATAAAAATGATTATAAGCCCACTTACGTTCATAGCATCCAAGAATCTGATTGGCTGTAGTACATTCCTCCGATTCTTTACACTGCATGTCCTCACAAACTACAGAGGAAGTATCTGCGCAAGTGCAGTTCTGTGAACAGTCACCTGTAATGAAGCGGTCACCAATCTGCAAGAAACAGATAAAATACAAAATGTTATTATACTAAAGTAAATATAGGCCTGCCCTAACAGTTCGCTTTTAACCACTTCAACCCCGGAAGGATTTGCCCCCTTAAAAACCATGGCATATTTTGCCATACGGCACTGCGTCACTTTAACTGACAATTGCTCGGTTGTGCGATGCTGTACCCCAAAAAAATGGATGTCCTTTTTTTTTCGCACACTTAAGCCGCGTACACACAATCAAATCTGTCTGCTGGAAACGGTCTGCCAGACCGTCCCAGCAGACAGATTCGATCGTGTGTATGGGC
This sequence comes from Rana kukunoris, assembly GCA_029574335.1. Classification (NCBI taxonomy): domain Eukaryota; kingdom Metazoa; phylum Chordata; class Amphibia; order Anura; family Ranidae; genus Rana; species Rana kukunoris. Next base: position 215,857,073 of record CM056052.1, read on the forward strand.
TAACCAACGGATTTGGCCAGCCAACAGATTTGAAAGCATGCTAACCAGCAGACATGTCTTCTCGCACACGCGTTGAATGGTTTTGACGCATGCGCGGAAGTGTTTTACTTCCTGGTGCGGTGACGTGGCGGCATCAACGTCACCGTCACGTCAGCGCGCGGTCTGCCGGTGGGGATTTTGGTTTGATCGTATGTACATGATCAAACCAAGGCCTCGTACACACGAGGCAATCCATTTGTCTGCTTGGATTTTGGTTTGCTCGCGTGTACACACGAGCAAACCAAAATCCCCGCCAGCAGACAGCGCGCTGACGTGGCGGTGACGTGGCGGTGACGTTGACGCCGCCACGTCACCACACCAGGAAGTAAAACACTTCCGCGCATGTGTCAAAATCATTCGGCGCGTGTGCGAGAAGACATGTCTGCTGGTTAGCGTACTAACCAGCAGACATGTCGGGCGGACGGGTTCCCAGCCGACAGATTGGTAAGCATGCTTTCAAATCTGTCGGCTGGCCAAATCCGTCTGCTCGCCCGTACACACGATCGAATCTGTCTGCTGGGACGGTCTGGCAGACCGTTTCCAGCAGACAGATTTGGTCGTGTGTACGCGGCCCAATACGTCCCCAGCAGACAGATTTTTCAAATTGGTCTGTCCGACCGATTTGAACAAATCTGTTTGCTCGTGTGTATGGGGCCATAGAGCTTTCTTTTGGTGGTATTTGATCACCTGCAGTTTTTATTTTTTGAACAAACAAAGAGCTACAATTTTGAAAAAATATATATTTATACATCAGTTTGAGCCAATATATATTCTTCTGAATATTTTTGGTAAATAAAAATACAATAGGTGTATATTGATTGGTTTGTGCAAAAGTTATCGTGTCTACAAACTACGGCATCGATTTTGGGACTTTTTTTTTCTAGTGGCGGCAATCTGCGATTTTTTGCGGGGCTGCCAAATTTCAGTGGACAAATGTGACCCCAAATGACACTTTTTGGGGACACGTGACATTATTACATTGATCAGTGCTCTAAAAATGCACTGATCAATGTAAGACACTGGCATGGAAGGGATTAACACTAGGGGTGATCAAGAGGTTAACTGTGTTCACTGGGTATTTTCTAACTGTAGGGGGAATGGGCTCACTGGAAGAAGACAGATCACTGTTCCCGATCACTGGGACAGTAGATCTGATATTTTCCCTGTAAAAATGGGTATCCGCCTTGTTTATACTGGCAGACATCAAGTGTGCCTGACCTGCAGACATGAGCATGCTGCTGGTGGCACGTGCCCGCCCGCAACTTACCATTTTTTTTTTTTTAATGCATGGTAACACTTTTGCAAAATATGCTTTCACCGGTCTTTATAAATCCAGAGATTTTGGTTACTGCGAGTTTATGTTTTGGTTTAATATATTTAATCAATGCAACACAGCAATGTTATTTAAATGTGTATAATCTAAATATAAGTGTTATTACCATGTAGTATTTATTCAGGTAAGTACATCCACACTCTTTGTATGGCACACAGTCAAATCCACTCAGTATGAATCCAGGCTCACACTGGCATCCTTCATAGCATGGTGCCTCACATTCAGACTCTGATGCCATATTGCTGCAGGATGCAGGACAGGCACTTGTGCAGTCCTTGTAAATGCTGTTATCACTGCAGGTCAAACCTGTTTGAAAAAAAAGGAGTTACAACTATGGAGTGTTTATTATACTCTGAGTAGAAGCAATCTGTGGACAGGTATACCTTGAGTGGTAGGAATATTAAGGAAGTATAAATTCATAAATGCTTACCACAGCCAGTGTTTTCTCTCCAGCCATCAACATTGGTTCCATTTTGCTGGCAGGTATATGCGTACTGCTCAAAATTAATACATAACAACTCTTGGCTTTGGAACTCAGCACATGTGTCAAAGATACAATCCCTTTAAATGTAATTATAAAGGTTATGAATGATGAACACAAACAATAAGATATTATATTAGACAGATATACACAAACAACTTACACAATATAATCTTCAGGTGGCACAATCGGAATACAGTTTCTAAATGGTCCAAGAGGGTCTCTCATAACTCCACAGAATGAAGAGCTGTTCACAAAAGTCAGTTGTGATGCTGAACAGGCAAAATTGTCTCCTGTGTTTAATATGATATCTTGTTCTTCTAATGGCATCACAGCAGCACGTCTGCAAAAAAAAAAAAAAGTTTGTATGATTTTGTTTCACAAGATTAAAATGATATTTCTTTTAGTTAAGGACAAAGTAAAGCTTTTTTCAAAACATTTTTTTTTTAAATTTAAGCTTATCCATCGAAATCTGTTAACAGTTAAGTGCATAAATGGCTTACAATTGTTCTAATTAGTAGGTAACGTTGCTTTAAAGTCAACCCCCAATTGTACTGCATTTTGCTAGAGAAAGTAGCACCATTCTTACATGCCATATCACTTAAACAGGGTGGATGCAGCCTGTCCATCACTCCACCACTCTGTGATATCACTGTCAAGCTCCACTGCCTGCCTGGAAATCAGGTGAGACTGTGGCACACCCTGGCAGGTCAGAGAATGAGAAGTTACATCACAGAGCAAGGATGGCTGAAGGAAGAACGGGGTGCTGAAATTTGCATATTTGGATCAGTGCAATTTTGCATAGACTAATAAAGATACTTGGTCTGTACTACCTGATATACTGTACATGCCTTTAGCTTTCATTGCATTACATGGTGATATGTGTACTTTTAGAAACTATTGATACATAATTTAAATCAAGACCTACGTTCTTTGGGTGGGTGTTAACTAGTATGCCTTCTTCCAGTGCTGGCAGTTCCAAGCTTACATTCATATGCACACAGATATTAAATTGCCCAGTAATGCAAAGAAGTATCACAGGCAGTGTAAACATAATACATTTGCTACAAGTAAGTTTGCATGTCTCTTCAGCCAAAATAATCTACCTCCTGCCATCTTATTCTAGAAGTTTGCTTCCACTTCATAAAAGATGTATTATTTTAACAAATAATGACTTCAGACTTTGCAAGAAACAGGAATGGTTACAGTACACAGTATTTGCAGATTTTTTTTTTTTTTATCATTGAAATGTTAAAATCAAAATGTTGTCATTATTCATTATAATAAAGCATGAACATTGTAAATAATTTAAATACAGATTTATACTTTTGAGACATACAGTCAGGGCCGTCTCTACCATAGGGCAAACAGGGGCAGCTGCCCAGGGCCCTGTCACTGTTGGGGGCCCAAAGCAACCCCCTTTGAAAAAAAAAAATAATCTTTATTTATTTTTTATTTTTTAGGGGTCCGGAGGTCCCCAGGGGCCCAGAGGCCCCCAGGGGCCCGGAGCCCCCAGGGCCCAAGATGGCAACTCCCCCTTTTTTTATTTATTTTTAAATAAAAAAATATATTTACTTTATATATTTTTATTTTATTTTTTATTAAAGGGACAATTTTTTTAAATATATTTTTATTTTTTATTAAAGGGCCATTTTTTTTAGGGGTTCCCAGGGACCCGGAGGCCCCCAGGGCCCCAGATGACAACCCCCTTTTTTATTTATTTGTAAATAAAAAAATATATTTATTTTATATATTTTTATTTTATTTTTTATTAAAGGGCCAATTTTTTTTAGAGGTCTGGAGGTCCCCAGGGGCCCGCAGTTCCCCAGGGCCCCGGATGACAACCCCCCTTTTTTATAAAAATAAAACTTGTTTTATAAAAAAATATGTTTTTTATATATTTCTTTTAATATATATATATATATATATATATATATATATATATATATATATATATATACACATATTATATAATATAAATGTTATTATTATTAAAACCTGGATGGCAACCCCCCTTTTTTTATAATTGTTTTATATTTTTTTTTTCTTTTTCTTTCTTTATCTATATATGTATATGTATATATATATATATATATATATATATATATATATATATATATATATATATATATATATATATATAATTAAAGGGCTAAGAGGTCCCCAGGGCCCCATGTGGCAAACACCCTTTTTTATTTTTTTTATAAATGTTTATTTTTTTATTTTTGTTTATATATTTTTTTATTAAAGGGCCCAGAGGTCCCCAGGGCCCTGGATGGCAACCCCACTTTTTTTATAAGATGGCAACCCCCCTTTTTTTGTAATTTATTTTTATATAAAAAAAAATTATTAAAGGGCCCAGAGGTCCCCAGATGGCAACCCCCTTTTTAAAAAAAAATATATATTTTTTATATATATTACATTTTTTATTTCTTTTTTTCTTTTTATTAAAGGGCCCAGAGGTCCCCAGGGCCCCGGATGGCTACACCCCTTTTTTATATATATTTTTCTTTATTAAATCTTTTTTTTGTAAAGGGCCTCCCGCTTCTAAATTCGCAGCAGCCCCGCCCCCCCGCGTCTCAATTTAAGGGGGCAGCACCCCCCCGTTCTCTGCTCCAGGGGGCCCATGCCTGAAGCTGTGTAAGGGGCCCCATAACTCCTGATGGCGGCCCTGCCGCCCATTAAGCCCCTGTGCTGCCCACAAATCAGGCTGAAAATCATCAGCGGCACACATCCAGGTGACAGTACTGCTTCCCTTCCCAGTGTTTTAAAATGTACAGAACCCCTGGCTTCCCTTTAGACGTGCACATCTCCCTTCCTGCCACTGGGTGCTGCTTGTATATAAAAGTAAATTAGAATGTGATTTTATAACATCCCCAGTTTGCTCTTCCCGAGGCTGACTTCTTCATGTCCTGCTCCTCAATGTATGTCACTGTTTGCTATATTGTAAATAGAAGTTTTCTGTAGAGTGTGCCCAAAGTCTTTATAATATTTGATGATTTATTGCAGGTCTGGTCAGTGTTTTAAAAAGTTCCTGTATTTTACACATGGCATGGCATGGGGTCACAGCACCGTCTGTCCATTCTGCTTTAGCACCATGGGACCCCATGCCATGCCATGTGTAAAATACAGGAACTCTTTAAGTCACAGACCAGACCTGCAGTCCAGGCTGAGTAAGGCCTCAGAGCACATGGCATAACTGTCTGTATTTAACTGCTTGATGGGCTTATTTTGGGCCTGACTGGTTCACATGTATGTGTTTTAGTGGCCCACATTTGTGCAGGCACAGCAGCCCATTCATTTGATGCCTCATGTAATAGGCTGCGCACACGGCACACCTATGCCCATCAAGCAATGAAATACAGCACTGTCTGTCCATTCTGCTGTCTGCTGTGACTTATCTGCAGTTCCTGCACTGTCAAACTTGCTGCATTTTTAGACGTTTAGGTCACGCTTTTAAAAACACAGTGCGTTTGTGTGTGCAAGAACTGCAGGTAAGTAGCATGGTGCAAGAACTGCAGGTAAGTAGCATGGTGCAAAAGCAGAATGGATTTCAAGGCAACTGATTTTTAAAATGCTGAATGAACCTTTTTTTCTGCAGGAAACAAAGGCATGGCAGCAAATTCAAATCAATGGGCTGCTGTGCCTGCACAAATGAGGGCCGCCAAAACACATACATGCGAACCAGCCAGGCCCAAAATAAGCTGGAGGGGGGCCCAAAAAAAATGTTTGCCCAGGGCCCAAACCATATTAAAGACGGCCCTGCATACAGTGTGAAAGAAAAACTAAACTTCAGCATCATTCAATAACTCCACAAGTATGACATACCTGACTTTAGTAGCTGGCTTAAGTGACTTAATATTCCAACTTTCACCAAATGTATTCACATCACCGATCAGTCTGCCGTCAGGATTGGTAAAGTCATTTGATGTTCGTCCATCATAGTTGCCACAAAGTCCCTGAAGCAGACTTTGGTAGCTGCTTGGTACAATAATTTCTAATTTAAAAATATCAAAACAAATGGAATACGTGTTCATTACTGTTGTATAAACTTCCTGCCTCTGTAAATGTATTATAATCTAAACATAAACCACATTTTTTATAAATTACAAAAAGGAAACATCATGTGGTTAATATTTAATGAATCTTGAACCATTCCATAAATAATCCCACTTTTTAACAAGCACATACAGCAAACCTTAATGATAACAGTTATCATTTCTTACTTTCACGTTTTAACATAACATAACAGACCTTTTGGTTGCAACTGCATGTATATCAACAAATATAGGTTGTGCTTCAATGTGTTCCTTCCAGAAATGGCTATTTACTGTTTTATTGAATGCTATGAAACAAACTGTAACATTAGGTTGTGTCTGCAGGCTAAGTTTAAATATGGTTTGTTTACATGCTGTGCACTATTCTTTCTTGACACATTTTGCTAAGCTTTTAACTTGTGCCCTGCTTATCACTCTACTGCGCTATCTCTTTCCAACCTGTGTGTTGTTTCTACCGTTTCGGTTTGGCACTGGATGAAACACACTCATCCAATGATACATTTTCCTGTCTTCAACTTCTGCATTGCTTTCCCCTCTCCAAGTATTTAACTTTGCTTTTGTCTAGTCAAGTCTATTTCCCTGATAACCCCCTGTTCCAGCCCAAACTGCTTGGTTGCTAGAATTATGCTAGCTGTATGATTACCTGTTAAGTTGTGTCAGTGTGGTAGCTCATCTAATTTAGAGACTAATTGTTTACCTTTAAAGTGGTTGTAAAGTCAGCAGCAGATCCCCCAGCCCCCCAATACTTACCTGAGCCCCATCTAGATCCAGCGATGTTGCACAAGAGACTCATCTGTCTGGGACTCCCCTCCTCATTGGCATAGACATCAGTGTGGCGCCATTGGCTCTCGCTACTGTCAATCAAAGTCAGTGATCCAATGAGGCGAGAAAGGGACCACGGCACAATGTCTGAATATTCACAGAGAGTGAGGCTCGGCTTGGGTGCCCCCATAGCAAGCTGCTTGCTGTGGAGGCACTTGGCAGGAGGGAGAGGCGAGGGGCACCGAAAAGGGACCCCAGAAGAGTGCAAAACCACTGCACAGTGCAGGTAGGAATAGGCATGTTTGTTATTTTTTATGAAAAAAAATGAGACTTTAGTATCATTTTAAGCCTGCCTCTGTTGGTTCAGTCTGTTACTGTCTGTCCCTGTTGTCTCACCGGAAAGGGCTGCAACCACATAACACTATCAACATCATCAGGAGTTCTGACAGAGGCCAGGAACTGCCTACTGATAGTAAGCCATTAACACCTACGGGTACCACACTGGTACCACAAACACTAATTACTGTTACCTCTGTATATGATTGTTGTTTAGTCTCTGTCTGTTAACACAGTTCTGACTTTTACTTTTGACTCACTTTCTCCTGTAACATTTGATTTCAGCTATTCTTTAGAATCTAAATTTTAGATTATGATGTTAACTATGCTACTGCTGGTTCTAAGACACGATCAAATTAATCTTTATATATACTAAGGAAGTCACATGACCAGCGGCGCAATGCATCGGGAGGTGCTTGTAACATCATGTCCTGTCTGACGGAAGCTGTATTTGTGGTGAGGAGTCAGTGATTTGGCCAATTACTTTTACTGTGCATACATTTTACCTTAATGTGAGTGCATTATATGAAGATGAAAAAGTGTTTTTAGCCATATTTATGTTTTGCGCTATGAGTCTATCCCCCTTCTGTATTTATATAAAACCTGAAGGTGAGGCAGGCAGGCCTCTTAAAGGCGTTTTTGACCTGTTTTAGGTCACACTTAGAGATGAGTGAGCTCTGAACCCAGAGGTGGATTGGTGGTTAATTTCTCTGGATTTTTTACTGTAGCACATTACTACTACTTTTTTTATTATTTATTCCATATAAAGTATAAATCATACATGTGTCATACAAACAAGCACAATATACCTATATTACTGAAAGTAATAATAAATACAGTAATAGAGAAACATTTAAATTGATCCACTTTTGAATTAGAGTCCCTACAGTTTTCGTGGAGACAGCTACTTCATCAGGACACAGCCATAGTATTTTTGCATTTGTGGGAAAACCATGTCATAAACAACATTTTATATAACAAAATGTTATATATCTACATATATATATATATATATATATATATATATATATATATATATATAAATATTATAAATGTGTAGAGAATCCTGTTCCAAAGTGCATCAATTTAATTTGTTTTCTCTAATATTGTATATATGTTACTTTCAGTAATGTATGTAACTTGTGCATGTTTTTATGACACATGTAGTGTCTATTCTGTTTGATTTTAAACTTTGTATGAACTAAATTGCATTTTTTCTTACTACATGGTTATATACTTTATTTTGACACAACGCTTCCCTGGGGCAAACCAATTTTCTCCTTTGGTTAATAACAGTATTAATATCTTCTCTGCTAATGTTACAGCTTCCCTTCAGGTTGGTTGTTAGTTAGTCAATAGGAAATACTCTGTGTCTGTGTGCATCCCACCATTGCCAACAATGACATGTTCAGCAGTGGCAACATATACAGTAACTAATCATTTTCAAAATGGCACTGGGGTATGTTAGGTTACTTCTCCACAAGCTTTAAAAGGGAACACATGGTATTCTTTTTTGAGTCAAACAACTCAATATACTGTACACATCTCTGTTTGCTGAACTTTGAATTTCTTGTGCTGGAAATAATGTAGCATGCAGACTTTGGATCACACCAGTAGCTTACACGGACTCAACAATAAATAAGTTCAAAATCAGTTCAACATTTGGTTATATTGTGGGCAGAACTCATATGTATTCATCATCTATAATGATGGAGCTCCATATTTTCAGTTTACTTGCAAATAGTGCTTAGGACAGTTACATTTAAAATGTTATCCTATTCGCACCTATTATTGATTTCAGCTCTTTTATATATCTGTGTTTTTCAAAGATATCATGTAGAGTTGAACAGAATGTACTGATTTATTTACAACATATACATAATTAACACACACAAGTGCCAATTAGGTCAGGAGAGGAAAAATTTACCTTTCTGAGCTTGCATAATGGACAAATAATGCTAACTATGGGCTTCCCATGGTGTACAGCAATGGCACATTTAAGTAACATTGTAAAGGGTGCAGTGAACACCTTTACTAGTTCACTTAAGAGTAGAATACAAAAATGAAACAAGTATAAACCAATGCTGGAAGATTATGAATATCTGAGTTGGATTGAACCATTATTTTTTATTAATCCTTACAAAAGTAGATATGACTTTGGCGTGTCAGTGTTGTGCCTTATTCTGTCCTGATACAGAGGAAGCAACAAAACGCTGGCAAATGTTGCTATATAAACAGAGGATAATTAAAAAATAGATAGATAGATAGATAGATAGATAGATAGATAGATAGATAGATAGATAGATAGATAGATAGATAGATAGATAGAATAAGATACTACATTGTTTTTATATATACAGTACCTGAATTCTCTTTGCCATCAAAGCTGATAGAAAGACCAAAATCAGTTTCCAGGTAGATTCTTGTTGGTCTCTGATAGATGTATATGCCTTCATGTGGACGAACAGGAGGTACTGTTTTCACACCATTAATCTACAATGAATTGTAAAGATATCAATATAAAGTAACAATACAAAATCTCCAAATGTAAATGTTTTGTAAATGTTTCCAAAGCCATACTTGTTACTATAAATAATACAAAGACATGCTTTTATATTTGGTAATAGTGTCTCAGAGTCGGACACAGATAAACCTTTAGTCTCCATTCAGACCTAGGCGTACACTGTAGCGGCGTATTGCGGCGACAAATCAATAGGCGTTTTGTCCCCGCGATTTGTGGCGACAAAACGCCTATTGATTTTTTGCAGAAGAGGTGAATTAACATTGCCGGCTATGCCCGTACGCCCGATACGCCTGAAAAAAAGGGTCTGGGACTTGTTTGAGCTTCAGGCGTATGGGCGTTTGGGCGTTCGGCGTGGAGATGTGAACCATCTCCATAGCCGACAATGTTAATTCGCCCCTCCAGCGTATCACAGGCTGCTGCAGCGTCGGGCTTCAGGCGACAAAACGCCTGGATGTGAATGGAGCCTTACAAAATAATAAACAGGGTGTGTATAATGCTATAACAGAGCTGACAAAAAAAAGTATTGCAGTGTAACATACAGCTTGTAGCATGTAATGTAAGGGATCATGTATAAATGTACAAATGCTGAAATAAGGGCAAGACTTCCTAAGATGTTGTTTAAGTTTGTGATCTCTGCTTATTACGTAGCTTATTAACAGGCCTTAATTTAAAATTTGCAATGCAATTATAAGCAGTCTGATCAAGCCAACATTATCCAGCAGGCCTATACTTGAATTATTTTCAACTCAACTAAAGCCCTGTACACACAATCGTTTTTTCCGATGAAAACAGGCCAATGGACTGTTTTCATCAGACAAATCAATAGTGTGTGGGCTACATCGGTTTGATTCCCATCGGTGAAACAAAATAAAACATGTTTTAATTTTTTTCTATGAATAAAAAAAACAATAGAAAAATCCGATCGTCTGTATGGAACTCCATTGGTCAAAAATCCACGCATGCTCAGAATCAAGTCAACGCATGCTTCATTTTTCGGCTTGTTGTAGTGTTGTACGTCATCGCGTTTGGACACGATCAGATTTTTGACTGATGGTGTACATGCAAGACTGATGGAAGTCAGCTTCATCGAATATCCGACAAAAAAATCCATCAGATTAGATTCCATCAGATATCTGATCGTGTGTACAAGGCTTTAGTGTTTGACCATATCACAGGTTCACTGTCAAGTGAAAAAAAATTTCAACCATATGTTGACTAGGGTCAGTGTCACTACTGGTTGCACAAGGCAATACTTGGACCCTATAAAGGTTGCACAGGCAGTCCAACTCCTCCAGGATGGCACATCAATACATGTCATTGCCAGAAGGTTTGCCGTGTCTCCCAGCAGTTGGGCACAACGCTGATCAGGTACTTGAGGCACATTGAGGCTGAGTCATGCAGATGGGTACAGTGAGGCTGAGGCATGCAGATGGACAGTAAGGGTGAGGCATGCATATGGACAGTGAGGCTGAGGAATGCAGATGGACAGTGAGGCTGAGGAATGCAGATGGACAGGGAGGCTGAGGCATGTAGATGGACAGTAAGGGTGAGGAATGCAGATGGACACAGTGAGGGTGCAGATGGACAGTGAGGCTGAGGCATGCAGATGGACAGTGAAGCTGAGTAATGCAAGTGGACAGTGAGGCTGAGGAATGCAGATGGATAGTGAGGCTGAGGAATGCAGATGGACAGTGAGGCTGAGGCATGCAGATGGACAGTGAGGCTGAGGCATGCAAATGGACAGTGAGGCTGAGGCATGCAGATGGACAGTGAGGCTGAGGAATGCTGATGGACAGTGAGGCTGAGGCATGCAGATGGACACCGTGAGGGTGCAAATGGGCACAGTGAGGCTTCAGATGGGCATCGTTGACCCTATTTTCTACTTACGGTAGCTGCTGCATTCTAACCCTAGGTTTATACTCGAGTCAATCCGTTTTCTCATTTTTTTGTGGTAAAAGTGTGTGCCTCGGCTTATATTTAGATCGGCTTATACTCGAGTATATAGGGAAAATTGTTATGTACATTCGAGTTAACTGAGCCCTGCTGATGCTGTTATATTTGGCAAAGGCATCACTTACCTTTGGTGAATAAAGTGTTAAGTCAATGTAATATGTTTATGTACATGCTAATGTTGTAAGTAAACTCACCAATAGTTTTACACTTACCACTAATACCCTGTTTTGTCTGAATAATATGACTTGATTGTAAACTTCAATTCGCAGCTCTTTTAATAAACTGAATTTACTGTATAAGAACATGGGCTCGTTTTTGCCTTCAATGGTAAATGGCTCCATATAGTCAAATATAGAAGAAGAGGTCCGTGTCAACACATAACTACTCTTGCCCTGGAAGTGATGGTTCAGGCCATCAAAGGTGCGATAATGTGGGTCACCCCCAATGGTACACCTAGAATAACCTGAAATAGGCATTTACGCAATAAATAATAAATCTTTTTAGGAAAATCACAATATGCAAATTTAACTAACACATATAAACCAATTATAAATTATCTATCACTGGTGTAGATTATGTAAATTAAATCTGGTTAGCTACCTTTGATCTAATTACTTCACATTTTAGTTGATTTTTGCACGTGCATTGCATGTTATATAATAACATTTTATTTTGAACAAGAGGAACATTTTGAAACCATGTTAAAATATAGTTACAGTAACAAAACATAAAAGACTGCTGCAGTACTTAAAGGGTAACTCCACTTTCAAGAGAAAAAATATAGCGAACTAAAAAAAAAAAGAATATAGCATATATAACTGTGATTCAAGCCATAGTGGGCTCCATTTACTAAAAGAGATTACATGCGGTATTTAAGTGTCCAGACAAATGTTTTTCTTAATATTTCATGCAATCTTAAAACTGTCAAATCTCTATGTAGTTTTGCTGTATTTTCAGTAAAATGCTCAAAATGCTCAGTAAATACCAAATGAAGAGGAGTTTAACTCAATTCACTGAAGGAAATAAATAATTAAATGCATGCAGTAATCAAAGTCATCCATAACTCTGCCCTAACTGCATCACTACCCTAGTGTAAAAATACCAACCAAGCCATTCTCTTCAGTCCTCCCAAGACCTTCTGCTCTCTAGCTCCCTTGTCACCTCCTCCCATGCTCGCCTCCAGGATTTCTCCAGAGCTTCTCCTATCCTTTGGAGCTCCATATGCCAATCTGTCCGACTGTCCCTGAAAACCCTTCTCTTTAAAGAAGCCTATGCTGCTTCTAATTAATACACTGTTTTAATTTCTCCATCAGCTCATCCCCCACAGCTATTACCTTTGTATCATTTGACCCTCCCTCTTAGATTGTAAGGCTCTAATGAGCAGGACCCTCTGATTTCTCTTGTATCAAATTGTAATGTATCTGTAATGTCTATCTTCATTTTGTTAAAAAACAAGTAAAGTTCTTTTGCCCCTATTCATACTTACTTAGGTGGATGCAGCATTGGTCCGATGAGAGGCTAAGACAGTATCAGTTCAGGCACCTGGTGGATCCAGGCTTTATTGTCGTGATGACACCTGGACTGATTCCTGTGATGTCAGCAGAGAGTGGCCTTTAGACGGCTCTCTGTTGAAAATGGGTCACAGGATTGTAAAATCAATTGCAATCCTGTGACCCATAGGAGAAGCCCAGCCAAACAAGATCAAGCTGGACTTCTCCTTTAAGCACTGCGTAAACTGTTGGCGCTATATAAATCCTGTATAGTAATAATAATAATAATAATATTTAGGGAATGTAAAAATGTAATAGCTAGTTTTGAGTAGTCTCTTTTTGGATCAGTTCTAAATATTGAAATCATTGGGGTTGATTTACTTAAAGAATAACTTAAGGGAAAAAAAGTTTAGTTTAGCTTAGAGTGGAGATTCTTGGCCTTTTGGCTAAGATCAAGTGTAGTACCTGTTCTTATCAGTTTCCAATGGAGGCACTGTGCTATCATCCCTACTATGGGTGGGTTGGAGTGTGGCCATGCAAATCCATTGGTATGATGTAAACCTAGAAGTTTAGTACCTATACCAGGGTGCCCATACATCATTGGGGGCCGGGAGTAGGTTCTGCCCAAGAAAACCAGAAGGGACACTATCTGCACTGGTCTGGTCAAAGGCTGTGTTCCGAAAGAAGTCCATGGTGTAAGTGCCCCTGCAGTGGCAGTCCAGGGATGCCATAAATCTCACTCTAAGTAAGGGTCACTTTGAGTTTGCTGGCACCAAAGCCACTGCACTACCACACTTTTTTTCACACCTGTGTCTAGGGCCAAGCCTTTTCGCTAGGACCAGGGGAATTTTGTATTCCTGGCCAGAATTCCTATTTGTTTATTTCTTCTGAACAAAATTGGGTATTAAAAATGAGCACAGCTACAATTTATTGAGTGGAGATTCTCAACACCTTTAGTAAATCCAGAAACCAGAAACAGAAACCAGTTAGTTGATGATATCATTCACAACTGAATGTCAGTTGATAAATCACACTCACCTGTTGGTTTACAGTTGTATTTGCCATTTTTGTTTACAATGCAGATTCCAAAAGGACAGCTGAATGATTTGCATTGGATTACATTGCCCGCCTTACATTGACATTTCTGAGTGCAGTGAGGAGTAATCCAGGTTTCATCAATCTAAAAGGGCAATGAATATTCTAAGTCAATCATCCAACAATGTTAAACATGTTATTGTACAACTTTTTATTTTCAAATAAATGTTTTATATAGGGTGAATCCATGACACTGATGTAACAGAACATTATGGGACTATTGTTTCCACAAATTGTTCTCACAACTTCCACCCTATATTTACACATTGTGCGAATATTGTGAGAAAACATTTATAAATAACCTCATATACAGGGTAGATCTTATAAAGAAGGAACAAAACAGAAGCTGTTTACCTTACAGACAATTGTGTAACAGATTGTTTGGTCAAATCAGCAGTTTTTACCATCTACCTTCCTTGCATCTACCTATAATCCAGGTAGGAGTTAATGGAGTGGCAAAATGGCAGTTGGTTTCTAAGGCACATCTAGGAGACTTTGGGGCTTTTGTTGGATTTAGATTAAGGCTCTGTTCACACATAGGCGTTTTTGGGCATTCTTCTCCTCTAATGCCGCGTACACATGACCATTATCCATGTCATGTAAAAAAAACAACGTTTTTCTCAACATGATTTGTCATGATTCCTCTCAAGCCTGCCTTGCATACAGACGTTTATACAAAAAACAACAACATGTACGATGGCACTATAAGGGGGAAGTTTCATTCTAATGGCGCCACCCTTTGGGCTGCTTTTACTAATTTCCCCGTCTCATAACTTGCTTCTGAGCATACACGTTTTTTACCCCCTCATAAAAGCATACACACAGCCCTTTTTCACAACCAATTAAAAAAATTGCATTTTTCTCATCATGAAAAAACGGTTGTGTGTATGCGGCATAAGCCTCAGCTCTAAAAATGCCCAACAAGACAAATCCCATTCATTTCAATGCCCCCTGTTCACATCTGAGCATTCTGTCACCTAAAGCAAAACACCCCTCGCTCAAAAAAGTGCAGCAACCTATTTTTTTGTCAGATTACAGGTGTTTTTCATTCTTTTACATTGGTGACCTTTTGACCTGTGCAAAAATTGCAGTGAAAATCATGTGACTTTCTGCCTGAAAACAATATGCCCAGGTGTGAACGGAGCCTTAACCATTAAAGAAGGGCCCTTAACTGTGTCAGACCAAACTCACAACAACTATGCTGTTAACAGAGACAAAGTTAGAAATTGAATGCACATTTTCAGGCATTTTATATATGTGCAAAATACTAAACAGGCTGCAAGTGACCCTGTTTCCCCATTCAGCTACTTTATCTCTTTTGCTTCTTAATTTCTGCACTCTGTAGCATTTGCTCTGTACCTCTCCTTCTCACAGTTGTGTCCTCTCTCTTTAAACTCTTTTTCCTTCACTCCTCTTCTCGACCCCACATATTTTGTAAATCACCCTTACTCCTGTCCTCTCCTTATTACTTCACTCATCAGCTTCTTATTAATTTGAACCTCAATGCTAACAAAACCTCCAGGGAACTTGGGCATGCCTTGTAACCCAAATCATATGTATTACCACCCTCATCCTTTTGCTTCTCATAACTTTTGCATATTTATCCCCAAAATCCTGGGCCTCCATCATCTACACTTTGAACACCCCCCCCCCCCCAATCAGCTGGCAGTAGCTGCAATCCACACAATCTAGTTTCTATTTTTTTACTTCCAATAACCAGCTTTCCCTTCTCATGTGCACTTTGGAATGCCTGCTCTGTCTGTATCAAACTCACCTCTGTTCATTACCTTTTTATCACTGACTTTTTTTAACCTACTTGCTGTTGCTGAAACCTGGCTTCAGGTTTCGACCAGCAGTTAAATGGGGGTGGGGGGGGGGGCATACATGATCTTACACATGAGGCCATTGGTACTTGGTGGTGCCGTTCCAGGCTGAGATGTAGAGCCCTATTGGCCCTCAGGATAGGGATGCACTGGGTTAAAAAACTCATCCAGTAAACAATAAACATTTAAACATAAAACCCTGTCTCACCATAACCGAGCCTAGTGTGGCTGTATATATATGAATGTCTCAGTGGGCAGGGCAAAATATATGAGGTGCGTGGCCCAAGGAGCAGCATTGACTGAGGCTTTTATATGTTTACATCTATACTAGGATTGGCTATGTTGAGCAGCAGTTTTATGTTTAAATGATCTCGTACGTGGGCCTTTTGGTGACTCTATATGCCACTGCTTGTGACTGTACATTCTACTAGTGGCTGCAAACATTTATTAATGGCTGTTGGTTAAACATTTTTATTGGATAGATTTATGACATATATAAATAAAATGTCTTTCATACATTTGTAGAATTTTTTCACCAATATTTATTATATCAAATAATATTATCATTATATGGTACTCACATTGTAATAGTTATCATTGGAATCTCTGCATCCACATGACTTAAGTGGAACACACTGGTCACCACTAAGCACATATCCATCATCACAAACACAACCCTCCAAACATGCCGTTGGCTTATCACACACATCAGGGGCAAATATGTTATTGCAGGTGGATGGACAAAGAGATGCACAGTCTGTGTACTTGCTATGTCTTGGACATGAGAGGGCTGGAAAGAAAAAATAAATCGTTTTGCAAAAATTCACATAAATCCATATACATAATATAAAATAAGAAAATCAGGCTATTTGACTTTTAAACCTTTTTAAAACTTTGGCCGCGTACACACGATCAAATCTATCTGCTGGAAACGGTCGGCCCGACCGTCCCAGCAGACAGATTCGACCGTGTGTACGGGCGAGCCGACGGATTTGGCCACCTGACAGATTTCAAGCATGCTTTGAAATCTGTGGGCTGGGAACCCGTCCGCCCGACATGTCTTCTCGTAAATGCGCCGAATAGTTTCGACGCATTCACGGAGGTGTTTTACTTCCTGGTGCGGTGACGTGGCGGCATCAAAATCACTGCCACGTCAGCGCGCCATCTGGCGGCGGGGATTTTGGTTTGATCGTGTGTACACGATCAAACCAATATGTCCCCAGTTGACAGATTTGTTCAAATCGGTCGGGCCGACCGATTTGAACAAATCTGTCTGCTCGTGTGTACGCGGCCTTAAAGATAAATCCACTACTGAGCCCTGTTTACTTTTATTTGGCTTTCAAGACACACAGGTTCCACGTTTCCAATGAACACTTAGGCCCAGATTCACGTAGGGCGGTGTATCTTTAGAGCGGCGTAGCGCATCTCATATACGCTACACCAACATAACTTAGAGAGGCAAGTGCAGTATTTACAAAGCACTTGCTCCGTAAGTTGCGGTGTAGCGTAAATTGGCCGGCGTAAGCCCGCCTAATTCAAAGTAGGAAGGAGGTGGGCGTCATCTATTTAAATTAAGCCAGACCCCATGTGAATGAATGGCGGGTCGAACTGGGCATGCGCGTGCATGCTCAGAATCACGTTGCATATACTCCCTAAGATACATCAGCACAATGCCTACGACGTGAACGTAACCTACGCACTGCCCTATTCACGTAGTACTACGTAAATGGTGTACGCAACGTAAAATTTGAAGTCGTCGTTCCCTGGCCCATACCTTTGCATTAGCTGCGCCTGCTATAGCAGGGGTAACTTTACGCTGGATGTAAGCTGTCAGAGCTGCTGTCTATGTTCCTGTTAGGGCTATTTTTACACGGGGCGGATCAGTAATGATCCACCCTGTGAACCTCCGCTTGCTCACCGGGGGTCGCTCTGTAGATCCCCACTAAACCGGCGGATGACAAGGCGGTCCCCACACACTGTGCAGGGACCGCCCTGTCTTTTCTCTGCTCTCCTCTTTGGGGGATCAGATGAACACGGACTGTCTGTCCGTGTTCACCTGATCCGATCCGCAGACGGATGGAAATATAGGGTTTTCCTCCATCTGCAGAATTGGAGGATTGTGGCACCGGGCGAGATCGGGTGTCAGTGAATGTTCATTTACTGACACCGGCGATCTCATAGGGACCAATGTATGTCTCTTTTTTATTCGTACACGGATGGATGAAAAAGTGTGAAAGGGCCCTTAGGAAGATTAACTCTTATTGTCTTGCTCATCATTATCAACAGGAATAAAATTGAAAAAAAAAAAAATTTGAAATGTGGAACGGGTGTGAAGGAGGAAATTTCCAATGTAGACACTAAAGCCTCGTACACACGATTGGATATCTGATGGAATCTAATCTGATGGATTTTTTTGTCGGATGTCCGATGAAGCTGACTTTCATCAGTCTTGCCTACACACCATCAGTCAAAAATCTGACCTGCCAAAATGCAGTGGCGTAAAACACTATGACATGCTGAGAAAAATGAAGTTTAATGCTTCCGAGCATGCCTTGACTTGATTCTGAGCATGCGTGGATTTTTGACCGATGGAAATCCACACAGACGATCGTTTTTTTTCTATCGGTTTTTATCCATAGGAAAAATTTAAAACTTGTTCTATTTTTTTCACCGTTGGAAAACAAACCGATGGGGCCCACACACGATCGGTTTGTCTGATGAAAATGGTCCATCGGTCTGTTTTCATCTGACAAACCGATCATGTGTACATGGCTTTATTGTACTGTATAAGAATGGATAACCCCCCAAAATGGAAATATATATTTTTTTTACGTCTAGTTTGTTTTTCATTTAAACCCTAAATTCTGGAGTGAGATGGAATTTTGCCCATGCTGCATACTAAACTATGTCCCTGTAAGTTTACAGGGTTAGTTCAACTTTACAGCTTTTTTTTTTAAATGTGAACTGACTACTAACCCCATGTGTGGACAGAGGATTAGTTCACATTTTCTCTGTAAAGGTGAACTAAGACTTTTAAGAAATGTAAACACTTTGCAGTAAAATAATTTCCATTTTTTTCTCCCTTCTTTCTACCTGCTTATTTTCTTAAGAACTTACGGCAGAATGATGGACTTCTCCAGGTAATCTTTGCTCCTTGTGTTCTGCAAGCATCTACATAGGCTTGGAATATAGCACACATTGTAGAAATCATGCCATTATATCTGCACATGTCATACACACAAGACTGAACAAAGAGCTGTGGATCAACTAGTTGATGACAAGGTTTGAATGTGTCTGACAGAAGTGCATTGCACTGACTATCTATAGGTGGTCTCTGAGCTGCAGTACACGGTGGGCTAAGATCCAGTCTATCATCATCCAAGCACCTGCAAAAATAAAATAAAAGTATTTAAAATATTAAAGAACCATCAAAATAGTAGTATATGAGGTTAAAGGTGAGGCTACTACTGTTGACATTATTTCAGTTTCCCTTCTCCCCAAAACTCAATGTCAAAGACAGCTAGCTGTACCTGTCAGTGGGGTATATCTTTTAAAATGATATAGGAATTGTTTTCCATATTTTGTTGATGTGGTAGAATAGTAGTTGTAGCGTTATCTGCTAGCTTCATCTGGATTTCTATTAGTTCTCCCATGTTGATTTAATTATTATTTGTGGTCTGCAATATGTCATTGACCAGAAAACTAACCCCATGTTGCTTTACGTTCTTGTTTTGTATGTACAGTAATCAAGAGCTGTTTCTGGCTCCTACTATTAGGGATAGCACATGTGTTCGAATCCAACTAACCAGTGTTGACAACCTACCAGATTGAAATTTACTGAAACAACACCCAAAATTTACTGGCACAGCCAAGTCTTTACTGGCATTTCCAAAAATTACAAAGATTACAGTTTTAAGTGCAAATGAGAGTATTTAGGCTACAAACAAATACAATATGCAATTAGCTATATGATTTAAGGTAGATAATAAGGCAAAAAACATATTCCTTATTTTATTTTCGATATAGTAAGTAAGTAGCTCAGGGACAGGCCTCAGGAGGGCAAGCAATTAGAATGGGAGGCCACACATAAAATTGACTCTCACAGTGACACTGACAGCAGTGTGCACCAGCATAGATGATGATGAGACCTCAAAGACACAACACGTCCCCTCCTGAGTCACAGTGACAGTCTCTCTCCAAGCCAAGTGGTCCCTCCAGTCCACTGCAATCTAAAAAGCACTATTGGTTCCTTCCCTAGCCTGCCTTGCTCCCATACCGCAGACCCACACACAAGGCTCTGCCAGCTCTGCTTGGCTCCATTGCACCATGACATCACATAATATGCTCAAGCACTGCCTCTGCCAGAGCTGCCCGATCACACTGTAGCAGGCACTTGTATGGTCTCAGCCAGCTCTGGACCAGGCTGGGCATCACATCTATATTTTTTACTGGCAACCTTTTACTTTTACTGGCATTTAATGGTAGGAGATATTTGCCTGTTTTTACTGGCTGCCAGTTAATATACTGACGGTTGGCAACACTGCAACCAACCAACTAACTAAATACCATCTAAATACAAGAGTTGTGTGAATTGTTTTTCTTTGAATCCTGGGGTGCTTTGTATTTTTATTCGATATCTCTAATCAGGTGTAACACCTTTTCTCTGTGCAGGAGTTCACTGGTCTTCTTACTGCCTCCTCCTGCTACTTTTACAAGATAATTCCTGGGTTTACAAAGGTATTTGGTGCACACACAGTGGATTTATATAATATGTGGATATTGAGGAATATACAGTATTTAAATAAAAGTTTTTGTGTATGGCGTTCAGTTCAGAACCTTATCCTCTTAACTCTCAACACGGTAATCCTGATTTAAAATTTAAATTACATTTGTGGCATTACAATTCAATATCAAGATGGTTATTAAATTAGATGAATTAGAATGGTTTTGCATTCTTATTTGGACCAAATTTAATTTAGGGTAAAGTGAGGAAGGTATAAATCCTTCGTCAAGCTTAAATTGTTTACTGTGTCCAACCAGAATATTTTTTTTTTTTCGGATTTCCTGTCCAATTATCACTCTTTTTCTGGGACAGGAAGTGAAGAGATAGCTCGTAAACTGGACACAGTCAGCAATAAAAACCTGGGAAAACTTCTAACTCTTCCACATTATTAAAAAAAAAAAAGTGTATTAAGTACAATCACTACCTTAAGCACATTAAGTAAGGAAAAATCTACCTAGTTGGAAGAAGAAATTAAAAAAAACTTGACATAAGGTTTAACTCTTCCAAACTATAACCATTTTTTTCAAAATCAACTAATTTCTTAGAATTCAAATTACTTTGCATCACTGTCTTCTGTCTTCCAGCTGTTTCCAAATTCAGTTACAGTAGCTGCCTGAAGTAAGTTCGGCATGAGGTATTCATCGTCTTTTTGGTTGTTGAAATTTCCACACATACCACACACCTATAGGAAACAATTAAATACAAATCAGCAATGTTATTATTTTAATAGTGTGATCAGTACAACTCTATTAGACAATAACTGTGCCTTGCTGATATATCTAATAACATACCTCCCAACACGCACGGATTCTGCAGGACTTTCCCGCATAGACACTTTTTTCCCGCAGTCCCGCGATAGAGGAAATTTTCCCGCAGAGGAAGAGGAGCCAAGGTGGTAATAATATATTATTCTGCGCCCCCCCGCTTATCCTCTAATGTCGGTTGGTCGGCGGCACCCCCCCTTTGGTCAACTGAAATGTCGGCCTGTGGTCTCACCCCCCCTCCCGCTCAACAACTTTGATGTCGGGAAAAAATAATTACAATTAATTAAAGACATTTACAGTATGTAGCACCAAACATTCAAGGATCTTACAAAGTAAGGCCCCCATCTCACACACAACTGAACTGAGCATCCAAACACTACAAGGCAGAAGTGCTAACTGCTAAGCCACTAGGCTACCCACTTTTATAACATTTCAGTGATGTTTGTTTAGAGTTATAGATGAGTCTACTTCTGACAATGCAAACAATTGTGTTTTTGTCAAGCCTTCTGCCGGTCAGATATCTGTGGATATTTTTTTGTTTGTTTGTTTAACTATAAAAACATTCTCCTCTCTGCTGTCCTTTGGTCCCCCTATCAGTTTTAGAAGTACCTGGGAAGGAGACAATTATAATTGTCACTGTGCTTTGTTGAAATGTGGTAGGATAATAGACTATATAATCCTAATCTGTTTTATCCAATTACCCATCTTGTATAGTCTTGTAGCAAACTTAGATTTATTTATTTATTTGAGTGTGCAATCGGTATTAGTTACATAAAACAATATTACTGGTTCTCTGGTGACAGTTTTCAGCAGTCATATGTTTTTTTTTTCTTGCTGACATAAATTGGTTGAGGTGTATTACAGTCTGGTGAGAAGAGGTTGGGCAATATGTGTCATATATGCTCTACTGAGAAGTATGGTTAATGGAGAATGTATTATTGACTATTGTTAAAAAAAATATTTATACATGTGCACTAATATGAAGGACAAAAGAAATAAAAAATACATTGACCACTGACCTTTCCAAAGTATGAAGTAGGTATCACAACCTCCAAGTGGTGATTACCATCAAACTTTACTATCATTCCAAAATCAGTGGTCACCACAATATACAGGCCCACATTGGCAATAGAGACCCCTGCCGATTGTCCAGACCACGGTGTTAAGATGAGTGTATCCCCCACCTAATAATAAAGAAAACAGGTGACAGATAATGATACCACAGAACTTCTTGCACTGAATTCATATGCAACTGATTTAGTCATACTTTAAGGTCATCTTGCAAAGGGCTTTCTTCATACTGCAGTAGCTGTAAGCAGCGTGAACAGCATTACACCTACTGTATGCATATACACTATGAAACTTGCAAAAAAAAATAAAAAATGTATGACAATTTAGGCTATATGACAATCACAATAACGTGATATTTTATAAATTTGCCTTGTATTTAGTCTTACCAAAGTTCTCCTATCCCTCTGAAGTGTTATACGGATGCCATAAATGTCAATATAAACTTCTTTGAGATATGTTGCAGCTCGTTGTCCTCGGTCCTCTGTTTTTCCTTTGATAGTGAAAGGGGTGATGCTTCTCTTGTCACAGACATCCACCAGCATGTAAGTACATGTTCCCATAAAAGTGTGCATGACCTTATCAAATGTGTAGAAGTGGGGATCTCCAGAAACAAGACAAGCTGCAATTCCTGCAGTAAAAACAATATTGGGTATTTATACACAACATGGTCAACAATTCACCTGTCATTTGCTGAAAAATATTCTTTGAGCAACATTCACCCTAAGGCCGTGTACACACGATCAGACATGTCCGATGAAACATGTCCGACGGACCGTTTTCATCGGACCACGCTGAAGTGGTCTGTTGGTCTAATGTGCGTACACACCATCGGACCAAAATCCCCTCGGACCAGAACGCGCGGACGTAGAACACAACGACGTGATGAAAAAACGAAGTTCAATGCTTCCAAGCATGCGTCGACTTGATTCTGAGCATGCGCAGGATTTTGGTCTGATGATTTCGTGTACTAACCATTAGTGTTGCTCACGAATATTCGCATTGCGAATATTCGCTACGAATATTGCATATTCGAGTATTCGCGAATAACACGAATATCGCAGCAAATATTCGCTATTTCGAATATTCGTATTTTTTCAATTTTTTTTTTTAGAACAGATCACATCCTAGAGATCCCCATCGACGTCTAAAAGCATTGCTGGTATGATTAGAGACCTTGGGCCGAGTAGCTGCAGCGCTCATTTTATATTGCCGAAAAATCGCAATGCGATTATTCGGCAATAGCGATATCGCGCGATTATTTTGTATTGTAATATATCACGAATATTCTGAGCCAATCAGAGTGCTCCATTCCGCATTTCTCGAAATTTCGCGATTATTTTGTATTGTAATATATCACGAATATTCTGAGCCAATCAGAGTGCTCCATTCCGCATTTCTCGAAATTTCGCAATTATTTTATATTGTAATATATCACGAATATTCTGAGCCAATCAGAGTGCTCCATTCCGCATTTCTCGAATATTCGCAATTATTTTATATTGTAATATATCACGAATATTCTGAGCCAATCAGAGTGCTCCATTCCGCATTTCTCGAATATTCGCAATTATTTTATATTGTAATATATCACGAATATTCTGAGCCAATCAGAGTGCTCCTTCTGCATTTCTCGAATATTCGCAATTATTGTGTATTGTAATATATCACAAATATTCTGAGCCAATCAGAGTGCTCTTTCCGCATTTGCAGAATATTCGCAATTATTGTGTATTGTAATATATCACGAATATTCTGAGCCAATCAGAGTGCTCCTTCCGCATTTCTCGAATATTCGCAATTATTTTGTATTGTAAAATATCACGAATATTCTGAGCCAATCAGAGTGCTCCATTCCGCATTTCTCGAAATTTCGCAATTCGCGTTCGCATTCGCATTCGCAATAGCGAAAATTCGCAATCATTTCATTTCCAAAAAATATCACGAATATTCGTATTTAGCGAATATATCTCGAATATTCGACTATATATTCGAGATATATCGCAAAATCGAATATGGCATATTCTGCTCAACACTACTAACCATCGAACCTGTCCGACGGACAGGTTTCCAGCGGACAGGTTTCAAAGCATGTTTTGAAACTTTTGTCCGCTGGAAAATGGTCCATACACACGATCGAACATATCCGCTGAAACTGGTCTGCGGACCAGTTTCAGCGGACATGTTCAATCGTGTGTACGCGGTCTAATACTAAAGGAAAATTAGAGGACATTCACACAATGCACTGCATTGAGAGTCCAAGTTGGAGAATCGCTCTCCTTGGTGTACACTCATGTGGGCGTGCTTCCGAGTCCCATATCTGTGTCATTTACACAGAATGCAGGACTTGGCCCCGCCCCCCGGTGCTGCATCATTGGATTTGATTGACAGCAGTGGGAGCCAATGGCTGCGCTGCTATCAATCTATCCAATCAGTACACAAGACACCAGATAGAGCTGATATGCTCGTTCCCAGCTTAAGAATGACAGCTTTCAAGTAAGTAAAACAGGGGGGCTGCAGCATCACAGAAGGTTTTTGACCTTAATGCATAGAATGCATTAAGGTGAATAACCATGAGGGTTCACAACCCCTTTAATCTAACACAGGGGATTCTGGGAATAAAACAAAGTGGTTTTTCAACTACTTAAATGCTTAACTCCTCTCTAGGTTAAACTGTTATCTCTCAACTTGCCTTTGTATAATTGATTATTACTTCTAACCCTGTGTTTAATGTGATCATTTATTATTTAATCGCTGACAGAATATATGTGGGTAAAATATCAAACCCACACAATCCCAAGGTCCCATCTGAAATGCGCTCTCTCGCTGTCTCCTCCTTTTTCTCTCTCTCACTATATATATATATATATATATATATATATATATATATATATATATATATATTAGATAGATATTAGATATTAGTCAATAGAATACAAACCAGAGGCATGGCAGCCTAGCACTCCATCCTCCACCCTGCATTGATCTTGTGATCCACATTGCCATTCTTCGCATGCGATGGTGTTATTGCTATTGCATGTACAGCGCTGGGTGCAGTTTTCATAAGTGAACCAACTTTCACCAAGCTGAAAGCAAAAAGAAAGCAAGTGATTATTAAAAATATATATATATTTTCCATTTTGTTTGCAAAAACACTGCAGTTTGTCAAACAAATATGCCAAATCTGACAAATAAAAAAATTGTTCTCAGAAAACGTTACTTTCGATTTTCTGAAACCTTATCGTTATTTTTTGGACATTGCAAAACTTATCATCAGTTCTTTAGTTCTAACAATTTTAAGGTATGATTGATTTTTAAGCTTACGTGGGTGAAGGAAATGCAGGCTCACATGTGCTAAGGACCTCAGCAAGGCACATAAAGATGGTAAGAAGTAGATACTAATTTGTTTATTTTAAAAGGGTAAAAATGAAATAATACAAAGTTTCAGAGAGTTTCAGTTCCTTTTACAGGGATTCCATAACCTACAGTATTTGTTTTTGTCCTCATAAACCTACTTGCTGCCAATTAGCAGTCAGCCAATGCAGATGAGTAAATGGTAGCTATAGAGGTGAATCTAATGTCAATAGTGCATGTTCTATCTAGCCTTATAAACACACAGTGGTGACTATTTTGTATATGACTTAATTTAGATTTTTCCAGGGATTGAGCGACTAATCAATAATTAGCTTTATGCCTTATCGATAATTACATTTTCACTAAGTTAAAACATAAAAATTAAACACTATTACTTATAACTAGAAAATGCATTTCCTGCAGAAAATGCGTGGGAATGCTGAAAAGCTGAATTGCTAAAGTTAACTGGATGAATAGCTTAAATCCGTAAGAAAAAGTAGGAAAAGCTTTTTTTTTTAAAAGCTGACACTAAACTGAATTGTTGGCTTTAAAAGTTTGCAAAGAACAAGCCCAATACACACTCTGTTTAATCGATAAAATTTACTGAAATGATCACTAAACTTAAACAGCTTTTTCACAAAAACTGTAAGGCCCCTTTCACAATGGGGAGTTTTTCGAGCGTTATTCAAGCAATTTTCGAGCGTTATTACAACGTTATTCGAGCGTTTTTCAAGCATTATTACAGCGTTATTACAGCATTATTAAAGCGTTATTCAAGCGAAGCCTCATCTGCAATCCCAATGTGTTGGTAAAGCACCGCTAAGACCACTAAGACCCTAACGTTTTAGGGCGTTTTTGCAGTGCCTCAGTGTGAAAGGGTAAGGCGTTTTTACAGCGCTTTTCAATTCATTTCAATGGAGAGGGGCGTTTTTAGAGCTTTTTTTCAGCGCCCAAAAGATTCTCCAAAGATGCTGCTTGCAGGACTCAGTGTGAAAGAGTCCATTGAGATGCATTGAGAGTGTTTCATGAGCGTTTTAGCGTTTAGCATTTTAGGAGCGCTATTTTTAACGCTAAAACGATGTAAAAACGCTTAAACTCTGAAAAGATATAGCCAGATAGCTGAATATTTTGTGAACATTTTAAAGTTTGTTTGCTGTCTGTAGGTGAAAATATGAAGGAGCTTAAAACTTTTGGGAGTGGAAGAAGATTTTAGGGATTTGAAGCATGCTCTCATTGACTTCAATGTTTAAAAAAATTGTTAAAAAGCTTAATATTTTAAAAAGTACAAAAAAAAATTGAAGAAGTCCCATCATTAGCTGAGCATTTTAAAAGTTTAATGGTTTTAAAAGCTGAAAGTATGCAGAAGTTACGCAGAGCCAAAAAACGTACAGAATAAAATTAACATTAAAAGTAAGAGGAAGAATAAAAATACTAACAATACTGGGAATGCTTGGAGAGCATTTCCACTAATTGACATTCAGTTCTGCTGTTTGGACTCAATGATAACCTGGGAGCTGAACTTGAGTTTGCTGTTATTTTTTCTTACATATTTATACTGAAATAAGTTATAGGCCAGAAAACTACAGAAACAGCTTTTCTAAAATGGAAACAAATTTGTCAATTTGTTGTAAACATATATTTTTTTTTTAAATGGAACAGAATAGGAAGAAAACAAAGAGAAAATTAACCATTTTGGTTATTTTGTAAAAAATAAAAAAAATAAAGTGCTTAAGTGGTCACAAGAGAGTCATATAAAGAGTTGAAAAATACTTTACCTGGTAAGAGTTGTTATGTTCATCAGTGCAGCCACATTCACTCTGTGTGACACATTTGTCTCCACTGAGGACATAGCTGTCATTACAGAAACAGCCTTCTACTGACTCTGACTTGCATGATGCTACCGCAACACTGTTGAAGCAAGTGGATGGACACGTGGTACCACAACTCTTATAATAACTCCTTGCAGGACATGAAAGAGCTGAAAGTTTAAAAATGGCTTGTGAGATATTGACACTTTAGCAAAGAACAATCCAACATTCATATTCATTTAAGGATGAGTTGCAGATGAGCAGTGCACTGTGCCAGTTGGGAGAAATTAGGTTTCTAGTGGTGTAAGACTTCATGCATGAGTATTATATAACCCCCTTGTTATATACTGTATATATATATAGATATATCTATATCTATATATATAAGATAGGATGTGATACCAATCAAATTCTGTATTCATCTTACAATAAAGACAAACTGTAACACACAGTGTTCAGCAATAAGCAAGCAACAGTTTTGAGTGTGCCAGCTCTTTCTCATGCTTTAAAAGTAGAGGCTTGCGAAAGAGTAGGAGAACTCAAAACGATTGTATTGATATTACAAGCAAATTGTTGGTACTATATCACATCCCATCTATTTGGTATAATGCAATGTTTCTTAGGCTGCTTTCACACTGAGGCGCTTTGCAGGCGCTATTGCACTAAAAATAGCGCCTGCAATGTGCCCTGAAAGAGCCGCTCCTTTCTATCCAGTGTGAAAGCCTGAGAGCTTTCACACTGAAGTGTTGCGCTGGCGGGACGCTAAAAAAATTCCTGTCAGCCACATCTTTGAACCGCAGTAGGAGCGGTTAAAATACCACCCCTATAGCGCCCCTGCCCATTAAAATCAAGGGTAGCGCCTCCAAACCTTCCGCAAAATGCCGCAAAGCAGATTTATTCCTGTGACCTCATGTATGACATCTTGGATTTTTCCATATACCTAATTTGACTCCCTGTAATAGGGGTCAATTACGTCTGGTGAGTGCATTGTGTGCCTGCATGCGGGTGGAGAGGAACCTTTCTTATACTCACTAAGGACATTATTAACGGACTTCACGATTTGTATGCATTTTTTATAATTCAAATGAAGATTTGTTTATTCATTGCAGTTCATGATATAAGCCCACAGTGTCTTTGTTTCTTTTTACGTTTTAGGTGTTTTTTACACTTTACAACACGCAACTCTTAAAGGGGTTGTAAATGTACAATTTTTTCCTAAATAGCTTCCTTTACCTTAGTGCAGTCCTCCTTCACTTACCTCATCCTTCCATTTAACTTTTAAATGTCCTTATTTCTTCTGAGAAATCCTCACTTTCTGTTCTTCTCTCTGTAACTCCACATAGTAATGCAAGGCTTTCTCCCTGGTGTGGAATGTCGTGCTTGCCCCATCCCTTGGACTACTAGAGAGTCAGGATGCTCACTAACACACAGCTCCTTTCTCTATCTGCAATGTAGAGCATCCTGACTCTCCAGTAGTCCAAGGGAGGGGGAAAGCACGACACTCTACACCAGGGAAAAAGCCTTGCATTACTGTGTGGAGTTACAAACAGAAGAACAGGAAAAGGGGATTTCTCAGAAGAAATAAGGACATTTAAAAGCAAAATCGAAGGATGAGGTAAGTGAAGGAGGACTACACTAAGGTAAAGGAAGCTATTTAGGGAAAAAAAATTGTGGGCCAGATTCTCATACAAATTCGCCGGCGTAGCGTAACGCATTTACACTACGCCGCCGCATCGTACTAGAGCAAGTGCCGTATTCTCTAAGCATTTGCTCCGTAGTTTGCGTTGGCGTAGCGAAAATGGCCCAGTGTAAGACCGCGTAATTCAAAGGGGGCGGCTTCTATTTAAATGAAGAGCGCCCCTACGTCGAACGAACTGCACATGCGCCGGCCGGGGAAAAAAAACAGTGCGCATGCTCCAGCTCACGTCGGAAAGCGTCGTTGAAACCGACGTCAAAAGGACGTGATCCTCACCATGCAATGCCCTATTCGCGAACGAGTTAGTAAAACGGCGTAAGCGACGGAAAAAGCCGACGCTGACCCGACACCATACCTAACATGGCATCTGACGGTACTTCATAAGGTTACTCCTCATAGAAGCAGGGCTAACGTTGCGTGAATGAAAACGACGTACGCGACGACGGTGCGGCGTAAAAGCGATCGGGAATCGGCGTATTAGCCTCATTTGCATAGGCAAATGAGAAAACAACGTAAAGGCCACCTAGTGGCCGGAGTTGTCATTACAATTACGATCCGCAAGTGTAATTGTATTACACTTGTCGGATGTTCAAGCGTATCTATGCCAAAGTGATGCTAAGAATCACTCGCATAAATACGAGCCAAAAAAAACGGCGATACGACGGGGTATCTGAGATACTCCGTCATAGCACCTCTGAGAATCTGGCCCTGTACCTTTACAACCCCATTAACCACTTGACTACTGGGCACTTAAACCCACTTAATAACCAGACCAATTTTCAGCTTTCGGTGCTCTCACATTTTGAATGACAATAACTCAGTCATACAACACTGCAACCAAATGAAATTTTTGTCCTTTTTTTCCCACAAATAGAGCTTTCTTTTGGTGGTATTTTATCACCTCTGCGCTTTTTATTTTTTTCACTATAAATGAAAAAAGAACGAAAATTTTGTAAAAAAATGAATTTTTCTTCATTTATATTATAACATTTTGCAAAAAAGTAATTTTTCTTCATAAACTTGGCCTAAAATGTATACTGCTACATATCTTTGGTAACAAAACAAAAAAAAATTAGATATTATTTAGTCTGGGTGAAAGTTATAGGGTCTACAAGCTATGGTACCAATTACTGAAAATTGATCAATTTGATCACATCTGATGTACTGACAGCCTCTCTCATTTCTTGAGACCCTAACATGCCAGAAAAGTACAAATACCCCCCAAATGACCCCTTTTTGGAAAGAAGACATTCCAAGGTATTTAGAAAGAGGCATTGTGAGTTTTTTGAAGTTGTCATTTTTCCCACAATTCTTTGCAAAATCAAGATTTTTTTTCATTTTTATTTTCTTTCCACAAAATTTTCATATTAGCGGGTTATTTCTCACACACAGCATATGCATACCACAAATTACACCCCAAAACACATTCTGCTATTCCTCCCGAGTAGGGCGATACCACATGTGTAAGACTTTTACACAGCATGGCCACATACAGAGGCCCAACATGCAGGGAGCACCATCAGGCGTTCTGGAACACCCAGACCAATTCTGACATTTCTCTCCTACATGTAAAAATCAACACTTATTTGCTAGAAAATTACATAGAACCCCAAAACATTATATATGCTTTTTTAGCAAAGACCCTAGAGAATACAATGGCGGTTGTTGCAACTTTATCATTGTATTGTACTTATCGCGCATGGTATTTGCACAGCAATTTTTCGAACACATTTTTTTTGGAAATAAAACAGTTTTGTGCTTTTAAAAAAAAAAAAACATTAAATTTAGCCCAATGTTTTTGCATAATATGAAAGATGAAGTTACGCCGAGTAAATAGATACCCAACATGTCACCCTTCAATATTGCACACGCTCGTGGAATGGCGCCAAACTTTGCGACTTAAAAATCCCCATAGGTGACGCTTTAAATATTTTTACTGGTTACATCATTTTAGTTGGAGAAGAGGTCTAGGGCCAAAATGATTGCTCTCGCTCTAACGTTCGCAGCGATACCTCACATGTGTGGTTTGAACTCCGTTTTCATATGTGGGCGGGACTTGCGTATGCGTTCGCTTCTGCATGCGAGCTCACGGGGACAGGGGCGATGTATGCCCAGAGTATTGCAGAGTATGCCCAGAGTATTGCAGAATATGCCCAGAGTATTGCAGAGTATGCCCAGAGTATTGCAGAGTATGCCCAGAGTATTGCAGAGTATGCCCAGAGTATTGCAGAGTATGCCCAGAGTATTGCAGAGTATGCCCAGAGTATTATTGCAGAGTATTGCAGAGTATGCCCAGAGTATTGCAGAGTATGCCCAGAGTATTGCTGAGTATGCCCAGAGTATTGCGGAGTATGCCCAGAGTATTGCAGAGTATGCCCAGAGTATTGCAGAGTATGCCCAGAGTATTGCGGAGTATGCCCAGAGTATTGCGGAGTATGCCCAGAGTATTGCGGAGTATGCCCAGAGTTTTGCGGAGTATGCCCAGAGTATTGCGGAGTTTGCCCAGAGTATTGCGGAGTATGCCCAGAGTATTGCGGAGTATGCCCAGAGTATTGCGGAGTATTGCGGAGTATGCCCAGAGTATGCCCAGAGTATTGCGGAGTATGCCCAGAGTATTGCGGAGTATGCCCAGAGTATTGCCATAGTATTGCCCCCCCAGAGTATCGCCCCCCCCCCCCAGAGTATTGCCCCCCCCCAGAGTATTGCCCCCCCCCCAGAGTATTGCCCCCCCATCAAATGACGCCGGTCTGTTTACATCTGATCGCGCCGTCATTGGACGGCGCGATCACGTGGTAAACCGCCGCTATCAGCGGCGATTTACCGTGATCCGTGATCTGCCAGGTCCTCTGGACCCGGCGGTCACGGACATTCCCGGGTGCGCGCCCCAGGGGGCGCGCGGGAGCGCGACTCTGGAATCACGTTATATAACGTGATCCCAGAGTTAAGCAACCACCTTGCCGCCGTTATTTTTCGGCAGGTGGTTGCTAAGTGGTTAATTGTAGTTTATTTGTTTTTTGGTCATTAATTTGCACGGGTTTGAAACCTATTGGCGCTTATATTTTCTTTTAATGCTTTAGGCAACGTTACGTTAGCCCTTGTTCTTGTGCTTAGTGCTTTTTGTGCGATTTTGATCCATAAGGACAGTATAAAGTTATAATCCTGTAATGGCTGTAATGTACTCCCTGTTGTTCTGATAATATGCAAGTATGCACAGAGTGGAATTCCTGAGAACATGGTGAGCCACCACTGATTACTAAAGAGAATTGTTATCCGATCACATTTTTATGTCATACACCAATGTCACCTCACATTATATGAAATGTCTTCCTGCTGATCTAAAATAAAAATTTGGAGGGTTCCACAAAGTTTCTCCATTATGTCCTGAAAATGTTAAATGTATATATAACTACAGGCAAAGAAGCCACTAAGGCTGCGTACACACGATCAAATCTGTCTGCTGGAAAGGGTCTGCCAGACCGTTTCAGCAGACAGATTTGATTGCGTGTACGGGCAAACAGACGGATTTGGCCAGCCGACAGATTTCAAAGCATGCTTTGAAATCTGTCGGCTGGGAATCCGTCCGCCCGACATGTCTGCTGGTTAGTACGCTACTCAGCAGACATATCTGCTCGCACATGCGTCGAAAGGATTTGACGCAAGCGCAGATTTTTTTTACTCCCGGGTGCGGTGACGTGGCAGCGTCAACGTCACCGCCACGTCACCGCCGCGTCAGCGCGCTGTCTGCCGGCGGGGATTTTGGTTTGATCGTGTGTACACGATCAAACCAATACATCCCAGCAGACAGATCTGTTCAAATCGGTCTGTCCGACCGATTTGAACAGATGTATTTGCTTGTGTGTACGAGGCCTAAGAGTGATACGAGCTAACTAGCACAAGAAAGGCATCACAAATCAAAGATATACTTTATACAGCACTCCAATCTTTTTCAGATAAAATTGCTCTAACATGTACAGTAATGCAGGTGCCTATGTTGGGATATTTTGAACTAGATTTTGAGAAGTAAGGATTTTTGGGAAGGATTAATGTGATTTTTGCTACAGTGCATGATACATATGAACTTTAAATTGGATGAAAACCCAATATGTGAAATTTGAGCTGGGCACATATATCTGGAGTATTTTGTTAGCTCTCTTCAAAGAGCTAAGTCCCGTAGCTCTCTCCTGAACCGTTCCTCTGTTATCAACCTGATAACTCCTGACAAATTCTTGGACACATCAGATAAAAGCAGCCTGAAATTTCTGTCCGGGGAGGTTGCTATAAATAGATTAGCAGGCAGCTGGCCCTGTTACATAACACCACTGAGAGTCTCTGCCTATGATGAGAGTGGGGTGTGTGCCTTTCAGCAATTTTAGCTGTATGCCTAGACATCACACTCTGTGTTAAACAGAAAGAGAAAATTTCCTAACACAATCTTAACTTTCTAAACAGTATATAAATGTGAAGACAGTAGATATACATGTAAAATGTATGTAGGGAGATTTGGTTCATCCCTGTGTATCATCCGAGGCTGTTCAGCTCACTGGGTGTATGAAGGGTTTACATCCACTTTAAAGCTTATTTATAAATACCTACATTAGCATAAAAACATTCATTATTTTGTTATACAGTGCAAAGCATTACTTACGACAGAAAGTGTCTGATCTCCATTCTACACACACTCCGGCATCTGAACACTGTTGGGCATATGCCTGCACAGCATAGCAGAGCGAAGTTGACTCGCCCTGAGTAAAGCACATATCCAGCACACAATTTTCAAAGAAGTTATCAGGATTTACTAGAGCGTGACAGTCCTTGAAGATACCTAAAGAAAAAAAAGTGTCCATGACTGTTAATTTTCTTTCATCACTATTCAATATTTAACATTATAAGTCCACAAGTTTAAAGCTTAACTTCAGACAGATATAAAGACACAAATGCAGCTCTGTAACTATGGATGCATCATTAATTTTATTTTTTAATGCAGGTATTATACAAATTTTGGCATGGTGTCAGACATTTGTAGTCTACTGTACAGCAAAGCTTTGACAGGGGGAGGAAGAAGAAGCACAAGAAGAGTGAACAGAGTGACAGTTAGTCAAGCTCATCATAATGCTGCTTTTGACTTTAATTGTCCAGTCAAAAGGTTGGGGTCGTGGAGAAGACATAAGTAAAAGTCTCCTACCATGTTAGATAGCATGCGCTGTGTGGCAGAATTGTTTATATTCCAGGACTGGATGAACAAAAATACAAACTCTTTTGACAGTTTGAACAGCTTTCATCTACTTATCTCATGTGTTTATTTGGTTATTTGTCTGGAGCTCAGCTTTAAGCAATGTATGTGTTACCTAATGGATCAGTTATAATGCCGCAAGCTGTAGTCTTGCTGTACTCCTGCTCATCACTTGAACTACAACTTTCTAGTTCTTCACTTCCACACCTTTAAGAAACAGCAATTAGTAGTGAATGTGCACGTATATTCAATAAACAGAAATACAAACATACTGTATTGCATTAGTAACTAGTGAATGATACTTTATACTATTAATCCTAGGATATTATTCACCATTGGCGACATCCCCTTTGGCATTAGAAATTGACCAGGTTTCAAAACATCAAAATGTATTGCATACTTTATACATAGTGTATGTATTGTATTTTTGTACAACTTTACTTAGTCGGTTTACTTAAAATGGACTGCTGTGTATTTCTGCATGTTTGAAACTCTCTGCCTTTTTTTTTATTCAGTTTGCATTTTAAAGAGTTTAAATACCCGAAACAATACTTGTTAAAAATTCAAGGAAACATGAATGAATGCACATATTGTGGAAAATTATTGCACCTATAATTCATATAATGTGATATATGAAAATGTTGGAACTATGTGAGCAAATGTACATTTTAACACTTACAATTCACCATCTTGTGAAACTATCCAGCTGTCTCCCAATTCTCTGGAATCAATGGCAATGCTGCCATCTGGCTTCATGTTATCATCTGGCGCTATGCCATTGTAGTTCCCTGAATGACATTACAATGATTATTTAAGATATGAGTCATCATATAGATTGGGTCTTGTAAATCTTTAAAATAGATTACCTTAACACAATCATGGGACTTACCACACAATCCACATAAATGATTTTTGAAAGCTGATGGCAGGGAAATGTCAACATAGTGGTTACCATCAAATCTCACTTGTAGCCCGAAATCTGTTGCCAAAATCAAATAATTGCCACTAAGATGGACTCTGAGTCTACTATCATTGGGGGTTGGCACATTTGTTCTCTTCTCATTTACCTGGAATTACACATTTTAAAAGTTTTCATTGTGCTGTTTTGGATCTGTAAATTTTTGTTTTTATTTCTAACCATTTACAAGACATTGCTTAGATGATGTAGGCAGTGCAATACATAGCCATGTGTTAGAAAAAATGATGCCCCAATCTAATTAGTTTCTTTGGGATGCTTCACATTATCAATGTTTGCTATATAATTATTTTAAAAAGTGGCAAAGCCACCCACACATTGTAGCAACATAGGCAAAATGTTAGGGTGATGACTTACTGTATGTGTAAATAATAGTCAACTAGGTAATCTTTTTGAATTAATTTCTTTCGTTGGCATTCATGTGGGGTGAAAAATGCTTACATTAACATAGAATTTGCACAAGGTATGTACATGGTCTGCGAACTCTGCACTTTCTAAATTGTTCTCAGTGTCTTCGTTATTTGTGATGCTACCTTACTCTGTTAGGAGGCTGTTGAAGCTCTCCATTGGTCAGTGGCATGTTGGGGAGCATGCTGAAGCTCTGATTTTGGAAGTGGGTGGCAGGTTTGCTCCCTTGTTTTGACACAGTCTTGTATCGATCTTCATACTACATTGCACACTATCTGCAGCACTGCAGCCTGATTCAGGACAATTATCTGTAAGCTGCAGAGGGAACCAAGGCACTGCCACATTGCACCTACTGTCACCAT
Organism: Rana kukunoris; assembly: GCA_029574335.1. NCBI lineage: Eukaryota > Metazoa > Chordata > Amphibia > Anura > Ranidae > Rana > Rana kukunoris. Next base: position 215,893,416 of record CM056052.1, read on the forward strand.
CCCATTGCTATATACAGTGCCTTAAAAAAGTATTTATACTGAGATAAAATTACACACAGGTGGACTCTATTTAATAATTATGTGACTTCTGAAGGTAATTGGTTCTACTAGATTTTAGTTAGGGGTATCAGAGTAACGGAGGTTGAATACAAATGCATGCCACATTTTTACATATTTATTTGTAACAAATTCTGAAAACCAAGTTTCATTTTCCTTTCACATCACAATTATACACCACTTTGTGTTGGTCTAAAATCCCAATAAAATACATTTACGTTTTGGTTTTAACATAACAAAATTTGGAAAATTTCAAGGGGTACGAATACTTTTTCAAGGCAGTGTATTAATGGCTGTAAGAGATAATATTTCCTAAACCCAATGATGACAATTGCTACTACTCATATTTTATATTCAGTTATAGTATATCATTAACTTTATATGTTTAATACACCACTTACATTTAGTTTTTTATTCTTCAATAGTGTGAAGTTAGTGTTGTACACTTCTACATGCACAGACTGAACATATGAGACTTTGGTGTTGGAGCCCCGATGTTCATTTGTAGTGTAGACATGGAAATTGGGGAGTCCACTTGTCAATGCATCACAAAGTTTAGTGAGAGTGTAACTGCAGTTGCCCATATAATGGTGTACTCTGCCATCAAAAGTGTTGTAGTGAGGATCACCTGATGCACTGCAGATTCCAGTAGCTAAATAAAGAAACACAAAAGAATGAATAAGCCAGGACAAAACAAATGGTCAGCTTGACCTTATAGCTCATATATCTGTTTTCATAAATAACAATCCAGAGTTACAATAGTTATTATACCTGACCTATAAATGTAAACATACAAGCTACCATATGTTTTTGCTATATGTTAATTAGATTCTTGTTCTGTCATTTAAAGCCGTTAGGGGGCACCTTACTGGGAACACCGTGCGCGTGCCCGGCGGCTGTGATGTCTGCCGGGCACTCGTGATTGCCCAGTAAGCAGGGACGTGGAGCTCTGTGTGTAAACACAGAGCTCCACGTCCTGTCAGGGAGAGAGGAGACCGATATGTGTCCCTTGTACATATAGGGACACAATCGGTTACCTCCCCAGTCACCCCCTTCCCCTACAGTTAGAACACTACTTAGGACACACATTTAACCCCTTCCCCGCCCCCTAGTGGTTAACCCCTTCACTGCCAGTCACATTTATACAGTAATCAATGCATATTTACAGCATTGTTCACTGTATAAATGTGAATGGTCCCAAAAATGTGTCAAAAGTGTCCGATGTGTCCACTATAATGTCACAATCCTGAAAAAAAAATGCAGATCGCCGCCATTCCTAGTAAAAAAATCATAAAAAAATCATAATTATGTCCCCTATTTTGTAGGCAATATAACTTTTGCGCAAACCAGTCACTATACGGTTATTGCAATTTTATTTTTAATTTTTTAGAGGAATACGTATCGGCCTAAACTGAGATAAATGTATTTTTTTTTTTTTTTAAATAGGATATTTATTATAGCAAAAAGCAAAAAATAACGCTCTTTTTTTGTTTATAGCCCAAAAAATAAAAACCGCACGGGCGATCAAATACCACCAAAAGAAACCCCTTATTGTGGGGAAAAAAGGACGCCAATTTTGTTTGGGAGCCACGTCGCACGACAGCGCAATTGCCGGTTAAAGCGACGCGGTGCCGGAAGCTAAAATTTTGTCTGGAGAGGAAGGGGGTGTAGGTGCACAGTAGGCAAGTGGTTAAGCAATTGTTAAATTTTTTTTTATCATATTTCCAAATTCAATTCAAAATTATAAAAATTTGTTTTCAGGGGTGCTTTCATCAGGATTGCATTCCTCAGGGGTGTTTAAGGTGTTTCACAATCCCGGCAACACCCCTGGTGGATCATAATATACCTTAGCCTTAGTGGATCATTTAACAACAGCTATCTTATTGGTATTATTACAATATTACTATACTATTTATATAGTGCCCACAGTTTGCACAGCAGTTTACAATATAGAGGGGGACAGTACAATTACAATACAGTTCAATACAGAAGGAATAAGAAGGTAAATTCAGGATATGGAGCTTATTCATTTAATACAACCTTGCCGGCCAAAATTGGTAGGTACAAAGTAAATAAAAAGAAAATGAATTCATGCTCAATGTCATGCTTATGCAGTATGCTTACCTCCTCCATATGTCTTGCTTTAGAGGGCAGCCACTCTCATATGGCTGTTTAAGTAATCTCTCCTCTAAGCATAGCCCCACCCCAGGCCCTATCAGGGAACACTATATTAACCTGAGCACTGCAAGCCAGCTGTGCTGATCAACGTTGTTTGTTTAGTTATTGTGTGTTTGGGTTCCTGCTTGTCGTGTGCTTCATCTGTCTCTGGTTTACCGATCTTGGCTTGTTCTCAACAATCCCTGTCTGCTTGTGTCCTTGACCTTTGGCATGTCCTATGTTTATCCTTGTCTGCTAGTTGCCCCGACCTTTGGCTTATCCCCTTACTATCTCTATATCCTGAGCTGCTGCTTCCCCCTATCTCTATAGCCTACTGTGAGCGTGAGCTGGGGGACTCTGGGGGCTGTGACCTAGATCCATTTGCAGCCCAGTCCATCCTCACTGTTAGAGGCTCTGGTGAACACCTGCTGGATCTTAGACTCTGCGCCCTTGGGAATCTTAGGCCCTAGCTCCCTGTGGGATCCATGTTAGTGCTCCAGTGACTTGCCTTTCTTAGCCACCCAGTGTTCCGTCCACAGCACTCAGCCGTAGGGTCCACTACTTTCGCGGTGCACTCCTGACCCCAACGGTGTGCATCAGGTGACCTGACACTCAACAGCTTCAAATTAGAAGCAAATTTGGAACTTTTTAGATTTTAACCACTTGCTTACTGGGCACATATACCCCCTTCCTGCCCAGACGAAATTTCAGCTTTCAGCACTACGTCGCTTTAAATTAAAATTGCGCGGTCGTGCAACGTGCCTTACAAACAAAATTGACGTCCTTTTTTTCCCCACAAATAGAGCTTTCTTTTGGTGGTATTTGATCGCCTCTGCGTTTTTTTTCCCGCTATAAACAAAAAATAGCGACAATTTTGAAAAAAAACACAGAATATTTTTTACTTTTTGCTATAATAAAAATCCAATTTAAAAAAAAATATATATTTTTTTTTCTCAGTTTAGGCCGATATGTATTCTACATATTTTTGGTAAAAAAAACAATCGCAATAAGCGTATAGTAATTGGTTTGCGCAAAGGTTATAGTGGCTAGGAAATAAGGGATAGAATTCTGACAATTTTTTTTTTACTAGTAATACGGCGATCTGCGAATCTTGTCAGGACTGCGATATTGCGACGGACACATCGGACACTTTTGACACATTTTTGGGACCATTCACACTTATACAGCGATCAGTGCTATAAAAACACACTAATTACTGTATAAATGTGACTGGCAGTGAAGGGGTTAACACTAGGGGGTGAGGAAGGGGTTAAATGTGAGTCCTGGGTGTGTTCTAACTGTGTGGGGGGAGGGGGGTGACTGGGGGAGGTGACCGATTGTGTCCCTGCATCTGTCTCCTCTCACTGACAGGACGTGGAGCTCTGTGTTTACACACAGAGCTCCACGTCCCTGCTCTAAAACTGCCGATCAACGGGTACCTGGCGGACATCGCGACCACCAGGCACGCGCATCGGCATCTCGGGGATGCACCGGGTGCGCCCCCCAGTGGCCGGAGAAAACGATGACGTTCAGTTCCCCTAAGCTGCCGTCAATTGACGATATGCGGGGCCGCAAGTGGTTAACCCAGTAATCAGGGCAAGTAAATGCACTTGCTATAAACTACATTAAATATTTATTTTATTACATTCATGCTTATTTAACTAAGCTTTAGAAACATTCAGAGGCATTATGATTATTAGTATTTAAGGTACTTATATAGTGCTGTCAATTTACACAGCGCTTTACATATAATTATCATTTATTATTATTAGCATTATCAATCATAACTTAACCAAGTGAAATGGCACACATGTCATTTTAATTCTGACTTACTTGTAACTTCTGCTGCTTTTGTTGTAGTCATAGTAGTAGTAGTAGTAGTAGTGCTACCTATAGTAGTTGTTGTTGGTGTTGTAGTTCTAGTTGTAGAAGTTGAAGGTGTTGTGGTAGAAATAATGGGTAATGCTGTAGAGCTTGAATCTAAAGAGAAAAATATATTCTTGTTGGAAGTAAAGAATTTACAAAGTGATTCATTAGAGATTGTCAGAGGAACCCAATCACCAAACAGCTGATTGCAATAAGATAAACCTAGTTGTTTGGAGCATTAGAGGAAAAGTGATACTGATCATTTGAGATTTTAATTTCACAGTCAACAGTTTTGAAAACTACAAGTCATATTAAATAGATAGTGATTGTATTTTACTATATGATCCCTCAGACTATGGATGGAGGTCTCACATGAAGGGACATTAGGAATTATATAATGTGTGAACATTCAATACCTGGTTGTGGATTTGTTGATGGAGTAGAAGTTGCAGATGGAGTTGTGGATGGTCTGCTTGGACCTATGAGAAATTGTAAGTCAGTTTTTAGCTTAAACAATTACATATTTTTTTTTTTTTTTTTTAGGTGGTTAAACACAAAACATTTAGATCTTACTAATAGTATTTCTAATTACTTACTTGTAACTTCTGCTGTTTTCGTTGTAGTCATAGTAGTAGCAGTACTATCTACAGTGGTTGTTGTAGGTGTTGCAGTTCTAGTTGTAGAAGTTGAAGGTGCTGTGGTAGAAATAATGGGTAATGCTGTAGTGCTTGAATCTGAAGAGAAAAATATATTCTTGTTGGAAGTAAAGAACTTACAAAGTAAATCATTTGAGATTGCCAGAGGAACTCAATCACCAAACAGCTGATTGCAATAAGATAAACCTAGTTGTTTGGAGGATTAGAGGAAAAGTGATACTGATCATTTAGATTTTAATTTCACAGTCAACAGTTTTCAAGACTACAAGTCAAATTAAATAGATAGTGAATTTATTTTACTATATGATCCCTCAACCCATATATGGAGGTCTCACATCAAGGGACCTTAGGAATTATATAATGTGTGAACATTCAATACCTGGTTGTGGATTTGTCCATGGAGTAGAAGTTGCAGATGGAGATGTGGATGGTCTGCTTGGATCTGTGAGAAATTGGAAGTCAGTTTTTAGCTCAATTACTTTTTTTTGTTTGTTTTTAGGTGGTTAAACACAAAACATTTAGATCTTACCACAAATAGTATTTCTAATTACTTACCTGTAACTTCTGCTGTTTTGGTTGTAGCCATAGTAGTAGCAGTGCTATCTACAGTAGTTGTAGGTGTTACAGTTCTAGTTGTAGAAGTTGAAGTTGTTGTGGTAGAAATAATGGGTAATGCTGTAGCGCTTGAATCTGAAGAGAAAAATATATTCTTGTTGAAAGTAAAAAAAACGTACAAAGTGAATCATTAGAGATTGCCAGAGGAACCCAATCAGCAAACAGCTGATTGCAATAAGACAAACCTAGTTGTTTAGAGCATTAGAGGAAAAGTGATACTGATCATTTAGATTTTAATTTCACAGTCGACAGTTTTGAAGACTACAAGTCATATTAAATAGATAGTGAATGTATTTTACTATATGATCCCTCAACCCATATATGGAGGTCTCACATCAAGGGACCTTAGGAATTATATAATGTGTGAACATCCAATACCTGGCTGTGGATTTGTCGATGGAGTAGAAGTTGCAGATGGAGTTGTGGATGGTCTGCTTGGATCTGTGAGAAATTGTAAGTCAGTTTTTAGCTCAATTACTTTTTTTTGTTTGTTTTGTTTATTAGGTGGTTAAACACAAAACATTTAGATCTTACCACAAATAGTATTTCTTATTACTTACTTGTAACTTCTGCTGTTTTTGTTGTAGCCATAGTAGTAGCAGTGCTATCTACAGTAGTTGTTGTAGGTGTTGCAGTTCTAGTTGTAGAAGTTGAAATTGTTGTGGTAGAAATAATGGGTAATGCTGTAGCGCTTGAATCTGAAGAGAAAAATATATTCTTGTTGGAAGTAAAAAAAAACTTACAAAGTGAATCATTAGAGATTGCCAGAGGAACCCAATCAGCAAACAGCTGATTGCAATAAGATAAACCTAGTAGTTTGGAGCATTAGAGGAAATGTCCAAGTCAACAGCTTTAAAGACTATAAGTCATATTAACTAGATAGTGAATGTATTTTTACTATATGATCCCTCTAACCATGGATGGAGGTCTCACGTGAAGGGACATTAGGAATTGTATAATGTGTGAACATCCAATACCTGGTTGTGGATTTGTCCATGGAGCAGAAGTTGCAGATGGAGTTGTGGATGGTCTGTTTGGATCTGTGAGAAATTGTAAGTCAGTTTATCTCAAACAATGATTTTTTTTGTGTTTTTTTTTTTTTTGGGTGGTTAAACACAAAACATTTAGATCTTACCACAAATAGTATTGTTTATCCAGTCGATCAAGTTGACACCTAAACCTTCACAGGCTTTAGCATAGGACTCTAATACACCACATAGAAGATCATCACTTCCGCCTGTTACACATTGATCAAAGACACAACTCTCAAAGTATTGATGTGGTCGAAGGTAAGGGTGGCAGGTTTTAAATGGTCCATTGCTGTCTCTTAAAATCCAACATTTCTGATTTGCTATTTCTTGTATAGTGGGAGAGCAGACTGGTGGAGGTGGTGGAGTAGAATCACATCTAAGTGAAATACATTTAAGTCATTACTAGTAAATAATATCATATTTATAATAAGTAAAATGTAAAGCTGTAACATTGTTACATTAACATTAACATTACATAACATTGTTATGTGCAGAAGGAATTTTTAATTAAAAAAATCCACTCTTTATCCATCACATGATTTCCTTGAAAATATATTTTCACTGGAGCTACTTCTAGCTAACTCTGTAGGCTGTGTATAAACCTGTATGGTTTTCTCAATGTACAGAATATAACTGGCTATTGGATTTACAAATATTATACTGTATATAATTAAAAAAAAATCATAAGGGCCACTCCTATAATGTGATAATGGGAAGCACAAATATTACACTGTATATATATATTTTTTCTTGTATAATGCATTTATTTTTGTCTTATTTGAACTCTAAGATCATGTGTCTTTTTTTCAACCTATCTATGTAGCTATGAAAGATAAAATAATTGATGAAGAATAAAATGGCGTGTACACACCTTTTCTTGAAATAATTAGGCACACATGATAGCAGTTATAGTTACGTGACAAAGAAATGCAGCAAATCAATATTTACATTCAGTATACTAAGTATATGTAAAGCCAAAACTTTTAAAACCTTTGGGTAGTGTACAGAAGGGTTAAAAAGGTTTTTGTGTCCTATTTGTTTCCCCTTGTTTGTCTAGTAACAGAGATTTTCATTCATTGTTTGTTTCAGAAAAACAAGAATAAGTGAGAGAATTTTTCTCCAAAGTGAGAAAAAAATAAATCATAGTTCCTTGTCACTGGAATTGATATTGCAATTAAAAGATTTTGCTTCAATAGCTTTTCTGGCGATACTTGCAAAATGTTTCCAACCATTTTCTGTCCCTGGGACATTGGATACTGGGGAAAATAGAGAGGGTGACTATTGCAGCAGGGCTTTGGGCATCAATAAATCCTGAAAAATGTTATATGTCCATTCTTTATTCAAAACTAAAAAGGTTTGGGCTTTAAGTAACTTTTAAAAAGTGAAAAATAAGAAAAATTTAACTAAAAATAGAAATATCATTGTACATACTTTTTCACTTCAGTCATAACACAAAATGCATGTCCAGATACTCACATCCATCCATTATCTGGCACCCTCCAACTGTTGCCAAAATCATTGACATTGGTTACAATATTGCCTTCTGGTGTCATGAAGTCATCATGACGGTTGTCATTGTAGGTTCCACACAGACCACATAATGCTTCTTTGTAGTTCTCATTCACTTTTACAAACAGCTCATGATCACCATTAAACTGAACTTCTAATCCAAAATTTGTTTTGACTGTAACATACTGGCCACTCTGTGTAATATGTATGTCAGACTTTGAGAAAGGAAGTGTAATTATCTCATCATTGACCTAAAAAAAAAAGTTTAACTGATTAGCTTGCATTTAAAATGTGACAACTATTTCTCATTACTTACAGGGACTTGCAAAATGTTTATAATATTAACTAGTTCTTAAATAATATTTGTAATAAATATGTTTCTCCTGTCACTTGTATTACTTTTTCCTGGTTCTGGAAAGTAGCAAATCACACTCAGAGGTTCTAAGCCTTCCCTTTTCCACTAAAATAGTTTTCTATGAATAGGCTCCTTACAGTGAAAAACAGCAGTCATGACAATTAAAAATGGAACGTAGAAATCTATTGGATCCAAGGGGGAAGCATAACCATACTGATTCATATATAGTAAAAATAATGTTTCTTTAACTATACATACAATTATTTTTTTACTATACGTACATGCACAATGTTGTTCTTTTCAATAAATATCTCTATTCCATCCACAGTAATGTTGACTGAGTTAATGGCTGTCCAGCTTGGGTTACCTCTGTGTTCGTTACGGGTGATAACACTAAAGCTGTGAGAGGTATTAGCACATGTCTCAGTTGCAGTGTAAGTGCAAGATCCCTGGAAGTGATGAACTGTTCCATCAAATGTTGTATAATGAGGATCTCCATAAATGTGGCAGATTGCTGTGCTTGGTGGATAGCAGCCCAACAACCCATTTTGAACCTTGCAGATTTCATCTCCAGTACAAGACATTGGATCACACGTTATGTTGTTCCCTCCTCCACATGTACATACACTCTCACAGTTCTTTGTTATGAATTGTTCTCCTTCCTGTAAATGATAAATGTAAGCATAATGTGATTAACAAAATACTGGTACAGAGATTAAAAGTATTGAAATAATTATGTTCTTCCCTCTTACCATGTAATAAATGCCATTGTAGAGGCAGCCACAATGTGACTCAGGGACACAGGTTCCTCCACTGATGACATAACCTGGTTTACATTCACATCCTTCTGAACATGGCAGGCTGCAGTTCACTGGTGGTTGTGGCTCTAGACATGTAGCCGGACAGGCAGATGCACAGGTACTGAACTGACTGTTTTCAGGGCAGTCAGGTGCTAAAAGGAAAACAGTTTGTTAAAAATTGCAATTGATAATTGACAATTGATAATGGTTTATCTACAAATATGTAGGTGTATATGAAATAGCTAATTTCATTTATATATAATGTTGCGAATTGTATTTGTGAAGTTATATAAGATTAACCACTTAAGGACCCCTTCACACCGATATACGTCGGCAGAATGGCACGGCTTGGCACAAGCACGTACCCGTACGTCCTCTTTAAGACCCAGTCGTGGGGTCGCGAGCTTGCCACCGGCTGCGCCCTCGCGACCCGGTCCAAAGCTCCGTGACTGCGCCCCCGATCGCCGCGGGTGTCCCACGATCGGGTCACAGGAGCTGAAGAACGGGGAGAGGTGTGTGTAAACACACCTTCCCTGTTCTTCATTGTGGCAATGTCAGTGATCATCTTTTCACTGATATAGGGAGACGATCACTGACATCACACATCCAGCCCCGCCCCCTACAGTTAGAAACACTACAGTTAGAAAATATGAGGTCACACTTAACCCTTCAGTGCCCCCTAGTGGTTAACTCCTAAACTGCAATTGACATTTTCACAGTAACCAGTGCATTTTTATAGCACTTTTCGCTGTGAAAATGACAATGGTCCCAAAAATTTGTCAAAATTGTCCGATGTGTCCGCCATAATGTTTCAGTCATGAAAAAAAGGCTGATTGCCGCCATTAGTAGTAAAAAAAATATATATTAAAAAAATGCCATAAAACGATACCCTATTTTGTAAACTCTATAAATTTTGCGCAAACCAATCGATAAACGCTTATTGCCAAAAATAGGTAGAAGAATACGTTTAGGCCTAAACTGAGGGAAAAAACGTTTTTTATATCTTTTTTGGGATATTTATTATAGCAAAAAGTAATTGATCAAAAACCACCAAAAGAAAGCTCTATTTGTGGGGAAAAAAGGACGCCAATTTTGTTTGGGAGCCACGTCACACGACCGTGCAATTGTCAGTTAAAACGACGCAGTGCCGAATTGCAAAAAGGGGCAAGGTCCTTAACATGCATAATAGTCCAGGTCTTAAGTGGTTAAGGAATATTTCAGACAGATATGTGCATTTAGAATGAGATGAAACAATAGTATTTTGCCATTTTCTTTCTTTTTTTTAAGCAAGAATCATATATACTGTATAGTCTATAAAAAGGATGCTAAGACGATATTGCACACAGCGCTCCATTTTGTGTGTGAAACCGCACAGCAGCCATGTTGTGCAAAAGCAGTGCAGCCCTAGAAATGAACTCAACCTCCTCCCTCCCTCATGCTCAGGAATTCCTAGGCTGCCTTCTTCAAAGGAACAGTTATCTCTGAGAAAACAGACCCAAAGTAGATTTCTTAATGCCAGGTTTCCTGGCCTGTCGTAAAACTGTCGCCCTTTCACCTCGGAGAAGACACAGACCCGGTCGTAAATAGCTGACTTCTCATTAAGCCTTAACTGGGGAAGAAGTTATGGAAGTTTCATAACTTCCAGGTAACGCGTAGCACCGCCACACAACGGACATATTCAGCTTTCTCAGAGAATTTGTAATGTTTCAAGCCCAAACATGAATATGATCAATCATACGGAAGGCCCCTGGCGCCATTTGTTTGTCCTAGGTATAATAACGATTGCAGGCATTTAATGTTTGGACTTTTCTAAAAGCAAATATCATGCTGAACAATACAATGTATATGGTTAGTCTGTAAACATTAGAGCTGCAGAGATATGAATATGTATGACAAGGTGTACCTGGGATATGGGCGTGAATGTGGACCCCTCCCAGTAACCAACCCCTAACTTTAGATGGCCAGACAATTGGTCACTGATCGTGGTCAACGCCCCTTGTGATCTGACAGAAAAGAGAGATGCTCAGTGATGAGAGAGGCCCGTTTTACCATCAAAGTAGGAGCACCTGACAAGTCTGGGAACCAACTACCCAGTTCCTCAACTGAACTCTAATCAACCCTGGACATTAATTGCAAGTATTCTTCTTCTTCTTCAATTCTACCTTTATTGCTGTGTTGCTGTATATTGTCATTATCTCTTTAAACATATTTTTCTGTAACACTTTATTGCACCAAGTTTTCTCTTTTTATAATAAACCTTTTGAAGTGTTAACTTTTGTCTCTAAAACTCTTAATGCAAGCTATAAACGAACCTGCCTCTTGAAGAGCGCTACTGTGTGGAGTAAGGCCTCTGAGCAGACCTGCCTGTGGTGACAGTGTGTGCTACAGACGCTTATTTCAAAATCATAATTGGTATTGCTAATTGACAGGAGTACCAACGCTCCTTTATCACTGTTGGTGGTGGCAGTTAAAGGGTTAATTGTGACATTAGCCCAGTGACAATCGCTCTCAGGCTACCAGCACATAGATTGTTGTCCCGCAAGCTGGAAAATCTTTGTGCTGGACGCAGCTGAGAGTGGCATTGTTACGTAAGTGACTGCGTGGTGTGGGGTTGGCCAGTCCTTCGTCGCAAGTTAGCGCTGAGGGCGGGGATCCGACACTCGCGTTCGTCACAGATGCCTTAAGCTTTTATCAAAAATGCAGCAAGAAATACTTACCACAGAAAGTATTATTTCTCCAACTGATGGCTATACCTTCCTTCTGGCAAGCATCCGCATATGCTGCTAACAAGCTACACAGAGTATCCGGATCTCCATTCAAAGCACACATGTCAAAGACACAGCTGTCAACAAATCCTCCTGGACTGATGACAGAATTACAAACATGGAAAGGACCATCTTTACTTATCAGCAAACCACAGAATGCATCGCTCTTGTATAACTCCTCTTTTCCTGGTGGACAAGTTGGAGGAGGTGGGGGAGGTGTATCAGCCAGATTACAAAGTGGATCATCATCCTCAACCAACCAGCTCTGTCCAAGTTGTTCAGAGTTCTTGGCCTGTTCTCCATTTGGCATCATGTAATCATCTGATTTGCGATTGTTGAAGTTACCGCACATTCCACAGGTCAGTTTGGAGAAGTTACTAGGAAGTTTGACTTCTACAAAGGTGTCTACATCATAAGAGACAGTCAGCTTGAAATCTGCCTGCAGACTGACATACTTTCCAGTCCAAGTCACACTCACTGCTCCACCCACTAAACTTACAGGAAGTGAGGTCCAGATAGAATTGACCTAAATATAAGAAAAGAATGTTAGTAATGAATTAGTAGTACATACCTCTGGAAAACATCAGATAGGAAACAAATAAATGTTCATACTAACCAAAACACGATCTTTCTCATTTTTCATGATTTTGACTTTCTGCCCATAAACCTCAATAAGAACGTGTTTCACAAAAGACACTTTGGGATCTCCACGGTGTTCATTCTTTGCTTCAACATTGAAGTAATATGGAGAGGAAGTTGAACTGTTGCAGAGTTTGGCAAGAGTGTAAGTGCACAGACCCATGAAGTCATGATTGAGTCTGTCGAATGTATCATAATGTGGATCATTATGGACTCTGCAAATGCCATATGTGAAGTATTGACAGCCAGGAACACCATTTGATATTCCACAATACTGGTTACTGGGACATGAATCACTGTTACATATTAATCCGCTTCCAGGTGAAGGACATTTGCACTTTATAGAGCAAGTATCATCTGTCCAGAATTCATTGCCAACAGGATAGTACTTATCATCATCATCCCAACATCCGCACTTGTCATCTGGAACACATTTTGTTCCATAAAGGACATATCCGGGGTCACAGATACAAGACTCAGTGCAGGGCAGAGTGCATGTGGATGGAGCTCCTGGATTGACACAAGTAGCTGGGCATGCAGTTCCACAGTGCTCATAATGGCTGTTTGGTGGACACTTCAAATCTGTGAGGAAATAAAGATGCTAATTTTGCATGTATTCTTCTATCGCTTGCTATATTTAGTTAATCTACATCTTTTCAAAAAGCATGATCTGTAGTATTTATTATTGTAAACTCAGTTCACAAATTTAAAGCTTATTAAAATAATTATAATGACGATTACATACACCTGAGGAAATACATTTTAAAACAAGGACTAAGCGGGGTTATCAAAAAAACGTTCATTGTGAACAAATGGCCAACAAGAGGTTACTAAAATGGACTATTAAAAACAAACAAAAAAAAACATATTAACATACTCAAGCATGCTAAATAATCATATATCATCAACAATTAACAAAACTTTATACAATTAAAAGGGTTGTAAAGGTAAACCATTTTTTTTTCACCTTTATGCATTCTATGCATTAAGGTGAAAAACTTCCAAATATATCGGCTCCCCCCGGCCTCCCGTTATACTTACCTGACCCCTCGAAAGTCCGGAGTTTGGCCCCGACATCTTCTTCGCCGCTCAGCCTGAGCATTGATTGGCTAGAGCAGATGGATTGAAAGCAGCGCAGACATTGGCTGGCACTGCTGTCAATCACATCCAATGACGCGGCGTGCCGAGGGGCGGGGCCGAGTGAGACAGCGAGTGGCTATGGCCGCTTGCTCTATCACGGGAGCGCGCCCGCAAGGACTCCACACAATGCGAGGGAGCTCACATGAATGTGTGGAGTTCTTGCGGGGAGGACCAGAGACAGCCGCCGAGGGACCCCAGAAGACGTGGATCGGAGCCATTCTGTGCAAATGTAGCTGCACAGTGGAGGTAAGTATAACATGTTTGTTATTTAAAAAAATAAAAATATATATTTACAACCCCTTTAAGCATTTATGCTGAATTGTAGAATAGGTCAGTGTTTCTTAACTTACTAAAAACCTTAGTTTTAAGTTAAAAGGGTACTGAACCTTATAAGCATTACCAAAAAAAAAAAAAGACTATAAAGATCAAAGGACTAGTAACCAGTATTGTCTCTTGTCTCCCTGCAGTTATTCTTTCCCCATTGCTGACTTGCCATGCCTTGTTTTTTTAAGTGATCATGTTGGTAGAGGCAGGACATTGTTTTCCTGTCAGGGACTGCAGCAATGAGGCTACAGTGCCTTGCATTTAACAGTTACAGCTATAATTTATACATGTATATACTGTATGTTCCTTATCCCTTTTTAAGTTCAGGTCCAGTGTTATATAGAGAATATTAATAATCCAAAAAGATTACTACTTTTAACCACTTAACGCCCACCCACTGTATATATACAGCCTGTTTTTAAAGATGGATATCTTGGTAACGGCAGCAGCTGCTGCCACAACCAAGGTATCCATCTTTACAGTGGGCGGTCTTGTACACGATAACTGCGGTCTCCGTGGCGGATTCACTGCAAGATCGCCGTTATCGGTGGCAGGAGAGGGCCCCCCCTCCCGCCGCTCTCCTGTGCCCTCCGCCGCTTACCGTAGCCGTCGGTAGCGGCGGAGGCAATTGGGTCCGCTCGTCTGCTGTGTGGGGATGTGAGTGAGGGAAAAATGTCCATCACCTGTCCCCATAGCTCTGCTGGGCGGAAGTGACGTCAAAACGTCAGTCCCGCCCAGCGTCTTAAAGAAACATTTTTTTTTTTTGTCATTTGAAAAAATGACAGTGTCAATTTTTTTTTCTTGCATTTAAGTCTAAATATGAGATCTGAGTTTTTTTTTTTTACCCCAGATCTCATATTTAAGAGGACCTGTCATGCTTTTTTCTATTACAAGGGATGTTTTAAGCGTGACAAGTTGAGTATCATTTTACTCTGCATAATATTTTCTTTCACAATATGTAAAAAAATTGGGTCAAATTTATTGTTGTCTTATTTTTTAATTTAAAAAAGTGAATTTTTTCCAAAAAAAGTGCACTTGTAAAAAAGTGCGCAAATACGGTGTGACAAAAAGTATTGCAATGACTGCCATTTTATTCTCTAGGGTGTTAGAAAAAAAATATATAATGTTTGGGGGTTTTAAGTAATTTTATAGAAAAAATAATGTTTTAGTCACGTAAACACCGAATCTGAAAAACAGGCTCTGGACTTAAGTGGTTAATATAAAGCTTTAAAAATCTGAGAAGTTAGAATAACAATAGTGAATAGCATACTTACCACAGAAAGAATTATTTCTCCAGGATGAAATGTTAACTCCATTGGACTGGCAGATTTCTGCATAAGCCTGAAGACTATCACACAGAGTTTCTGGGTCCAGACTCATCTCACACAAGTCATAAGCACAGTTATTAAAGTAAACTAGTGGGTCAATAACAGCATGGCATTCTTTAAATGGACCATTGTTGTCAGTAATTAGTCCACAGAAGCTGTTGCTTGTAATAATGTCTTTTTCATCATTGGTACAATTTGGTTGAATGTCAGATCCTTGTGAACATCTGTAATAAACATACACAACTGCTGGGTAAGTGTCTTCATGTGTAATATATGAGACATTTGAAGTTGAAAGGCATTTTCAGCCTTTATTAAAGCATAATTAATATTAAAATGTTACCTTGTATCATTGTCAACTTGCCAGCTGTTACCAAGACTTGTTGAATCTGATTCTAGTTGACCATCTGGATTTAAGAAGTCATCGGCTGCATTTCCATTGAAGTTTCCGCAAATTCCACAAACTTTGCCAGAGTACTTCTCTGGAATTTTCACTTGTACTCTGTGATTTCCATCAAATTTCACTATAAGTCCAAAACCTGTTGTCACCACAACATTAGTTCCACTTATAAATATTTCAATATCTGGTGTCAGGTGAACTGGAAGGGTCACCAACTGCCCATCCACCTATCAAAAACAAAATGTAAGTAAACAATATAGAGCAATAACTATATATTTGGCCAAATGACTGCAACAAAGTAAAACATAGAGACTTTCTATGACATCTCCCATTGATACAGATTAAAAAAGTGTAAGAAAAATATTTCCAAACTTATTAATCACAATATAGTCCCAAGTTCCAACCACTTCCTGGACATCTCTACTAGGGATGCACCGATACCGATACTGGTATCAGTATCGGTACCGATACTAGGCATTTTCACGAGCATTCGTATTAGTGAAAATGCGTCAATACCTGTAAACGATACCGGTAACCGATGCCGTAAGTGACGTCGCATGGGCGGGGCCGGATTCCTGACAAGGCCACCAGCGGTCCCAGCCCTGTCCTTCTGCGGTGACTTCTCCGCTCTCGTGGCCGCCCCCATACACTAACATAGCTCCCACTTTGCCTGTGTGGAGGCCGGGAGCGACAGGTGCACGATGACTTCCCTGGTACGCTCCTCTGCGCGGCCGGCATCATCTCCCCCAGGCCAGGAGTGGGGGTCTCTGACAGCAGCAGCAGCCAGCAGGAATTAGCACTGAGTGCAGCCTAGTACATATGACTCTTGATGTTCATGTTGTGCATGTATGTGTGCCACTGTGCCAGGCCCAAGCAGAAAAGCATAGATATTAAAAAAAGTGAAATAAAGTGTTTGTTTGTTTGTTTGTTTGTTTTTATTTCTTAATTACTCGCTTTACAACAAATTGAATGGTTTCGTTGCGAGGCCATCAGAAACAAAATCAACATAGTTCAGACATATAGGTACACAAAAAACATAGAAAATGTAAAACATGATTAAAGGAGGAAAAAAATTTGTCACATTGAGTCCATTAATATACATTTAGGTTAATTAACTTTTCATTCATCTAGGGCATCCATATCTAAAATAGTTCATTTTTAGAGTTAGATTACAAAATTCACATACCAAATATCACTGACTACATTTTTCTATATACAGTACTCAATCAAACTACATAATCTAATCAGATCCAGGGTTGCGTAGGTGACCTTTCATCATTTTTTTGAATTGGTTAAAAGTTTTTGCCCTTCTAATATCAATCGGCAGAGCATTCCATTGCACCGCCGCTTGGTATGAGAATGAGCGACCACCAATTCGGATATTTTTTATTTTTGGGATGTTTACGCGATAATATCCATCTTCGCGTAACTGTCGCGTTGGAACATGTTTGACAACCTTATCCATTATATATTTTGGCGTCATAGCATTAAATGTTTTATACATTAAACATGATATTTTTAATTTAATGCGTTTATCGACAGTTAACCACCCCAGACTGTTTAATTGTTCTGATGTTGGATCTCTTTTTCTCAGTCCAGTTGCAATACGAACTGCAAAATTTTGTAATTTTTGTAGTTTTTGTATATATGTTCCCGGGATGCCCACTAGAAGTGCATTACCATAGTCTAAATGAGGAAAGACCAGGGCAGCAACAACTTTAGGGCGATCCATAGGAGCTAAATACACAAGGATCCTACGTAGTACTTTTAATTTGTACATAACAGTCTTGGTGACTTGATTAATGTGTGGCAAAAATAGCAGATCCTCATCTATATAAAATCCCAGATTTTTAACCACTTTACTGCAGCCTGGACCATTACCATCCATGTCTTGCCATGGCAGTGTCCAATTTTGAGGTATCTCGCTTACGGAACTCCTGACCACGAGTACCTCAGTTTTTAATTTGTTTAACGCCAGATAGTTTTCTCCCATCCAACGTTCCACTCCTTTTAGGCAATCAGTAAGTTTTTTTGTGGCTGTATCAAGTGATCCCGCTCCCACCCTCAAATAGAGCTGGGTGTCATCAGCGTAATTCTGACACTGCAGACCATGGGACCGAATAAGGGCCAAGAGGGGGCGCACGTAAATGTTAAATATCAACGGGGAAAGGGGGGACCCCTGGGGAACTCCACACTCAACGGGTCGACTTTCGGAGAAGTGGCTCCCCAGGCGTACCCTCTGACTTCTGCCCTCCAAAAAAGATGAAAACCATCTGAGGGCAGTTCCCTTTACATGCGCAACCTCCCGCAGCCGCTGTAAAACGATCCCATGGTCCACAGTGTCAAAAGCCGCCGAGAGGTCCAGCATTACTAGGATGGAATCTTGGTTGTTATCTTTAGCCATCAGCAAGGAATCCGTGACATCGATTAATGTAGTCTCGGTTCCGTGCCGTGGTCTAAAGCCAGATTGTTTCACATCCAGCAATGCCTGCTCCTCGACAAACTGTTGAAGCTGGGTGCGTGCATCACCTTCATAGAGTCTAGCCAGATAATGTAGGCCTGCTATAGGTCGATGGTTATTTTTATCGTTTTTATCACCCTCTCTCTTCTTGACTACCGGAGTAATCAATGATGATTTAAACATAGTAGGATATGAGTAGGATATGAGCCTTCTAGATATGAAGTATTGAATAGGTCAGCCAAGACCAATGCTATTTCTTCACTGCATGCTTTTATCAGTTTGCCTGGGCAGCAGTCAGTAACAGGAGAGTTAGTATTAGCTGTTCTCATTGCTTTAATGATTTCAGCTGCACTAATTAATTTAAAATCTTGAAACCAAACCTTAATCGGTGGTTCCAAGGATTTTTTATTTATATTGCATTTTTCTTTTGGGTATCTATCCCTCCCTTTCTTTAACTTTGTATGAATATCCGCAATTTTATTATGAAAGTGAGCGGCTAATTCATTTACAAAAATATGGGGGTTAGTAATTTGGAAGTTCAGTACATCAGGTTTAGCCAACTGCTTAACCACCCTAAATAATTCCTTGGATTGGTTTGATGCATCTAATAAGCTTTCAGAAATAAAGGATTTTTTAGCATTATAGATTGATTTTTTATAATTCCGATTATGGAACTTCCATTGATTTTTATCGTAATTGGAATTTGTCTTCCTCCATTGTCTTTCTAATGCTCGTCCACGTTTTTTCATTATGTTAAGTGCTTCATTAAACCATTTATTTTGTTTCTTGATTTCGTTTTTAATTTTTTTGTCCTTTAATGGAGCAACTTGCTCCAAATTGGTTTCAAGCCACTTATCAATAATTGTCATCTTTTGGTCAACATTCAATTTAGTTAGATTAGGTTGAGTAGTGTGTAGTAACTGCTTAAATTTTTCTATAGGAAAATTTACATATGATCTAACTTTAATGGTTTGATTGCTTTGTTTACTATCAGAAATACCATTATCATCTAGATGAATTTCAAACAAGACTGCCTTGTGGTCTGACCACAGTACTTCAAGTACATCACTAAATACAACAGTGATGTCTTTGAAGAACACCCCATCCAGGGTATGTCCCTTTATGTGGGTGTTTGGTGTAATCAGTCTTGTCATCTCTAGTGCTTCGCAGGTATCCAATAATAAACGTGAATTTGGTTTGGTAGGTTCCTCCAACCAAACATTGAAGTCACCCACCAAAATCAATGGCTGGGATCTAGTAGCTAATTCCATTATATTAGTAATCAAACTTTTAAGTCCAGTTTCAATTTTATTAGGTGGAATATAGACCGTAGCTATATTCATCACAGATTTTGTATTAATCATCATTTGTGTCAATAAGAACTCACAGCCTTGTTGATTAAATTCCAGTAATTTCTTTATTTTAAATTTAGAATTATATATAATGGCCGTGCCCCCCCCTTTTCCTCTCCCCCGCAATTGATAATGTATCTCATAATTATCGGGGATAGCATCAGATAAACAATTAAGATTATGTAACTGTAACCATGTTTCAGTTACCATAGTAATGTGAATATTATTTTGCTCAATAAACTCTCGTAATTCCCTAGCATGAGCAACTATAGAACGTACATTAATCAATACAGCTCTAATTTCTATTTCGTATATCTTATTTTTATTTTTGGGTAGTATTTTATTTTGATTTTGTATTTCATTAGTATTAATTTTAACGTCCCTATTGCTACCTTTATCATTTTTCTCAATTGTATTATTAATGATAGCTTCAATGGACCTTTGATCAAGTGATCCATTGCGGCCATCATTTAGTAACAGTAATTCCCTCCGTGTATAATAAAATTGTGTCATTTTAAAACAGTTTAAAAATCAAACACTTATTACAAATACTTAAAAAATAGCTAAAATACCCATATGTCCCTCTTTAACAAATATTAGTATTCTTTAAAACAGATTATATTTAAATTATTTCCGTATCTTACCTAACAATCGTTAGTGCCTCCCCGACCTCCTCAGCCTCCCGCGGACGCCCGCAGACGCCGCACCCTTATGTCGCGCCCTTCGGTCGCGCCAGAGGGCGCGCCCGCCCGCGAGCGCCCGCTGCCGCGAGCGCCGCTCACAGCTTTTATGTGGTCTCTCACCTGGCCCTAATTACGGTGGCCACGCCCCCAACGCTCTGCCCAGTGCTAAGGGTGCCGCCCACAACTCCTCCCCCAAGATGGCCGCCGGGGAGTGTGTGCCGCTCGCTCAGAAGATACAGCGAAACAGGGGCAAGCAGGGAGAAAGTCTCACATACAGCAGCAGTAGATGTCAGATACAGATGATGGCAAGTACAGATGATGGCAATGTCAGGTACAGATGATGGCAATGTCAGGTACAGATGATGGCAATGTCAAGTACAGATGATGGCAATGTCCAGGTGAGGCGCCGCTCACAGCTTTTATGTGGTCTCTCACCTGGCCCTAATTACGGTGGCCACGCCCCCAACGCTCTGCCCAGTGCTAAGGGTGCCGCCCACAACTCCTCCCCCAAGATGGCCGCCGGGGAGTGTGTGCCGCTCGCTCAGAAGATACAGCGAAACAGGGGCAAGCAGGGAGAAAGTCTCACATACAGCAGCAGTAGATGTCAGATACAGATGATGGCAAGTACAGATGATGGCAATGTCAGGTACAGATGATGGCAATGTCAGGTACAGATGATGGCAATGTCAAGTACAGATGATGGCAATGTCCAGGTGAGGCGCCGCTCACAGCTTTTATGTGGTCTCTCACCTGGCCCTAATTACGGTGGCCACGCCCCCAACGCTCTGCCCAGTGCTAAGGGTGCCGCCCACAACTCCTCCCCCAAGATGGCCGCCGGGGAGTGTGTGCCGCTCGCTCAGAAGATACAGCGAAACAGGGGCAAGCAGGGAGAAAGTCTCACATACAGCAGCAGTAGATGTCAGATACAGATGATGGCAAGTACAGATGATGGCAATGTCAGGTACAGATGATGGCAATGTCAGGTACAGATGATGGCAATGTCAAGTACAGATGATGGCAATGTCCAGGTGAGGCGCCGCTCACAGCTTTTATGTGGTCTCTCACCTGGCCCTAATTACGGTGGCCACGCCCCCAACGCTCTGCCCAGTGCTAAGGGTGCCGCTCACAACTCCTCCCCCAAGATGGCCGCCGGGGAGTGTGTGCCGCTCGCTCAGAAGATACAGCGAAACAGGGGCAAGCAGGGAGAAAGTCTCACATACAGCAGCAGTAGATGTCAGATACAGATGATGGCAAGTACAGATGATGGCAATGTCAGGTACAGATGATGGCAATGTCAGGTACAGATGATGGCAATGTCAAGTACAGATGATGGCAAAGTGATTAATGCACAGGCTGTAGCACAAATCACTTTGTTACACTTCATTAATGACATCTATGGCTGCTATGCATATTTATATAATGCATATTTAGCACTATATTTAACTGGCTGCTTGCTTTTGCTTGGGCCTGCCACACACGCACAATCGCACATGATGGTGACAACTTAAAGTCATCATCATGTGCGATTGTGTGTGTGTGCTAAGCAGAAGCAGCCAATCAAATATAGTGCTCAATATGGATTATATAAATATGTATAGCAGCCATAGATAATTTATCAAAAATAAAGTGTAATAAACTGAACAGGCTCATTAAAAGGGTTGTAAAGGCAATTTTTACTTTTAAAAAAAATAACAAACATGTTATATTTACCTCCACTGTGCAGCTCGTTTTGCACAGAATGGCCCCAAACCTGGTCTTCTGGGGTCGCTCGGCAGCTGTCTCTGCTCCTCCCCGCAAGAACCATGCCAACAGTCCTTTATGGTCTCCTGCACCATGCCTGCAGTCCCTGATGGTCTCCTGTACCATGCCTGCAGTCGCCGACGGTCTCCTGTACCATGCCTGCAGGCCCTGACTGTCTCCTGTACCATGCCTGCAGTCCCTGACTGTCTCCTGTACCATGCATGCAGTCCCTGACTGTCTCCTGTACCATGCATGCAGTCCCTGATGGTCTCCTGTACCATGCCTGCAGTCTGACGGTCTCCTGTACCATGCCTGCAGTCCCTGACAGTCTCCTGTACCATGTCTGCAGCCTGACTGTCTCCTGTACCATGCCTGCAGTCCCTGACTGTCTCCTGTACCATGCATGCAGTCCCTGATGGTCTCCTGTACCATGCCTGCAGTCACTTCTCTCTTTTGCCTCCTCCTTCGCTCTACCAGCTGTCACCTCTGCCCCCATGTTTCCCAATAGCCCTCCAATCCCCATCCTCTTCCCCCCAGCGATCACAGCCTTTTCCATCCCAACTCTCCCACCCCAAAATCCCTATTTTGCCCCACCCTCACCTGCCGCCACCTCCCAAATCACTTCCTACGCGATAGGTGTCAGTAATTGGTATCGGTGAGTAAATGATGTCAAGTATCAGTACTCATACTCGGTTTCAAAAAAGTGGCATCGGTGCATCCCTACTCTCTACCTTTCTGTCCCATACAGGAGGTAACTTTTTAGCTTGTCGCTTGTGAAGATTTGTGTATCTTTAAATTGAGGTAACCATAAGATGCCTTAAAGTAGAACTATAGGCTAACCTATTTTTTTAAATTTTGCAAATTACGGAAATTCATTGACCCCCAGATCACCAGAACTAGTGTCCCCATTGGAGGATTTCCCCTCTATTACTTTTCTGGGGACAACCCAAAAATTTGGTATTTTCCCCTCCCCTACACACACACTCACCCATCAGCCATTTTGACAAAGATCTACTGAAACTGCTTTGTTTTTGATTTGTTAAACAAAAGACTAACCTTTACAACTCTGTTCTTATCCAGTGTTATTCTGTATCCATACACTGCAACATTCACATACTTCACATAAGACACCCTGGTGTTGGTTCCTCTGTGCTCATTGGCTGCCTCCACATTAAAGTATACCAGATTTCCATCATGTTCACACAGCTTAGATAAAGTATAGGTACAAGTGCCCATAAAATGGTGCACCTGGTTGTCAAAGGTGTAATAATGGGGGTCTCCTTGTACTTCACAAAAACCTTAGTAGAACAAAAAACAATAAAACATAGAAAAACATGAATTGTAACTATAACAATATTGCTAATACCATAACAAAACATGGGTAAGAATTACTGAAGCATTAGTTTTCAATAAATTATTTAAAGAATATTTTTCAAATAGTGTTTTTAAAAAAAAATATAGGCAGCCTAGCAGGCATGCAGCATGTCTTCTGCAATAAAATAAACTTACCTGCCTGCTCAGATATCAGAGGCTACACTGAGCTGTTCATGTTTCCACAGGCTACCTCCACACTGTATGACTGGCCCTAGAAGCTGCTTCATGTTAACGCTTGGTTAGTCATGGCCTCTCCAAGGTTACTTACAATGCAAGACTAATAGCTTTGCATTGAATGTGTGGATGTCAAAGGCCCTGTCCACATCCAAGAGCATCGGAAAATGGGGAGGAGAGCTGCCTACCAGGGGTTTGGGAAATAAGGTAAGCATTTCTACTTTCTTCTAGATGAAAGAAGCAATTAACCTTGGAGTGTGGATGGGAGGACTGCATAAGATATTTTTGGTTTTCCACGGATTTACACGTATTAATGCACTGCATTTCCTACTTTCATCTGTATCATATCTGCATTTGTAACATAGTTCTAATACTGAAAATATTGTTAAAAATAAAAAAATAAAACTTTTTAGTATCAATGAAGAAAATGCTTCCTAAAAAATCAAGTTGGCTGAGCACTGCTAAGCAATTCACAGGAAGCAATGAATTTCATCAAAGAAAACAAGGCTTCCTCTGACTGGCTGAGGTGGAGGATCATGGCATAAACCATAATCCTCTCCCACCCAGCTAATTAGAGGAAGTGCTGTATTCACTGATAAAAAAACTCTGTCTGGCAGCAGACAGGAAGTCCCCATCCTGCTGCAGGAACACAGCACTGTATACACTATGTAGCTGATGCTACATACAGATTACACAGTGCTCCCAGGAGGCATCTGCTAGTCAATTAAATAATTAGTTTTGACCAGCTTGGCTTTTTGCTAGTATGCTTTAAAGGAAACATCAGGCATGGACTGGCCATAGGGACTACAGGGAGTTTCCCGGTGGGCCGATGGCTCAGTGGGCCGGTTTCAGTGACAGCCTGTCAAAGTAATGGCTGCGCAGCTCGCCCTCCACTTCATGCAGTGATGTGAGAAGAATGAGGAAAATACAGAGGAGAATAAGTGAAATAATAAAAGAGGTGAGTGAGGACTCCTTTTGTTATGCTACTTATGTTTTTTTGCACAATTGCGTATAGTTTGTATACTGTTTTTGTTCTCGTTTGCAAACATAAACTGGGCCGGTCTGGATAAAGTCCAGGGCCAAATTTTGGTCTCAGTCCATCCCTGGGAAACATTGTGATTTGTTGTAAGCAAAAGGTTACATAAAACCTTAAAAAATATACTGTATAACATTTCCACAAACATTTTAATATTATTTGAATCTACATTTATTAGAATTTTTTCTAATCTACTGTTAACATTTGAAACATTATTTGAGTTGTTCAGATGAATATACCTGGTTGCGTTGGCACAAAAGGTGTGGTGGATGTAGTAGGTATTGTTGTTACAGTGGAACCTGTCGAAAGATTAGAAACATAAGACCAGCTCTTCTTGTAAACATTTCAGCATAACTTTGATTTGCATAAAGTTCAACCCCTTACAATAAAGTTTAAACATGCAAGGCTGGCTATGACAGTTTTGAACTCTTTCCCTATTTTTCTATCTCAGAAATGCTGCTAAACTAGCAAATATATTAAACGGCGAACTTGAAAGCAATTCCCATTTCTGTGCAGATATCTATGCTCTATCTGGGCAGCACAGCGGCTCAGTGGTTAGCCCTTCTGCCTTACAGCACTGGAGTTCTTGCTGGGAATCCTGGCCAAGACACTATCTGCACAGTTTTTTATGTTCTCCTTGTGATTTCATGGGTTTTCCCCCACTCTCCAAAACATGCTGGTAATTTATTTGACTGCTGTCTAGATTCAAACTAGTATGTACAGAATACCTATAAAATACAGACATTAGCTTGTAAACTTTTTGAGGGCAGGGACTTTTTGTTGCATAGTTATGTTGGTCCAGCTTGAACTAATGTAAGTATACATATTTCATATTTAGCTGATCCCTGTGGAAGCAGAAAATCAATTTAGTAGCCTCCTCTACCTACAGTGATCCTCGCTGTCTTCCAAGTACTATAATGACCCCCCAAAAGGTGTCTCTCGCTCAGGCATAGGCACCATTCATTGTATTTTTTCAATTAACCACTTAAGGACCTTAGGTGTTTTCAGTTTTAGTGTTTGCAAGACTAAAACTGTTTTTTCTGCTAGAAAATTACTTAAAACCCCCAAACATTATATATATATTTTTTCTAACCCCCTAGAGAATAAAATAGTGGTCATTGCAATACTTTTTGTCACACCGTATTTGCCCAGCGGTCTTAGAAGCGCACTTTTTTTGGAAAAAGACACTTTTTTTAATTAAAAAATAAGACAACAATAAATTTGGCCCAATTTTTTTACATAATGTGAAAGATAATGTTACGCCGAGTAAAATGATACCCAACATGTCACGCTTAAAAATTGCGCCCGCTCGTGGCATAACGTCAAACTTTTACCCATAAAAATCTTGATAGGCGACGTTTAAAAAATTCTATAGGTTGCATTTTTTGAGATACAGAGGAGATCTAGGGCTAGAATTATTGCTCTCGCTCTAACGATCACGGCGATACCTCACTTGTGTGGTTTGAATACCATTTTCATTTGCGGGCGCAACTCGCGTATGCGTTCGCTTCTGCACGCGAGCTCGTCGGGACGGGGCGGTTTAAAAAATGTTTTTTTTTGTTTTCCTATTTATTTTTATTTATTTAAAAAAAATTACACTGAAAAAAAAAAATTGATCACTTTTATTCCTATTACAAGGAATGTAAACATCCCTTGTAATAGAAAAAAGTATGACAGGTCCTCTAAAATATGAGATCTGGGGTCAAAAAGACCTCAGATCTCATATTCAGGCTTAAAAGGAAAAAAAATTAAAAATGTTGCCTGTTTCTTTTTTTTAAATGACAGGAAAAAAAAATGTCTCTTTAAGACGCTGGGCGGGACTGACCTTTTGACGTCACTTCCGCCCAGCGCTGCTATGGGGGATGGGTGAGGGACATTTTTCCCTCACTCGTATCCCAGCAGAGGAGCCGCACACACCCGATCGCCTCCGCCGCTACCGACGGCAATGGTAAGCGGCGGAGGGCACGGGAAAGCGGCAGGAGGGGGGGCACCTCTTCCGCCACCGATAACGGCGATCTTGTGGTGAATCCACCACGGAGACCGCCGTTATTGTACACAGGACCCTGCACTGAAGAGATTGATATCTCGGTTGTGGCTGCAGCTGCTGCCGTTACTGAGATATCCATCTTTAAAAAGAGGACGTATATATATACAGTGCAGAGTCCGCAAGTAGTTAATGAAAAATGATTCTCTGGTTGAACAAGGGTGAGAGACAGAAGGGTGAAGTTAGGATTTATTTGATGTCCCATCAGAGAAAACGTTTGCATTCATTGAGAAAAATACAAGGGGCCAGATTCAGAAAGACTTACGATGGCGTATCTCCAGATACGCCATTGTAAGTCCCAATATGCGCCGTCGTATCTCGGCGCCTGATTCAATGAATCAGATACGCTGGGATTTAGCTAAGATACGAGCGGCATAAGTCTATTACGCCGTCGTATCTTAGTTGCATATTTACGATGGCCGATAGGTGGCGCTTCCGTAGATTTACGCGTCGAATATGTAAATTAGGTAGATACGCCGATTCATGAACGTAGTTGTGGCCAGTGTATCTATTTGCATCGTTTACGCAAGGCGTCGGACCGGCGTAAATTTATCCCTGCTATGTGAGACGCAGGCAATGTTAAGTATGGACGATGGAACAGCGTCGAATTGTACGTCGTTTGCGTAAGCCGATTCAGAATAGGGCTGGGTGTTAGTTACATTCACGTCGAAATCAATGACTATTTGCGACGTGATTTTAAGCATGCGCACTGGGATACGTCCACAGCCGGCACATGCGCAATTCGTTTGGCGCGTCATTTACGTGGGGTCACGCGCCCCCTACCTGCCTAATTTGAATTACGCTCACTTATGCCGGCATATTTACGCTTCGCCACCGCAACTTACAGAGCAAGTGCTTTGTGAATACAGCACTTGCCTGTAAAAGTTGCGGAGGCGTAGCGTAAATAGGATATGCTACGTCAGCACAAAGATACGCGGCGCTACATGAATCTGGCTCATGGCGTTCTCTGAATGCTGTGCATGTCAAGCAGACAACCCATTCTGGTGACTATACAGTAGAGCAGCTGGCTGGATGGAAGACAGAGAGGATCACAGTAGTAGCACTGGCTTCCACAGGGATCAGTCTTATATGAATTTAGAATACATACATTGGTAAAAAAAAAAGAAGAAAAAAAAAAGAAGAATATTGCTAAGAATTCAGCTTTAAATAAAGTCTACACTGAAGAATGGTGGAGATTGCTGTTGCTGACCTTTCCTTTTAAAAACAATGTTGCTTGATTGTTATGCTTTTCCAGTGGCTCCAGCACTTTCTAAATCACTGGCTTAAAGTCCACTGCTTTAGTATAGATAAAGGCAAACTCTTTTTTCCTTTTTGGATAGACTAAGGGAGGGTAAAAACCCCTGAGGCCCCGTACACACAGCAGAGAACCTCGACGGGCGGAACACATCGTTCCGCCCGTCGAGGTTCTCTGCCGGCCGTCAGAATCGGTGACCCGCCCGTCGGGAAAGGCAACCAGCCATTCATCCCGACGGGTTGTCGAGCAAATAGAGAACCTGTTCTCTATTTGCTCGACGGGTTTCCCGACGGGCGGGGCTCGCCGAGAGCGTACACAAGGCCGAGGTTCTTGGCAGAATGCGGCTCCCAGCGAGGTTCTCGCTGATCTCTGCCGAGAACCTCGGCCGCGTGTATGGGGCTTGACAGTTTTCTTTTCCATCTCTGTCCCACGGGGAAAATTTCCCTTCACTTCCTGTCCCAGAGCCAAAACAGGAAGTGAGAAGAAATCACTCTAAAGTGAGGGAATCCCAGTGTGTCACCAGTATCACCAGAATTAGTGTCCCCATTGGAAGATTTCCCCTTTATTAGTGTTCTGGTGTCAACTCAAAATGTGGGATTTTCTTTTACTTTCATCTTCGATGATTGTAGTAAACGGGACATATAGAGAGGACGAATTTCCCTAACAGAGGCACAGACAGCAATAAATACTGACAGGTATTCTAATTCCTCTCCACTCAAACCAAAACTAAAAAAAAAATGTCATTTCAAAGTAGTAGTGCTTTCAGAAGTAGATGTTGTATCAGAAGCAAGGAGAAAGTCCACTGCCCCAGTACCTATAGTAGTGGTTGTAGAAGTTGTTGATTGCGCTGAAGTCGCTGTGTGTTCTGATGTAAAGGGTACTGTTGTACCTAAAATAGAAATAAGAAGTGTATTGATCATTATTTTGATGTTATTAATACTAAATATCTAAGCATACACATTTTTAGTCAGGGAAAACTTGAAAACCTTTTCCACAGCGGCACTTTACATTGACTAATTTGTCTTTAACATTGCCCTCAGCCTTCTACTGCTTTAGTTATATACACTAGGGGCCAGATTTACGTACAGCCGCGTATCTTTGTGCGGGCGTAGCGCATCTCATTTACACTACGCCGCCGTAACTTTGAGAGGCAGGTGCCGTATTAACAAAGAAGTTGTGCCCAAAGTTACGGCGGCGTAGCGTAAATGGGCCGGCGTAACCGCGCCTAATTCAAAATAGGCAGGTAGGGGGCATGATCCATGTAAATGAATCGTGACCCCAGGTAATTGACGCACTTTAGGAACAGCGCATGCGGCGTCCGTGGACGTATCCCAGTGCGCATGCTCAAAATTACGCCGCAAATACTCATTGGTTTCGACGTGAACGTAACTTAAGCAAAGCATTATTCGCGAACGTTTTACACAAACAACGGAAAATTTGATGCTGTCCCGACGTCCATACTTTACATTGCGTACGCCTCATATAGCAGGGGTAACTTTATGCCGGACTTACGCTTACGCTTACGCAAACAACGTAAAAAAATACGACCGGGCGCAAGTACGTTTGTTAATCGGCGTATCTAGTTCATTTGCATATTCGACGCGTAAATCGACGGAAGCGCCACCTAGCGGCCAGCGTAAATATGCAACTAAGATACGACGGCGTAAGAGACTTACGCCGGACGTATCTAAGCAAAATTCCGCCGTATCTTGCTTTCTGAATACAGAAAAAAGATACGCCGGTGCATCCTAGAAGTTACACGGCGTATCTCGAGATACGCTGACGCAACGTCTTTGTGAATCTGGCCCTAGATGTCACATGCCCAATACTTACAGGGCTTGTTATCAAAAGTTTTCTGAATTTAAAGAAAAACCTGTATAGAAGTCATTTGAGAAATATTTGGTAGACATCTTTCAAACTACCCGATTTGTGTTTAGAAGATGAGATCCTAATTGAATAACTGAACTTTTGCTACCAAAATTATATTTATTTTTGTGTTTGATATTAAAATTGCAGATCTCCTAATGCTCTTATTTAAAAAAAAAATTAATGCTGCCAGTAGTAGAGAATATAAATGAGTCACTTTGTATGCAAAAGAGAGACAGAATCCTACTTTGAATGCCTCACAAAGTGGTTTACGATGAGGATTACTCATTTGATTTATGTTTGCATTTCTGCACTATACTACATATGTCACTGAATTGTGCCCTGTTCGATCTAGTTTCAAGGATGAGCTTGTACAGGTAGGTATTCTGCTAAATCATAATTACTAAAATTACTAAATTACTGAAATAAAAATAATGCTGATAGAAGCCTATATATTTATGTGGTGATGGGGCAATAATATTAAAGGGGTTGTAAAGATAGAAGATTTTTTATCCTAATGCATTCTATGCATTGAGATATAAAACCTTCTGTGTGCCGCAGCCCCCCCAACCCCCTTAATACTTACCTGAGCCACATCTATGTCCAGCGATGTCCACAAGTGTCTTGGCTATCTGAGACATCCTTTCCTGATTGGCTGAGACACAGCAGCCGCACCACTGGCTCCCACTGCTGTCAATCAAAGTCAGGTAGCCAATTAGGAGAGCGAGGGCGGGTCCGGGCCACATCTCCATGTCTAAGTAGATACCGGGAGCTATGACTCAGCTCGGGTGCCCCCCCCCCCATAGCAAGCTGCTTGCTGTGGGGGCATTAGACAAGAGGGAGGGGCCAGGATCACAGAAGAGGGACCCAAGAAGAAGAGGAATCCGGGGTGCTCTGTGCAAAAACACTGCAACAGAGTAGGTAAGTATAACATGTTTGTTATTTTTATAGAAAATGGGAACATGGAAAGCAAATACTGTAGCTGTCTAGTTTAGTGCAACAAACAGCACAGTCATGCTTACTTGTGCTTTAAACAAGTGCTATTTTTTCCCCTATGTATAAACTTCCTTGCTTCCAGCCATTCACAGGCTATAGTCCCTGAAGCCAATTAATTCTCAACCTATGTCTTTAAGTAGTAGTACACCTGCTCCTCTGCATCCAAGGCAACATGTCAGTAGTTGCTGGACCCCCTGTGCCTCTTGCAGCTTTTATCCCATTTCATGAGGATCCCTTTGACCTACTGTTTACAATGCCTCATATTTGCTTCTAATCAGGGGTCAATTCCTTTGGAAAAAAGTGTGGGAACTCCCACCCAAGATCCACTCCCCCACCAAAAAAAATGATACGCTCATATGCATAATTACTAAACCGCTTGTTTTTTTTTTTCGATCCACTGTACCATAGTAATCCTTTATGTTACTGCCCGCGTTCTGTATATGGATTCATCGGGTAGTGTGCGGGTATTCCTTCACTGCCTCGATGCCGCAATGTCTCCTGGGAGCTTTTGTCATTGTTCCCAGGAGACATTGCAGAGGTCTGCCACGAGTTATCGCGGGATTTAGAAAGAAGCAAGCTCTTTCTAAATCCCTGACAGTGACTTGAGCTGGGCATCACCGCTTAGTTAAGAATCGGCTCAGGTGGCTCGGCTGCTCTAGTCCTGCAAAGGGAACTGAATTCCTGCTGTGAAAGTAGTGCAGGAACCCACGCGGGACTTGAGAACTGCTTCTAATGTGTTCTTGTGTTTTTCTTAAGAGATTCTTAGCTGTTGATTTACTAAAGGCAAACAGACTGTGCAGTTTGTAAAGTAAATTAGGTAAAGCTTCACTTTGCAAAGAATAACCAATTACATGGACAAGGACAATTTAGAAAAAAATGTTTGTTTGTTCATGATTGAATGATGGAAGTCAGCAGAGCTTCTGCTCATTTACTAAGCTCTGGAGCAACTGCACTTGCAGCGTGCTTGTCTGAGCTGCCTGCATCCTCACACTTTTGTATTCTTCCAACATTTCTGTTCTTGTGTACCATGAACCTGCTTCCTTTGTGCATTTGTTTGCATTGTGAATCCTGAATCTCAGTATTGTAATGGACTCTGAGCACCATAGAGTCCTGAATCCCAGTGCTCCAAGAGACTTTTGTATTGTATCTGTGTTTGCAGTGCCTCAGCACTACAAATTGCTTTATCTGCTGTTCCTGTGTTCCCAGTGCCCCAACCCTGCAATAGACTTTCCCTTATGATCCAGTAGATCTCAGTGACCTCTAATCTTTATAGTATCTGCTCAATTGTAGCTTGCACATGTGTGTTTGAGGGCTGCCACCTGGGAGCTGCTCTGCAAAAAACTCTTTAACCCTTGTGGGGTGCTCTGATAAAAAGCAGACACTGAGCCTCAAAAAAACCCTTTACCAAATGTGCAGAGATCCTGATCCCTGCTCCTATGGGCTCCTGTGCCTCTGGCATCAATATGTCTCATCTTAGTGCCTGGCATCCCAAAAACCTCAGGGCCTTTACTCCTTGTGAATACATGCCCTTAAAATGTACCTACTTAAACCAGGCAAAGTTACACTTCTGTGTGGAATTCACCAAAAAGTGCTTTGACTCATTAACTTATGGATTCATTCATTGGGTATATGCACTTTAAATTGAATGATAGGGGGTTCCAGGAACTTCAAAATGTATGAAAGACACTGATAATTGCTAAGGTTTTCTTAGAGCATGACATTTACCTGACACCATAGGCTAATTTCGCAGACACTATAAGCTAATTTACCTGAAACAACAGGTGCTGTGGGAATTCTAGTGGAAGCAGTTGTTGGACGAGGACTAGTAGAAGCTGGTGCAGTAGATGTCAAAGGTGGTGTTGTTGATGGTCGGTTTGGATCTGTAAACATTTGAACATTATTTTTGCTGTTATATATTGAGAATTCTACTACAATGTAAAATTGAATTAAAAAAAAAGTTTTACAGTCTTACCACAAATAGTGTTGTTTATCCAGTCAACCAATATAATACCCAAAGCTTCACAAGCTTTAGCATAGGATTCCAGAACACCACAAAGTAGATCATCATTTCCTCCTGTGACACACTGGTCAAAGACACAACTCTCAAAGTACTGGTGTGGGCGGAGATAAGGATGACAAGGCCTGAATGGTCCATCGTTCTGTCTGATGATCCAACATTTTCTTTCTGCTTCTTGTTGTACAGAGGGAGGACAGATAGGAGGAGGTGGTGGAGTAGAGTCACAACTAAAGAACAAAGAATAAATGCAGGTCATATATTTATTCGGCTACATGACCATTTATCTTGAAACATGGATAGAAATTGACACGGAAAATTGAATGAAATAGAAATTCCTGAGTACATTGGGGAATTTGCGCAAAATTTCCCTTTTTGGCAAAATGCATTGGAGCCATAGGGAAGGTAAAATAATGATTGTTTTTAATGGGGTTTTTTAAGGTTGCAATGGATTATGACCAGAATCTGTGGTTATGAAAGAGAAAAAAAAACAGCACCATAAAAGCCCCATTATTTTACGTTTTTTTTTTTCACAGAAAGAAAAAACTTACTAGACATAAATATATAAATAAAAATAACATATAACAAATAAACTAAAATACCCTAAATAATAACAAAAATTAAAACTCTTAATAAGCAAAACTGAGAATTTTCACTCCAGAAAAACAGCCCCTCATTAGCCTCATTATTTTATGTTTTTTTTTTTTTCAAATTCAAATTCAAATAGAAAGAAAATATAGTAAATAAACTAAATTACTCTAAATACAAGGACATATATATCTCGAGCGAAATTGAGTTTCCACTTCAGAAAAATTTCACTGACAGTGAGATCTATATTTTTATGGAAAGCTCAATTTTATCAAGATCATTTCATTTACCCCAAGACATAAACAGTGGCCCTTACTGAGGAGAAGATTAGTGAGTGAATTTTAGAAAAATTTCTGAAGTGGAAACTCAATTTCGCTCGAGATATATATGTCCTTGTATTTAGAGTAATTTAGTTAATAATATTTAAAGGTTTTTAGTAAATTACTAACTGAATAATAGAACTTTAATTATAATAGAATAATAAAATGTTCCAACCAGGTTGCACTGGTCATGTATGAGGGCAAGATTGAGGACCAGTGTCCACTGACTTTTGCTTCTAAACTGCTCAAACAAGTCAATGGGAATGTAAGAGCAGCTGAAGCAGGTCAAATGCAAGTCGACAACACCTGCAAAACATTCTAAATGGTCTCAGACGCATCCCAAACTGATGTAAACTGTGTTAAAGCACCTTGGATTTGTTCAACAGGCTTTTGGTTACAACCACACTACTTTCTCATGTAACTATTCAGATACTTACGGCCATCCATTATCAGGGACTCTCCAGCTGTTTCCAAATTCATTGACATTAGTTACAATGTTGCCATCAGGAGTCATAAAGTCATCATGGTGGTTATCATTATATGTTCCACACAAACCACATAATGCTCCTTTGTAGTTTTCTTTGACTTTCACAAACAGTTCGTGATCACCATTAAACTGAACTTCAAGTCCAAAGTTGGTACTAACTGTAACATAATGGCCACTCTGTGTAACACTTATACCTGACACATAGGCAGGAAGTGTGACAATTGTATTGTTAATCTGTTAAAAAAAAATGTTAGTAAATTAGACAAAATGTATATAAAAAAAGGCAATGTAGTAAACATAATGTATCAAAGAAAGAGTCTGAATTAAAGCATTGTTGTCTTTTTCCTGAAAGGGGTCATTAGCGTGCAGCCAATTAGCAGCCACCTTTGCCTTAGCCAATTTTAAGCCAGGCCCTAATTACAAGGTCAGCACATGTGCTGCTCAAAGTTTGAGCAATGCATATCCTTTGCTCCCAGTGTATCAGATTCTAGTGATCCTCTGTGACTGTATTCCAGCCTGATACCTGCAACCAGTATCTGCATGATTAACTGTGTGTTTCACAAAGAAACTTGCATCCCAGTGACTCTGTGCACTCCAGCCTATAACCAGCATACCACTACCTGTGACTACCCCAGCCAGCATATATTCTTTATTCACCTATTTGATTCACTGTATATCTCAGCCAGTTGTAACTCTGCACCTTTGTTATTCCCTATGTGTTCTAACCAGCACCTTGCTACCAGTGTGATTCTCTGAGAACTCCAACCTGAATCCAGTCTCTCTACACCTGTGTGTCCTCTGTACTCTTTAGACTTGGTGGGAATAGATTCCTCATCCATGACAACTGTGCACTTCATTACAATGTTTATTTTAATGGTCCATCCAATCCACGAAACATGACAAGATCAATGAGTTTTGTGACATTGTTTTTCTAAATTCTACTATATGTGTGTGCGATCAATAAATATCTTAAAAGGTAACAGATCATGTTAAAGCTAAACTCGGCAATTATAAAAAGCGCAAATGAATGCATCTCTGTAAAAATTGCTGCTTTTAACTTTAAAATTGCTGAATTTAGGTTGGCATCATCTCCTTGCATTTCACTGTACAATTTTTAGTGGAGGGGAAGCAGCATGCATACTTTATCAAGATTGCTACAGTACAAGGAACATTGTGATAGGAAAGAGCAGGGTGGCAGATAGATAAGATCATTATGGTGCTGCCTCTTTTTTCATTTTCCCGTTACAGGTTGGGGGTGGACAGTGAACTTGTAAGTGAGCATGTAAGGAAAAGTGTAACCCTAGCAGAGACAAGACTGTGCCCTTTGTTAGACAAGACTGTGTTGTGAGACATAGATGTGCAAATCTAAAGACTGGATGGACAGGAATGAAAATGCTTTGATGGGAAAAACAGCTCCTATGTATGTATTTATTTTATGTATTTAGATATTTTCTTGGAGTTCAGCCTTAGAATTTAGCACTTTGTAAGATCGCAAAAAAGTACAGTAAGTTATTGGGTTTCATATCAGATCAAGATTGATTTAAAATTCAGAAAAAAAAAACATTTCAATTTCTAGCTATTTTAATTTACAGTTCTAAATACTAATACATAGTTTGCAATTTTAATCTGCAAAGATATCAATTCCATGGAAAAAAAATATGAAATCTTAATAATATAAAGGTTATAATGGGATATTTTCATGTGTTGTTTTTAAAATGGTCATATTAGAATATTTTTCTTGACTTCACACGTGAATGTTCCATACTATATTAACCATAAATTATTACCAAAAGTTTGTCAAGCTTACTGCCCTAAATGGTTTACTCCAATGAAATACAATGTAACCGATATGACCAAAAATACAAATATTTTAGTATTTCTACTTTTTTGGGCTGAAGTATGCCCCTCCATGTGACCACAATCTCCCAGCTTCATAAAACAAATGGCGGAACGTAGGCATGTACATTAAGAGCTGAGAGCGTCACTTCAAGAGGTCGCTTGTGAATGAGCATTAAAAAGCCATCATGGACATCATCATGGATCGGGCTAGAGGGGTGGGGCCAGACTGATGGGGCTGGACAGGGTAGGTTGGCTGGCAGCAAAGAACAGGGCTGGGCGGATGGGGCTGGACAGGATGAGACCGGCTGGCAGCAAAGAACAGGGACCAACAACACTACTAGGATGTGTCAGTAAGCAGCCACATTCGACTGCGCAGATCAAACGTTGTCAGCCACACAAATGGGGGTTTTTGAATGGCTTGATTTCTAATCAGAACATTCGACACTCCAAAAAAAGTGATTTAGATTTAGATTTTTGACTTTAAGATCCCTTCTTCAAGCCAAACAAAGGAAACCAAGGGGTATTGAAGCTTTACGAGCTAATTAGTCAATAAGAGGTATTGTTCAAACTCCAAACTATGATCAATAAAGTCATGAGTTATAAGAGATAAAAAGTGAACAGAAGCCTAGAGGGCTAAGAGATCCAGTAGAAAACATAATTATACTGACTCATATACAATACATAAAATCCCCTTTCCTTCATTTTATATATGAATATATATAAAATATATATATATATATATATATATATATATATATATATATATATATATATAAAAATGTTTTTAAAGCTATACGTACATGCACAATGTTGTTCTTTTCAATGAAGATCTCTATTCCATCGACCGTAATATTGACTGAGTTAATGGCAGTCCAGCTTGGGTTTCCTCTGTGTTCGTTACGTGTGACAACACTAAAGCTGTGAGAAGTATTAGCACATGTCTCAGTTGCAGTGTAAGTGCAAGATCCCTGGAAGTGATGAACTGTGCCATCAAATGTTGTATAATGAGGATCTCCATAAATGTGGCAGATTGCTGTGCTTGGTGGGTAGCAGCCCAACAACCCATTTTGGACCTTGCAGACGTCATCTCCAGTACATTTCATTGGATCACACGTTATGTTGTTCCCTCCCTTGCATGTACATACACTCTCACAGTTCTCTGTTATGAATTGTTCTCCCTCCTGTAAATGACAAAGACAAGCTGTGGTGAAGGAAATACCAGTACAGAGGTTGAAAGTACTGAAATCTATTTTTCTTCCCTCTTACCATGTAATAAATTCCATTGTAGAGGCAGCCACAATGTGACTCAGGGACACAGGTTCCTCCACTGATGACATAACCTGGTTTACATTCACATCCTTCTGAACATGGCAGGCTGCAGTTCACTGGTGGTAGTGGCTCTAGACATGTGGCCGGACAGGCAGATGCACAGGTACTGAACTGACTGTTTGCAGGGCAGTCAGGTGCTAAAACGAAAATATTTTGTATATAATAAAATTGTTCTGAACCACATTTACTATTTATCTTCATGCTTATCATAATTAAATTGCAATTGATAGTGGGTCATCTACACATACAGAAGATATATATGAAATAGTTAATTTTATGTATGTTAATGTGTTGGATTGTATTAGTGTAGTACAAAATACATTTTATAAAGATAAAGGTATATTCCAGACATATATGTATTTTAAACCTAAAAAAAAACAGTAATATTTTGTCATGCTTAAGCAAAAATCATTTGGCTTGATGTAAAACGTGTATTCTATTTTAAGGATAACTTACAATATTACCAATAAAGCAACAAGATATACTTACCACAGAAAGTATTATTTCTCCAACTGATGGATATGCCTTCCTTCTGGCAAGCATCCGCATATGCTGCTAACAAGCTACACAGAGTATCCGGATCTCCATTCAAAGCACACATGTCAAAGACACAGCTGTCAACAAATCCTCCTGGACTGATAACAGAATTACAAACATGGAAAGGACCATCTTTACTTATCAGTAAACCACAGAATGCATCGCTCTTGTATAACTCCTCTTTTCCTGGTGGACAAGTTGGAGGAGGTGGGGGAGGTGTATCAGCCAGATTACAAAGTGGATCATCATCCTCAACCAACCAGCTCTGTCCAAGTTGTTCAGAGTTCTTGGCCTGTTCTCCATTTGGCATCATGTAATCATCTGATTTGCGATTGTTGAAGTTACCGCACATTCCACAGGTCAGTTTGGAGAAGTTACTAGGAAGTTTGACTTCTACAAAGGTGTCTACATCATAAGAGACAGTCAGCTTGAAATCTGTCTGCAGACTGACATACTTTCCAGTCCAAGTCACACTCACTGCTCCACCCACTAAACTTACAGGAAGTGAGGTCCAGATAGAATTGACCTAAATATAAGATAAGAATGTTAGTAATGAATTAGTAGTACATACCTCTGGAAAACATCAGATAGGAAACAAATAAATGTTCATACTAACCAAAACACGATCTTTCTCATTTTTCATGATTTTGACTTTCTGCCCATAAACCTCAATAAGAACGTGTTTTACAAAAGACACTTTGGGATCTCCACGGTGTTCATTCTTTGCTTCAACGTTGAAGTAATATGGAGAGGAAGTTGAACTGTTGCAGAGTTTGGCAAGAGTGTAAGTGCACAGACCCATGAAGTCATGATTGAGTCTGTCGAATGTATCATAATGTGGATCATTATGGACTCTGCAAATGCCATATGTGAAGTATTGACAGCCAGGAACACCATTTGATATTCCACAATACTGGTTACTGGGACATGAATCACTGTTACATATTAATCCGCTTCCAGGTGAAGGACATTTGCACTTTATAGAGCAAGTATCATCTGTCCAGAATTCATTGCCAACAGGATAATACTTATTATCATCATCCCAACATCCGCACTTGTCATCTGGAACACATTTTGTTCCATAAAGGACGTATCCGGGGTCACAGATACAAGACTCAGTGCAGGGCAGAGTGCATGTGGATGGAGCTTGTGGATTGACACAAGTAGCTGGGCATGCAGTTCCACAGTGCTCATAATGGCTGTTTGGTGAACACTTTGTTTCTGTGGAGGATGAAAGATGCAATTTTTACTTTGTAAAATCACTTGGATTGTTTATCGTTGTCTATAAATGTTTAAATATGTTTACACATGAGGCCCATTTAACTCAAAATTATAAAAGAATAATTAAGATTAAACTTTCAACAACTAACAGCTTGTATAAATATAACACACTGCTATCTAAGCTGTCATATTGTATCTATCTATCTATCTATCTATCTATCTATCTATCTATCTATCTATCTATCTATCTATCTATCTATCTATCTATCTATCTATCTATCTAATTATCTATCTATATACAGTGCAGAAAATAAGTATTTGAACACCCTGCTATTTTGCAAGTTCTCCCACTTGGAAATCATGGAGGGGTCTGAAATTGTTATTGTAGGTGCATGTCCACTGTGAGAGACATAATAAATAAATAA
The DNA here is from genome assembly GCA_029574335.1 of Rana kukunoris. Taxonomy (NCBI): domain Eukaryota; kingdom Metazoa; phylum Chordata; class Amphibia; order Anura; family Ranidae; genus Rana; species Rana kukunoris. The sequence goes on from CM056052.1 coordinate 215,932,796, forward strand.
AAAATTAGAAATCACAATGTATGATTTTTTTAACTATTTATTTGTATGATACAGCTGCAAATAAGTATTTGAACACCTGTGTATCAGCTAGAATTCTGACCCTCAAAGACATGTTAGTCTGCCTTTAAAATGTCCACCTCCACTCCATTTATTATCCTAAATTAGATGTTCCTGTTTGAGGTCATTAGCTGCATAAAGACACCTGTCCACCCCATACAATCAGTAAGAATCCAACTACTAACATGGCCAAGACCAAAGAGCTGTCCAAAGACACTAGAGACAAAATTGCACACCTCCACAAGGCTGGAAAGGGCTACGGGGAAATTGCCAAGCAGCTTGGTGAAAAAAGGTCCACTGTTGGAGCAATCATTAGAAAATGGAAGAAGCTAAACATGACTGTCAATCTCCCTCGGACTGGGGCTCCATGCAAAATCTCACCTCGTGGGGTCTCAATGATCCTAAGAAAGGTGAGAAATCAGCCCAGGACTACACGGGAGGAGCTGGTCAATGACCTGAAAAGAGCTGGGACCACCGTTTCCAAGGTTACTGTTGGTAATACACTAAGACGTCATGGTTTGAAATCACGCATGGCACAGAAAGGTTCCCCTGCTTAAACCAGCACATGTCAAGGCCCGTCTTAAGTTTGCCAATGACCATTTGGATGATCCAGAGGAGTCATGGGAGAAAGTCATGTGGTCGGATGAGACCAAAATAGAACTTTTTGGTCATAATTCCACTAACCGTGTTTGGAGGAAGAAGAATGATGAGTACCATCCCAAGAACACCATCCCTACTGTGAAGCATGGGGGTGGTAGCATCATGCTTTGGGGGTGTTTTTCTGCACATGGGATAGGGCGACTGCACTGTATTAAGGAGAGGATGACCGGGGCCATGTATTGCGAGATTTTGGGCAACAACCTCCTTCCCTCAGTTAGAGCTTTGAAGATGGGTCGAGGCTGGGTCTTCCAACATGACAATGACCCGAAGCACACAGCCAGGATAACCAAGGAGTGGCTCTGTAAGAAGCATATCAAGGTTCTGGCGTGGCCTAGCCAGTCTCCAGACCTAAACCCAATAGAGAATCTTTGGAGGGAGCTCAAACTCTGTGTTTCTCAGCGGCAGCCCAGAAACCTGACTGATCTAGAGAAGATCTGTGTGGAGGAGTGGGCCAAAATCCCTCCTCCAGTGTGTGCAAACCTGGTGAAAAACTACAAGAAACGTTTGACCTCTGTAATTGCAAACAAAGGCTACTGTACCAAATATTAACATTGATTTTCTCAGGTGTTCAAATACTTATTTGCAGCTGTATCATACAAATAAATAGTTAAAAAAATCATACATTGTGATTTCTGGAATTTTTTTTTTGATTATGTCTCTCACAGTGGACATGCCCCTACGATGACAATTTCAGACCCCTCCATGATTTCCAAGTGGGAGAACTTGCAAAATAGCAGGGTGTTCAAATAATTATTTTCTGCACTGTATCTATCTATCTGTCTATCTATCTAATTATCTATCTATCTATCTACTAACTATTCCAATATGTTCACAAATGTACTACAAAATATATTTATTTATTTATTTGGAACATGAGTGTATTATATTAAAGTGTAGTGTGATGAATATGTTTGCAGTCTCAGAAAACCAATTTACTTTCTGATATTTTACTGTTTCAACTTGTGATCACACAATACACAGTATACCTCCTTTTAAAAATATACTGACAACTTTCAATAAACAATAATAAATTGATAGCTTAAAGGACAGATATTTTGAATTTTGTTTAAATACTGAGGAAAGAACCATATTTACCGCAGAAGGTGTTATTTCTCCAAGGTTCAATGGTGACTCCACTGGCTTGGCAGATCTCCGCATAAGCTTCAAGACTATTACATAGAATGTCTGGATTAAGTGTTGTTTCACACAAGTCATATGCACAGTTGTTGAAGTAAATAGTTGGATCTATAACATTGTGGCAATCTCGAAATGGTCCGTTCTTGTCAGTTATCAGTCCACAGAAGCTGTTGCTGACAATAATGTTTTTCTCATGATCAGTACAATTTGGCTGAATGTCTACTCCAGGGTTACATCTGTAATATAAGTTGTGTAAGGTGTGCTGTTAAAATTAGACACCTGGGTAAATACTGAAATCAAAGCATAAAAAAAGAGAATACATTTACAGATTTTACCTTGTATCATTGTTCACTTGCCAGCTGTTACCAAGACTTGTTGAATTTGATTCTAGTTGACCATCAGGATTTAAGAAGTCATCGGCTGCATTTCCATTGAAGTTTCCACAAAGTCCACAAATTTTGCCAGAGTATATACCTGGAATTGTCACCTGTACTCTGTGGTTACCATCAAATTTCACTATTAGCCCAAAGCCTGTTGTCACCACAACATTAGATCCGCTTATAAATATATCAATTTCAGGATCAAGATGATATGACAAGGTCACTGGTTTGCCATCCACCTATAAAAGCACACATTTTATGTTTTACCCTTATAAGCCACACTACTCGAAATGTAAGTCAGAAAGCACTGGATTTATTTTTAATAAAGGAAAATATTTATGTACTCAGATAAGTAGAGAATACATGCTTTAGTAAAAAAGATCAGCTGCAATGTCACTGTCACAGACAGAGACAAAAAATCTGTCATATTTACTAATGGAATGAAGATTTATGTGATGAAGAAAAGCTAAAAAAAAAAAAATAAGGTCCATGGTAAAAGGTTTACAATTACTGTCCACTATAAAGTACTCTGTTTCACTGACCTTGACCACTCTCTTTTGATCCAGTGTGATTCTGTACCCATGAACATCTATGTTCACATACTTGACGTAGGACACCCTGGTGTTGCCTCCTCTGTGTTCATTAGCAGCTTCCACATTGAAAATAGTCAGATTGCCATCATCTTCACAAAGTTTAGACAATGTGTATGTGCAAGTGCCCATAAAGTGGTGAACTTGTTTATCAAAGGTGTAGTAATGAGGATCTCCATTTACTTCACACATACCTTAATGTAATACAAAAACAAGGACCTGATATGTATAGGTTTATTTCAAATGAACACAATGGGCTTAGAGATCAACCATATTGTAGTTTGAGTACAAAAATTAATACAAGTAATTATAACATTCAGAATTGATGAAATAATGAATAAATAAATAAACTGCCCTTCCCATTTTGATTGTATTATGTTTCATGGAAAACAATTTGCAATCAAATATCACAATGTCAATGAGTGGAAACGATTTCACTGAGCAGTTGCCCTAAAAAGTAATAGCCATAAATATATATATCATATTTACTTGGAAATAATGCATGAGACTTCATATAGACACATACTCTAAAGCCTCATACACACACGATCAGATTTTCCGCAAACAAAGCGTCAGACATTTGTCTGAAGGGCGTTGGCCGTGAACTTGTCTTACATACAAACGGCACAGAGTTGTCGGCCAAAATACACGAACGTAGTGACATACAACGTGAAATTTCAGATTTTGAGTGCCACCCTTTGGGCACCTTCTGCTAATGTTGTGTTTGGTGAGCATTGATTATGAGCATGCGTGTTTGTACTTTGGACTTTTGTGTTTGATGGACTTGTGTACATGCAATAGGAAAATCTGGCAACAGACCGGTGTCCGTGGAAAATATATAAGCCTGCCATCCAACATTTGTTGTCGGAAAGTCTGACAACAATTGGAGTATACAAACGCTCAGATCTTTAGGCCAACAGCCTGTCATCACACAATTCCCGTCTGAAAACCTGTGTGTACGAGGCTTAAGAGTCTATTGAGAAATGTTTTTTTACAAGATTCTCACAACTTTCACACATATTCTTAATTGGATATAATCAGAATAACGTGTGAATCCTTAGTGAAAGTTGTGTTAATCTTGTGTAAAAAGATTCATAAATAGACTCTTTATAAAGCAGTGTTTTCACAACATGCATGCTGGTGTAGTTAAGAATAATTATACAATTATTTTTGCCTCTACATAGAAAAAAACAAAACAAAGGTTGAAATCAATAAATCAAAATCCCAAAATAACTTACAGCATTAAATTAATCATTTCAGATAGAATAAAAAATAAAATCAGAGGTATAAATATCTACCTGATTCTGGTGGCACAAATGGTGTGGTTGTTGTGGCAGGTGTTGTTGTAGTTGAACCTGTTAAAATGAATGAAACCAGTTATAAAAGTGAATTTTTTTTCTTTGCTTGTGTTAACTTCAGCAAATTGCAATTATTTCATACCTTGCTGCACAATCTCAGTAACAGCATAGCAACTATATCATGGTTCTTCATGCAAAACTACAATACATAGCTGAATTGTGGTACTGTATGAGCTATATCTAGCAAGTAGCTGGATGCAAGTTAATTGACCTTCTAAGTTTACCATGAATGAATCAAACTGAATTCTTGTTTTATTTTTTTGAGATAAATGCATACCATCTGAATACAAAGCAAATGCACTGAGGTTTTAAAAAGAAAATGATTGCAGTGCTATAACTGCGACTAATAACATGTTACACCAATGAAATATTGTAGCTGTAAGGCCGTGTACACATGATCGAACATGTCCGCTGAAACTGGTCCGCGGACCAGTTTCAGCGGACATGTTTGATCGTGTGTACAGCCTATCGGACCGTTTTCCAGCGGACAAAAGTTTCTAAACATGCTTAGTAACCTGTCGCTGAAAACCTGTTCGTCGGAAATGTTCGATGGTTAGTACACGAAATCAGCGAACAAAAATCCTGCGCATGCTCAGAATCAAGTTCTACGTCACCACGTTCTGGTCCGAGGGGATTTTTGTCTGATGGTGTGTACGCACATCAGACCAACAGACCACTTCAGCCTGGTCTGATGAAAACGGTCCATTGGACAGGTTTCCTCGGACATGTCTCATCGTGTGTACGCGGCCTAACTGTTATTTTTCAAGCAGTTTTCTTACTGATCTGGATTAATTTTCAGTCAAGCAGTATATGAACTAAATGAGTTGCCTTTAAAAGGACTATATTAAGCATATGAGAAGGGAGTCACCGCTCCAGGTGGGTATGCTGAGCAATCAGTAACTTCTCAGGAAATCAAGGGTGCTGGCAATGCACAGGGCAAATGGTCGAGGCTAGAAAAATGGACAGCCACACTTTTACCATGTGTTTTTACAATAAAGACAACCCAAAGGTTTATTGGAGTGTGGCTGTCCATTTTTCTAGCCTCTACTATATTAAGGATATATTAAATTCTAGAGGTAATATTTTTTCCTTTATATAAATATATATATATATATATATATATATATATATATATATATATATACACAGTACAGACCAAAAGTTTGGACACACCTTCTCATTCAAAGAGTTTTCTTTATTTTCATGACAATTAAAATTGTAGAGTCACACTGGAGGCATCAAACCTATGAATTAACACATGTGGAATTATATAAATAACGAAAAAGTGTGAAACAACTGAAAATATGTCATATTCTAGGTTCTTCAAAGTAGCCACCTTTTGCAGCAGACACATCTCTAGAACAACTGTTAAGAGGAGACTGTGTGAATCAGGCATTCATGGTAGAATATCTGCTAGGAAACCACTGCTAAAGAAAGGCAACAAGCAGAAGAGACTTGTTTGGGCTAAAGAACACAAGGAATGGACATTAGACCAGTGGAAGTGTGTGCTTTGGTCGGATGAGTCCAAATATGAGATCTTTGGTTCCAACCACCGTGTCTTTGTGTGACGCAGAAAAGGTGAACTGATGGACTCTACATGCCTGGTTCCCATCATGAAGCATGGAGGAGGAGGTGTGATGGTGTGGGGCTGCTTTGCTGGTGACACTGTTAGGGATTTATTCAAAATTAAAGGCATACTGAACCAGCATGGCTACCACAACATCTTGCAGCGGCATTCTATTCCATCCGGTTTGCGTTTAGTTGGACCATCATTTATTTTTCAACAGGACAATGACCCCAAGCACACCTCCAGGCTATTTGACCAAGAAGGAGAGTGATGGGGTGCTGCGCCAGATGACCTGGCCTCCACAGTCACCGGACCTGATCCCAATCGAGATGGTTTGGGGTGAGCTGGACCACAGAGTGAAGGCAAAAGGGCCAACAAGTGCTAAGCATCTGCAGGAACTCCTTCAAGACTGTTGGAAGACCATTTCAGGTGACTACCTCTTGAAGCTCATCAAGAGAATGCCAAGAGTGTGCAAAGCAGTAATTAAAGCAAAAGGTGGCTACTTTGAAGAACCTAGAATATGACATATTTTCAGTTGTTTCACACTTTTTTGTTATGTATATAATTCCACATGTGTTAATTCATAGTTTTGATGCCTTCAGTGGGAATCTACCATTTTCATAGTCCTGAAAATAAAGAAAACTCTTTGAATGAGAAGATGTGTCCAAACTTTTGGTCTGTACTGTATATATATACCCACACACACACACACACACACGTGTTTTACATATGTTTGAAAGTAAAAACTTATTTTAATTAATATGTCATAGTTAAATATAAATGTAATTAATTGAGAATTTAGTGTTGTTTGTTAGACTTCTAATAACATTATCGAGTGCTGAGGCCACCTATGTCGTAAGGGAACCCAGCAGTGAAGTCCTTCGGCTTCACAGCCAGTTACCTGATGCTTTCTAATTGGAGTCTCCCTTTCTGGTGGCACCAGAAAGGGGGGGGGATAAGTGGAAGTTCCACTTTTGGGTGGAACTTCGCTTTAAGCACAAATCTTTGCACCTTCTGGATCCAATTTTCAACCAGTCTCCCATTAGAAGTAAGCAATGAAGAGAAGTAAAATTACATTTGAATTGACTTCCAGCTCTGTTGCTGCCACTCCCTGTGTCCTGTTTTGATTGACAGTGTCTTTCCCTGCTGTCCTACACATCATTCACTACCCTCCCTCAGACATGTACCCTGTACTAGGAAAGAGGGAGGGAGAAAGTATGTGCAGTCACATGACTGTTTATTAAAGAGGAAGTAAACCCTGATGGTTTATTTCCCTGCAAATGTAAAGCATAATCTGCTACTATGCATTGCGCTGGAGCCGCCAGTCACGGCATGACCTCCTTTAGAAACTGAATGATTGCCGTTTCTAAAGTGCACCTGCGCCGTTGTCTATGATGCAAGCGCCATAGACATCGTCGCACGTTTTTATTGTAAATATCTCCTAAACCGTGGAGGTTTAGGAGATATTTCCAGCACCTACAGGTAAGCCTTAATATAGGCTTACCTGTAGGTAAAAGTGGTTGTACATGGTGTTTAACCACGTTAACACTAAAAATAAAGCACACAAATAATTATTTTTGATAAAAGATGTTATTTATACAACTAAAGAGATTTTTGCCATTGAATGTATGTTTTTCTTGATATGACTTCAGGATATTTTTTTAACTAATATTTTACATAATAATGTTGAGTTAGACAAACCTGGAGACATTGTAATAGTAGTTGTAGCAGTTAACACAGGTGTGGTAGAAGTTGATGTTTGCAAAGGAGTGGACTCAGAGTGAACTGTTAGCGCAGAAGAGGTTTCAGTATGGCCTAATGTTGTGGTAGATGTAAGAGAAATTGTACTACTGGCTGAAAGCCCCGGCGTGATATTTGTGGTAGTTGTACTGGTCACAGTTCCTATTGTTGAACCAGTTGTTGATGTTGAAGAAGGCGTGGGCACAGAGATGGTTGATCTCTCTGAAGTAATATCAGCTGTTGGCTTAGAAGTGGTGGTGCCTGATGTTGTAGTTTTTGTTCCCAAAGGTGTGGTGCTTGAAGTACTAGTGACAATGGTACCTGCTGTTGAACCAGTTGTGGAAGTTGAAGTAAGGACTGTTGCAGTCCCTGGAGATGATGTTGATCCTGATGTACTGGTAAGGGATGAAGTGGTTGTACTTCCTGAAATAATACCAGCTGTTTGCTTTGAAGTGGTGGTCCCTGGAGTAGTAGTTTTTGTTCCTAAAGGTGTGGTGCTTGAAGTACTAGGGAAAATGGTGCCTGCTGTTGAACCAGTTGTGGAATTTGAAGTAAGGACTGTTGCAGTCCCTGGAGATGATGTTGATCCCGATATACTGGTAGGATTTGAAATGGTTGTACTTCCTGAAATAATACCAGCTGTTTGCTTTAAAGTGGTGGTCCCTGGAGTAGTTGTTTTTGTTCCTAAAGATGTGGTGCTTGAAGTACTAGTGAAAATGGTGCCCGCTGTTGAACCAGTAGTGGAAGTTGAAGTATGGACTGTTGCGGTCCCTGAAGATGATGTTGATATGGATGTACTGGTCGGATTTGAAATGGTTGTACTTCCTGAAATAATGCCAGTTGTTTGCTTTGAAGTGGTGGTCCCTGGAGTAGTAGTTTTTGTTCCCAAAGATGTGGTGCTTGAAGTACTAGTGAAAATGGTGCCTGCTGTTGAACCAGTAGTGGAAGTTGAAGTAAGGATTGTTGCTGTCCCTGAAGACGATGTTGATCCTGATGTACTGGTAGGATTTGAAATGGTTGTACTTCCTGAAATAATACCAGCTGTTTGCTTTGAAGTGGTGGTTCCTGGAGTAGTAGTTGTTGTTCCCAAAGGTGTGGTGCTTGAAGTACTAGTCAAAGTTGTGCCTGTTGCTGTTGAGATAGTTGTGGGTGTTGAAGAAAGAGTTGTGGTCACAGAAGAAGTTGATCTGGTAGCAGTAGGCACTGAGATGGTTGAACCTTCTGAAGTAATACCAGCTGTCTGCTTTGATGTTGTGGTCCCTAAAGAGCTTGTGGTACTTGAAGCTGTGGCAGTAAATCAAGAATGTAATTTATCTATAAACTATTTTTTTTAAATCCCTGTATGCATTAAAAATATCTATCTATCTATCTATCTATCTATCTATCTATCTATCTATCTATCTATCTATCTATCTATCTATCTATCTATCTATCTATCTATCTATCTATCTATCTATCTATCTATCTATCTATCTATCTATTCTGAGGCTATGCAAAAAAGACTAGGCAGACTAGGCAGACAATCTTAAAGAAGTCTATAACAGACTACTGTGGACTTTTGCATTAAGGATGTAAACCATTGCTGAAGACCTAATGTTAAGGCTAATATCTTTCTATACCATGCCAACAGAACATGTTATGCATTCTACATCTACCTTGTTGAAAGCAATTGGTATATTTAAGTACTAATGATGTAAAACAAATTAATATATAAATTTCAAGCAACAATTAGGTTGTCAAATGTGTTTTATTCACAAAATTGTTGGATTTTGATTGATAAACAAATTTTTCACATTTCCAAGAACATACTTAACTTTAGTGGCATACATGAGAAAACAAATTCTGTAAAATTATATAAGATTAATTGATGGGTAGCCACACAAGAGACTTTAACCTTGGTCAATATACACATGAACAAGGAATCATTTTGACTTATTCCTTAGGATATGCATTCCTTGCTTTTTTCATGGCCTTTAAATCAACACATTTCTGTATGCACTGATTACTTGAAAATACAATTGCAAAACCAATTAAATGCACTTACTAATAGCAACCAAACTGATGTAACATTTGTTCCACCCAAGCATGAAACTTCCGCTTATCATGTCCCCCCCCCCCCCCCCTCCAGTGTCACATTTGGCACATTTCATGGGAGGGGGGAGCAGATACCTGGCTAATACAGGTATTTACCCCCACTTCCGGCAATAGATCACCACAGAATCTGTGGCGATCTATGCCATGTCCGGCCCCTCCTCCATCACCACACTGTCTTTTGGGAGACACACAGGTCCCAGAAGACAGTAGGGACCAGTGAGGATGTGCAGCGTAACTCGCACATGCACAGTAGGGAAACAGGCTGTGAAGCCGCAAGGCTTCACTTGGTGATTCCGCTATTGATGATGGTGGCGCCTCCACCAGGGACAGATCGACTTTGGGTGAGGACATCGTGGGTGCCCTGGACAGGTAAGTGTTCTTTTAAAAGTCAGCAGCTGCAGCATTTGTAGCTGCTGACATTTTTTTTTTCGGCGGAACTCCGCTTTAAACTACTTAAACATGTTTCCTGATTAGTTTTTTATTTCTAATTTGTTTTTGATTTCTATTTTATTTTTAAAAGAGTAAGGCTCAATTTACACTGCTGCAATGCGAGAACCCATGCAAATCCATTATGGGTTCCCGTATCGCATACAACTCGCAGGCAGTTTACACTGCCCTATGCAAACTGCTGCTGGTGTCAATACAAAGTTAATGACACCCCCAGATCAGTTTGCCTTTTGCTGCGCAAACTGTCAATCTGGACAGCAATCAGATTGCATGGGTGTGAACACCCATGCAATCTGATTCTTGTGTGGGCCAAAAAAAGAGTCCTGTATGACTTTGGTTTGAATGCGATCCAAATTTAGCCATACAATCTGTGTGGCTGAATTCACATGGCACAGACATTGCATGTGATTTGCTCAGCAATGTGGTGCAAATTACATGCGATGTCTGACATAGCAGCAGTGTGAACCCAGCCTAACTCCACATTTGTTGAGAAAACAATTCTCCTCTAGGTGATCTGTGTAAATTGCAGGGATTTTGACTTACATTGTTGCAGATTCCTACCTTTTGTAATTCTGAAGGAATAGCTGTGTGTTTGTATCTCTCTGCAGAGTAAATCTGTATGGGAGTGGTTTTATAGTTATCAATCAGCTGCTGAACCTGCAGGGCTCTAATGAGGAAATTGGCATGGTCTGCATCCCATTAGATGTGATTTACATGTGAGAGTATCTCACCAAAATTACATTTTTACTGCAAGGGATGCTCAAAATCTGATTTGTATCTTAGTGCAGACTTTTGGGAAAATCAGTGAGCCCATCACACATGCAGGAAATTACATTTCTGGGGGTGTTCTGCACACCATCTGTGTACAGAATGCCTACAGGTACTGTAGCCACATTGCAGTTTATAGAAAATTACAGCTATGCAGATTGAAATTGTAATGTCGTTTTTAATACCTTTTTTTTCACACAAAAGTGGAGTTACCCTTTAAGTAATTCTGCACTTCGGACAACATTTTCTTGTGTGGATTGTTGCAGCTAGCCATCAAGTAACCAGTCAATGGGGGTTGATTTTGTAAGACATATAGACTGTGCTCTTTGCAAAGAATACCCAATCACATGCAAGGGAAAAAAAACATATTTTTGCTTGCACATGATTGGATGATGGAAGTCAGCAGAGCTTCTGCTCTTTTACTAAGCTCTGGAGCAACTGCTCTTGCAGAGTGCACAGTAATTGTGTCTTTAATTAATCAACCCCATTATCTTCATCATCATCAATTAGACATACATAAAACATACAAATGTAAAATGCCAATACACAGAAAATTACAATTTATGAATTTAACTATGCACAATGTGAAAGTATTACTGAATTGTGCAATTAAAACATGATTATGCAATATGATTCAGGCATATTGATAAATAACAAGCACAGATGAATTAACATCTTGATAGAATGAATAATATCAGTAATAGTGGACTGCAAAGAAAAAGTCAGGGGGTTTGGTAAATGAGTGTCAGTTGTCAGTCTTAGGCCGCGTACACATGATCAAATCTATCTGCTGAAAACAGTCAAACAGACCGTTTCAGCAGACAGATTCGACCGTGTGTACGGGCGAACAGACAGATTTGGCCAGCATGCTTTAAAATCTGTCTGCTTGGAATCCGTCCGTCCGACATGTCTGCTGGTTAGTACGCTAACCAGCAGACATATCTGCCCGCACATGCGTCGAATGGATTTGACGCATGTGCGGAAGTGTTTTACTTCCTGGTGCGGTGACGTGGCGGCGTCAACGTCACCGCCACGTCACCGCGCTGTCTGCCGGCGGGGATTTTGGTTTGATCTTGTGTACAGCGATCAAACCAAAATGGCCCAGCAGACAAATCTGTTTAAATCGGTCTGCCAGACCGGTTTGAACAGATGTATTTGGTCGTGTGTACGCGGCCTTAGTAATATATGGAGTGTCTGTACACAAAGATAAAGTGTTTGTAAAACAAAAACTTTTTCTAGTTTTGAATAGATTGGGGAAGGGTTGGAATTTCAGTCAGGTTTTTTTTTTTATCTGTGTCCCTGTTAGAAAGAATCAGGGTAAAAATTGTCACCAAATCAATTTTACAGTTGTCCCCAGAGCAAAAGGCGAGGGTCTAAAATGAAAATTCCCCTTTTGAGATTGCCTTCTTATCCAGGACAGGAGATCAGAGAAGTCTTCCCAATGAGACACAGGCATTAAAAAAAACTGCCAGGGGTCTTAACCCATGACTATTCTATACAAAACAATACATTTAATTAGATTAAATTAAATAAAAAATAATGAATACCATTGTCTATACATGCACTTTAAATTAGAATTGTAAGAATAGTGTTATTGTTATCAAAATAATGTTGCTGTGATGTTGCTAAGAGGAACTGTCTGTGACAAATAAATATGTTTCCATAAATATATTGTAGATTATCAAAAGTATAGCATAAATAGAATTTCTGTGATTTATTCCATCAGTTCACATTAGCTACACATACTAAAGTGTCTACCAGTAACAATTCGATGTATTCAAATTATAGTAATTAGTTGTAACAATAATGAATTACCAGTAATAACAATTATTTTTCTAAACAAAATTAACAACATGCAGGAGAGAAAATCATACATTATTATAACTATGGACAATATGAATGTTTTTTTTTTTAAACTCATGCAGAAACAAAAATAAAATTAAACCTGACAAGTCACTAGGTCATGCTTCTTAGGTCCCTGCCTTTAGAAAGTTATATGTATCCTATTTATTAGGCTCTATACATTATATTCAAGTAAGGCCCAACATTTTTTAGAACAATTCCTGAATTAAATGCCAGGTAACTGTATAAACATGTCTCATACAGAATATCTTCACTGTATTTTTCATTTTTATATTGTTATTACTATTATTATTGATAACATACTATTTTTAAATGCTAATCTAAAAAATTTGTATAGAAGAAAATAAAAGCTAGTTAAATTAGAGTGAGAATAGTTATACACATTTACAACCTGTGAGCACTTTCTGTATAGGTGCATGTTAATGTTGAATACATTTAATATGTGTATTTACAGTATGATAGCTGGGTGGACTTACACTCACTGTATCACCTATACATTTTAGTATATGAAAATGAGCACACTACAAAGCAGTCATACAAATAACAAGTACTATTGTGAATCTAAAACTGTTCTGTATAAGGACTACAATCTATGATATCAAACTGAGTTAAAATGATACATTTTAAGTGTAAGTCAGATTTACATGACTTTTATTATGTCAAACTGTCACGTAAGTATGCATGACTTCCAATTTATGATCAAGGTCTTACAATCTATAACATCAAAATAAATAGATTTATTATAAATAATACCCAGCTCTTTAAAATTAGAAATATATTTACCTGATGATGATGCAACTGGGGTAGCCACTGTAGAAATTGTTGCTGGTCTTGAGGTAGAGATGGTAGAAGTAGTAATAGAAGAAATTGGAGTGGAAGTAATAGATGTTGTAATGGAAGTAGAACCAGTAGACGATAGAGTAGATGTAGAAGAAGTAGAAGTTGGAGTTGAAGAAGAAACAGTAGAAGCCGAAATTGAAGTTTTAGTAGAGGACGGAATGACAGTCACAGTAGGAGTAGTGCTGGTAGATGGTGTGGTTTTAGTTGATGACACAGTCGAGCCTACAGATATAAAGACAAATTGTCTAATAACTATTTATAACTACACATTTAACAAATCGCATATTATATAGTTTATAGCGTACATCTTATCCAAATGTAAAAGTAAAACGGTGTGCACAGATGTGTCCTCAGTAGATATGTGCGTTCCTGTTCGTAACGAATGTATTTTCGTACGAATTTGTTCATTTTCGTACCCGCGGAATAATGTGTACATACAAAAAAATGAAAGCACCAAAATATGAAAACGACATGATTACGAATGAGCCGCATAACGAACAAGCGCAAATACGAACGAACGATACGACAATACGACAAAACGGAAATGGCAAAAGAATGAAAATTACATCTATAACGAATGATTTGCATTCTGTATTTTAAATCCTTTTTCTGTTCGTATTTTCAGTCGTATGTTCATATTTTCATTTGTGTGTTTTGTAAATCCGTTTTTGTTGGTCTGTTTGTAAATTTGTGTACTTGATTCGTTTTTTTAATGGGCAGTGAGTGAGTGTAGTTAGTGAATCAGCTTCTCTTTTGTGCCGACTGCCGAGTACAGTAAAGCCAAAAAAACGTTTCCGTGGATTTTCGTCTGAAGGGAGATCAGTTGGCCAGACTTTTGAACCCAAAAATGGTTTTCTGATGGAGCTTACAAACGAACAGATTTTTTTTTTAAAACGAACGGAAAACGTTTGTTTTTATGTTTGTTGGCAAAAAAGTCTGACCAAGTGTACGGGGCTTAACTATATGTTGAAAGTGCCGCGAATCCCGCGATATATATCCGAAAGTCCAAAATGACGAAAATTCACGAAAATTATTGTCTAACAAGAAACGACAATGAATTAAACAGAATAACGAATCATCCCGCATGTAAAAAAATAAAACAGTAACCAAAATACGAAATGATCGGAATACGAAAAAATCGCGTCGTACGAAATACGAAATGGAACGAACAGGAAAACGGGCGTCTTGCGAAATTACGAATCTGTACGAACCTACGGAACGATACGAAACGGAACAAAATAATACAACATTTTTTGCTGTGCACATGTCTAGTCCTCAGGAAAGAGCCATGTGATCCAGATATGTTGATGACAGGTTCACTAGCAAGACTATTTCACACAACACATTAAAGTGTAAGTAAACCCTCCTATAATTTTAAGTCAGGGAAGCTGCCATCTTTGCCTCTGTTGAATCTAATCTACTGCCATAATGCTGCACATGTGATCAGCTATGACACCAGCCATTGGATGGTTTGACAGTTTGGTTGAGAGCACAACCAATGGGAGCGTTACATTTCTGGCATGTGCCATAAATGAAATGGATGGGTTTATTTCCACTTTAAAGTGGATGTCCGCTGAACAAAAAAAAAAAAAGTCAGCAGCTACAAATACTGCAGCTGCTGACTTTTAATATTGGCATACTTACCTGCCCTGGAGTTCAGCACCATCCGCAGCAGAGGACGAGTGATCGCTCGTCACTCTGCTGCACCCCACCATCCTCGGTGAGGAAACCAGGAAGTGAAGCACTCCGGCTTCACTGCCCAGTTCCCTACGGCGCATTGCGCGAGTCGCGCTACGCCTGCTGACTGGCTCCCGCTGTGCTCTGGGAGCCGAGTGTTCCCAGCACACAACGGGGGGGGGGGGGTGGGAGGTCACATCCTGCCCGCAGTCTGCCTGCAGACTGTGGCCATAAGTGGGTACAGATACCTGTGTTTAGACAGGTATCTTCACCCCCCTCCCCCCTGAAAGGTGTCAAATTGGACACCGGAGGGGGAAGGATTCCGAACAGCGGGAGTTACACTTTAGGGTGGAGCTCCGCTTTAAGCTGCCAGATTATGTATTAGTTCATAGGCTTACACAGTTTAGACTGATTAGATTGGTGAAATGTTCAATATTCCTCTAGTTATACAATTTTATAGGATGAATATTAAAATACAATTCTGGGTGTCATAATTGAACCTCTCAAGACCTCCTGCTCTCTAATTCCCTTGTTTCCTCCTCCAATGCTCCCCTCCAGGACTTTTTCAGAGACTCTCCAATCCTCTGGAGCTCTCTACCTCAATCTGTATGGCTATGTCCTACTCTATGCACCTTTAGGTGAGTCCTAAATACTCATCTCTTGAGAGAAGCCAAAATTCCGCCTCCACTCAACAACTGAACTTTTAAAGCAGTTGTAAAGTTTTTTTCTAATAAAATAGCAAACATGTTATACTTACCTGCTCTGTGCAATAGTCTTGCACAGAGTGGCCCCACCAGCACCTTTGGCTCCTCCTATTCTTTGTGTGCTTCCATAGCAACTCTATAGCAAGCTGCTTGCAGTTGTGCTGTGTGTGTGTATTGACATGCACAACCGAGCCCCACCCCTTGCTCTTGACTCACAGAAGCCAATGGCTTTCACTGCTGCCTCTGTGATCAGAGAGAAGAGAAATGCTGCAAATGGGCACAGCACTGGATCAAGATAGCACTCAGGTAAGTATACAGGGTGTGTATATCTAACACATCTAAGACACCATATCCAAAAAAAGGGTCAGAAAAACCCTTCAGGTCTCAGTAACATAAGATGTGTCATCTCGAGTTACTCATCTCACCAGAGTGTACATTCCTAACCAAATGCAGAAGGCATAGATTCCCTGCTCAGAATTCTCAATGGGAATAAGCAGAATTTCCTAGATGTTTTGACCCACACCTAAATACCATAGTAATGCCCAGGAGGTGGGTTACAAGTACACCAGCTAACACATTTTAGCAGACATAGATATTTAGCCAGTTTATTAGCACATAGGTTAATGGCCAAGCTAGGCTGGGTAGATTTCACAGAAAGTGGAAAATGGCCCTAATACGCCAGCTTTATAGGGAAAATGTAAAGCAATCTGAATGTTTGTCAGAATTAAATGTTTAAATGTTTCACAAACTTTACCTTTCTGTCAATTTTAGCTTTATACAGAATCATTCATATGCTACATAAGCCTACATCTAAAGTCATTGCATGTAGAATCTGTTTTGAACTGGTTCATACAAATCCAGACCCAGTCTGGCTCATACAAATTTAGATCCATCATTTGCATTTCTTAACCATTAAGGGTGAAACAGCTTGTTGAAAATAAGCTTGTTGAAAAATATTTATGTTATTCCATGTTCTCCATGTAAACAATAAGCTGTGCAATGATGATTTTAAAATGTGCATGAAAATTCTCATCAGTACATTTGATGATATGCTGGACCACAGTCACTCTTAGAAATTAATTTATTAAAGAAAAAATCCCATCCTGCTCCTTCAAATTTTCTTTCCACTGCCGATGTCAATTTGCCCCCAATAACAATTACTAATTTAAATGGACATTCCTAAAATGAAATTCTTCTAACACAATTCTACTAGTGTATTGCCAGATTTGTTCTAATAAAACTACTCAAACTACTTACCTGTCGGTTTTGCAGTTACAGTTGTGGTGGTGGTAGTTGTTGCTGTTAAAAAGACAAAAGCTCATTATTTATCAATGCAGTCTTAGAATACACAAGCACAGACACAGACACCCTAAAGAAGCCTAGCTCCAACAATGTTACACCCATATTTAGGTTGTATCACATGTCACCCCCCCTCCCCCAAACCATCCCACTCCTGACAGTGTGCAGATGCTTTTTTATCCTCGCAGTCCCTGTCACTTTTGAAATCGATGCAGCTGTATGGATCGCCACTCGCACAGCCACATTATTCATTGCTCTGTGAATAAATAAATGTACTACAAGCCCCATCTGCCTTTGTGGCAGTCATTTAATCATATGAAACTGAAATGCTCAGCCTTTATTAGATATTATTTTAAGACAAGGAAATAACCAAGAAAACAGTCTGTCATGGATGGATCACAGCTTACCAGTACAATATCCTGGGTAAAAAGAAATATCATCTATAGCAACATCACTGCGGAAATCTTCACCTCTGACACCGTCAATGAAAATCTGTTGACAAAATTAATGAGGTTAAAGCTAATAGCCAGGACTGGGTTTATAATATGCCAGTACAAAGAGCACAATGACTAAAAAGCACAAAAACACACAAAAAGAGATCAAACTATTTTTAATAGATTTAATAAAATGAATTTGGCAAAAAAAAAAAATACATTGCATACCTGGATAATATCACTTTCAGGCAGGAAAATCTGCTCTAAAAACCACATGTCCCCATGATTTCCTGATATAGCGGTGACAGTTTCCAAACCATAATCTCTTAGTACTTCTACCCTCAGTTCCATGTATTGTGCTGCTCCATACATGTGATACCAAAACTCTAAGCAATGAGTTCCAGTGAAACAATTTGCAGGACTCTCCAATCTTGCAAAGTTTCCCTCTTGTGAATCCTGTCCATTTATGTATAAATAGTAGCCATCTGTTTAAATAAAAAAAATAAAAAATAATAATGCTGAAGTACCTTTTCTGTTATTAATCATTATTTTGTGAGTTTTATAAACAAATAAAAACAGAGAAAGTAAGTAAATAAATGACTTACATCCTGTTGTGTGGTCAAATGATGGTCCAGTAGAATCAGAAGGGGTTGAACCATTCCAGCGTATCCAGTCCATGCTATCACTCGTTGATTGTTTCCAGTTACACAAGTTCTCATCAAAAGAACAATCTATATGGCATACATCTGTTTTAGGAAACACAGATAACATTTATGAGTTATATGGTGCATATTGTATAATGCATGTGCAAGCTTTAAAGCTGAACTCAAAGTAGATATCATAAGCACCATTTAATACAGCTATGCTTTCCATACATTGGTAAGTATCTTCATGTATCTTTGTATCAGTGTAAGGCAATCCCCTATACAGCAAAAGCCATAATGATAGAGGAAGGGACAGCCATTCAACCAAGCACACACCATTGTATTCTGGAGCCAATTCAGCCTGACATAGTGAACATGTTTACTGGAGGAATAAGCAAAGAGGTGACCGAGTTGGATGCTGATCCGTTATTGGCAGTAGGCTGGGATACGGAGGTCACACTACTATATTTTATAGCTGTAACTGAGAACATTTTGTTTCCCCCTTAGTAGGGTTGAGCGAACCCAAACTGTAAAGTTTGTACCGAACTTTGTTTTTTTTGGACCCGAACCTGAATAATTTGCTTAAAGTTTGGGTTCGGAGTTTGGCTATATGTAACGGCGCGCTGCACGGCAGCCAATCGCCATTTGTTTTACTTGTGTGACCTAGAAGCCATCACAGCCATGCCTACTAATGGCATGGCTGTGATTGGCCAGTGCAGCATGTGACCGAGCATGTGACCCGGCCTCTATATAAGCTAGAGGCACACAGCGCAGCTCATCAGTCTGCTTTAGCTAGGGTAGGGAAAGGCTGCTGCTGCTGCTCTTCTCAGGGACAGATTTAGATTGGATTGTGCTGCTTCAGAAATCGAATTACAATACTCAGCAATCTACATAGCATTAGCTACTGTAGGGAAAGGTTCCTGATGTTTTTATAGGGGAGAATTAGATAGGAGTCTGTCCTACTTTACAAATCTAATTGAGCTGCACTGCATATTTCCCTGTCAGATAATCTGCATTAGATAATTTGGGGTGAAGATTCCTGATTGTGCTTATAGGCAGATAAATATATAGGAGTCAGTCCTACTTCACAAACCTAATTTCACCAGAATACTGTCCCATCATTGGCAGGAATAGTGTCCCATCATTTGTGTCAGTGGGAGAAAAAGTGCCCCATCATTGGTATCATTTGGAGGAATAGTGCCCCATCATTTGTGTCAGTGGGAGAAATCGTGCCCCATCATTGGTGTCAGTGGGAGGAATAGTGTCCCATTATTGGTATCATTGGGAGGAATAGTGCCCCATCCTTTGTGTCAGTGGGATAAATAGTGGCCCATCATTGGTATCATTTGGAGGAATAGTGCCCCGTCATTTGTGTGAGTGGGGGAAATAGCGCACCATCATTGGTATCATTGGGAGGAATATTGCCCCATCATTTGTGTCAGTGGGATAAATAGTGCCCAATCATTGGTATCATTTGGAGGAATAGTGCCTCATCATTTGTGTCAGTGGGAGGAATAGTGTCCCATCATTGGTATCAGTGGGAGGAATAGTGTCCCATCATTTGTGTCAGTGGGAGAAATAGTGCCCCATCATTGGTATCATTGGGAGAAATAGTGTCCCATCATTGGTTTCAGTGGGAGGAATAGTGTCCCATCATTGGTATCATTGGGAGGGATAGTGTCCCATCATTGGTATCATTGGGAGGAATAGTGCCCCATCATTTGTGTCAGTGGGAGAAATAGTGCCGCATCATTGGTATCAGTGGGAGGAATAGTGTCCCATCATTTGTGTCAGTGGGAGAAATAGTGCTGCATCATTGGTATCAGTGGGAGGAATAGTGTCCCATCATTGGGGAAGGATGGGGCATGGGGCATGCTTTAAAATCTGGCGGCTGGCCAAATCCGTCTGCTCGCCCGTACACACGATCGAATCTGTCTGCTGGGATGGTCGGGCAGACCGTTTCTAGCAGATAGATTTGATCGTGTGTACGCGGCCTAAAACGTCTTACAATGTATAATACCAAAATAAATTGATTTATAATAAATAATACCCAGCTCTTTAAAATTAGCAATATATTTACCTGGTGATGATGCAACTGAGGTAGCTACTGTAGAAATTGTTCCTGGTCTTGAGGTAGAGGTAGTAGGAGAAATTGGAGTGGAAGTAGTAGATGTTGTAATGGAAGTAGAACCAGTAGATGATAGAGGAGATGTAGAAGAAGTAGAAGTTGGAATTGAAGAAACAGTAGAGGCCGAAATTGAAGTTTTAGTAGAGGACGGAATGACAGTCACAGTGGGAGTAGTGCTGGTAGATGTTGTGGTTTTAGTTGATGACCCAGTCGAACCTACAGATACAAAGACAAATTGTCTAATAACTATTTATAACTACTACTGGAGCTCTCTACCTCAATCTGTCTGTCTATGTCCTACTCTATGCACCTTTAAGCGATTCCTGAATACTCATCTCTTTAGGGAAGCGAATCCACCTCCACCTCTACCTAACAACTGAACTTTTAAAGCAGCTGTAAAAGTTTTTTCTTCTAAAATAGCAAACATGCTATACTTACCTGCTCTGTGCAATGGTCTTGCACAGAGCAACCCTGAACCCCCTCTTCCGGGGCACCCCACCAGTACTCTTGGCTCCTCCTATTCTTTGTGTTCATCAATAGAAACTCTATAGCAAGCAGCTCACTATGGGGGGGGGGGACCCAGCTGTGCTGTGTGGGTCTGTTGACATACACAGCCCAGCCCCACCCCCTGCTTTCTGCTTACAGAAGCCAATGGCTTTCACTGCTGCTCTGTGAGCAGAGAGAAATAAGAGAGCTTCTGCAAATGGGCACATCACTGGATCAAGAAAGGGCTCAGGTATGTATACAGGGGGGGGGTATAGCTAACACATCTGAAACACCATATCCAAAAAATGATCAGGAAAACAAGAAAGGATTACTTACCTTCAGGTCACTGCAGCATCTCGCGTTACTCATCTACCATTTATAATCACCGGAGTGTACATCCCGAACAAAATGCAGAAGGCATAGATTCTCTGCTCAGAATTCTCCATGGAAATGAGCAGAATTCCCTAGCTGTTTTGACCCACATCCAAATACCATAGTGATGCCCAGGAGGTGGGTTATGAGGACACCAGCTGACACATTTTACAGCCAGAAACGCAGAAGTAGATATCGAGCCAGATAGTTTATTAGCACATAGGCTTTTGGCCAAGCTAGGCTGGGTAGATTTCACAGAAAGTGAAAAGTTTCTTTAATAGACCAGTTTTATTGGGAAAGTGTGAAGCAAGCTAAATGTTTCTCAGAAGTAAACTTTAAAATATTTCACAAGCTTTACTTTTCTGTAAATTTTAGGGTTATACAGATTCATTCATATGCTACATAAGGCTACAGCTAATGTCATGTAGAAAGGTCTGTTTTGAACTGTTTCATACAAATCCAGACCCAATCTGGTTGACACAAATTCAGATCCATCATTTACATTTCTTAACCATTATAAATCTAAAACTGTTCTGTGTAAGGGCTGCAATCTTTAGTTAAAATTATACATTTTAATATAAGTCAGATTTCAATGACTTTTATTATGTCAAGCTGTCATGTAAGTATGCATGACTTCCAATGTATTATCAAGGTCTTACAATGTATAATACCAAAATAAATTGATGTACTATAAATAATATCCAACTCTTTAAAATTAGCAATATATTTACCTGTTGATGATGCAACTGGGGTAGCCACTGTAGAAATTGTTGCTGGTCTTGAGGTAGAGATGGTAGAAGTAGTAGTAGAAGAAATTGGAGTGGAAGTAGTAGATGTTGTAATGGAAGTAGAACCAGTAGACGATATATTAGATGTAGAAGAAGTAGAAGTCGGGGTTGAAGAAGAAACAGTAGAGGCCGAAATTGATGTTTTAGTAGAGGATGGAATGACAGTCACAGTAGGAGTAGTGCTGGTAAATGTTGTGGTTTTAGTTGATGACACAGTAGAACCTACAGATACAAAGACAAATTGTCTAATAACTATTTATAACTACTAATTTAACAAACCGCATATTTTATGATCATAGCGCACACCTTATCCAAAAGTAAAACTGTCTGCACAGATTTGTCCACAGGAATGAGCTATGTGGTCCAGATATATTGATAACAGGTTCACTAGCAAGAACATTTCACAGAACAAACAAAACAAAATAAAGTTGCGCTGCTGAAAATGTAAAGAAAAAAGAAGCAGCCAGCACTAACAGTGAAACACCCTGTGAGTAAACAATGAAAGAAAAATAAGTGCAGCGCTGGTGAGCTTAAATTTGCATGAAGCAATATAGACCAGTCCCATTTAAATGGGTAACATTATAATGGTGTAGTCCAAAAACACAATAACAAGAAAATATATAAAGGGTGGTGAAACCCTATATGCAAACGGTGAAGTGTAAATTCCAAAGCAAGTCCTTCAAATCAAAGCAGGCAAGTCTTCATATGGAGCACTCCTATCCACCGCTCCTGTGTTACTGGAGAATCTGATGGTGTATGTGATCCACTCGGATGGGCATACAGGATAACCAAACAGATATATGGAAAAAGATGGGTACTCTTACCACAAATGTTGGACACATATGCCGGGAGCAATGTGTCAGAGCTCCTCGGATGGACGGCTCTATGAGGGGTGATGATTCAAAAGATGGTGGATCTTTCCCAGGAATCATAGGGTCCAAGATGGAGAGTGGTTCCAAGATTTCAGATGGAGCAACACTAATTATCCAGAGTTCCTTCATCCACCACAAGCATGTTCCTGGAGGTCGGCTGTGAGAAACCCTCAGGACACTAAACAGTTCCACAAAGCTCTATTGTTGTAAGCTTCTCTAAGCCGGCTGGGGGCTTAGAGAAGCTTACAACAATAGATATATCTGTTTGGTTATCCTGTATGCCCATCCGAGTGGATCACGTACACCATCAGATTCTCCAGTAACACAGGAGCGGTGGATAGGAGTGCTCCATATGAAGACTTGCCTGCTTTGATTTGAAGGACTTGCTTTGGAATTTACACTTCACCGTTTGCATATAGGGTTTCACCACCCTTTATATATTTTCTTGTTATTGTGTTTTTGGACTACACCATTATAATGTTACCCATTTAAATGGGACTGGTCTATATTGCTTCATGCAAATTTAAGCTCACCAGCGCTGCACTTATTTTTCTTACAGAACATTTCACAGAGCAGATTAAGCAGCCAGCTTATGTATTAGCACATGGGCTTACCCAGTTTAGACTGCTCTAACTCCCTTGTTTGCTCCTCCAATGTGCACCTTCAGGACCTCTCCAGAGCCTCTCCAATCATCTGAATCTCTCTACTTCAATCTGTCAATATGTCCTTCTCTATGCACCTTTAAACGATTCCTGAATACTCATCTCTTTAGCCAATCCACCTCCACCTAACAGCTGAACTTTTAAAGCAGCTGTAAACATTCGGCGCATTTTTGGACCGGCGTAGTGCAACTCCTTTAAGTTAGACCGGCTTAATTTCGAGGCGCAAGTACCGTATCCTCGTAGTATTTTCGGCCAAATTTGCACCGGTGCAATGTAAATTCCGAGGCGTAAGGCGGTGTAATTCAGAGTGGGAAGGACGTGGGCGTGTTCCATTGAAATGAGCCGGCGACCCAATGCAAATGAAGGGCCGGCCAGACTGGGCATGTGCACATGAAGCAGACTATGGTCAGCACCTCTCTGAGCATGCTCAGAACTCGGCATGGCGCAATCAGTTAAATAGGAACTAGGCCCATCAGACTTAGTGAGCTATGCACAGTGCTTAAATAGACCGAGAGAAATGCCCTTCCATTGCAAAAGTACATCCAATTTTTTTCCCTTCCTGAAGCAAGGTGCTTTTATTCCGTTGTCTGTTGCTGTTTGGAGGTTTGTGTCATGTCGGGGTGTGTGTATATATATATATATATATATATATATATATATATATATATATATATATATATTTGGGGCCAGATTCAGGTAGATGAGAGTATCTTTCCTCTGGAGTAACGCTTCTCATTTACGTTACTCTGAAGACCCTTTCAGCGCAAGTCCTGTAATTCACATAGCAGTTGCGCGTAAACTTGCGCCAGAGTAACGATAATGCGCTGGCGTAACCCGACGCAAGTGGAAGTGGGTGTGATCATATGTAAATGATGGGCGGAGCCCGGCGCAGAGGCTTACGTTCAGCGCATCATCCACGGAGCATGCGCAGTGAGTGCGGCTCCACTCGCCCCCTTGTGCGCATGCTCACAACTTCCGTCGGCACCACTTCCTGGGAAACGTCAGCGCAATGCGTTCCGCTGGGCGCTTAAAAGCGCTGGCGGAAACGCCATTCCGGCGCAAAAGTAGTTCCGTTTCCCCCCACCCCAGGGAAGATACTTTTGCTCTGTGATGGCTGCTCCCGCTACCCCCAGAGAGAGGAGGAACCTCAACTTTAATACCCAGGAGGTCTCTGTCATTATCTCGGCTATGGAGACGGAGAATGAATTTCTCCATGGCAAAAAAAGCCGGAAGACCAGCCGGGAGAGGAAGCAGGGCATCCTGGAGTCCATTGCTGCCAGGGTCAATGTCCTGGGCTACTCCACCCGGACTGCTGGGGACATCCAAAAAAAAATAAATGACCTGCGGCGCAAGGTGAGGGACAAGGTGGCCTCCATCAGGAGGTATGAGAGGGGCACAGGTGGTGGTCCCCCATGTCCTGTCACCCTGACCGCAGAGGAGGAGGTGGTCGCTCGGTGCCTGGAGAGGGAGCAGGTGGAGGGGGTCGCAGGCTATGACTCCGTGGAGGAAGGCACAAGGACAGGTAAGTGTTTTATAATCCCCTATTTGTTGTTTTGCATTTGGGGGGGGGGGGACATGTGCCAAGTGTGTGGGACCACCAACATGTGTCTGCTTTGTGTCATCCACAGATGACGGAGCTGGGCCATCATCTGTCAGCGTGCATTCCACCCCATCCCCCCACGCCATCGTGTGCCCGAGCCACTGGGTGGTGAAGAGGTTGTGGAGGAGGAGAGTGGCCACACCACACCTGCCGAGGTGGTTGTGGAAGATCCTGCTGTGGCAGAGCAGGACTTTTCTTTGGTTTTGTCTGTCTCCTCCCCTTCTCCTGGCCCGTC
Source organism: Rana kukunoris (assembly GCA_029574335.1). Taxonomy (NCBI): domain Eukaryota; kingdom Metazoa; phylum Chordata; class Amphibia; order Anura; family Ranidae; genus Rana; species Rana kukunoris. Next base: position 215,958,198 of record CM056052.1, read on the forward strand.
TGTCGTCCCCTCCCCCATCCTTGGAAGCCCCTCAAGGGCGACTCCTTCCACCCGAGGACATACATCTTCTGGCCCCAGGAAGGCGACCCAGAAGACCAGGGGGGTGTCTGATGGTGTCCAGGACCAGTTGGCAAGGGATCACGCCAGACAGACAGAACAAATGGGGGCCATAGCGGACCACTTGCAGAAAGTGTCGGACAGCCTGGGCTCCGTTGCCAACCTCAGCAACGCAGTGCAGGATGTCAGCTCTAATTGCGCTGCAGTGGTCACCACTTTGGGGAGGTGCAGGGGGATATCCAGCACCTCACTGCAGCCGTCCAGGCCAACACTGCTGCCATCCATGGGAACAGTGCTGCCATCCGGGAGCAGGGGAGGCTGAGTCGGCGGGCCCAGCATTACCAGATGACCCGTCAGCTCCGGATGCAGGCCCAGACCAACAGTTATCTTGGACGGATAGCCAGGGCCTTGGAGGGCACGCAGGCCACACCTGCCAGGAGTGGCCCACCTGGGGATCAGCCACCTCCAGATGCCCCCCCACCCCCACCCACTCCATCCAGGCAGCTGCGGAGCCAGAGAGGGGCCCCCAGAAGAAGCCCCCGGCATCCCCGATGAGGCCTTTTTTTTGTGGCTGGTTTTATATTATTATTTTTCACATACTCAGGTCATGAGTTTATTTTTTATTTTTCTCAGGTTATGAGATTATTTTTCTTTTATTGATCAGGATATGATCTTTCTAATTTATTTTTGTACTGCACACGGTCAGGAGTGCAGGGGACAGTGTGAATGGTGTGTGAATGTGAGAGGGTGGCACTCCTGAAAGTAAGGGGTGTCACCCTCGGCCGTGGTGGTGAAGTGAACCCCACGGCTGAATGAATGATGTGTGAAAGGTGTGTGAATGGACAGTGACATCATTGGGGCCTTGACGCTGGCGTTACTGCTCCCAACTCCTACATGCTGGACTTGGGCTAATCCAATGCGATGTGCATGTGGTGTGTGTGATCTAGGGACATCAGTGGTGTACACGCGTGCACTGTCTGTGTAATTAATGTTTTGGTTTAGTGTCCAAAGATGCCTACGGCGAGGACCCTCCTGACTGCTCTTCCATCAGCAGACTGGGTGTCCTCTGGCAGGGGGGGACTGTGTGGGTCGGGGGTCAGGTCATCACGTATGTCAATCTGCAGGCCTTTTTTCATCGCAAAGTTATGTAGTATGCAACATGCACCGATGATCTGACACACAAAGGTAGGGGAATACAATAGGGCCCCCCCAGACTTATCCAGGCAGCGGAAACGGGACTTCAGGAGCCCAAATGTTTGCTCCACCACTGCACGGGTTTTGATGTGTGCTTCATTGTATTTTCTCTCTCCTCTGGTTTGGGGGTTCCGGAAAGGAGTCATTAGATGGGGTCCCAGTGCATATGCAGAGTCACCTGGAAGGGAAAAGACAGGAGAATGTTAGTCATGCATGTGCGATTTCTGTTGTGCATGACGGGAGGGGATAGTCATGCCTGACTCCCATGTCACTCACCAACCAGCCAGCTGTCCCCATACATGTTCTGGTTAAATTCTGCTGGGATGGGACTCTGACGGTATATGAAACTGTCATGGCTGGACCCGGGGTGTTTGGCACGGACGTGCCATATGAGGCGTTGGGCATCGGCTATCACCTGTACGTTGATGGAATGCCAATGCTTCCGATTGCGGTATATGTGCTCTGTGGCACTGGGGGGCTGTAGGGCCACATGTGTGCAATCAATGGCCCCCACAGTGCGTGGGAATCTGGCAATGTTGTAGAAATCTGTCATTGCCTTCTGCCGCAGCTCCTCAGTGGTGGGTCTGATGAACTGGTTGGACATGCGTCTGAGGATTGCAGGGACAACCTGGTGCACACATCTGCTTATGGAGGACTGTGACATCCCAGCCACCACTCCACTTGTACGCTGGAATGATCCACTGGCAAGGAAATGGAGTGTTGCCAGGACCTTCACCAGTGGCTGCACTGCTTGTGATCGGTGTGTTGGGCTGGTGATGTCATCCTGCAGGGTTGTGGTTAGTTCAAGTATTGCAACAGGGCTGAATCTGAAGAGGCGATACACCTCCTCATCCCCCATGCCAAAGAGGTTCATACGAGTGCGGTATATCCTCTCACGTGGCCGCCTTCTTGGTTCCAGGGGACCCATCAGTAGTTCTAGGACCACGAGTGCCCCTGGCATGTTGGCACACAGAGGTGTTGTCCTTGCAAGTGGGGGTGCTCAGCTAGCTCCTATCGTCGGTAACGCTGCTGTAGCTGCTCTCCTGCTGACCTGTGACCGTCTGGAGTAAAGATAAAGCAGCCTTTTGTAGAAATAACTTTGCGCCGGACGGATCAGATACGCGCGGCGCATGTAGCCAGCGTATGGTGCTAATCCGTTCGTGAATTGGGAAAAATCCCTCATTTGCATATTTGCAGGGGAAATCAATAGGCGCGACTGATGCGCCCAGCGAAATTAAGCGCTGACGATACTCTGGCGTCGGAACGTTCCGCCGGTCGCAAATGACCCATTACTGGGCGCATCTAGTTTGGTGGGTACGGGCACATAGAAACGACGGCGCATCATCACAGTTACGCGGCGCATATCGAAATACTCCAGCGCAAGTGTTCCTGAATCTGGCCCATATACTGTATAATATTAAATAAGATAATTATAATAATATTAAAATTAGTAAATTTATATTAGTTAAAAAAATAAAAATATATATTTATTATATTAATTATTATAAAATATATACTAAACAGAAAAAAAATTATATAAAAGATATATTTACCCATTAGGGTGAAAAGAGCCACTGGCAAGGAAATGGAGTGTTGCCAGTACCTTGCCCAGTGGCGGTCGGCAGATCCTCTCCCGTGTAAGAACAGGGGAGTCTGCGCTATGGTGAATAAAGTAGCTGTTGCCTCCCAGTAGGATCCCTATGTGGGGAGCTAATATAAATATGGATAGGAGAAAGGGAAATGGAGCTGCTAAATAATACCTTTGTCAGGTATATCCGTGGGGTGAGCCCTATGGTAATAGGCCCCCCTTTTGGCTGGAATTAGGGTGCAATTAGAGAGATACCCTGTGTTAATAGGAGGGTAGATGTTGGTTCCTCAGCTTCCACTAATTTCAGTGAAATTGAGTAAAGGTGGATTAATTAGGTCAGGAGCCTGTGCAGGCCAGCAGGCCCAAAGATTGCTAAAGTAAAATGATCCTATGCTGCTATAAGGATGCCAGTTGTGACCGATGCACCCTAAACCATATAAAACAAAGAAACAAATGTGTCTAATAGGTAGAAATCCCTACTAGTGTGGTTACTAGTGTAATCAACCACACTAGTAGGGATTCCTACCTATTAGACTCTAGAGACACATTTTTTTCTTATATGGTTTTGTATGGTTTAGGGTGCATCGGTCACAACTGGCATCCTTATAGCAGCATAGGATCATTTTACTTAAGCAATCTTTGGGCCTGCTGGCCTGCACAGGCTCCTGACCTAATTAATCCACCTTTACTCAATTTCACTGAAATTAGTGGAAGCTGAGGAACCAACATCTACCCTCCTATTAACACAGGGTATCTCTCCAATTGCACCCTAATTCCAGCCAAAAGGGGGGCCTATTACCATTGGGCTCACCCCACGGATATACCTGACAAAGATCTTCTCACGTGCCCTCCTCCGTGCCCTCCTCCTTCTGCGCTCATATAAAGTCAGTAGTATAGCTATAAGCAAGGATGCCCCTGGCATGTTGGCATACAGATTAATGTCCTGCAAGTGTGGCTGCTCAGCTCGGCCCTAATGGTGTTGCTTTTGCTGACACGTAGACGGATTGTCTAATTTTAAGCACACTTTTATATGGTCTAATTTTAGACCGGTCGTGCAGCCGATAAGCACATCGTGTAGACTGCACCGCACAAACTTACTTTTGTGGATCGGCGTATCACCCTCATTTGCATATTTGCATACCAAATCAATGGTGTGTCTAGTGCAATTTTGCACGCACGCTGCGCCGGTCTAAAAAATGTGGATTTCAGGTGTATATCGTTTTGGGGATACGGTGCATAGATAAGCGTGTGCATTTTTAGACTTACGCGTGCCTAACTCGTGATACTCCTTGCACAGAGCAACCCTGAACCCCCTCTTCTGGGGTACCCCACCAGTAGTCTTGGCTCCTCCTATTCTTTGTGTGCATCCATAGAAACTCTATAGCAAGCTGCTTGCTATGGGGGGAACCCAGCTGGGCTGTGTGTGTCTATTAGCATACATAGTCCAGTCCCACCCCCTGTTCTCTGCTTACAGAAGCCAATGGCTTTCTCTGCTGCTCTGTGAGCAGAGAGAAATAAGAGAGTTTCTGCAAATGGGCACAGCACTTAATCAATAAAGGGCTCAGGTATGTATACAGGGGGGGGGGGGGGGGTGTAAAGCTAACACACCTAAAACACCATATCCAAAAATTATCAGGAAAACAAGAAAGGATTACTTACCTTCAAGTTTCTGCAGCATAAGATGTGTCATCTTGAGGCCGCGTACACACGGCAGAGAACCTCGACGGGCAGAACACATCGTTCCGCCCGTCGAGGTTCTCTGCCGGCCGTCGAAATCGGCGACCCGCCCGTCGGGAATGGCAACCAGCCATTCATCCAGGCGGGCCGTCGAGCAAATAGAGAGCGTGCTCTCTATTTCTGCTCGACGGGATTCCCAACGGGATGCTCGCCAAGAGCGTACACACGGCCGAGGTCCTCGCTGGAATGCAGCTTCCAGCGAGGTTCTCGCTGGTTTCCAGCGAGAACCTCGGTCGTGTGTACGCCGCCTCAGTTACTCATCTATCATTTGTAATCACCAGAGTGTACATCCCTAACCAAATGCAGAAGGCATAGATTCTCTGCTCCAAATCCTTCATGGGAATGAGCAGAATTCCCTAGATGAACATCCAAATACCATAGTGATGCCCAGGAGGTGGGTTATGAGTACACCAGCTAATACATTTTATAGCCAGAAACACAGAAGTAGATATCTAGCCAGATAGTTTATTAGCACATAGGTTATTGGCCAAGCTAGGCTGGTCAGATTTCACAGAAAGTGTAAAGTATCTTTAATTGACCAGTTTTATAGGGAAAGTGTAAAGCAATCTGAATGTTCGTCAGAAGTAAACATTTAAATATTTCACAAGCTTTACATTTCTGTAAATTTTAGGGTTATACAAATTTATTCATATGCTACATAAGCCTACAGCTAAAGGCATTGCATGTAGAAAGGTCTGTTTTGAACTGGTTCATAAAAATCCAGACCCAGTCTGGTTCATACAAATGTAGATCCATCATTTACATTTCTTAACCACTGAGGGTGGAACAGCTTCTTTAAATTGTTGAAAAAGATTTAGGTTATTCCATGTTCTAATTGTAAACAAATAGCTGCGCAATGATGATTTTACTTTGTGTGTAAACCTGGCCATGTATTAGTCGATTTTCAAACGAACATTCATACTAAAATTTGCATGAAAATCTCATCAGTACATTTGATGATATGCTGGACCACAGTCACTCTTCGAAATTAATTTATTCAAGAAAAAAAAATCCCATCCTGCGCCTTCAAATTTTCTTTCCACTGCAGATGTCAATTTGCCCCCAATAACAATTACTAATTTAAATGGACATTCCTAAAATTAAATTCTTCTAACACAATTCTATTCGTGTACTGCCAGATTTGGACTATTAAAACTACTCAAACTATTTACCTGTTAGTTTTGTGGTTACAGTAGTGGTGGTGGTCGTTGTTGCTGCTAAAAAGACAGAAATAAGCTAATTTTTTATCAATGCACTCTTAGAATACACAAGCCAGACATCCTAAAAAAATGTTTAAAGCCTAGCTCCAACCATGTTACACCCATATTTAGGTTGTATCATGTCACATGGTTGCAAACTGCCCCCCCCCCCCCCCAAACCATCCCACTCCTGACAGTGTGCAGATGTTTTTTTATCCTCGCAACCACTGTCACTTTTGAAATCGATGCAGCTGTATGGGTCTCCACTCGCACAGCCACATTATTCATTGATCTGTGAATGAATAGATTAACTACAAGCCCCATCTGCCTTTGTGGCAATCATTTAATCATATGAAACTGAAATGCTCAGCCTTTATTAGATATTATTTTAAGACAAGGAAATAACCAAATAGTCTGTCATGAATGGATCACAGCTTACCAGTACAATATCCTGGGTAAAAAGAAATATCATCTATAGCAACATCACTGCGGAAATCGTCACCCCAATCTTCACCTCTAAAACCATCAATGAAAATCTGTTGACAAAATTAATGAGGTTATAGCTAATAGCCAGGACTGGGTTTATAATATGCCAGTGCAGAGAGCACAATGACTAAAAAGCACAAAAACACATAAAAAGAGATCAAACTATTTTTAATAGTTTTGATAAAATGAATTTGGCAAAAAAAAAAAAAATACATTGCATACCTGGATAATATCACTTTCAGGCAGGAAAATCTGCTCTAAAAACCACATGTCCCCATGATTTCCTGATATAGTGGTGACAGTTTCCAAACCATCATCTCTTAGTACTGACACCCACAGCTCCATGTATTGTGCTGCTCCATACATGTGATACCAAAACTCTAAGCAATGAGTTCCAGTGAAACAATTTGCAGGACTCTCCAATCTTGCAAAGTCTCCATGTTCTGAATCCTGTCCATTAATGTATAAATAGTAGCCATCTGTTTAAATAAAAATAAAAAAATAATAATGCTGAAGTACCTTTTCTGTTATTAATCATTATTTTGTGAGTTTTATAAACAAATAAAAACAGAGAAATTAAGTAAATAAATGACTTACATCCTGTTGTGTGGTCAAATGATGGTCCAGTAGAATCAGAAGGGGTTGAACCACTCCAGCGTATCCAGTCCATGCTATCACTCATTGATTGTTTCCAATTACACAAGTTTTCATCAAAAGAACAATCTATATGGCATACATCTGTTTTAGGAAACACAGATAACATTTATGAGTTATATTGTACATATTGTATAATGCATGTGCAAACTTTAAAGCTGAAATCGAGGTAGCAATTTAGTTAGCACCATTTAATACAGCTATGCTTTCCATACATTGGGCAAGTTTCTTCATTTATCACCTAAAGGCAATTCCCTATGCAACACCAACCATAATGATAGAGGAAGGGACAGCCATTCAACCAAGCACACACCATTGTATTCTGGAGCCAATTCAGCCTGACACAGTGAACATGTTTACTGGAGGAATAAGCAAAGAGGTGACCGAGTTGGATGCTGATCCGTTATTGGCAGTAGGCTGGGATACGGAGGTCACACTTCTATATTTCATAGCTGTAACTGAGAACGTTTTGTTTCCCTCTTAGCTATACATTGTGCAGAGGTATGTGAATAACAAAACTAACTGAACAGGATTATAAATATTTACATACAGTATAAGTATTTAAATGGTTTATTTAGCTCCCTGATAGATGCAAATAAAGTGTATGTTACTCCAATATTTAAAATCCTGATATACAGTAAGTCTGTGATACCATGTATTATATTTAGAAGTATCCAGCTCTCTTTGCATCGCTTCCTTTGTATGAAATACATGGTGACCCTGCCAGTCCCTTGCTTTCCTATCTCAAACTGATCACACTAGGCATGGAAGCACATACAGTACATTGCAATGTGGTTAGTTTTCTTCTTTGCATTGTACACAGGAGCACAGTCTGCCTGTACCCCAATGGTCAGACTTGTGCTGAACTGCCCCCCATGCACAGCTAACATCTCACTCAGAACATCAGTGTACTGCTCCTTCTCTGGGTCCTGTTGACACATCTCCCTGCAGTCTTCATCCCCATCTCTCAAAGCATATTGTGCAACTGAGAAAAGAGGTCATGTGATCACTTAATGAATAGAATAGTATCACTTATAGATATAGATATATATATATATATATATATATATATATATTTATATATATATATATATATGTATATATATATATATATATATATATATATATACACACAAACATTTTGCCTTGCATTATTTTTTCAAACTAAATAGGCTTTTTTACAAGGTAGGGATTTATATAAACTTTAAAGGGGATTTTTACTGTATCAGAGCACCGCAAACCAAAAACACTATTTAATACATTTTTAATATTCAAAGCAAACTCCTTATCAATCCATGTCTCAATGCTTTATTTTGTTGAGAAATCACGTTAAAAAACACTCCCCTAGCATTTCTGGTCATGGGCATCTTGTGTAAGGGCAAATGATTCATGTAGCATTTACTTTCTGGAATCCACCTGCCCTTATCTCAAACACGCATTCAGAAGCATGTGCTTAGCTAAGAAAACCCCTTTCGTCCTGAAGACTCATGGAATGTATGACCTAAGCAAGAAACCAGGTAGTAACTAAAGAGATGTAAAAAAAAAAGGTTTAAACAACTAAATATGATGTCATTTCCTATCTATTTACTAATGCCAGTAGCATGAGGATTAAACATAATCAGTGTTGATTGGGAAAGTGAAGACCCAGTTTAACCAGTTCTGCATTTTAGATGCCTTAAAGTGGTTGTAAAGGTAAAACAATGGACTGGAATCCATCAAAATGACTCCAGCTTCCCTGTAAATGCAGCCAATGAGCTGTAGAGGAGGAAGATGAGCAGGGTGCACACCCATGCCAAGGTATTTAAATTAAGTTTAAAGGGGTTGTAAAGATACAATTTTTTTCCCTAAATATCTTCCTTTACCTTAGTGCAGTCCTCCTTCACTTACCTCATCCTTTCCTTTTTGCTTTTAAATGTCCTTATTTCTTCTGAGAAATCCTCACTTCCTGTTCTTCTGTCTGTAACTCACCACAGTAATGCAAGACTTTCTCCCTGGTGTGGAGTGTCCCGCTCGCCCCCTCCCTTGAGGGGGGAGGGGGCGAGTAGGAGGGTCAGGATGCCCACTAACACACAGCTCCTTTCTCAATTTGCAACTCTATCTGCAGCGTATCTCTATCCGCATCCTGACTCTCCTGCTCACCCCCTCAAGGGAGGGGGTGAGCACGACGCTCCACACCAGGGAGAAAACCAGACAGAAGAACAGGAAGTGAGGATTTCTCAGAAGAAATAAGGACATTTAAAAGCAAAATTGAAGGATGAGGTAAGTGAAGGAGGACTGCACTAGGGTAAAGGAAGCTATTTAGGGGGAAAAAATTGTATCTTTACAACCCCTTTAAATTTAATTTACATACCTTGGCATGGGTGTGCACCCTGCTCACCTTCCTCATCTACAGCTCATTGGCTGCATTTACAGGAAAGCTGGAGTCATTTTGATGGATTCCATTCCACTAACACTGGTAAATAATCTTGCTTCCCTATGTGACATAGATCTTTAAATCGTATAAAAGCCTTTACAAGTCTAATCTGTTTACTCTGCAGTCCTTCTCCACACTTCTTCAGATATATCCTAGATCAATAGCACTTGGATTACACTATTGGTGTACACTTCACAGTTACCGTATTTATCGGCGTATAACACGCCCCGCCATATAACACGCACCCTAACTTTAAGAGGTAAGTTTCAGGAAAAACACTTTCCACGTCCCCTGCGTATAACATGCAGGCACAGTTTACCCTCTATTCTCAGGGTAAAAAAGTGAGTGTTATACGCCAATAAATACAGTGGGCCAGATTCAGGTACAATTGCCCTGGCGCAGAGTATCAGAGATACACTACGCCGCCGTATTTTACCTGGCTCTAAGACGAATTCAGGTAGATTTCGGCCCGTAAGGTACGGCGGCGTAGTGTATTTCTCGCGGCGGAATCGAAATACGCGATTAGGGGGCGTGAAGCATTTAAATTAGGCGCGTCCCCGTGGCGATCGAACTGCGCATGCTTTGTTCAGAAAAAATTCCCCGCCGTGCATTTCGCAAAATTAAGTTGTTACGTCAGTTTTTTTTTAGTAGCGTCGTTTACGTACATTCCTATTCTCGGAAGACTTAGGCAAAAACAAAACAAAAATTAGAAATTTGACGCGGGAATGACGGCCATACTTAACATGGGACGTCTAACGATAGACCAGATAATAGCTGCCCTAATTTTACGCAGCAAAAAGCTAACTACAAATGCCGTAAGAGAATGCGACGGCCGATCGTAACTTCGTGGATCGCCGGAAAAAGCTAATTTGCATACCCCGACGCTGAAAACGACGCAAACTTCACCCAGCGGGCGGAAAAAGATTGCAGCGTAGATCCGACGGCGTACGAAGACGTAAGCCGCCGTATCATGGTTTGAGGATTCAAACTAATGTTCCGTTGCGGGTAATTTGAAATTACTCCAGTCTATCAGGAGATAGACCGGAGTAATGGCTCTGTGAATCTGGCCCAGTATCTTTTTAAGGCTGCATTCACATTGGGCCTGTGGCCATGTTAACACTAAAACACTGCTCTTTTTAGCAACGCTTTAGCGCTGTTTAAGCAGTGCTTTTCAGATGCTAGTGGGGCCCTTTTAACCCCTGCTAGCAGCCAAAGAAGATGTTAAAAGTCCCCATGTTGCGGCGCTTCCAAATCGCTTTTCAGGCACTTTGGAAATGCTGCCCGTTCATTTCAATGGACAGGGTGTTTTGGGAGTGCTGCATACATCGCTTCCAAACTGCTTTCATTACTTTTTCTAATGGCCCGTAAGCACTTGGGCTTCCACATTTGGGCGGAATTGGGAGGCAGTTTTCAGGCACTTTACAGGGGCAATTTCTAGAGCTAAAATGCCTGAAAACTGCCTCAGTGTCAAAGGGGTCTAAGTAACAGCTAAACTGATTAGTACCAGTGAATTTCAAAATGTCCCACTGACAACTGGTACCTCTACTAACATCCTAAAAATTAACCATTCTGCATCAATCCTTTTTTGAATTATTTAATCTTTTTGTATTTCAGGTAATTTACCTGGCACAGTAGTGGTTGTGGTGGTGGTGGAGGTGGTTGTTGTAGTAGTTGTCGTGGTGCTTGTTACTTTCGGTGCACAGGTTTTAATGCCATTCTGGACTTGGCAAACTTCATTAGGTGGACAGGTCTGCTGCTGACAGTTCACTTGGTCGTTTCCCACACATGTGCAATAACTTTCACATTCCCCTTGCCAGAACGTCTCATCTTTCTGAAAATATGTGGATAAGTAATACATTTTATAATCTGATGAATAAATGCACAGTAAAATGTTTAGCACAATGTAAATATGGCATTATTACTTTCACTATTTGCATGCCTGCTATGTTTTACAGCAAAAAAAAAGGAAAAATTATATATGGCAAAACTGACCTGATAGTATTTTCCATCATAAAAGCATCCACATTCACTAACAGGAACACAAGTGTTTCCACTGAGCACAAAGCCATTATCACATTCACAAGCATCAGTGCAAGGTTTATTGCAGTTATTTGGAGCATTCTGGTCCAGGCATGTGGCTGGGCAAGCACTGGCACATGAATTGTAGTGATTGTTTTCAGGACATGGGATAGCTGAAAATATATATAAAAAAATATCAATGAGTAAAAATTGCAACATTATTTATTTGTTCGTTGCATATTTGCTTTTCTACAAAGATTCTATTAAAATATATGTTTTCAATTAATTAGCTATTACTGTTTGCGCCAGAATTTTAAGATAATAAATATTATGCCATTACTTTCATTTTGATATAATACATTTATTGCATAAGGAATTTTGGGAAGCCTTAAAACTTACGGCAAAAAGTAGAGTTTCTCCAGGTAATGGTGACTCCTTCTCTTTGACAGGCATCAGCATAAGCTTCCAGTGCTTTACATAAAATGCCATCCCCAAGTGCACACAGGTCAAATACACAGCTGTCAAAGAAGCGGACTGGGTTGATTACTGAGTGGCAAGCCTCGAAAGGACCAACTTTACTGGTTAACAAACCACAGAACCCATCGCCTGAATAGAATTCCTCTGTCTCTGGAGGACATGGTGGTGGAGGTGTAGGAGTAATTGTGTTACATAACGGATCATCATCTTCAACCTGCCAGCTGTCTCCCAACTGATTTGAGTTCTGAGCTAGCTGTCCATTGGGCATCAAATAGTCGTCCTGCCTAATGTTGTTTAAGTTGCCACACATGCCACAGGTTTGATTGAAATAAGAAGTCGGAACATTAACATTCACTGTATGGTCAGTGTCATAAGACACTGTGAGGTAGAAATCGGTTTCTAGAATGACATATCGACCACTCTGTTTAACAGTCAGAGATCCATTGACCAAGATGACTGGAAGATTTGTCCAGATGCCATCCACCTGATAAGAAATAATGTTGAACATTATTATATTGAAAGTCATTGAAGAAAAACTTGAAAAACACAACTACATGAAAATATATTTTCTCTGGAACTTACCAAAATTCGACTGCGCTCATTTTTAATGATAGTTATTTTATGATCATACACTTCCACCATAACTTTCTGCACCCAAGACACACTTGGATTCCCACGGTGCTCATTCTTTGCTTCAATGTTAAAATATGGCAAATTGGTAAAATTGCTGCAAACCTTGGAGAGTGTATAAGTGCATATTCCCATGAAGTGGTGTGTTTCCTTATCAAAGGTGTCATAATGAGGATCCCCATAGATTACACAGTTTCCAAATGTGAGATCATAGCAGCCAGGAACTCCATCCTTTATGCCACAGTATTTTCCAGGTGGACATACAGCAGAATTGCACACTAAACTACCACCAGCAGAGGGACAACTGCATTTAGTGGAGCAGGTATCATCAGTCCAGAACTCTGAGCCTACAGGGTAATGTTTATCATCTTTCCAGCATCCACATTGGCTACTTGGTACACACGTCTTATCATAGAGAACATATCCCGGGTCACATACACAACCTTCTGTGCAGGGAAGATGACAGTTTGATGCTGATCCTGGTTTGACACAAGTAGCTGGACAGGCTGTTCCACAGACCTCATAATGAGTGTTAGATGGGCACTTCAGAGCTGTACACAAATTATAAATTGTTAACTGAAGAACATGACAAACTTTTCTACAAATAGTAAAACAAACCTGCATATTTTTACAGAATATGGTAGCTAACAGTTGTTTTCCTAGGCCAATGATGATTTTTGAGCCCGAGTGCCCAAACCGTGACGCAAAACCAACTTATTTCCTTCAAAGTGTCAACATAGAATTAAACCTACCAGTGGCTCTATACAGAGGATGGGACTGATCATCCCTCTGAATGAGCCCCAAAGGACCAAAAATTTACAATTCTGACAGATTCTCTCAGAATGCAGGGTTCAGGAATGCATCGTGCTCAGAATGCACTGTGCAACATACACTGACCTACCTGATGCATGCACTGACCTACCTGACTATTACACTCACCTACCTGACACATGCACTCACCTACCTAACCATTAAACTCACCTACCTCCTCGATTTACCCGCTTCCGGGAGGTCAGTTACAAGCCATTGCACTGCTCCTCATGCCAATGGATGATCTGCTCAGAGCACCGCTCCTCCCCCTCTGCTTTTTCACAGGCTGCACTAGAAGGACAAACTGAACCAAATTCGTCCTGGAGCAGGGGTAGCTGGAATATCATGCCTGCAGAATGGAATTCCTGGATGCCTTACCAAAGGTGTAGGGTTTCGGGGAGGCAATAAGCTGCTGAATGGAGTCGGGACGATGGATTTTCCACCCCCCCTAAACAGCGCACATGATGACTGGCTGCCCACCCTCCTGCCGACGTCACTGGCACCTATGCAAAGAAGGGAAGCCGGTGTCCTGTCGAGTCAGTGCAATTGACTGCCTGGCTGGGGGAATCCCAGGGCTTGGAATGCCAGCTGTGGCACCCGTGTCATAGGTTCGCCATCACTGTCCTAGGCCATACACACATAAATATGTTCTGAGTGTTAAGCACAGTTTATTTTAATTTTTTTTTATTATGTTTTTTAAACATTTATATAATTAACATTACATTGTTAAATAAGCATACAAAAGAGTTCTTCAGTTAAAATTAAATACATTCACCTTTCATATACATAGAATACAACAGTAAAACAATTACACATACCACAATCACAAAGGACAGTCCTGCCTCCTCCTGAGTTCCTAGTGTCTCCTCCTCTACCCATTCCTCTCCGTCTCCCCCGCCCCCAGGGAGGACGGCCAAAAAGGGAGGAAAAAAAAAAGGGCGAAAAAGGGGGGGGTAAGTGCCCCCTCTGCATTTCCAAACGTAATATCTGTGCCCTCCCTTCTCCATTACCATTATGAGGGGACAAGAACAAGTCTAGTTCCTCACTACCCATATACCTCTCTTAAATAATAAGAGAGAGAGAAGTAGAAAAAAAAAAAAAGTTTTTAAGACACCCATTGTGTTAAGTGCAGTTTATGCTTGAAGTCCCCCTCTGACCTCCCCCCAGGAGGGAAGGGGAGGAGGAGAGAGGAAGTCCTAAATCATACCTCCTACATACGCCGGCAAATAATATCTAAATACTTTCCTCACCACTCATATAACTTATATAAACCATAGATTGTCTAAACTTTTCCCAGCCTTCCCAAGTTCCAGTGTCATGGTTATTTAATTCCTTATGTTGGGATATTACCTCTTCCATACTTCTTATCCTTTCCACCTCCCTTAACCATTCTTGTATCGAGGGTGCTAGCTTGTCTTTCCATTTTTTGGGGATTAGAGTCTTTGCTGCATTTAACAGTATTGGGATAATAGTTGTTTTATATTTATTTCCGGGGATATTCAGAGCATGGAACAGACATTGCCATGGGTCCAAACTGATTTTGATTCCGCTAATTTCTTTAATAAATTTTAATATTTGGCTCCAATATAGCTGGATCTTCGAACACTGCCACCATATGTGGGCATGTGTTCCCACCTCCCCACAATCCCTCCAGCATAAAGAGTGTTAAGCACAGGACTGTTGTAACATGTGAAAATGGATACATAAGTTCCATTTACCATCCACAATATAAAACATCATTAGATTGATATACAAATTACTGCTAACCTGTAAAAGAACTTTAAGATGTCTTTTTTATACAACCAAAATTATATCCCCTAAGAACTAATGCTATATCAGGTATCGGGGTCAAAAAGAAAATTTTATGTTTAGTAATATGCTTTTGTACTTACGGCAGAAAGAGTCATTTCTCCAGGGACCTATTGCTACGCCATGAGCCTGACAGGATTGTACATAGGACTGAAGACTGTCACACAAAGCACCTGGATCCAAATTCAGTTCACATAAGTCATAGACACAGTTATTGAAGTAGACAAATGGATCTATGACACCATGGCAATCTTTAAATGGTCCATCCTTATTTGTAATTATTCCACAAAAGCTGTTGCTGTTAATGATGTCCTTCTCATCATCTGTACAGCCTGGTGGATAATCCTTTCCTGGAGTGCATCTTCAAGATAGAATGATTGAATTATTATGCGTAGCACATTTAAGTACGACATTTTAAACAAATACTATTACAGTATATATAAAATCATTTTGCTTAAGTTATCTTATAGTTAAGGTTCCACTGTGTTCTAAGATGACATTCGGGTTAAAGGATTAATACGAACTGAACTGAGTGACATCTGACAAAGACATTTTTATCAACTGTGCTAAATATATATTTGAGAGGTGTTTCTTTTTTAAATGTTTTCAAAGCCCAACTGAACCTTTAACCCTTTTGAGACATTTTTGTGTTTTTTGAGCACATGTTTAACCGCATCAACACCAGGCACTTTTGCCCCCCTCATGCCCAAGCTAATTTTCAGCTTTCAGCACTGTCACACTTTGAATGACAATTGCACAGACATGCAACACTGTACCCATATTAATTGTTTTTATTTATTTTTTCACACAAAAGGTGCATTCTTTTGGTGGTATTTAATTACTATTTTTTTTTTATTGATAGATAAAAAATGAACATTTAAAAAAAAAGTTTTTCTTAGTTTCTGTTTATGCAAAAAAAAAATCTTTTTAAATTTAGGCTATAATCTATACTGTTATTCGTCTTTAGTGAAAATAACCCAAATCAGTGCATATTATTTAGTCTGTAGGAATGTTATAGAGTCCACAAGCTATGGTATATACAGTTGCGCTCAAAAGCTTCCATACCCTGGCAGAAATTTTAAATTTTGGCATTAATATTGAAAATATGACTGGTCATGCAAAAAAAATATACAATAATAAACAATAGCAATCCCATAAAGCAATTTATTATCACATAGTTTTGTGGATCATTTTTAAATCATAATGATAACATAAATAACCAAAATGGCCCTGATAAAAAGTTTACAAACCCTGGAATGTTTTGCCTTAGTACAAATACAGAAGGTGGCACGCACAGGTTAAAATGGCAATTAAAGGTTAATTTCCCACATTTGTGGCTTTTTAAACTACAATTAGTGTCTTTGTATAAATAGTCAATGAGTTTGTTAACTCTCACATGGATGCACTAAGCAGGCTAGACACTGAACCATGAAGAGGTAGAAAAGAACAGTCAAAAGACCTGCATAACAAGGTAATGCAACTTTACAAAGATGGAAAACAATATAAAAAGATACCAAAAGCCTTGAATAAGCCAGTCAGTAGTGTTCAAACACTTAATAAGAAGTGGAACATGTTGGGATTTCTTGATACCAAGCCAAGGTCAGGTAGATCAAGAAAAATTTCAGCCACAACTGCCACAGGAATTGTTTGGAATACAACGAAAAACCCACAGATAATCTCAGAAGAAATACAGGCTGCTCTGGAAAAAGACGGTGTGGTTGTTTTCAAGGAGCACAATACAACGATACTTGAACAAAAAGAACTGCATGGTTAAGTTGCCAGAAAGAAGCCTTTACTGTACAAGTTCTACAAAAAAAGCCTAGTTACAATATGCTGAACAACACCCTCACATCACTCATTGGCTTTTTTGTGACATTGGGGCAGTAAAGGCTGCCTTCTGGCAGCTCAACCATGCAGCTCTCTTTTGTTCAAGTATCATTGAATTGTTTTCCTTAAAAACAACCACACCGGCTTTTTGGAGAGCAGCCTGTATTTCTCTTGCTGTTACCTGTGGGTTTTTCTTTGTATCCTGAGCAATGCTTCCGCCAGTTGTGGCTGCAGTTTTTCTTGGTCTACCTGACCTTGGCTTTGCATCACAGGAGCCCCTTATTTTTCACTTGTTAAGTGGAAAAAACAGTACTGACGACTGGCATATTCAAGGCTTTAGATGTCTTTTTCATATCCTTTTCCATCTTTGTAAAGTTGCATTACCTTGTTACACAGGTCTTTTGATTGTTCTTTTTTACCTTCTCATGGCTCAGTGTCTAGCCTGCTTAAAGGCATCCATGTGAGAGCTAACAAACTCATTGACTGTTTTTATACAGACACTAATCGTGATATAAAAAGCCACACATGTGGGAAAATTAACCTTTAATTGCCATTTTAACCTTGTGTGTGCCACCTTCTTTGTCTATACAAAGGACAAATATTCCAGGGTATGTAACATTTTTATCAGGGCCATTGGGGTGATTTCTATTATCATTCTAACTTAAAAAGAATCCGAAAAAACTATGTGATAATAAATGTTTTCATGTGATTGCTATCCTTAAATAAAATTCATTCAATATTAATGCCAACATTTCACAAGTTCTGCCAGGTTGTGAAAACTTTTTAGCACAACTGTATATCTGAAAATCAATCAATCTTGATTGCCTATCTGTACGTTTTCTCAAGATAATTTTTTGTCACATTTGTTTAAAGTAAAGAAATTTAGTTTTTTCACATTATATTTACATATAGGTGCAGTACAGTGTCATCATATAAGTGGTGATTTTTTTTTATATTTATTTATTTTTATTATTATTATTATTATTATTATTTTTACAATTGTTTTACATACTGTGACCAGAGCAATACAGTGTTAACATAGTAACATAGTACTACTCAGGAAAGGTGAACAGAATTTTTTTTTCTTACACAGTGGATTTCATTGATATGAGCAACCATTTTTTTCTGAATTAAATCCATTCATTCAGTGTTTACTATGGTGATTAGTTGTGATTGGCCACAGCTAATCAAATGGTACAGATGGGCTTTGATTGGCCCTGTCTGTATCATGTGATCACTGTGATCATTTACAGCAAGCAACACAAATGTGCACAATGAATGACATGAATGGAATCCATCCATTGTTCACAATTGTCATGTGATCTGCTGTGATTTGTCACAGCAATCACATGGTACCGGCAGCAAGCTGGTACACTGATCTGTCATTGGTTGTGTCAGATTGTACCATAGTGTGGCTTGTGGGGCCCACACAAGGCATGTTTTGGTTCTGGGGAGGACGTCATATGACATGTAGTGTTGAGCAGAATATGCCATATTCGATTTCGCGATATATCTCGAATATATAGTCGAATATTCGAGATATATTCGTTAAATGCGAATATTCGCGATATTTTTTGGAAATGAAATGATTGCGAAATTTCGCTATTGCGAATGCGAATGCGAATGCAAATGAAATTTCGAGAAATGCGGAAGGAGCACTCTGATTAGCTCAGAATATTCGTGATATTTTATAATACAAAATAATTGCGAAATTTCCAGAAATGCGGAATGGAGCACTCTGATTGGCTCAGAATATTTGTGATATATTGCAATACAAAATAATTGTGAATATTCGGCAAATGCGGAAGGAGCACTCTGATTGGCTCAGAATATTTGTGATATATTACAATACAAAATAATTGCGAATATTCGGCAAATGCGGAAGGAGCACTCTGATTGGCTCAGAATATTCGTGATATTTTATAATACAAAATAATTGCGAAATTTCGAAAAATGCGGAATGGAGCACTCTGATTGGCTCAGAATATTCGTGATATATTACAATACAAAATAATTGTGAATATTCGGCAAATGCGGAAGGAGCACTCTGATTGGCTCAGAATATTCGTGATATATTACAATACAAAATCATTGCGAATATTCGGCAAATGCGGAAGGAGCACTCTGATTGGCTCAGAATATTCGTGATATTTTATAATACAAAATAATTGCGAAATTTCGAGAAATGCGGAATGGAGCACTCTGATTGGCTCAGAATATTCGTGATATTTTATAATACAAAATAATTGCGAAATTTCGAGAAATGCGGAATGGAGCACTCTGATTGGCTCAGAATATTCGTGATATATTACAATACAAAATAATTGCGAATATTCGGCAAATGCGGAAGGAGCACTCTGATTGGCTCAGCATATTCGTGATATATTACATTACAAAATAATTGCGAATATTCGGCAAATGCGGAAGGAGCACTCTGGCTCAGAATATTCTTGATATTTTATCGTAATTTCGCAAAAATGCGAATGAGAAATTGATTGCGGAATTTCGACAGTAATACTCTGAAATCGAATATATGTGTTATTTTAGCTAAAAACAATATTGCGAATTTCTCGAAAATAATCGCGCGATATCGCTATTGCCGAATGATCGCATTGCGATTTTTCGGCAATATAAAATGATCGCTGCAGCTACTCGGCCCAAGGTCTCTAATCATACCAGCAATGCTTTTAGACGTCGATGGGGATCTCTAGGATGTGATCTGTTCTAAAAAAAAATTGAAAAAATACGAATATTCGAAATAGCGAATATTCACCGCGAAATTCGGAATATATTGCGAATACTCGAATATCCATATTCGAGCCGAATATTCGCAATACGAATATTCGTGAGCAACACTAATGACATGCTGGTTCCCACCTTGCTGTCATTTGTCTGTAGGCCGGGCGGAAAGTGGTTAAAAAAATAGGCTTAAAAATAATGTAAAACATAATTTTAGAATTATTTGTCACACAATATTAGCACAAGGATTTTTTAAGGGCAACATTTCAGTGCAAATACACTAAAGTTAGATTTAGAGCACACAAAAGCAATATATTACCCATTTGTTTGCCAAATATAAAATAATGTATGAGGTTGTGCCATAGTAAATAGATAATTAAAATGTGAGGCTTTAAATATTTGTACATCAACAGACTTTAATATTCAAAATTTTCAATAGACAATGTTTAAAGCCCAATCAAGTTAACATTTTAGAGTTAAGGGGCAATAATGGGACTAAAATTATTGCTCTTAATTCCAGTGTGTATGGTGATTGGTAACATGTGTAGCACAATCAATATTTCCATGCATAGGTGCCCCAATACACAAGTTTACGTTTGTTTGTTTGTTTGTTTGTTTGTTTGTTTGTGTGTGTATGTGGGGGTGGAGCTCAAAATTATATAAAAAAAAAAGTTGTATTGTAATACTTTTTGGAAGTGACATTTTGCATGTTTTTCTAGTCTTACCTAGTTGGGGAGTTCAAATATTCAATGCTCTCCCTCCCCTCTACCCAGCAGCAACTGTCATGCTGGGCCTGGGTCTGTACAGAGCCTGAGAAACATGACAGGGTGTGTGCAGGGGGATAGGGTGTTCCAGAGGCGTGTGGAATCTTCCAATATGACAGCCGACAGTTGGCTTATCAGAACAAATAGATCACCCCTGCTTCTACTGATATATGCCATATGTGAGTTGCATTAAAAAAAGTTACATCAGCTTAATACAATCCAGTTCAAGTGCATCAAAATAAAAGGTGCTCAATGTCTTTCTTTTGCTTCATATCTAAAACAGCTTTAACCTGAATCAAAAAGTCTGTCCCTTTCCAGCAGCTGCAGTGCTCTCTAATATGCAGAAGGTCTACACTTTTCTGATTGCAGAGTTATAGGTCTGGCTCAGCAGGGAATGTGTCAGACTTCTGCAATGAGATCACTGCTTTCCCACCGAGAGCAAGGATCTCATGCTTCAGAGTGCTGGCATGGAAAATACTTCTATATTCAGGCTGTGGCTGTTGTTTTTTTTTGTTGTTGTTTTTTTTAACAAACTGTAGTACTTTGCACAACTTTTTTTTATTTGTCTGGAATAGATTTAGCTAGTTTGAA
The DNA here is from genome assembly GCA_029574335.1 of Rana kukunoris. Classification (NCBI taxonomy): domain Eukaryota; kingdom Metazoa; phylum Chordata; class Amphibia; order Anura; family Ranidae; genus Rana; species Rana kukunoris. Next base: position 215,979,192 of record CM056052.1, read on the forward strand.
CTCAATTGGGCTCAATGTGACTAAAAATATTTTTTGTTTTAATCATTGTTTGTGTGTGTCTCTTTTTGGATAATCCTGTCTTATATTTCAGATATATTCAATATTACAATTGTTAATAAAGTGTCTGTCAAATCCTAAATACATTGAAATTATTACCTTTTTATAACCAAATAAATGTATTTATATGACCTACCTTGTGTCATTGTCCACCTGCCAACTGTTACCAAGACTGGTAGAGTTTGACTCTAATTCCCCATCTGAGTTTAGGAAGTCATCAGTCTTGTTTCCATTGAAATTTCCACAGATTCCACATACTTTGTTGGCATATTCTCCTGGAATATTCACCACCACTCTATGGTTTCCATCAAACCTCACACTTACTCCAAATGCTGTTGTCACCACAACATCATGTCCACTAAGGAAGATGTTTACACCAGGATGTAGGGTAGAGGGTAAGATTACATCTTTTCCATCCACCTGTGTGCACACAATTATGACATAATTTGTTGATGTAAAATAAATGACAACAAGAATCAGTGCACACATATATTTGTATATGTTAGACTGACCTTCACATTTCTGTTCTTCTCTAGTGTGATTCTGTAACCATGTACATCGACGTTGACATACTTGACATAGGACACCCTGGTGTTACCTCCTCTGTGCTCATTGGCTGCTTCGACATTGAATTCTGCCAGGTGTCCATCAACTTCACAGAGCTTAGATAATGTGTACGTGCAAGTGCCCATAAAATGGTGCACCTGATTGTCAAAAGTGTAGTAGTGAGGATCTCCACTAATTTCACAGGATCCTGGAAATACATTAGGGGAAGCAACATGAGTCTATAACCTCCAACAACTTTTTTTTTTTTACCAAAAATAAAGAACTATAATAGAAGCAGATTGATATATTAATTGTGTTTTTTAAAGCAGCACCCTAATAATGAGAAATAATTGATTGCCAGGGCACTTAAAGGGGAGTTCCAGGCATTTTTAATGTTTATTAAAAAAAAAAGTGTAGCTGCTGGCTTTTAATCAACATGCACTCACCTGCTCCATTGTCCAGTCTCACGCTGGCCGGAAATCCGCTCCTCTCCCCCCCTCTCCGGCCATGACGGCTTTCAGCTTCACGGCCGGGCACTCACTGCGCATGCATGAGCGGCACTATCTGATTGGACAGGCGATCGCCTGGGACCTGTCACGTGTCTCAGGCGATCGCCTACACGAATGGGCCGCCAAAAGGCGATATGACATATCGCCTTAGCGGCCCCTGGGCGAAAGGAGGAAGTTGGACAGGATGTCCCACTCCTCCTGAAGCCCACCCCCCCCCCCCCAAAAAAAAAATGACATGCCAAATGTGGCATGTAAGGGGGCAAGGGGTGGATTAAACGGAAGTTCCACTTTGGGTGTAACTCCGCTTTAAAAGAAAAAAAGCATTGCCGTCTAAAACTAGATTTATGTTATGTTCTTTATTGGAGAAGATTACAGTGTTGATTGTTTCCTTTCTTAATGTTCATTTGGCACTTGTTGGAGTAAAGCCTGTTTTTTTATTTAAATGAACCTGAGGCCCTGTACACACGATCAGACATGTCTGATGAGACTTGTCTGATGGACTGTTTTCATCAGACAACTCTGGACCAAAATCCGATCAGGCCAGAACGTGGTGACGTAGAACACGATGACGTGAGGAAAAAACGAAGTTCAATGCTTCCAAGCATGCGTCTAATTGATTCTGAGCATGCGCAGGTTTTTGGTCCGATGCTTTTGTGTACTAACCGTCAAACCTGTCCGACAGACAAGTTTCCACCAGACAGGATTTAAAGCATGTTTTAAAACTTTAGTCTGATGGACAACGGTCTGATGGGCCGTACACACCATCGAACTGGTCTGATGAAACTGGTCTGCAGACCAGTTTCATCAGACATGTCTGATCGTGTGTACAGGGCCTGACAGGACATTCTTCTGAATATCCAACTTATGAAGTTCAAAAAATAAATCCCTCATTTTTAGTACAATGCTGCGTTCCAGTGAATAAACTTTATGCTGCAGATATAGACACTAAAAAAAATTAACATTCAAAGTCAAATACAGATGGATTATGACTCATTAAAAAAAACTTCCAAATTCTGTTCAAAATTAATGAATAAATAATAAACTTACAAATGATCTTAAAGAACAACATTTAAATAAAAAGTGTATTTTTTTTGTTTAAAGTGGTTGTAAACCCCATTCATGAAAGTTAAACTAATCCCGCGTACACACGAACGTTTTTCATGACGAGAAAAATGCAATTTTTTTAAATTGGTCATTAAAAACGATCATGTGTAGACTCCAGAGCATTTGTCTCGATGTGAAAAATGGGCATTAAAAATTTAGAACATGCTCCAATTTTTCTAGTTGTGTTTCACGTCGTACTTTTTCACGACGTGAAAAAGCGGTCGTGTGTAGGCTTTAACGATGGGAAAAAAACGTGCATACTCAGAAGCAAGTTATGAGACGGGAGCACTCATTCTGGTAAAACTAGCGTTTGTAATGGAGATAGCACATTCATCACACTGTAACAGACTGAAAAGCACAAAAACAGAAAAGCGCAAATCGTCACAAAATGGAACTTCCCCTTTATAGTGCCATCGTACGTGTTGTACATCACCGCAATTTGCTTGGGCACGATCGTGTGTATGCAAGGCAGGCTTGACATGAATCACATCAAGAAAAACATTGTTTTTTTCCATGAGTACGCGGCATAATACACATATACCACATATAACTGTACTGTGTACTTATCTCTCTCCAAACCTCAAAGTGCCATTTCTCTTTCGTGCTTCGTTCCTCTGTCATTTCTGACAAGTTCTCTGACACATGAGATAACGGTAGCTAAAAAAATGTTGTCAGGGAGGGACCTTAGATGGAGATAAGCAGGGAGCTTGTCTATTCAGACGACAGCTCTGTATGTTCCTTCATTCCTCTGCCTGTGGAGGGGGGGTGTCCCTTTCCTCCAATCAGCTCACACACAGTGTATGCTCAGTATCCCCACCCACCCTTTTGTACTGCCAAAAGAGGAAGACAGATTTTTAACACGATCTGCACAAAAGAGTGTAGAAAGCTGAATACAGCAGATATACAAGTAAAACATATTTGTAGGAGGATATATTTCATCTCTGTGTATTATCTGAGGCTAATTACTTCACTGGGTATATGTGAGGGTTTACAACCACTTTAAAAAGTCCTTCTTAGTGACTACTGAATGCACCCAGTGACTCTTCAAATAGGGCAATCACCACCTTGATCCAAAGTGCTCTCTTCACCACACAAAAGGGAAAACACTCCCCAAAAGTGCATGTCTGTTTTATCTTAAGACACACAGCTTGAACTGAAACAGGAGAAGGGATTCTCTTTAAAAATAAAAGCTGGAAACAGAGTAATTGACATGCACAGATGTTCCAGGTTCTAGCTGTTCCTCTTTGTTTGCTCCAAAAGTGCAGGTTTATATCAAAGTGGATGTAAACCCACTCTCATTTTTTCTAAACTACTGCCATAGTGCTGATCTATAAGGATATACATGCCTCCTGCACGTATCCTGTCTGAAAGAACTGAAAAACGGCAGATTTTGTGGGTGGGTGGGTCTGTTGTCTGGAGCTCGGTGGGTGGAGTTATGGAGTTAGTAACCACATGACTTCAGAAAAGGAGTGGAGGTGGGAATTAAAAAATAATGCCTGTCTCCAGGCTAGTGCATGAGATATGTAACCTGTCACTCACAGCAAGGGGGCGGAACGGACTAAGATTTTTCTCTGTAAGTCCGTTTTATTTCACTGAACAATAAAAGAGGATTTCTCAGAGCTGGATTAACTCTGTGTTGCAAGACTGGGGACAGATGATAGGAAATCGTATACTGTACATTATGAAATAATAAAAAAAAACTGATTCGGGTTTACATCCACTTTAAAGGTTTCTAGATAAAATTATTTTTATTATACTGTACTATAGACTGCTCTTTATTTGTATTTTTAATACCCTAATGAACATAAACCATTGCAAAACACATTCACAATTGACAAATCAATTATATAGTAGCAAAATGGTTTACCTGGTGCTGGAAAACAGATTACAAATAAAGCCTATGTTAATATTTTATTAATTTCTGAAATTTCAAATGACAGGTAAAAAAAATTAGCGGCACAGGCATGTGCTTCAGAAAAACACCTCCCAACTAAATTTGTTTTATTGTGGGGACCGTCCAGCCCATATACAGTAAACCTAGAACTGCTTGATTTTCCTTTTTTGAGAAATTTGAGTTGACATCTAAAAGATAATAAAGGTTTTAAAAAATTCCACAGTAGCAAACTGGTTTACCTGGCGCTGGAGTGCCTGGTCTTGCTGTGGTTGTTGTAGAAGTGGTTGATGAGGAAATGCCTGTAAAAGAGATTACAAATAAAGTCTATGTTAGTATTTTATTAATTTATGACATTGCAGCACAGATACATGTTTCAAAAAAATACAAATTCAAACCATATTTGTTTTATTATTGGGACCCTAAAACCCATATAACCCTAGAACTGCTTGATTTTCCTTTTTTTGAGAAATGCGAGGTGAATTTTAAACTAGAAGACAATAAAGGATTAAAAAAATGATTTTTTTTTCTAGGCACTAGTTAGTGGTTTGTATACAGAAAGCTATAACATATGGCTGTGATTTTCTACACAAAATAATAAAACTACAGGATGTGTAAAGAATGACCAGGCATTGCCTGCTTCAGAATAAAGAACGAGTTAATGTGGTGGCAATATGTTGGGCCATAACTAACCAAACAACTGTCAGGCACATACTGTATATAAATGAAAAGAATAGGTAATTAAGATACACCGCCCGCTTAATTGACCACCACTGCCCTGATTGGACTGAAGCCTAAATAATACTAGCTGCTGCTATTATGTACATAAATTGAAAGAATTTATATATAAATGTGCAGTGACAACTAACAGTGTAAACCGTATCACTAAAGTATATATTAAGCTGCACTTTAAGTGAAATTGAGTGAACTTCACATCTATAAATATAAACAAAAATTCAAAAATTCACATCTATACAAATAAACACCTTATAGGTGAATACAAAGTGAAATGATGATGCAAATATACTGGTATATATAACCTGTGAAACTAAAGAGTGTTTAACAGTGATGATTATAAACTTCAAAAGTGATGTTTTCCTTTTGGATCTTCAAAATCTTCCACCACACCAAAGTGTTCAGTGAATCCTCCACCCTTCAGAAAAACGCACTCACCAGAACAATAAGCCTCACACTCATGTGTTTTGGCATAAAAGCATAAACAGGACCACTCAATTACATTGATAAGAATTCCATTCCAAATGGTGCAATCCAAAATGACTCCACATGGATAATAAAGAAAAAAGTGCACAATAGTGTAATACCATAAAGCAGTTTTAATAAAACACCATGCAAAAAAAATCTTCAAAATATGCACTCACAAACAAACTCTAGGTTCAAAACAGTGAATCTCCACAAACAGAAGTATTCCCAATCTCCTTTCCAGGTGAGCTAGTGGTCACGGCGGACCAGCGATCAGCCTGAATGTACTCACAGCCCTCAGAGCGTCTTGTGTGGGGAAATCCTTCCTGGTGCCTGAAATAACTCAATGCGTCACACGTCTGAATAGTTCACATTAGTTCAGACAAAGGTTGTGTGACCACGCCCGACATGTTTCGTCACGTGGGACTTAATCATGGGATTCAACGAGGGGGGAGGGGGCGAGTAGGAGAGTCAGGATGCCCACTAACACACTGCTCCTTTCTCAATCTGCAACTCTATCTGCAACGTATCTCTATCCGTGTCCTGACTCTCCTGCTCGTCCCCTCAAGGGAGGGGGCGAGCACGACACTCCATACCAGGGAGAAAGCCTTGCATTACTGTGTGGAGTTACAGACAGAAGAACAGGAAGTGAGGATTTCTCAGAAGAAATAAGGACATTTAAAAGCAAAATCAAAGAATGAAATAAGTGAAGGAGGACTGCACTAAGGTAAAGGAAGCTATTTAGGAAAAAAATTGTGCCTTTAAAACCCCTTTAAACTACATTTAACTACATTTAACCGCTTCAGCCCTGCCCGCCGTCATATTACTGTGGGATGGTGGCTCTCCTGGGTGAGAGCCCGTAGCTATACGTCCGCATTAAAGCGGCCACTGGGGGCGCGTGCGCGCCGGCGGCACGCGCGCGTCCCCGCTCGCCCCTGAGTCCCGCGCGCGTGGCCGGCGGGTACGATCGCCGCTGGGTGCCCCGGCACCCCAATGGCATTTTTATAGTAAGCCAATGCATTTTTATAGCATTGATCGCTGAAAAAATGCCAATGGTCCTAAAAATGTGTCAAAAGTGTCCGAAGTGCCCGCCATAATGTCGTAGTACTGAAAAAAATGCTGATCGCCGCCATTACTAGTAAAAAAATATATATTAATAAAAATGCCATAAAACTACCCCCTATTTTGTAAATGCTATAACTTTTGCGCAAACCAATCAATAAACGCTTATTATGATTTTTTTTAATGAAAAATATGTAGAAGAATACGTATTTTTTGGGAATATTTATTATAGCAAAAAGTAAAAAATATTGCATTTTTTTCAAAATTGTCGCTCTATTTTTGTTTATAGCGCAAAAAATAAAAACCGCAGAGATGATCAAATACACCAAAAGAAAGCTGTATTTGTGTGAAAAAAAGGACACCAAGTTTGTTTGGGAGCCACATCGCACGACCGCGCAATTGTCAGTTAAAGCGACGCAGTGCAGAATCACAAAAAGTGCTCTGGTCATTGGGCAGCAATATGGTCCGGGGGTTAAGTGGTTAAATACCTTGGCATGGGGGTGTACCCTGCTCACCTTCCTCATCTACAGCTCATTGGCTGCATTTACAGGAAAGCTGGAGTCATTTTGATGGATTCCATTCCGCTAGCACTGGTAAATAGTCTTGCTTCCCTATGTGACATAGATCTTTAAATCGTATAAAAGCCTTTACAAGTCTGATCTGTTTACTCTGCAGCCCTTCTCCACACTTCTTCAGATATATCCTAGATCAATAGCACTTGGATTACACTATTGGTGTACACTTCACATTTACCGTATTTATCGGCGTATTTACATTGGGGCTGTGGCCATGTTAGCACTAAAACACTGCTCTTTTTAGCAACGCTTTAGCGCTGTTTAAGCAGTGCTTTTCAGCCGCTAGTGGGGCCCTTTTAACACCTTCTAGCAGCCAAAGAAGATGTTAAAAGTCCCCATGTTGCGGCGCTTCCAAATCACTTTACAGGCACTTTGGAAATGCTGCCCGTTCATTTCAATGGGCAGGGCGTTTTGGGAGTGCTGGATACATCACTTCGAAACTGCTTTCATGACTTTTTCTAACGGCCCATAAGCACTTGGGGTTCCACATTTGGGCGGCATTGGGAGGCAGTTTTCAGGCGCTTTACAGGGGCAATTTCTAGAGCTAAAATGCCTGAAAACTGCCTCAGTGTCAAAGGGGTCTAAGTAACAGCTAAACTGATTAGTACCAGTGAATTTCAAAATGTCCCACTGACAACTGGTACCTCTACTAACATCCTTAAAATTAACCATTCTGCATCAATCCTTTTTTGAATTATTTAATCTTTTCGTATTTCAGGTAATTTACCTGGCACAGTAGTGGTTGTGGTAGTGGTGGTGGTAGTTGTAGTAGTTGTCGTGGTGCTTGTTACTTTTGGTGCACAGGTCTTAATTCCATTCTGGACTTGGCAAACTTCATTAGGTGGACAGGTCTGAGGCTGACAGTTCACTTGGTTGTTTCCCACACATGTGCAATAACTTTCACATTCCCCTTGCCAGAACGTCTCATCTTTCTGAAAATATGTTTATAAGTAAAACATTTTATAATCTGATGAATAAATGCACAGTAAAATGTTTAGCACAATGTAAATATGGCATTATTACTTTCACTATTTGCATGCCTGCTATGTTTTACAGCAAAAAAAAAAGGAAAAATTATATATGGCAAAACTGACCTGATAGTATTTTCCATCATAAAAGCATCCACATTCACTAACAGGAACACAAGTGTTTCCACTGAGCACAAAGCCATTATCACATTCACAAGCATCAGTGCAAGGCTTATTGCAGTTATTTGGAGCATTCTGGTCCAGGCATGTGGCTGGGCAAGCACTAGCACATGAATTGTAATGATTGTTTCCAGGACATGGGATAGCTGAATATATATATAAAAAAATATCAATGAGTAAAAACTGCAACATTATTTATTTGTTCTTTGCATATTCACTTTTCTACAAAGATTATACAATATATTTTTTTCAATTAATTAGCTATTGTACCCATTACTGTTTGCACCAGAATTTTAAGATAATTAATATTATGCCATTACATTCATTTTGATATAATACATTTATTGCATAAGGAATTTTGGGAAGCCTTAAAACTTACGGCAAAAAGTAGAGTTTCTCCAGGTAATGGTGACACCTTCTCTTTGACAGGCATCAGCATAAGCTTCCAATGCTTTACATAAAATGCCATCCCCAAGTACACACAGGTCAAATACACAGCTGTCAAAGAAGCGGACTGGGTTGATTACTGAGTGGCAAGCCTCGAAAGGACCAACTTTACTGGTTAACAAACCACAGAACCCATCGCCTGAATAGAATTCCTCTGTCTCTGGAGGACATGGTGGTGGAGGTGTAGGAGTAATTGTGTTACATAACGGATCATCATCTTCAACCTGCCAGCTGTCTCCCAACTGATTTGAGTTCTGAGCTAGCTGTCCATTGGGCATCAAATAGTCGTCCTGCCTAATGTTGTTTAAGTTGCCACACATGCCACAGGTTTGATTGAAATAAGAAGTCGGAACATTAACATTCACTGTATGGTCAGTGTCATAAGACACTGTGAGGTAGAAATCGGTTTCTAGAATGACATATCGACCACTCTGTTTAACAGTCAGAGATCCATTGACCAAGATGACTGGAAGATTTGTCCAGATGCCATCCACCTGATAAGAAATAATATTGAACATTATTATATCGAAAGTCATTGAAGAAAAACTTGAAAAACACAACTACATGAAAATATATTTTCTCTGGAACTTACCAAAATTCGACTGCGCTCATTTTTAATGATAGTTATTTTATGATCATACACTTCCACCATAACTTTCTGCACCCAAGACACACTTGGATTCCCACGGTGCTCATTCTTTGCTTCAATGTTAAAATATGGCAAATTGGTAAAATTGCTGCAAACCTTGGAGAGTGTATAAGTGCATATTCCCATGAAGTGGTGTGTTTCCTTATCAAAGGTGTCATAATGAGGATCCCCATAGATTACACAGTTTCCAAATGTGAGATCATAGCAGCCAGGAACTCCATCCTTTATGCCACAGTATTTTCCAGGTGGGCATACAGCAGAACTGCACACTAAACTACCACCGGCAGAGGGACAACTGCATTTAGTGGAGCAGGTATCATCAGTCCAGAAATCCGAGCCTACAGGGTAATGTTTATCATCTTTCCAGCATCCACATTGACTACTTGGTACACACGTCTTATCATAGAGAACATATCCCGAGTCACATACACAACCTTCGGTGCAGGGAAGATGACAGTTTGATGCTGATCCTGGTTTGACACAAGTAGCTGGACAGGCTGTTCCACAGACCTCATAATGACTGTTAGATGGGCACTTCAGAGCTGTACACAAATTATAAATTGTTAACTGAAGAACATGACAAACTTTTCTACAAATGGTAATTAAACATGAGTCCTGCATATTTTTACAGAATATGGTAGTTAACGGTTGTTATCCTAGGCCAGTGATGATTTTTGAGTTGGAGTGCCCAAACCGTGACGCAAAACCAACTTATTTCCTTCAAAGTGTCAACATAGAATTAAACCTACCAGTGGCTCTATACAGAGGATGGGACTGATCATCCCTCTGAATGAGCCCCAAAGGACCAAAAATGTACGATTCTGACAGATTCGCTCAGAATGCAGGGTTCAGGAATGCATTGTGCTCAGAATGCACTGTGCAACATACACTGACCTACCTGATGCATGCACTGACCTACCTGACTATTACACTCACCTACCTGACACATGCACTCACCTACCTAACCATTAAACTCACCTACCTCTTCGATTTCCCCACTGCCGGGAGGTCAGCTACAAGCCATTGCACTGCTCCTCATGGCCATGGATGATCTGCTCAGAGCACCACTCCACCCCCTCCGCTTTTTCACAGGCTTTACCAGAAGGACAGACTGAGCCAAAGTCGTCCTGGAGCAGGGGTAGCTGGAATATCATGCCTGCAGAATGGAATTCCTGGATGCCTTACCAAAGGTGTAGGAATTCGGGGAGGCAATAAGCTGCTGAACAGAGTCGGGACGGTGGAGGAAGAATTTTCCACCCCCCCTAAACAGCGCACATGATGACTGGCTGCCCACCCTCCTGCCAACGTCACTGGCACCTATGCAAAGAAGGGAAGCCGGTGTCCTGTCGAGTCAGTGCAATTGACTGCCTGGCTGGGGGAATCCCAGGGCTTGGAGTGCCAGCTGTGGCACCCATGCCATAGGTTCGCCATCACTGTCCTAGGCCATACACACATAAATATGTTCTGGATGTTAAGCACAGGACTGTTGTAACATGTGAAAATGGATACATAAGTTCCATTTACCATCCACAATATAAAACATCTTTAGATTGATATACAAATTACTGCTAACCTGTAAAAGAACTTTAAGATGTCTTTTTTATACAACCAAAATTATATACCCTAAGAACTAATGATATATCAGGTATCGGGGTCAAAAAGAACATTTTATGTTTAGTAATATGCTTTTGTACTTACGGCAGAAAGAGTCATTTCTCCAGGGACCTATTGCTACGCCATGAGCCTGACAGGATTGTACATAGGACTGAAGACTGTCACACAAAGCACCTGGATCCAAATTCAGTTCACATAAGTCATAGACACAGTTATTGAAGTAGACAAATGGATCTATGACACCATGGCAATCTTTAAATGGTCCATCCTTATTGGTAATTATTCCACAAAAGCTGTTGCTGTTGATGATGTCCTTCTCATCATCTGTACAGCCTGGTGGATAATCCTTTCCTGGAGTGCATCTTCAAGATAGAATGCTTGAATTATTATGCGTAGCACATTTAAGTATGACATTTTAAACTAATACTATTACAGTATATTTAAAATCATTTTGCTTAAGTTATCTTATAGTTAAGGTTCCACTTTGTTCTAAGATGACATCCGGGTTAAAGGATTAATACGAACTGAACTGAGTGACATCTGACAAAGACATTTTTATCAACTGTGCTAAATATATATTTGAGAGGTGTTTCTTTTTTAAATGTTTTCAAAGCCCAACTGAACCTTTAACCCCTTTGAGACATTTTTGTGTTTTTTTGAGCACATGTTTAACCACATCAACACCAGGCACTTTTGCCCCCCTCATGCCCAGGCTAATTTTCAGCTTTCAGCACTGTCACACTTTGAATGACAATTGCACAGACATGCAACACTGTACCCATATTAATTGTTTATCTTTTTTTTTTCACACAAAAGGTGCGTTCTTTTGGTGGTATTTAATTACTATTTTTTTTTTTATTGATAGATAAAAAAATGAACATTTAAAAAAAAAAAGTTTTTCTTAGTTTCTGTTTATGCAAAAGAAATGTCTTTATAAATTTAGGCCATAATGTATCATGTTATTTGTCTTTAGTGAAAATAACCCAAATCAGTGCATATTATTTAGTCTGTAGGAAAGTTATAGAATCCACAAGCTATGGTATATACAGTTGCGCTCAAAAGCTTCCATACCCTAGCAGAAATTTTAAATTTTGGCATTAATATTGAAAATATGACTGGTCATGCAAAAAAAATATACAATAATAAACAATAGCAATCCCATGAAGCAATTTATTATCACGTTTTTTGGATCCTTTTTAAATCATAATGATAACAGAAATAACCAAAATGGCCCTGATAAAAAGTTTACAAACCCTGGAATGTTTTGCCTTAGTACGAACACAGGAGGTGGCACGCACAGGTTAAAATGGCAATTAAAGGTTAATTTCCCACATTTGTGGCTTTTTAAACTACAATTAGTGTCTTTGTATAAATAGTCAATGAGTTTGTTGACTCTCACATGGATGCACTAAGCAGGCTAGACACTGAACCATTAAGACAGGCACCCTTAAACTACGGCCCTCCAGCTGTTGCGGAACTACAAATCCCATGAGGCATTGTGAAACTCTGACATTCACAGACATGACTGAGCATGATGGGAAATGTAGTTCTTGAACAACTGGAGGGCCATAGTTTGAGGACCCATGCATTAAGAGGTAGAAAAGAACAGTCAAAAGACCGGCGTAACAAGGTAATGCAACTTTACAAAGATGGAAAACAATATAAAAATATACCAAAAGCCTTGAATATGCCAGTCAGTACTGTTCAATCACTTAATAAGAAGTTGAACATGTTTGGAATTTCTTGATACCAAGCCAAGGTCAGGTAGATCAAGAAAAATTTCAGCCACAACTGCCACAGGAATTGTTTGGAATACAACGAAAAACCCACAGGTAATCTCAGGAGAAATACAGGCTGCTCTGGAAAAAGACAGTGTGGTTGTTTTCAAGGAGCACAATACAACAATACTTGAACAAAAAGAACTGCATGGTCAAGTTGCCAGAAAGAAGCCTTTACTGTACAAGTTCTACACAAAAAGCCTAGTTACAATATGCTGAACAACACCTTCACATCACTCATTGGCTTTTTTGTGACATTGGCCTTCTGGCAGCTCAACCATGCAGCTCTGTTTTGTTCAAGTATCATTGAATTGTTTTTCTTTAAAAACAACCACACAGGCTTTTTGGAGAGCAGCCTGTATTTCTCTTGCTGTTACCTGTGGGTTTTTCTTTGTATCCTGAGCAATGCTTCTGCCAGTTGTGGCTGCAGTCTTTCTTGGTCTACCTGACCTTGGCTTTGCATCACAGGAGCCCCTTATTTTCCACTTGTTAAGTGGAAAAAACAGTACTGACGACTGGCATATTCAAGGCTTTAGATGTCTTTTTCATATCCTTTTCCATCTTTGTAAAGTTTCATTACCTTGTTATGCAGGTCTTTTGATTGTTCTTTTTTACCTTCTCATGGCTCAGTGTCTAGCCTGCTTAAAGGCATCAATGTGAGAGCTAACAAACTCATTGACTGTTTATATACAGAAACTAATCGTGATTTAAAAAGCCACACATGTGGGAAAATTAACCTTTAATTGCCATTTTAACCTGTGTGTGCCACCTTCTTTGTCTATACCAAGGACAAATATTCCAGGGTATGTAACATTTTTATCAGGGCCATTGGGGTGATTTCTATTATCATTCTAATTTAAAAAGAATCCAAAAAAACTATGTGATAATAAATGTTTTCATGTGATTGCTATCCTTTCTTACACAGTGGATTTCATTGATATGAGCAACCATTTTTTTCTGAATTAAATCCATTCATTCAGTGTTTACTATGGTGATTAGTTGTGATTGGCCACAGCTAATCAAATGGTACAGATGGGCTTTGATTGGCCCTGTCTGTATCATGTGATCACTGTGATCATTTACAGCAAGCAACACAAATGTGCACAATGAATGACATGAATGGAATCCATCCATTGTTCACAATTGTCATGTGATCTGCTGTGATTTGTCACAGCAATCACATGGTACTGCAAGCTGGTACACTGATCTGTCATTGGTTGTGTCAGATTGTACCATAGTGTGGCTTGTGGGGCCCACACAAGGCATGTTTTGGTTCGTGGGAGGACGTCATATGACATGCTGGTTCCCACCTTGCTGTCATTTGTCTGTAGGCCAGGCGGAAAGTGGTTAAAAATTATGAACGAGGTTGTGCCATAGTAAATAGATAATTAAAATGTGAGGCTTTAAAATTTTGTGCACTCATGGAACATCAACAGACTTTATTATTCAAAATTTTCAATAGACAATGTTTAAAGCCCAATCAAGTTAACATTTTAGAGTTAATGGGGAATAATGGGACTAAAATTATTGCTCTTAATTCCAGTGTGTATGGTGATATGTAACATGTGTAGCACAATCAATATTTCCATGCATAGGTGCCCCAATACACAAGTTTACGTTTGTTTGTTTGTTTTTTTGTTTATGTGTGTGTGCGTGTGTATGTGTGGGGTGGAGCTCAAAATTATATATATAAAAAAAAAGTTGTATTGTAATACTTTTTGGAAGTGACATTTTGCATGTTTTTCTAGTCTTACCTAGTTGGGGAGTTCAGCAAATAAATATTCAATGCTCTCCCTCCCCTCTACCCAGCAGCAACTGTCATGCTGAGCCTGGGTCTGTACAGAGCCTGAGAAACATGACAGGGTGTGTGCAGGGGGATCGGGTGTTCCAGAGGCGTGTGGAAGCTTCCAATATGACAGCCGACAGTTGGATTATCAGAACAAATAGATCACCCCTGATTCTACTGATATATGCCATATGTGAGTTGCATTAAAAAAAGTTACATCAGCTTAATACAATCCAGTTCAAGTGCATCAAAATAAAAGGTGCTCAATGTCTTACTTTTGCTTCATATCTAAAACAGCTTTAACCTGAATCAAAAAGTCTGTCCCTTGCCAGCAGCTGCAGTGCTCTCTAATATGCAGAAGGTCTACACTTTTCTGATTGCAGAGTTATAGGTCTGACTCAGCAGGGAATGTGTCAGACTTCTGCAATGAGATCACTGCTTTCCCACCGAGAGCAAGGATCTCATGCTTCAGAATGCTGGCATGGAAAAGACTTCTATATTCAGGCTGTGGCTGTTGTTTTTTTTTGTTGTTTTTTTTAACAAACTGTAGTACTTTGCATAACTTTTTTTTATTTGTCTGGAATAGATTTAGCTAGTTTGAACTCAATTGGGCTCAATGCTCAATGTGACTAAAAATATTTTTTGTTTTAATCATTGTTTGTGTGTGTCTCGTTTTGGATAATCCTGTCTTATATTTCAGATATATTCAATATTACAATTGTTAATAAAGTGTCTGTCAAATCCTAAATACATTGAAATGATTACCTTTTTATAACCAAATAAATGTATTTATATGACCTACCTTGTGTCATTGTCCACCTGCCAACTGTTACCAAGACTGGTAGAGTTTGACTCTAATTCCCCATCTGAGTTTAGGAAGTCATCAGTCTTGTTTCCATTGAAATTTCCACAGATTCCACATACTTTGTTGGCATATTCTCCTGGAATATTCACCACCACTCTATGGTTTCCATCAAACCTCACACTTACTCCAAATGCTGTTGTCACCACAACATCATGTCCACTAAGGAAGATGTTAACACCAGGATGTAGGGTAGAGGGTAAGATTACATCTTTTCCATCCACCTGTGTGCACACAATTATGACATAACTTGTTGATGTAAAATAAATGACAACAAGAATCAGTGCACACATATATTTGTATATGTTAGACTGACCTTCACATTTCTGTTCTTCTCTAGTGTGATTCTGTAACCATGTACATCGACATTGACATACTTGACATAGGACACCCTGGTGTTACCTCCTCTGTGCTCATTGGCTGCTTCTACATTGAATTCTGCCAGGTGTCCATCAACTTCACAGAGCTTAGATAATGTGTACGTGCAAGTGCCCATAAAATGGTGCACCTGATTGTCAAAAGTGTAGTAGTGAGGATCTCCACTAATTTCACAGATTCCTGGAAACACATTAGGGGAAGCAACATGAGTCTATAACCTCCAACAACTTTTTTTTTTTACCAAAAATAAAGAACTATAATAGAAGCAGATTGATATATTAATTGTGTTTTTATAATATGCTAACAAATGTTTACTTTAGATTGTAAATAGAAACAGGTTTAAATATGTAAAATCATTTTTATTTTGTTTACTTGACCATAGTCCATAATAGGTTTAAAGTAAAACTATAGATTTATACTTGTTCTTGTGACAACTGTGTGGCTTTTTTTGAGATTGGAAAATATCTTCTCACTTCCTGTTGGGGAGTTAATAATATAATCTCCCTAATGAGACACAAATGGTAAAAAAAACACAACAGCAATTTGTGTTATAAGGCCCCTATTAATGGGTGGAACAGGGAGAATTTAAAGCAGCACCCTAATAAGCCGGGCACTCACTGCGCATGCGCGAGCGGCGCTATCTGATTGGACAGGCGATCGCCTGGGACCTGTCACGTGTCTCAGGCGATCGCCTACACGGATGGGCCGCCAAAAGGCGATATGACATATCGCCTTAGCGGCCCCTGGGCGAAAGGAGGAAGTTGGACAGGATGTCCTACTCCTCCTGAAGCCCACCCCCCCCCCCCCCCAAAAAAAATGACATGCCAAATGTGGCATGTAAGGGGGCAAGGGGTGGATTAAACGGAAGTTCCACTTAGGGTGTAACTCCGCTTTAAAAGAAAAAAAGCATTGCCGTCTAAAACTGGATTTATGTTATGTTCTTTATTGGAGAAGATTACAGTGTTGATTGTATCCTTTCTTAATGTTCATTTGGCACTTGTTGGAGTAAAGCCTGTTTGTTTATTTAAATGAACCTGAGGCCCTGTACACACGATCAGACATGTCTGATGAGACTTGTCTGATGGACCGTTTTCATCAGACAACTCTGGACCAAAATCCGATCAGGCCAGAACGTGGTGACGTAGAACACAACGACGTGATGAAAAAACGAAGTTCAATGCTTCCAAGCATGCGTCTAATTGATTCTGAGCATGCGCAGGTTTTTGCTCCGATGCTTTTGTGTACTAACCGTCAAACCTGTCCGACGGACAAGTTTACACCAGACAGGATTTAAAGCATGTTTTAAAACTTTAGTCTGATGGACAACGGTCTGATGGGCCGTACACACCATTGAACTGGTCCGATGAAACTGGTCTGCAGACCAGTTTCATCAGACATGTCTGATCGTGTGTACAGGGCCTGACAGGACATTCTTCTGAATATCCAACTTATGAAGTTCAAAAAATAAATCCCTCATTTAGTACAATGCTGCGTTCCAGTGAATAAACTTTATGCTGCAGATATAGACACAAAAAAAAAAATTAACATTCAAAGTCAAATACAGATGGATTATGAGTCATTAAAACAAGCTTCCAAATTCTGTTCAAGATTAATGAATAAATAATAAACTTACAAATGATCTTAAAGAACAACATTTAAATAAAAAGTGTCTTTTTTTTGTTTAAAGTGGTTGTAAACCCCATTCATGAAAGTTAAACTAATCCCGCGTACACACGAACGTTTTTCATGACGAGAAAAATGCCATTTTTTAAATTGGTCATTAAAAACGATCATGTGTAGGCTCCAGAGCATTTGTCTCGATGTGAAAAATGGGCATTAAAAATTTAGAACATGCTCCAATTTTTCTAGTTGTGTTTCACGTCGTAGTTTTTCACGACGTGAAAAAGCGGTCGTGTGTAGGCTTTACCGATGGGAAAAAAACGTGCATACTCAGAAGCAAGTTATGAGATGGGAGCACTCATTCTGGTAAAACTAGCGTTTGTAATGGAGATAGCACATTCATCACACTGTAACAGACTGAAAAGCACAAAAACTGAAAAGCTCAAATCGTCACAAAATGGAACTTCCCCTTTATAGTGCCATCGTACGTGTTGTACATCACCGCAATTTGCTTGGGCACGATCGTGTGTATGCAAGGCAGGCTTGACATGAATCACATCAAGAAAAACATTGTTTTTTTCCATGAGTACGCGGCATAATACACATATACCACATATAACTGTACTGTGCACTTATCTCTCTTCAAACCTCAAAGTGCCATTTCTCTTTCGTGCTTCGTTCCTCTGTCATTTCTGACAAGTTCTCTGACAAATGAGATAACGGTAGCTAAAAAAATGTTGTCAGGGAGGGACCTTAGATGGAGATAAGCAGGGAGCTTGTCTATTCAGACGACAGCTCTGTATGTTCATTCATTTCTCTGCCTGTGGAGGGGGGGTGTCCCTTTCCTCCAATCAGCTCACACACAGTGTATGCTCAGTATCCCCACCCACCCTTTTGTACTGCCAAAAGAGGAAGACAGATTTTTAACACGATCTGCACAAAAGAGTGTAGAAAGCTGAAGACAGCAGATATACAAGTAAAACATATTTGTAGGAGGATATATTTAATCTCTGTGTATTATCTGAGGCTAATTACTTCACTTGGTATATGTGAGGGTTTACAACCACTTTAAAAAGTCCTTCTTAGTGACTACTGAATGCACCCAGTGACTCTTCAAATAGGGCAATCACCACCTTGATCCGAAGTGCTATCTTCACCACACAAAAGGGAAAACACTCCCCAAAAGTGCATGTCTGTTTTATCTTAAGACACACAGCTTGAACTGAAACAGGAGAAGGGATTCTCTTTAAAAATAAAAGCTGGAAACAGAGTAATTGACATGCACAGATGTTCCAGGTTCTAGCTGTTCCTCTTTGTTTGCTCCAAAAGTGCAGGTTTATATCAAAGCGGATGTAAACCCACTCTCATTTTTTCTAAACTACTGCCATAGTGCTGATCTATAAGGATATACATGCCTCCTGCACGTATTCTGTCTGAAAGAACTGAAAAACTGCAGATTTTGTGGGTGGGTGGGTCTGTTGTATGGAGCTCGGTGGGTGGAGTTATGGAGTTAGTAACCACATGACTTCAGAAAAGGAGTGGAGGTGGGAATTAAAAAATAATGCCTGTCTCCAGGCTAGTGCATGAGATATGTAACCTGTCACTCACAGCAAGGGGGCGGAACGGACTAAGATTTTTCTCTGTAAGTCCGTTTTATTTCACTGAACAATAAAAGAGGATTGCTCAGAGCTGGATTAACTCTGTGTTGCAAGACTGGGGACAGATGATAGGAAATCGTATACTGTACATTATGAAATAATAAAAAAAAAACTGATTCGGGTTTACATCCACTTTAAAGGTTTCTAGATAAAATTATTTTTATTATACTGTACTATAGACTGCTCTTTATTTATGTTTTTAATACCCTAATGAACATAAACCATTGCAAAACACATTCACAATTGACAAATCAATTATATAGTAGCAAAATGGTTTACCTGGTGCTGGAAAACAGATTACAAATAAAGCCTATGTTAATATTTTATTAATTTCTGAAATTTCAAATGACAGGTAAAAAAAATTAGCGGCACAGGCTATTGTATGTGCTCAGCAAAAAACACCTCCCAACTAAATTTGTTTTATTGTGGGGACCGTCCAGCCCATATACAGTAAACCTAGAACTGCTTGATTTTCCTTTTTTGAGAAATTTGAGTTGACATCTAACAGACAATAAAGGTTTTAAAAAATTCCACAGTAGCAAACTGGTTTACCTGGCGCTGGAGTGCCTGGTCTTGCTGTGGTTGTTGTAGAAGTGGTTGATGAGGAAATGCCTGTAAAAGAGATTACAAATAAAGTCTATGTTAGTATTTTATTAATTTATGACATTGCAGCACAGATACATGTTTCAAAAAAATACAAATTCAAACCATATTTGTTTTATTATTGGGACCCTAAAACCCATATAACCCTAGAACTGCTTGATTTTCCTTTTTTTTTTGAGAAATGCGAGGTGAATTTTAAACTAGAAGACAATAAATGATTAAAAAAATGATTTTTTTTTCTAGGCACTAGTTAGTGGTTTGTATACAGAAAGCTATAACATATGGCTGTGATTTTCTACACAAAATAATAAAACTACAGGATGTGTAAAGAATGACCAGGCATTGCCTGCTTCACAATAAAGAACGAGTTAATGTGGTGGTAGTATGTTGGGCCATAACTAACCAAACAACTGTCAGGCACATACTGTATATAAATGAAAAGAATAGGTAATTAAGATACACCGCCCGCTTAATTGACCACCACTGCCCTGATTGGACTGAAGCCTAAATAATACTAGCTGCTGCTATTATGTACATAAATTGAAAAAATTTATATATACATGTGCAGTGACAACTAACAGTGTAAACCGTATCACTAAAGTATATATTAAGCAGCGCTTTAAGTGAAATTGAGTGAACTTCACATCTATAAATATAAACAAAAATTCAAAAATTCACATCTATACAAATAAACACCTTATAGGTGAATACAAAGTGAAATGATGATGCAAATATACTGGTATATATAACCTGTGAAACTAAAGAGTGTTTAACAGTGATGATTATAAACTTCAAAAGTGATGTTTTCCTTTTGGATCTTCAAAATCTTCCACCACACCAAAGTGTTCAGTGAATCCTCCACCCTTCAGAAAAACGCACTCACCAGAACAATAAGCCTCACACTCATGTGTTTTGGCATAAAAGCATAAACAGGACCACTCAATTACATTGATAAGAATTCCATTCCAAATGGTGCAATCCAAAATGACTCCACATGGATAATAAAGAAAAAAGTGCACAATAGTGTAATACCATAAAGCAGTTTTAATAAAACACCATGCAAAAAAAATCTTCAAAATATGCACTCACAAACAAACTCTAGGTTCAAAACAGTGAATCTCCACAAACAGAAGTATTCCCAATCTCCTTTCCAGGTGAGCTAGTGGTCACGGCGGACCAGCGATCAGCCTGAATGTACTCACAGCCCTCAGAGCGTCTTGTGTGGGGAAATCCTTCCTGGTGCCTGAAATAACTCAATGCGTCACACGTCTGAATAGTTCACATTAGTTCAGACAAAGGTTGTGTGACCACGCCCGACATGTTTCGTCACGTGGGACTTAATCATGGGATTCAACGAGGGGGGAGGGGGCGAGTAGGAGAGTCAGGATGCCCACTAACACACTGCTCCTTTCTCAATCTGCAACTCTATCTGCAACGTATCTCTATCCGTGTCCTGACTCTCCTGCTCGTCCCCTCAAGGGAGGGGGCGAGCACGACACTCCACACCAGGGAGAAAGCCTTGCATTACTGTGTGGAGTTACAGACAGAAGAACAGGAAGTGAGGATTTCTCAGAAGAAATAAGGACATTTAAAAGCAAAATCAAAGAATGAAATAAGTGAAGGAGGACTGCACTAAGGTAAAGGAAGCTATTTAGGAAAAAAAATTGTGCCTTTAAAACCCCTTTAAACTACATTTAACTACATTTAACCGCTTCAGCCCTGCCCGCCGTCATATTACTGTGGGATGGTGGCTCTCCTGGGTGAGAGCCCGTAGCTATACGTCCGCATTAAAGCGGCCACTGGGGGCGCGTGCGCGCCGGCGGCACGCGCGCGTCCCCGCTCGCCCCTGAGTCCCGCGCGCGTGGCCGGCGGGTACGATCGCCGCTGGGTGCCCCGGCACCCCAATGGCATTTTTATAGTAAGCCAATGCATTTTTATAGCATTGATCGCTGAAAAAATGCCAATGGTCCTAAAAATGTGTCAAAAGTGTCCGAAGTGCCCGCCATAATGTCGTAGTACTGAAAAAAATGCTGATCGCCGCCATTACTAGTAAAAAAATATATATTAATAAAAATGCCATAAAACTACCCCCTATTTTGTAAATGCTATAACTTTTGCGCAAACCAATCAATAAACGCTTATTATGATTTTTTTTAATGAAAAATATGTAGAAGAATACGTATTTTTTGGGAATATTTATTATAGCAAAAAGTAAAAAATATTGCATTTTTTTCAAAATTGTCGCTCTATTTTTGTTTATAGCGCAAAAAATAAAAACCGCAGAGATGATCAAATACACCAAAAGAAAGCTGTATTTGTGTGAAAAAAAGGACACCAAGTTTGTTTGGGAGCCACATCGCACGACCGCGCAATTGTCAGTTAAAGCGACGCAGTGCAGAATCACAAAAAGTGCTCTGGTCATTGGGCAGCAATATGGTCCGGGGGTTAAGTGGTTAAATACCTTGGCATGGGGGTGTACCCTGCTCACCTTCCTCATCTACAGCTCATTGGCTGCATTTACAGGAAAGCTGGAGTCATTTTGATGGATTCCATTCCGCTAGCACTGGTAAATAGTCTTGCTTCCCTATGTGACATAGATCTTTAAATCGTATAAAAGCCTTTACAAGTCTGATCTGTTTACTCTGCAGCCCTTCTCCACACTTCTTCAGATATATCCTAGATCAATAGCACTTGGATTACACTATTGGTGTACACTTCACATTTACCGTATTTATCGGCGTATTTACATTGGGGCTGTGGCCATGTTAGCACTAAAACACTGCTCTTTTTAGCAACGCTTTAGCGCTGTTTAAGCAGTGCTTTTCAGCCGCTAGTGGGGCCCTTTTAACCCCTTCTAGCAGCCAAAGAAGATGTTAAAAGTCCCCATGTTGCGGCGCTTCCAAATCACTTTACAGGCACTTTGGAAATGCTGCCCGTTCATTTCAATGGGCAGGGCGTTTTGGGAGTGCTGGATACATCACTTTGAAACTGCTTTCATGACTTTTTCTAACGGCCCATAAGCACTTGGGGTTCCACATTTGGGCGGCATTGGGAGGCAGTTTTCAGGCGCTTTACAGGGGCAATTTCTAGAGCTAAAATGCCTGAAAACGGCCTCAGTGTCAAAGGGGTCTAAGTAACAGCTAAACTGATTAGTACCAGTGAATTTCAAAATGTCCCACTGACAACTGGTACCTCTACTAACATCCTTAAAATTAACCATTCTGCATCAATCCTTTTTTGAATTATTTAATCTTTTCGTATTTCAGGTAATTTACCTGGCACAGTAGTGGTTGTGGTAGTGGTGGTGGTAGTTGTAGTAGTTGTCGTGGTGCTTGTTACTTTCGGTGCACAGGTCTTAATTCCATTCTGGACTTGGCAAACTTCATTAGGTGGACAGGTCTGAGGCTGACAGTTCACTTGGTTGTTTCCCACACATGTGCAATAACTTTCACATTCCCCTTGCCAGAACGTTTCATCTTTCTGAAAATATGTTTATAAGTAAAACATTTTATAATCTGATGAATAAATGCACAGTAAAATGTTTAGCACAATGTAAATATGGCATTATTACTTTCACTATTTGCATGCCTGCTATGTTTTACAGCAAAAAAAAAAGGAAAAATTATATATGGCAAAACTGACCTGATAGTATTTTCCATCATAAAAGCATCCACATTCACTAACAGGAACACAAGTGTTTCCACTGAGCACAAAGCCATTATCACATTCACAAGCATCAGTGCAAGGCTTATTGCAGTTATTTGGAGCATTCTGGTCCAGGCATGTGGCTGGGCAAGCACTAGCACATGAATTGTAATGATTGTTTCCAGGACATGGGATAGCTGAATATATATATAAAAAATATCAATGAGTAAAAACTGCAACATTATTTATTTGTTCTTTGCATATTCACTTTTCTACAAAGATTATACAATATATTTTTTTCAATTAATTAGCTATTGTACCCATTACTGTTTGCACCAGAATTTTAAGATAATTAATATTATGCCATTACATTCATTTTGATATAATACATTTATTGCATAAGGAATTTTGGGAAGCCTTAAAACTTACGGCAAAAAGTAGAGTTTCTCCAGGTAATGGTGACACCTTCTCTTTGACAGGCATCAGCATAAGCTTCCAATGCTTTACATAAAATGCCATCCCCAAGTGCACACAGGTCAAATACACAGCTGTCAAAGAAGCGGACTGGGTTGATTACTGAGTGGCAAGCCTCGAAAGGACCAACTTTACTGGTTAACAAACCACAGAACCCATCGCCTGAATAGAATTCCTCTGTCTCTGGAGGACATGGTGGTGGAGGTGTAGGAGTAATTGTGTTACATAACGGATCATCATCTTCAACCTGCCAGCTGTCTCCCAACTGATTTGAGTTCTGAGCTAGCTGTCCATTGGGCATCAAATAGTCGTCCTGCCTAATGTTGTTTAAGTTGCCACACATGCCACAGGTTTGATTGAAATAAGAAGTCGGAACATTAACATTCACTGTATGGTCAGTGTCATAAGACACTGTGAGGTAGAAATCGGTTTCTAGAATGACATATCGACCACTCTGTTTAACAGTCAGAGATCCATTGACCAAGATGACTGGAAGATTTGTCCAGATGCCATCCACCTGATAAGAAATAATATTGAACATTATTATATCGAAAGTCATTGAAGAAAAACTTGAAAAACTACATGAAAATATATTTTCTCTGGAACTTACCAAAATTCGACTGCGCTCATTTTTAATGATAGTTATTTTATGATCATACACTTCCACCATAACTTTCTGCACCCAAGACACACTTGGATTCCCACGGTGCTCATTCTTTGCTTCAATGTTAAAATATGGCAAATTGGTAAAATTGCTGCAAACCTTGGAGAGTGTATAAGTGCATATTCCCATGAAGTGGTGTGTTTCCTTATCAAAGGTGTCATAATGAGGATCCCCATAGATTACACAGTTTCCAAATGTGAGATCATAGCAGCCAGGAACTCCATCCTTTATGCCACAGTATTTTCCAGGTGGGCATACAGCAGAACTGCACACTAAACTACCACCGGCAGAGGGACAACTGCATTTAGTGGAGCAGGTATCATCAGTCCAGAAATCCGAGCCTACAGGGTAATGTTTATCATCTTTCCAGCATCCACATTGACTACTTGGTACACACGTCTTATCATAGAGAACATATCCCGAGTCACATACACAACCTTCGGTGCAGGGAAGATGACAGTTTGATGCTGATCCTGGTTTGACACAAGTAGCTGGACAGGCTGTTCCACAGACCTCATAATGACTGTTAGATGGGCACTTCAGAGCTGTACACAAATTATAAATTGTTAACTGAAGAACATGACAAACTTTTCTACAAATGGTAATTAAACATGAGTCCTGCATATTTTTACAGAATATGGTAGTTAACGGTTGTTATCCTAGGCCAGTGATGATTTTTGAGTTGGAGTGCCCAAACCGTGACGCAAAACCAACTTATTTCCTTCAAAGTGTCAACATAGAATTAAACCTACCAGTGGCTCTATACAGAGGATGGGACTGATCATCCCTCTGAATGAGCCCCAAAGGACCAAAAATGTACGATTCTGACAGATTCGCTCAGAATGCAGGGTTCAGGAATGCATTGTGCTCAGAATGCACTGTGCAACATACACTGACCTACCTGATGCATGCACTGACCTACCTGACTATTACACTCACCTACCTGACACATGCACTCACCTACCTAACCATTAAACTCACCTACCTCTTCGATTTCCCCACTGCCGGGAGGTCAGCTACAAGCCATTGCACTGCTCCTCATGGCCATGGATGATCTGCTCAGAGCACCACTCCACCCCCTCCGCTTTTTCACAGGCTTTACCAGAAGGACAGACTGAGCCAAAGTCGTCCTGGAGCAGGGGTAGCTGGAATATCATGCCTGCAGAATGGAATTCCTGGATGCCTTACCAAAGGTGTAGGAATTCGGGGAGGCAATAAGCTGCTGAACAGAGTCGGGACGGTGGAGGAAGAATTTTCCACCCCCCCTAAACAGCGCACATGATGACTGGCTGCCCACCCTCCTGCCAACGTCACTGGCACCTATGCAAAAAAGGGAAGCCGGTGTCCTGTCGAGTCAGTGCAATTGACTGCCTGGCTGGGGGAATCCCAGGGCTTGGAGTGCCAGCTGTGGCACCCATGCCATAGGTTCGCCATCACTGTCCTAGGCCATACACACATAAATATGTTCTGGATGTTAAGCACAGGACTGTTGTAACATGTGAAAATGGATACATAAGTTCCATTTACCATCCACAATATAAAACATCTTTAGATTGATATACAAATTACTGCTAACCTGTAAAAGAACTTTAAGATGTCTTTTTTATACAACCAAAATTATATACCCTAAGAACTAATGATATATCAGGTATCGGGGTCAAAAAGAACATTTTATGTTTAGTAATATGCTTTTGTACTTACGGCAGAAAGAGTCATTTCTCCAGGGACCTATTGCTACGCCATGAGCCTGACAGGATTGTACATAGGACTGAAGACTGTCACACAAAGCACCTGGATCCAAATTCAGTTCACATAAGTCATAGACACAGTTATTGAAGTAGACAAATGGATCTATGACACCATGGCAATCTTTAAATGGTCCATCCTTATTGGTAATTATTCCACAAAAGCTGTTGCTGTTGATGATGTCCTTCTCATCATCTGTACAGCCTGGTGGATAATCCTTTCCTGGAGTGCATCTTCAAGATAGAATGCTTGAATTATTATGCGTAGCACATTTAAGTATGACATTTTAAACTAATACTATTACAGTATATTTAAAATCATTTTGCTTAAGTTATCTTATAGTTAAGGTTCCACTTTGTTCTAAGATGACATCCGGGTTAAAGGATTAATACGAACTGAACTGAGTGACATCTGACAAAGACATTTTTATCAACTGT
This sequence comes from Rana kukunoris, assembly GCA_029574335.1. Lineage (NCBI taxonomy): Eukaryota > Metazoa > Chordata > Amphibia > Anura > Ranidae > Rana > Rana kukunoris. The sequence goes on from CM056052.1 coordinate 216,005,645, forward strand.
GCTAAATATATATTTGAGAGGTGTTTCTTTTTTAAATGTTTTCAAAGCCCAACTGAACCTTTAACCCCTTTGAGACATTTTTGTGTTTTTTTGAGCACATATTTAACCACATCAACACCAGGCACTTTTGCCCCCCTCATGCCCAAGCTAATTTTCAGCTTTCAGCACTGTCACACTTTGAATGACAATTGCACAGACATGCAACACTGTACCCATATTAATTGTTTATCTTTTTTTTTTCACACAAAAGGTGCGTTCTTTTGGTGGTATTTAATTACTATTTTTTTTTTTATTGATAGATAAAAAAATGAACATTTAAAAAAAAAAGTTTTTCTTAGTTTCTGTTTATGCAAAAGAAATGTCTTTATAAATTTAGGCCATAATGTATCATGTTATTTGTCTTTAGTGAAAATAACCCAAATCGGTGCATATTATTTAGTCTGTAGGAAAGTTATAGAATCCACAAGCTATGGTATATACAGTTGCGCTCAAAAGCTTCCATACCCTAGCAGAAATTTTAAATTTTGGCATTAATATTGAAAATATGACTGGTCATGCAAAAAAAATATACAATAATAAACAATAGCAATCCCATGAAGCAATTTATTATCACGTTTTTTGGATCCTTTTTAAATCATAATGATAACAGAAATAACCAAAATGGCCCTGATAAAAAGTTTACAAACCCTGGAATGTTTTGCCTTAGTACGAACACAGGAGGTGGCACGCACAGGTTAAAATGGCAATTAAAGGTTAATTTCCCACATTTGTGGCTTTTTAAACTACAATTAGTGTCTTTGTATAAATAGTCAATGAGTTTGTTGACTCTCACATGGATGCACTAAGCAGGCTAGACACTGAACCATTAAGACAGGCATCCTCAAACTACGGCCCTCCAGCTGTTGCGGAACTACAAATCCCATGAGGCATTGTGAAACTCTGACATTCACAGACATGACTGAGCATGATGGGAAATGTAGTTCTTGAACAACTGGAGGGCCATAGTTTGAGGACCCATGCATTAAGAGGTAGAAAAGAACAGTCAAAAGACCGGCGTAACAAGGTAATGCAACTTTACAAAGATGGAAAACAATATAAAAATATACCAAAAGCCTTGAATATGCCAGTCAGTACTGTTCAATCACTTAATAAGAAGTTGAACATGTTTGGAATTTCTTGATACCAAGCCAAGGTCAGGTAGATCAAGAAAAATTTCAGCCACAACTGCCACAGGAATTGTTTGGAATACAACGAAAAACCCACAGGTAATCTCAGGAGAAATACAGGCTGCTCTGGAAAAAGACAGTGTGGTTGTTTTCAAGGAGCACAATACAACAATACTTGAACAAAAAGAACTGCATGGTCAAGTTGCCAGAAAGAAGCCTTTACTGTACAAGTTCTACACAAAAAGCCTAGTTACAATATGCTGAACAACACCTTCACATCACTCATTGGCTTTTTTGTGACATTGGCCTTCTGGCAGCTCAACCATGCAGCTCTGTTTTGTTCAAGTATCATTGAATTGTTTTTCTTTAAAAACAACCACACAGGCTTTTTGGAGAGCAGCCTGTATTTCTCTTGCTGTTACCTGTGGGTTTTTCTTTGTATCCTGAGCAATGCTTCTGCCAGTTGTGGCTGCAGTCTTTCTTGGTCTACCTGACCTTGGCTTTGCATCACAGGAGCCCCTTATTTTCCACTTGTTAAGTGGAAAAAACAGTACTGACGACTGGCATATTCAAGGCTTTAGATGTCTTTTTCATATCCTTTTCCATCTTTGTAAAGTTTCATTACCTTGTTATGCAGGTCTTTTGATTGTTCTTTTTTACCTTCTCATGGCTCAGTGTCTAGCCTGCTTAAAGGCATCAATGTGAGAGCTAACAAACTCATTGACTGTTTATATACAGAAACTAATCGTGATTTAAAAAGCCACACATGTGGGAAAATTAACCTTTAATTGCCATTTTAACCTGTGTGTGCCACCTTCTTTGTCTATACCAAGGACAAATATTCCAGGGTATGTAACATTTTTATCAGGGCCATTGGGGTGATTTCTATTATCATTCTAATTTAAAAAGAATCCAAAAAAACTATGTGATAATAAATGTTTTCATGTGATTGCTATCCTTAAATAAAATTCATTCAATATTAATGCCAACATTTCACAAGTTCTGCCAGGTTGTGAAAACTTTTTAGCACAACTGTATATCTGAAAATTAATCAATCTTGATTGCCTATCTGTAAGTTTTCTCAAGATGTCATTTTTTGTCACATTTGTTTAAAGTAAAGAAATGTAGTTTTTTTCACATTATATTTACATATAGGTGCAGTACAGTGTCATCATATAAGTGGTGATTTTTTTTTTATATATTTTTTTTTATTATTATTATTATTTTTACAATTGTTTTACATACTGTGACCAGAGCAATACAGTGTTACCATATTAACATAGTACTACTCAGGAAAGGTGAACAGAATTTTTTTTTTCTTACATTTTTTTTCTGAATTAAATCCATTCATTCAGTGTTTACTATGGTGATTAGTTGTGATTGGCCACAGCTAATCAAATGGTACAGATGGGCTTTGATTGGCCCTGTCTGTATCATGTGATCACTGTGATCATTTACAGCAAGCAACACAAATGTGCACAATGAATGACATGAATGGAATCCATCCATTGTTCACAATTGTCATGTGATCTGCTGTGATTTGTCACAGCAATCACATGGTACTGCAAGCTGGTACACTGATCTGTCATTGGTTGTGTCAGATTGTACCATAGTGTGGCTTGTGGGGCCCACACAAGGCATGTTTTGGTTCGTGGGAGGACGTCATATGACATGCTGGTTCCCACCTTGCTGTCATTTGTCTGTAGGCCAGGCGGAAAGTGGTTAAAAATTATGAATGAGGTTGTGCCATAGTAAATAGATAATTAAAATGTGAGGCTTTAAAATTTTGTGCACTCATGGAACATCAACAGACTTTATTATTCAAAATTTTCAATAGACAATGTTTAAAGCCCAATCAAGTTAACATTTTAGAGTTAATGGGGAATAATGGGACTAAAATTATTGCTCTTAATTCCAGTGTGTATGGTGATATGTAACATGTGTAGCACAATCAATATTTCCATGCATAGGTGCCCCAATACACAAGTTTACGTTTGTTTGTTTGTTTTTTTGTTTATGTGTGTGTGCGTGTGTATGTGTGGGGTGGAGCTCAAAATTATATATAAAAAAAAAAAGTTGTATTGTAATACTTTTTGGAAGTGACATTTTGCATGTTTTTCTAGTCTTACCTAGTTGGGGAGTTCAGCAAACAAATATTCAATGCTCTCCCTCCCCTCTACCCAGCAGCAACTGTCATGCTGAGCCTGGGTCTGTACAGAGCCTGAGAAACATGACAGGGTGTGTGCAGGGGGATCGGGTGTTCCAGAGGCGTGTGGAAGCTTCCAATATGACAGCCGACAGTTGGATTATCAGAACAAATAGATCACCCCTGATTCTACTGATATATGCCATATGTGAGTTGCATTAAAAAAAGTTACATCAGCTTAATACAATCCAGTTCAAGTGCATCAAAATAAAAGGTGCTCAATGTCTTACTTTTGCTTCATATCTAAAACAGCTTTAACCTGAATCAAAAAGTCTGTCCCTTGCCAGCAGCTGCAGTGCTCTCTAATATGCAGAAGGTCTACACTTTTCTGATTGCAGAGTTATAGGTCTGACTCAGCAGGGAATGTGTCAGACTTCTGCAATGAGATCACTGCTTTCCCACCGAGAGCAAGGATCTCATGCTTCAGAATGCTGGCATGGAAAAGACTTCTATATTCAGGCTGTGGCTGTTGTTTTTTTTTGTTGTTTTTTTTAACAAACTGTAGTACTTTGCATAACTTTTTTTTATTTGTCTGGAATAGATTTAGCTAGTTTGAACTCAATTGGGCTCAATGCTCAATGTGACTAAAAATATTTTTTGTTTTAATCATTGTTTGTGTGTGTCTCGTTTTGGATAATCCTGTCTTATATTTCAGATATATTCAATATTACAATTGTTAATAAAGTGTCTGTCAAATCCTAAATACATTGAAATTATTACCTTTTTATAACCAAATAAATGTATTTATATGACCTACCTTGTGTCATTGTCCACCTGCCAACTGTTACCAAGACTGGTAGAGTTTGACTCTAATTCCCCATCTGAGTTTAGGAAGTCATCAGTCTTGTTTCCATTGAAATTTCCACAGATTCCACATACTTTGTTGGCATATTCTCCTGGAATATTCACCACCACTCTATGGTTTCCATCAAACCTCACACTTACTCCAAATGCTGTTGTCACCACAACATCATGTCCACTAAGGAAGATGTTAACACCAGGATGTAGGGTAGAGGGTAAGATTACATCTTTTCCATCCACCTGTGTGCACACAATTATGACATAACTTGTTGATGTAAAATAAATGACAACAAGAATCAGTGCACACATATATTTGTATATGTTAGACTGACCTTCACATTTCTGTTCTTCTCTAGTGTGATTCTGTAACCATGTACATCGACATTGACATACTTGACATAGGACACCCTGGTGTTACCTCCTCTGTGCTCATTGGCTGCTTCGACATTGAATTCTGCCAGGTGTCCATCAACTTCACAGAGCTTAGATAATGTGTACGTGCAAGTGCCCATAAAATGGTGCACCTGATCGTCAAAAGTGTAGTAGTGAGGATCTCCACTAATTTCACAGGATCCTGGAAATACATTAGGGGAAGCAACATGAGTCTATAACCTCCAACAACTTTTTTTTGCACCAAAAATAAAGAACTACAATAGAAGCAGATTGATATATTATTGTGTTTTTGCGGCACAAGCATGTGTTTCAGAAAAACACCTCCCAACTAAATCTGTTTTATTATGGGGACCGTCCATCCCATATACAGTAAACCTAGAACTGCTTGATTTTCCTTTTTTGAGAAATTTGAGGTGACATCTAAAAGACAATAAAGGTTTTAAAAAATTTCACAGTAGTAAACTGGTTTACCTGGCGCTGGAGTAACTGGTTTTGCTGTGGTTGTTGTGGAAGTGGTTGATGAGGAAATGCCTGTAAAAGAGATTACAAATAAAGTCTATGTTAGTATTTTATAAATTTATGACATTTCAAACAACAGGTAAAAAACAACTGCAGCACAGATACGTGTTTAAAAAAAAATCCAAACCAGATTTGTTTAATTATTGGGACCCTAAAACCCATATAACCCTAGAACTGTTTGATTTTCCTTTTTTGAGAAATTTGAGGTGAATATCAAACTAGAAGACAATAAAGGATTAAAAAAAAATATTTTTTTTCTGGGCACTAGTTAGTGGTTTGTATACAGAAAGCTATAACATATGGCTGTGATTTTCTACACAAAATAATAAAACTACAGGATGTGTAAAGAATGACCAGGCATTACCTGCTTCAGAATAAAGAACGAGTTAATGTGGTGGTAGTATGTTGGGCCATAATTAACCAAACAACTGTCAGGCACAAACTGTATATAACTGCGTATAAAAATATGTTCATACAGCAGCATTTGAATCATCTGCATACAGTATGCAATAGAAAAACTTGTGAACTATTTTATCTGTTAAAAGATTTTAAATTCTGTCCAACACCTTTTGCAGCAAAATGTGTAAAATGTGTGCTTTATGACCTCGTAGAGGAGATATGGCTGTAGATAAACAGGTACAACTTATATAGAATGAATTATTTAATCTCTGTGTATCAACCAAGAGTAGGCACTTGAGGGTTTACATAGACCCACTTAAAGGGGTTGTAAAGGTTTGTTTTTTATTTTCCAAATAGGTTCCCTTAAGCTAGTGCATTGTTGGTTCACTTACCCTTTCCTACGATTTCCCTTCTAAATGTTTTTTTTCTTTGTTTTCTTTGTCTGAATTTCTCACTTCCTATTTCTCCTCAGGAGGTGTTCAGTAAGCTGTTCTGACTGACTTTCAACCGCTCGGATGACGGTGGAAAGCTTACAGGAAGTGAGAAATTCAAACAAAGAAAAAAGACATTTAGAAGGGAAATCAAAAGAAAAGGTAAGTGAACCAACAATGCACCGTCTTAAAGGAACCTATTTAGAAAATATAAGACAAACCTTTACAACCCCTTTAAAGCTATGAAAATGAAAACTATAAAATAGTTGGTTGCCATGCATAGATGCTGAATTAAGGCTGCTCCTGACTTATTAATCCATCCCTTTTGTTAGTTCCAAAAGATCAGGTTTATATGAAAGGATTCTAGATGAAAATATTAATTATATGATATTATAAACGGTTCTTTATTCATGTTTTCAATGTCTTAATGAATGTAAGCCATTGGAAAACATACTATGCAACAAAACATATGGTGAGACACGCTCCACACAATTAATGGAGCAAACTGAATTCCACAGTAGCAAACTGGTTTACCTGGCACTGGAGTGCCTGGTCTTGCTGTGGTTATTGTAGAAGTGGTTGTTGAGGAAATGCCTGTAAAAGAGATTACAAATAAAGCCTATGTTAGTATTTTATTAATTTCTGAAATTTCAAACAACAGGTAAATAAAAATTGCAGCACAGGCACGTGTTTCAGAAAACAGCATCCCAACTAGATTTCTTTTATTATAAGAACCTTAAAAATCATATAAGCCTAATGCCTTGTACACACGACCGGTTTTCACGACCGGTCGTGTGCATGTTCCCTAGCAGTTTTCTCGCCGAAAAAACTGTCTGCAAAATTTTTTAAACCAGCTCTCTTTTTTCTCGTCGTGTTTCCCGTCAGTCTTTTTCTTGTCGCGAAAAACGGTCGTGTGTATACTTTTCCGAGGAGAAAAAAACGTGTATGCTCAGAATCAGGTATGAGACGAGAGTTCAAACCAAAAGACACTAAAGGATTAAAAAATTATTTATTTCTATCCACCAGTTAACGGCTTGTATACAGATAGATATGACATATGAATTGTGAATTTCTATATAAGATAATATTACTACAGGATGTCTAAAGAATGACCTGTCATATTAGGTATGACCTGTTTCAGGCTAAAGTATGACAGGTAATATGGTAATGGTAGTTAACTAAACAACAACAACACAACTATATGCACTATATAAATTTGTTCATTACAGCAGACTATAGACAAACAGCTACATATGCAATTGCAAGTGCAATCGAAACACATGCAAACTGTTTAATCTGTTAAGAGATTTCAAATTCTGATCAACTACTTCTGTTATTTGCACAGCTCTACCACACTGTACTGACAAACAGAGAACAGTACTATTCTGGCTTTCAAGTTTGCAGCTCTGCCCTGGATAGTGTGAGGCTGCTCAGGATAATATCAGTGGGTGGCTAGGAAAGTGTGAATGAATTGGCCATGCAAAGAGACTAAATTAGAGATGTATGCAGGACATCTTTCTGCCACCTTAGCAGCAGAGACCTTACAATATGATGTCCTTTTTAAGGGCTGAATATCTGCACTAAAAAAGATGAATGCATCTTTGCCCAGCTCTCCAGGAGACTAAGGCCGCGTACACACGATCGAACATGTCCGCTGAAACTGGTCTGCGGACCAGTTTCAGCGGACATGTTCGATCGTGTGTACGGCCTATCGGACCGTTTTCCAGCGGACAAAAGTTTCTAAACATGCTTAGAAACCTGTCCGCTGGAAACCTGTCCGCGGACATGTTCGATGGTTAGTACACGAAATTAGCGGACAAAAATCCCACGCATGGTCAGAATCAAGTCGATGCATGCTTGGAAGCAGGGGCGGATTGGGACAGGTGGAAAGGAGGATATTTCCCCCCAGGCCGCTTACATTATCTTTAAAAGGGCCGCGGTACAGGCTGTCTGTAATTTTTTTTATTTTTTTGTAGAACTCGGCCGCGGAGGCTGCCGATTGGCTGGCTGCTGCTGGCAGGCTGCACTGCATTGTGGGAGTTGTATTTTGGCCGCTGCGGCCGCTGATTGGCTGGCTGCTGCACAGGTTGCACTGCATTGTGGGAGTTGTAGTTTGGCCTTGCTAAACTTAATGAACTTATCAGTGCAGCAAACTACAACTCCCACCTCCCAGGAGCCTTAGGGCCAGGCAGGTCATGTGACACGTCAGGGGAGGGACACGGTACGAGCGGGCTGGCTGCATTGACTTGACAGAGAGACACAGACTGACTGAAAGGCTGCAAAAGTAAGATGACATGCCTGTCAAAACTTTATCACTGTACTGTATGGGCACCAGCAGACTCAGCCAGCCATTCCCCCCGCCATGAGACTCAGCCATGAGTCCCACCCCCCCTGTATGGTGCGCTGTGTTTCTCTGTTGTTTTCGCTGTTGTCCTGACTGAGATGAAGTCTCTGTTTCATCCGCTCTTCCACCCGGCCGTTTGTCAGCAACCCCTCCCCGTCAGCCCCCCTCTCTGTGAGCAACCTCCCTGTCAGCAACAACCTCCCTGTCAGCAACAACCCCCTGTCAGCAAGCCCCCCCCCCCCTCTGTCAGCAACAACCCATTTTTCGGGGTCCTTCACCTTGTGGCCCAATCTGAGATTTCAGTCTCGAGACCACGTTGGTCTGAGGCTGTGTTCCTATCATGTAGGCCCAGCTATGCTGGCTGGGGCCTATAGTTCTACACGGGATTCCAAGCTGTCCCTCCAAGTGGAGGAAGCTTCTTAGCAAAGAAAATCGGGGAAGGACCTGCCCTGGAGGACACAAGCAAGGCAAGCTGATGTCTCGGGATAGGCCTGGTGACCTCGTTAAGAAAAAGGGATCCGCTACACAAGTTGTCTTACAGTCTGCCAGATTGGCTTAAAGGCTATTTGGCTGTAAGTTAGGAAGTTCGGGACTGTGGCAGAGGATTCCTGACTATCCATTTTGTGTTCTCAGATGGTCTGTGGCAGAGACTGTTTCTATACTGTCAGTGCATCATTCTGGCTGCTAGGCCATGTTATAGGGGTTATCTGGGTGAGCAATACCCACTCAGGAGTGAGTGGCGAATATTGGAACTTTGGAAACTTTTGTGCATTCTATAGCGCGTACCTGAACCTTCCCATTCTCTCTATACTCTCTACTTCCTTCACAAGTTTTATGCAACAAAAATAAAGCCTACAGTTAAAGGTTTTACATCTTGTGTGGACATTGCAATTTCTACAAACTTCTTCCCCTGAACAACGAACTGAGAGGTAACATGCAAAACCCAAAGCTAAACCAGCAGCTCTTATGGGGTAGTGCTACAAAAACAATAATCAAAACAAATAAAAGTCAAAAGTACAGCACTAAGCCCACATGTTTCTGTTAAATAAATATAGAAATGTATCTGCTGACTTTTAATAAAGGGACAGTTACCTGTCCAGGGATCCAGCAATGTCCTCACCCAAACTAGTTCTCCACTAGCCTTTAGGTTCCCAGATGCAGCATCACAACTGATAGCAGCCAGCTATGCTATTTTCAGCTTCACAACCAGCTGCCTGCTGCACTTGCGCAATCCAGGCTGGTGTTTGTGAATGGTCCCACAATCTTCTGGGACCTGTGACCTGTCTCAGAAGACTGCCGGGCAGAAGGGGGAGAGGAGAACATCAAAGTATTAAAACTAGGTACCCGCTCCCCCCCCAAAAAAAAATGACATGCCAAATGTGTCAGGGGAGGAGGGAAGGAGGACTTAAAACGTAACTTCCCCTTTTAAGTGGAGTTCCGCTTTAAGTTTAATTGTTGTTCTTTTTGATTTGCATTATATTATTTTATCTGTGACTTTATAGTTGAACATTGCTATGTGTAGTTTTTACTGTTATTATTTAACAGCTTAAAATAAACATCCTGGGCAAAACAAAAGCAAATGCAAATTTTATTTGCAAAACTATGAAATAAAATAAAAATGGAAGCAGCTACATAAGAATGTGACAAAATTCTAAATAAAATGGTGGATGGAATGTAGCACTGAACATGTTGTGCTGTGAATGTGAACACAAATATATACAAATAAAAATAATGATTAGCAATCAATCTCAAATCATACAAACAAATCCAGTCCAAAGAAAGTGAATCAATCCTTAAAAAGTAAATAAAAATAAAGTCCATCACAGACAAGTAGTTGTTCCTAGGTGGATATTGATGAAACCAGCAGGTGTATGGACCATTAGTGGTGAAATATTATCCAAAGTAATAAGAATATTTACTCTTACCGGATACAGTGGACCCGAATGTCAGCGACACCGAGTCAGAAAGGCATGGATATCCAAGTCAGTGAATTGACCAAGTACCAAAGAACCCCCGGGATCTCAAAAAAGATGGGTTTTTATTTCTAAAAACCGACAGACAAGATAAAATAGTGATTACTGTATAAAAGCAATGTGGGGAGCGGTGTACCAGCCTTGCTTTTATACAGTAATCACCATTTTATCTTGTCTGTCGGTTTTTAGAAATAAAAACCCATCTATTTGACCTACACCATTGGAGGACTCCCTTTTTTCTTTGCATACCTTCCTGGATGTGAGTTTTTTTGGCTTTCCTGCTTGGTCATCAACTCCTCAGCCTTACAGCCATTTACCAGATCAATCTGAGTCACTTTTGAAGATCCCGGGGCTTCTACGGTACTTGGTCGATTCGCTGACTTGGATATGTATGCCTTTCCGACTCGTTGTCACTGACATTCGGGCCCACTGTATACGGTAAGAGTAAATATTCTTATCACTTTGGATGATATATCACCACTGATGGTCCAAACACCTGCTGGTTTCATCAATATCCACCTAGGAACAATTACTTGTCTGTGATGGACTTTATTATTATTTTTTTAAGGATTGATTCACTTCATTGGGACTGGATTTGTTTGTATGATTGGAGATTGATTTTCATTTTACCAATCATTATTTCTATTTGTATATATTTGTGTTCACATTCACAGCACAACACGTTCATCGCTACATTTCATCCACCCAAGTCAAGTAAGAAAACAGTCAAGTAATTCTTTCTTACGGCAGATGGTGTTCTCTCTCCAGTCACCAACAACGATACCGACATTTTCACAAGCAGCAGCATAGGCCTCTAAAGCATTGCAGAACTGATCTTGGTTTCCTCCAGTTGCACACAAGTCATACACACAGTTCTCAAAATATATCTGAGGAAGAATGTGGGGGTGACAGTCCTTGAAAGGTCCATTGCCTTCTAATATCAGTATACATTCATCTTCATAATGAATCTCATCATTAGGATTACATGGTGGAGGATCAACAATGTCATCTTCACATCTAGAGAGACATACAATGATGTAATTTGAAATACTTATCGTTCACTACATATTTTCCTTAAAAAAATAGAACTGTGTACTGCTTTCTCTGCATACAAAACTGGTCAAGACACATAAACACTCAACTTTTCCTTCCTCTGAGTCAGAGGAAGGAACAAACAGAGTGTCTCTGTGCCATTTGCATAGTTACTGTAAGTTTCATATGTGGTGAAATAATGAATGTGTGTCTGTACATTTGTGCTGTTGCTCCTACTGCAAAGGTGATGTGACAGAACCCAAAGTTCTGACAGCATCCACAGTTGGATTGTGGCACAGGACCTCAGAGTGGTGTTAAGGAACATTGAGGAAGAAATAATTCCCTTCATTTTAAATGTCTGCAAGCATGTACTAAAAAGAATTTAACAAACATGAACCTGTTAAATAATTAATCATGACACCAATACGCGATACACCCCTAAACTAGAGTTACCCTGAAAGATTGGATATTGCATTTGTTCACTAAAATGTATTTGAATGCATTTGTATTGAAAACATGGGTCTGACAAACAATTTCTAAAAATACCATGCAACGTAAACTACTGTCATTTTATTCTACGTAGCCTTTACTTTCAGTAATTATATATTGTCTTGGGGGTCATTTAAAAAAAATGCAGATCTTTACATGTGTAAATAATAGTGTGAAAAATAGAAATATTGGTCTCTCTCTTATTTTCTTAGAAAAATGTATATGTGTGACCTATATGCATGTTATCCATGATATAGTGTGTGTCAGTAGTATCTCAAAATGACCAGCTATTACAAAGAGCATAAGGACAAGTAATATGGCTGCAATGAAAAATGTACTAGACAACATACAGTTTCGTTATAAGAAAATCAATAACTAGAAAAGCCCTGCACAAAATAATTCCAGAGGTTTGGGGCCCATTGCATTAAGCATTCATCAGCATTAATGTGAATATTGTTCATATACTTACATCCATCCTGCATCAGGAACACGCCAGCTGTTTCCAAAGTCATTGGATGTGGATGCAAGCACACCTTCAGGTGTAAGAAAATCATCTTGTTGGTTACCATTATACGTGCCACAGAGGCCACACAGTTTTCCTTTAAAGTTCTCATTAACTTTAACAAACAGTTCATGGTCACCATTAAATTTAACTTCAAGACCAAAGTTAGTTTGTAGAACAACAAATGCACCACTTAACCCTATTGAGATGCCAGGTGCTGGGTTAGTAGGCAATGGGACAACAAGTCCATTAATCTAAAAATAAAAGAAACATGAATATATATTTATAAATATATTAAAGATTAATTTGTAGAGAGGAACATCATACATTTGTTGAAGTGTGTCAATAAGACATTTTACCTCCACCACTTTGTTTTTCCCCAGAATGATGATAAGGTCATTTAAGCTGACTGCAACTGAGTTTATAGCTGTCCAGGTTGGGCTTCCTCTGTGCTCATTTCTTGTAGTGATTGAGAAATACACACTTGTGTTTCCACAGGTCTCCACAACTGTATAATTACAGGATCCTTGGAAATGGTATAACTTGCCATCAAAAGTTATGTAGTGTGGATCACCATAGATATGGCAGATGGAGGTATCAGCGGGGAAACAGCCCTTAATTCCATTTTGTACTTTGCACACCTCATCAGGGGCGCAAGTCTGAGTAGTACAGCTCACATGATCGTTTCCTTGACATGTACACTGACTTTCACAGTCACCCTTCAAGAATATTTCATTTTTCTGCAAAAAAATATGCAATAATCCATAATATGTCAATACACCGTATTCTCCCAAATGTAAAAAAAAAGTAAATTTGCTGAAGTAAGCATATTATTGAATAATTGAATTCCTTTACAACAGAAATTAACTTGAGAACTTTTATTTTAAAATAATGTGAACATACCCTTTACATTTGTCTATTGTTTTCTTAGGTTGTAAGTAAAAACTCTGGTGTGATTGATGATTGGTTATTACCAGAGCTTTTTTTCTCAGAAAATAGGTGCAGGAACCCAACCACGATCCCATTCAGATTTCACAAACAGTAGGGTTTTGAAGGGTGCAGAGTTCAGGGGGTTACACACAGAGTGCAGAGCTATCACTTGTAAACACAAAAAACAGACTTCTATGTTTACAAGTGATTGTGGTGAGCAGGCACCAAAGGGTCTGAGCCAGAGGTGGTGGAACTGAGTTCCCCCAAGTTCCCCCTGAAAAAAAGCCCTGGTTATTACACAATACCAAATTTTTTCAAAATACAGCCTACTCTAATAAATATGCTCATCGTCTTGTAATCAAGAATGTGTAATACTCTTCTACTGTTCAAATACCGATATACCATGTACATTTTAAATTGCTATATCATTCAAGTGGATGTAAACCTGATTCATGAAGTTTGAGCCTGGGCACATATATCTGCAATGTTTTTTTTTTTATCTCTCTTCAAAGCTTTAAGTCGTGTGGCTTTTTCCTGCTCCATTCTTGTGTTATCAGCATAATTCTGTCAACTGTGATAAAACCAAGCTGAATTTTGTGTCAGGGTGGGTGCTACAGTATAAATAGATAAGCAGAGTGCTGGTATATCCACAGCACAGCTCTGCAAGTCTCTGCCAATGCGGAGTGGGGATGTGTTTCTTTCCTCCAATCAGCTGTCTCACAGTGTATGCCAATAATCCACACACACAGGTGAATCAGGAAGAGAACAGGACGTGCACTTTCTAAACAGTTTTTATAGCTGAAGACAGCAGATATACATTTAAAACTTATGTAGGAGGATTTGTTTAACCACCACAGTCCCAAGCCTATTTCTGAGATTTGGTGTTTACAAGTTAAAAACATATTTTTCTGCTAGAAAATTACTTAGAACACCTAAACATTATATATATATTTTTTCGAACACCCTAAAGAATAAAATAGCGGTCATTGCAATACTTTTTGTCACACCATATTTGTGCAGTGGTCTTACAAGCGCACTTTTTTTGGAAGAAATACACTATTTTGAATTAAAAAATAAGACAAGAGTAAATTTAGCCCAATTTTTTTGAAAGATAATGTTAAGCCTAGTAAATTGATTCCCAACATGTCTTGCTTCAAAATTGCGCCCGCTTGTGGAATGGCGACAAACTTGTACCCTTTAAAATCTCCATAGGTGACGTTTAAAAAAATACAGGTTGCATGTTTTGAGTTACAGAGGAGGTCTAGGGGTAGAATTATTGCTCTCGCTCTACCGATCGTGGAAATATCTCACATGTGTGGTTTTAACACAGATTTCATATGCGGGCAATACTCACGTATGCATTCGCTTCAGAACGCGAGCTCGGCGGGACAGGTCGTGTTTGAATTTTTTTTATTATTAATATTTATTTTACCTTTATTTTTTTCACTGTTCTTAAAAAAAAAAAAAAGTGTCACTTTTATTTCTATTACAAGGAATATATAATAGAAAAAAGCATGACAGGTCCTCTTAAATATGAGATCTGGGGTCAAAAAGACCTCAGATCTCATATTTACACTAAAATGCAAAAAAAAAAATCAAATGAAAAATTGACATTTGAAAAAAATAAAAATAAAATACAATGTTCCTTTAGGAGCTATGGGCAGAAGTGACGTTTTTACGTCGCTTGTACCCTGCAATGACTTGGAGATGGGTGGGGGCCATCTTCCCCCCACTCATCTCCATGTCAGGCTAGGGACAGGTCCGGATTGCCTCCGCTGCTACCAACGGCCACGAAAAATGGCGGAGGCATTGGCGCGTGACAGGAGGGGGGCCCTCTCCCTCCGCTGATAAATGTGATCTCGCAGCGAATCTGCCACAGAGACCACTTTTACCTGAAAGAGAACCGCCGGCTCTTGAAGAGGATACCGGGGTATGGTAGCTGCAACCATAACAACAGTATTCCTCTTCAAAAACAGGACATATATAGTTGTCCGGCAGGAAGCAAGTGGTTAATCTCTGCGTATCATCTAAAGCTGTTCACTTCACTGGGTATATGTGAAGGTTTACATATACTTTAACTGTCAATATCTGAGAAATGGCACATCACTGACCTACATAGGCATATACATTTTACATTTGCAATAGTGTATTTGGATAAAACAAGAATAATCACCAGATTTAAAAAAAAATGACATTAAAAGATAACATCACTTACCTGATAATACTTGCCATCATAAAAGCATCCACATTCACTGACAGGAACACAAGTGTGACCACTGAGCACAAACCCATTATCACATTCACAAGCATCAGTACAAGGCCTGTTGCAGTTGTTTGGAGCATTCTGGTCCGTGCATGTCGCTGGGCAAGCACTAGCACATGCATTGTAGTGACTATTGGTAGGACATGGAATGGCTGAAAAAAGGAACAAAATCCATTTAGTATCATAGTTAATAAAGTTAAAGGAAATTCATCTTTATAAATTGTACATCACATTTTAGTTTTAATATTAACTAGATATATGTGTTTTTTAACATAACTTTTTACACGATTGTATATGGTATAATGCTTGAAAACTTGTTAAGATTTTTTTTTTTGAAAATCTAAAGAACACTTACGGCAGAATGTAGAGTTTCTCCAAGTAATGGTGACTCCTGCTCTTTGACAGGCATCAGCATAAGCTTCCAATGCTTTACATAAAATGCTGTCACCAAGAGCACACAGATCATATATACAGCTGTCCAGGAATCGGTCTGGGCTGATTACTGAATGACAAGCCTTAAAAGGACCTTCTTTACTGTTTAACAAACCGCAGAACCCATCGCCTGAATAGAGTTCCTCTGTTTCTGGAGGACATGGTGGTGGAGGTGTAGGAGTAATTGTGTCACATAACGGATCATCCACCTGCCAGCTGTCTCCCAGTTTATTGGAGTTCTGGGCTAACTCTCCATTGGGCATCAAATAATCATCATATTGGATGCCATTTAAGTTGCCACACATTCCACAGGTTTGATTGAAATATGTAGTCGGGACTTTAACATCCACTGTATGGTCAGTATCATAAGACACGGTGAGAAGGAAATCAGTCTCCAGAATAACATATCGACCACTTTGTTTCACTGTCAGAGATCCATTTGCTAAGTTGACTGGAAGATTCGTCCAGATACCATCCACCTCAAAATGAACAATATTCGTTAGATCTTAAGCAACAATTGATTATTTTAATATTATGAAAGATTACAGAATGATCTAAGACACTTACCAAAACACGACTTGGCTCATCTTTAACTATGGTTATTTTATGATCATAAACTTCAACTAACACGTTCTGTATCCATGACACTGCTGGATTCCCATGTCGATGCTCATTCTTTCCTTCAATGTTGAAATATGGCAGAGACGTGACATTGGTGCAAAGCTTTGAGAGGGTATAGGTACAAATTCCCATAAAATGATGAGTTTCCTTATCAAAAGTGTTGTAATGAGGATCTCCATATATAACACAGTTACCGAATGTGAGATCATAGCAGCCAGGAACTCCATCTTTTATGCCACAGTGTTTTCCAGGTGGACATGAAGCAGAATTGCACACTAAACTACCACCAGCAGAGGGACAACTGCATTTAGTGGAGCAGGTATCATCAGTCCAGAACTCTGAGCCTACAGGGTAATGTTTATCATCTTGCCAACATCCACACTGACTACTTGGCACACACTTGTTATCATAAAGCACATATCCTGGGTCACAAACACATCCTTCTGTGCAAGGAAGATTGCAGGTGGATGGTGATCCTTGATTGACGCAAGTAGCTGGGCAAGCTGTTCCACATTGCTCATAGTGACTGTTTGGAGGGCAATTCAAAGCTGTAAAATATAACATAGTAAATGTAGTTCTAATACCCAAAATATGCTTACAGTCTTACAGAGATATTTATTAAAGTGGATGTAAACCCCAAAAAATATATTTTTTTTTATGTCACAATGTAGAGTATAAGATTTCCTATCATCTGTGCCCAGTCTTGCCACACAGAGTTAATCCAAATCGGAGTAATCCTCTTTTAATGTTCAGTGAAAATGAACAGCCTTCCAGATAAAAACTTGCCTAAATAAAAAGTCAGTTTTCTCTCTTCTTGCTTTGAGTGACAGGTTATTTATATATCTAGCTTGGACATGTTTATCATATGTTATGTTATGTTTATCATAACATGAGATATAAAAAGTGAGAACTCCACCCCTCCCCTACATAACACATCCTGGTAATATACAATGAACTTTGGATCACCTCATATTATGATAAACATGTCCAAGCTAGATATGTAAATAACCTGTCACTGAAAGCAAGAAGATGATAGGAAATCTTATACTCTACATTGTGACATAAAAAAATATATGTTTTGGGTTTACATCCACTTTAAGAGTAAATAACCCCACAAGTGGAATTTTGTTGAATATATAGCAGTAGAAAAGACAGCAACCCACTAATATAAATCAGATATTTTATACTAAACAGTGAAAGTACTGCTACACATTATAAACAGAAACACACAGAAAGAAAAATGTAATACACCTAGATAGAAAGTTTTAAGGTGACATTGCTTAACAGAGGGATCAGATTTAAATAAAAATATACAACCCAATAAAAGAATAAGGAAGTTGAAAAAAATGATAACAACTAAGCTGAGCAATACACTTGGGAGACAACAAAATGATAGCGCTAAAATCATTTTCTGAAATTTCCAGAGCAACTACCACATTTACACTTACGACAAAAGGTTGCATTTCTCCACGGCAGCACTACGGCTCCTGCCTCTTGACAGGCATCTGAGTAGGCCTGGAGATGATTGCACAGGATATCAGGGTCTAGATGGAGCTCACACATGTCATTGAAACAGTTAAGATAGTACTTTTGGTAATCCATAGTGGTGCGGCAGTGCTGGAAAACACCATCAGAAGAGAGCATCTTGCCACAAGAGTCTTTACTTTCAATTATATCTATTTCTTCTTTTGTGCAGATAGGATCAACTTTAATGGCTGGTGCACAGCTGGAATGAATGCCAAAAAGTTTGTTATTTGCAATGTGTTATACTTTTAGCAGTATTACTCTCTTAAAAAACAAAAAGTTGATTAGTTATAAGTACTAGACATGTGCACACTGAAATATTTTGTTTGGGATTTTAGTTTTCGCCCCCAAAATTTTTTTATTTAGTTGCTCCCGGAATTCATTTTTATTTATTTAGTTTATCGTTGGAAATTGCATTTGTCCGAAAATCCAAATGAATTAAGGTAGAATCTGTCATTGAAGGCTTATGGTGTCTGACTGTCTGTCGAATGTTCAAAGAAGATTAGACGGAGCAGCGAAACTGTACAATGCTGCAATCGTACTTTTCCGGTCGAATGCTCCGCCTACAAGCTATAGTAGAATTCTAATGTTGTATGACTAGTAATAATTAGATTTATTAATTATTATTACTAGTCAACCAACAATAAAAAAAATCTATAGCCTGAAGGCCG
This sequence comes from Rana kukunoris, assembly GCA_029574335.1. Taxonomy (NCBI): domain Eukaryota; kingdom Metazoa; phylum Chordata; class Amphibia; order Anura; family Ranidae; genus Rana; species Rana kukunoris. The sequence goes on from CM056052.1 coordinate 216,024,341, forward strand.
ACCATTTGACCGGAAATGTATGATTGCAGCGTCATACAGTTTAGCTGCTCCGTCGAATCTTCTTAGAACTATCAACAGACACTATAAGCCTTCAATGACAGATTTAACGTTTTTCGATGCTTTGTCGAATCTTCGTCGTTCATGTTGGAATGTCAAGTTAGTTCTAGCTTTTTTTACTGCTCCTCCTCTTTGGTTACAATCAGCCAATAACATTCATCATCGTCATTATTTTTATTTTACTTCCCCCACCCAATTCCAGCAGTGATCTTTTCTCTCTATAATGTTAAATCTTTTCTCTCTATAATGTCAAATCTATTCTCCCTATGTAGAATAATCTTTAAATAATAGAGTTAAGGTTAGGCACCCAAGCAGGCGCGCTCCTGAACACCCAAGCATGCGCGCTGCTGAGCCGTGGCTCTGTGTCCATTCACACATGGAGCCACGGCTTGGGCTTGCCCCCTTTGTCTCCTGATTGGCTCACTGACTGCGATTGACAGCAGCAGGAGACAGTGGCTCCTACTGCTGCCAAAAGACAATAAGTGTGAGTCCCCAGAGAACCAAGGCTCTCGTGGACACTACTGGATTGAGATGGGGCTCAGGTAAGTACAGTATTAGGGGGGCTGCTGCACACAGAAGGTTTTTTACCTTGAGGCATAGACTGCCTTTACAACCACTTTAAGAAGAAAAACAGTTTTAAACTCAAAACAACCAGCAGTTTTATAACAAACCATTTTTGTACACAGTAAAAGCCACATATAGAAGTATACCTAATCCTATAGAAGGCCTTATATTAAGGATCACAAAAGTGCTGAAAACACTCTGTTCTCTGTCCTTGTGTATGTATAACCAAACATTTTATTTCTAAATTGTGATAGAGTAGAGAATTATTAGGAATTTTCATTACTGTCTGAAACCCTGCTAAGTAGATTCATCCTCTCTATTAGAGGTAAGGAAAAATCTACTTGTGACACCTGTTTCAGTGACAATGGTCTAAGAGGGGACCTCCTCTCAATTTGTAGAGCCTTCCTCTGATTAAGTGAAAAGGAATATAATTTTCCTACTTCCCTACTCTATCCAAAATGTTCTAAAAAATATTGGCTATACATACACTTTAGGGATGAATTATTCCATGTTGCCTGCAGCTACAGAACACAATGAGGGCCTACTTAAAATCAAATTTCTTAATAGTGTGTAAATATTTGAACGTCTATAGTCTGGCCACAGTTCTATTAAAAGGTTAATTTTTTTTCTATATACATTTTCACCTGAACTCTGTTTTACCTATATTTTAATACAAGAGTGCCATTTTCTATTCATTGCTCCTTTACGCCAGTGGTAGGAATGTTAGTGTTGCTTATTTATTCTGGTACAACGATCTGGCCATTCCAATATGATAGAAACTGATTTAAGTAGCTTTTTTGTAGAAAGGCTTGTGATCCATAAACTAAAATATTTTTATTTTGCTGATTAAGCATATAAGGTTACACATTTCTAACCTTGCTACTATTGTTAATCCTGTTAATAACTAAACCAATTGGCCTGTACAAAATACAATAAAAATGCATAATTCCCCTTCTGTGTAAAAGCATACCAATTTGTATTTGAAGGCTAATAGACTGAAGGGCATAGAGGGCTGGGCACTGCCATGGAGGACATGTACTAGTGCAAAAAATATAACAAAAATAAAAAACTCATCCAGATTTGAGTGCATAAAATATATAAATCCTTTATATAAATTGCTCAGGGAATGCCTTAAAGTCTCATTGACAGGGTACACTAACAGCACAAAAGATCAAGGTTTCTTTAGAATGTTGTTCTTACCTTGTATCATTGGTGACTTGCCAGCTGTTGCCATAGCTTGATGAATCGGTCTCTTGCCCTCCATCAGGATTGAGGTTATCATCACTCCTATTTCCATTATAATTGCCACACACTCCACATACTTTGTTTTCAAATATTTTAGAAAGAGTCACTTCAACTCTGTGATCTCCATCATATTTGACTCGTAGTCCGAAGGCAGCTGTTACTTGAACATATTGACCACTCAGTCCAATATAAACATCTGGAGATAACCTCACTGGAAGCTGTTGTACCAGTTCATCCACCTAACACATAACAACACAATATAAAAATAAAATGCTCAGTGACTTAAAATAAAAAAATAATAATACAGCAGGAACAGTTGCTATACAAGTCATATTGTAATTGAATATTATTAAACATTACCTTTCCTTTTCAATCTGCAGCTTATTTTCTGTAAAATACAATGCAATATGACTACCTGGAGATGCTCTGTACACAGATGGTATACAGAACGTCCCCCAGAAATGTAATTTCCTGCTTGTGTGATTGGCTTACTGATTCTCCTAGATGTTTTTGAGTATCCCCTGCAACAAAAATGTCAGGGACATCTAAAGAGATGCAGACCCTGCCACTTACCTCTATAAAACCCTATAAGTGCAGCAGGTGCTCGATAATTATAAAATCACTCCCAGTCCTTTTAAACATGGATTGAGACAAACAAACAGCTGTTTCTTCAGAATAACAAAAGGTATGAATCTGCAAAAATGTTTGTTTTGTTTTTCTCAACAAAAGTGGAGTTACATTTTCATTAAGAGAAAAAATGAGAATTGTGTACATATTTAAAAAAAAATCTAAATAATTTTATTGTAAACATTCTTTAGGCTCTTAGATCAGTGGGAGCGCCACACCAATGGTTGTAGAGTCCAGATAAGTTTAGGCTGTTACAGCATTCTTGTTACAGGGGTCGCAGCAACCCCCCTTCAGTGGGGTATTACATTTTATTTAGCAATATTAGGCCTAAGACAAAGGGCACGGGTAGGGATTTTGCTACAACAATTAACTTACTGCAGAGAATACAGTGGTGTAAAACTGAAATGTAAAACTGTCCAGAAGCAGAACTGTTTTGACCATGGTTAATAAACCTAACTGGTGTATGCCTAATGTTTCTTTTAAGTGTGGAGACGAGTGATGCATTTTGATATAACATAAGGTGGTTTCAGTGGACACTATTCTTGCATTTAGTTACATTTTTCTTTCACACAATGTAGCAGCATGCTGCAAATAAAATGGTTGAAAGCATGTGAATGCTTTCAGCACCCCACAATTGAATGGAAATTTAAAAGGCCCTATAAACATAAAATCAAAATCAAGAAACCCCCAAAAGAAAACTCCAAAATACCACCCATGAAATAAACAACCACTTTTTTTTTTTTTTTACAACTTATTTAGAAGTTACATGAAGAACGAGTCTTTATTTCCATTTTTAATAAGCATATAAAAGCAAATACAAAGAAAAAAAAAATACAAACGGTTGATAAATACTGTATTTATTGGCGTATAACACGCACAGGAAAAAAAGGAGGAGAAAAGAATAGGGGTAAGTTATTAATTGTTCATCTAAATCAGATGACCTACAGTAACTTCAAGGATCTTGTAGAGAAAAAATATTACAAAATATTTGGTCACATTAGTTTACCAGGATTGTGAACCTAAGGCGGCGTACAGACGATCGGATATATCCGATGAAAACGGTCCGCGGACCATTTCCATCGGATATGTCCGATCGGGAGTTTGATCCGATGGCGTGTACACACCATCGGATCAAATTCCCCGCCGCCGGACGGCGCGGTGACGTAGTGGTGACGCGGCGGTGACGTTGACGCCGCCGCGTCACCGCCACGTCACCGCACCAGGAAGTAAAACACTTCCGCGCATGCGCCGAATCCATTCGGCAGCGGCGCGGCGGTGGTGGGAGCCGACATGTCTGCTGGTAAGTGTACTAACCAGCAGACATGTCGGGCGGACAGATTCCCACCGGATAGATTTCAAAGCATGCTTTGAAATCTGTCGGGTGGAGAAATCTGTCCGCTAGCCCATACACACGAGCGGAGATGTCTGCTGAAACGGTCCATCGGACCGTTTTCAGCGGACATATCCCCTCGTGTGTACGCCGCCTAAGGCGGCGTACAGACGATCGGATATATCCGATGAAAACGGTCCGCGGACCATTTCCATCGGATATGTCCGATCGGGAGTTTGATCCGATGGCGTGTACACACCATCGGATCAAATTCCCCGCCGCCGGACGGCGCGGTGACGTAGTGGTGACGCGGCGGTGACGTTGACGCCGCCGCGTCACCGCCACGTCACCGCACCAGGAAGTAAAACACTTCCGCGCATGCGCCGAATCCATTCGGCAGCGGCGCGGCGGTGGTGGGAGCCGACATGTCTGCTGGTAAGTGTACTAACCAGCAGACATGTCGGGCGGACAGATTCCCACCGGATAGATTTCAAAGCATGCTTTGAAATCTGTCGGGTGGAGAAATCTGTCCGCTAGCCCATACACACGAGCGGAGATGTCTGCTGAAACGGTCCATCGGACCGTTTTCAGCGGACATATCCCCTCGTGTGTACGCCGCCTAAGACTTGCTGGGTTCACCTTGAATGCATGGTAGACCCTCAATCCAAAGCTCATCCTTGATAGGCAAGCAGATAAATACATGGTTGAAGAAAGATGTGGATGCTCAGCTTACCTTTACAAGCTTTTGTTTTTGCAGACTTATTTTGTAACTGTAAACATAAACTGTGACTTCTTTCACATATGACACACGTGTGTTTCCACCTCGGTATTCATGTCCGACTTCCACATTGAAATATGGTAAGCTGCTGTTGACCTCACAGAGCTCTGTAAGTGTGTAAGTACAATTCCCCATGAATGTATGGGGATAGTTATCAAATGTAATGTAATGTGGGTCACCGTATCCACTGCAAGATCCTCCTGCATAAAAAAAAAGTATGTAGTAAATACTGTACTGTATATGTTAAAGGGATTTGCCCTATACGTGATGATTGAAACAAACACAAGGTCATTTTAAAAGTTAAGCTGTATAAATTAAAATGACTCAAACATATGCAAAAATTCGGGTATCGATTTCTCTTGGACATGAAGGTAATTCACTGGTTCACCTTATTTACAAACATAAATTTTGCAGTGTGAACATACACTTTGAAAGGCGAATCCTCTCTTCTCCTTTAGTAAATCCATGTCTATGTCTTAAATCAAAATGATGGAACTGTAATAATGATATAACTACTTTTTTATGTCAACTAAATTACATCAGAACATTGGAAAAATAAAGAAAAGAGGAAAAAAAATTACCTGATACATCAGGAGGAGATGTTGGGATTGTAGAGGGTAGAGAGTTTGGAGTTATTGTTAAAGGAGGAGCCTCAGTTGTTATATCTATAACAAAAATGTAGTTGATTTTAATGTAAAAAAAAAAGTCCCATACAAAGTAAAATTGTCTTATATAATGTAAACAAAAAATAATTTTCACTAGTATTTGCTTTTTTAATTTCTTGATAAATATGAAAGATCTGTCAATTACAATACAGTAGTTGAGGGGTACAAATATGTTATAATTGTAAGGGATTTAGTTATATTTGAAGGGTCAGTTCACAACACATAGCCCAGTGCGTTTTTTTTTTTCTGCATCATAAACACATATGGTTTCCAATGGCATATTTCACACCAGTGTGGTCAGTTCCAGGGTGTTCCAGTTCCAGAAAAAAAAGTTGAAAATGCTGTATTTTTCCTGCACTGGACAGTACTGTGGTTAAACGTATCACAAATGCATCAGAATGCACTGGAAAGCATCAAAAATGAATGAAAAAACGCACCAGATCACAATACAGTAAAAAAAAAAAAAAAATCGCCTGGAATGCATCCAGGAAATGCATAAAAAAGTGTGCGTTCTTGTGGTGTTAATCGGCCCAAAATCACTATAAGGGCTGGTTCACTTCACAAAAATGCACTCCAGATCTGTTCCGGAATGCGTTTCTGCACAGTATTAACATGTTTTTGACGCATTCCAGTGTGTTTTCGGATGCATTCCAGATGCTTTATTTCTTATTATTCATTTTTTTTTCACTTCACTGGGGTCCAGTGCATTCCGGTGCACTTTTGATGCATTTTACTGTGTTCCAGTACAGTCCTGTACAGGAAAAATTAAGCATGTTTTACTTTTTTCTGGAACTGACCGCACTGGATATATACTGGAAACCATGCAACACATTTAGCACGTATTTTCAATTTGTATAAAAAATGAACTGGACTGCATGTGGTGTGAACTGGCCCTTAAGGATTTTGTTTTATGACATTTTCTAGTTAAATGGAAGTAGAACATGTTGAAAGAAATGTCACTTTACTACAGACCATGGCCTAGATTCACAAAGCGATTACGCCTGTGTAAATGTTGTTAGACAGGAGTAATTTCGATTTACGAGCGTTTTTACGCTAGTCGAAATCCTCAAACCATGAAAAGACACCTGCGTGCTAAATTTCGACTTTATTACGTGTTAGTACGCCTTCAGATCTACGCTGCCTGAAAATTGCGGCCACTGGGCGGACTTCCTGTTGTTTTTCACCTTCATGGTATGCTAATGAGCTTTTGCCTGGAATCCACAAAATTTCGCTCTTCAAACGCAATCTCTTACGGCACCTTTAGTCATCTTTTTTTTCCGTTTCACTATACCAGCTTTTTGCTGGTCTAATATTAGACAGCCCATGTTAAGTATGGCCGTCGTTCCCGCGTCGAATTTCAACGTTTTTCGATTTCTTTTATTATTTTTAACGTAAGTCGTCCGGGAATAGGAATGTTCGTAAACGCCGCTACTCAAACAACGAATGACGTCACGACGTGATTTCGCGCAATGCACGGCGGGAAATTCCTGAACAGAGCATGCGCAGTTCGATCGTCGCGGGGACGCGCTTAATTTAAATGCTTCACGCCCCCTACTCACGTATTTCGATTGCGCGGCGGAAAAAAAATACGATACAATAGCGTACGCGCAAAAAAACTACCTGAATTCGGCGTAGAGTCTGGTGATAGACGGCAGCGTAGCGTATTTCGATTACGCAGCGGAAGATTACATCTATGTGAATCTGCCCCCATCTGTTTAAATGCTAACTGGTAGTTTATGAAACACAGTAAATTCATACCACAAGGTCCATTCTTCACTCCGATGTTATCAATTGCTATATCTCCAAATTCTGTTAGCCCTCGAATAGCTTCAAAAATGACCTGTTTTTTAGAAGAACAAAATGTCAGGGACAGAAATGCATACTGTCAAATGAACAGTTAGAAATATGTTAGCTACCGTTGCTGATACTTTATGAAAATGCTAGTTGTTTGATGTCATGATGATATTAAGTCTTTAATACTTTCTGATTCACTGACCAGTTGAAGTATAGAGATAGGTAATTTCAATTTGTATATCTGTTGTGTGTTTTCTCAGACTAGAATCACTGAAGCAAAACTTAGCCAGGTGACTAACATTTTCAGGAGACCAGCAGTGGTAGGCCCCATCTTTCTTTTGAAACATGTGTGCTTTTTCCCCCCAGTAAGGTGTGGGTACTGTACCATGCACATTCATGTTTGAACTCTAAACCAAATTCTAATTGATATTTGAATATGCTGAAACTGTCCAAATGTTTAACCACTTCAGCCCCAGAAGAATTGGCTGCTCAATGACCGGGCATTTTTTTGCGATATGGCACTGTGTTGCTTTAACTGACAATTGCGTGGTCGTGCGATGCTGCACCCAAACAAGATTGAAGTCCTTTTTTTTCCCAGGACATATATAGGGAAAGAAAGAGATGAATGGGTTAATATACAGGTCACACACAGAGGAAGATGTGTAGGAGAAGAGGAGAGGAGACACATAGAGGATCAGATGTGTAGGAGAGGAGAGGGCGTGAAAGGGTTACAAAAAAAACTCACAGTCACTGAGAATTAATGAATTGATCTGATGCTGCTGCTGCTACAGATCCATTTACTAATTTCTCATCAAAGATTACTACTATTTCCTCTACTTCTTCTGCTGCAAATGAAAGGGGAATGATCAACAATGTAAAAAGTAGTGTGTTTACGTTAGGTCATCACATGTATAGAGCCGTTAAGATCGGCTCTGTACATGTTCACTGTGTCTGTGAACCAAGTGTTCCAAGCCATTAATGGGTGCAACGGCTGCAAATAGGTGTTTTCCCCAGTGTCATTTTTTGAAAAGCATTGGTGAATAAAACAGTCTGCCACTCTGCTATTTATAAATATACAGTAGTAATGTAATGGTTAATGGAATTATAACACAGTGTTTAGGCTGACCATGTATACAGTATTGTGATCTGAATATACCACAATGTAAGGTAAGAGCATGCCAGGCTACATACAAAATGTGCAGGTAAATCCTCACATTACTTGATAAATTCAAATGACAGATGGTATAGAGATTGTACAATCAGATTGTGCTATGTAGGGTCAACAAACATATAACTCAAAAATAAAAGAAATATAGATTGTAACTGTCCTTTGATCGTGTTTATTAAAATCCATGATCATATGAAAAGGCAATATATGATAAACTAGCTATATGAATGCTGAGGCATCATTGTCTTACCAAGGTCAGGTGGGATGGCAATTAGCAGTGGAACAGGAAACAAAAAAAGAATGAAATAATAAGAGCCGAAATTATTGGTTGATTAATCCCACATTTTGATAAATCTACTGTATGTCCATTTCTTATTCTTTACCATCTATTTATTTTACTTAATAATATTATGTTATTTTTGGGTTATAATTTAACCACTTCAGTTCTGGAAGGTTTTACCCCCCTTCATGACCAGACCAGTTTTTACTTTTTAGCACTGTGCTACTTTAACTGGTAATTGGGCGGTCATGCAATGCTGTACCCAAACAAAATGTTTATGATCACCTCTGGATGTGTTATTTTTTATTATATAGATGAATTAAAGACTGAAAAAATGGGGGGGGGGGCGAAAACCCTGTTTTTAGAGGGTTTCAGCTCCTACTTCCTCCCTGGGCACCGCAGCGCCAGAAGGAAGGTCACCGCCCACAGTAGTGATTCCGGCACCACGGAGAGGAGGGGGAGACAAGCGGGGCTTTGTTCTCTCCACATCGCTGGACTCCAGGACAGGTGAGTGTCCAATTATTAAAAGTCAGCAGCTGCAGTATTTGTAGCTGCTGACTTTTAATATTTTTTTTTTTAGTAGGAACTCCGCTTTAAGGCCAAAATGTATTTTGCTACATGTCATTGGTAAAAAAAAATACCAATTCTACAAACTATGGTATATATATTATAGTGGGACTGTGATAGTGCAGCGGACAATTTAACTTTGGTTGGGAACTGACTAACTGACACTGACTTCACCAGTGACACTAATACAGTGATCAGTGATAATACTGTCACTGTACTACTGACACTGACTGGGAATAGATTAACATCTTGGGTAATCAAGGGGTTAAAGCAGAGTTCCACCCAAAATTGGAACTTCGGTTTAAACCACTCCTCGCCCCCTTACATGCCACATTTGGCATGCAATTGTTTTTTGGGGAGGAGTGGTGGCTTCAGTAGTAGTGTCCCACTTCCTCCTTCCGCCCAGGGACCACTTAGGTTATACGTCATATCGCCTAAAGTGGCCCCTTCCTGTAGGCGATCGCCTGACCACTCACAGAGTGCAGCACCGCTCGCGCATGTGCAGTGAGTGCCCAGCCGTGAAGTCTAAATCTGTCACGGCCAGGTTCCCACAGTTAGAATGGAGGTTCCGGCGGAGAGGGGGGGAGAGGAGCGGAGGCGGCACGGTGCTGGACAGTGGAGCAGGTAAGTGTATGTTTATTAAAAGCCAGCAGCTATGCTTTTTGTAGCTGCTAACTTTTAATAAACATAAAAAAAGGCTGAAACTCTGCTTTAAGTGTATGCCAAACAAGTGTTAATATGTGTAATATGTGCTACTTTTTGCAAAAAATCTCTGCTGCTTTGCAGGGAGAAGAAACAAAGAGATTGTTCACTCTGTTTGAGCCCTGTGTGGTTTGTCAACACAGGACTCTAGGCTGTGATTGGACATAGCCGATCAGCAAACCCTGGCCATGAATCAATAGCTGGTACCTGCCGACAAAACCCTGCTGTGTTTAATCACAGTTCCCTGTACCCTGGTACATTACTGTGTCTGTAGAAGCCGCCCATCTGCAATACAGTCCTGGAGGACTAAAGGGGCCAATTTTTAGCTTTGGATAAAGTCAAGGATGCATAGAATTGGCATTCAGATTTTCATTGCTGTCTGTAATACGATTAAGATTTGTTGTTCCTTTTTGGGTGATCACCTCAACTGGGACGCAAACAGCAATAAAACTCTGACGAAGCTTCTAACCATTCCCCTTACTTAGTGAAGCTTAAAAAAAAAAAAATTGTTCCCCACTGTTTCAGATTTTAAGAGAGACAGTTTATTTTTCCACAGTCAAATTTAAATAAAAAAGTAACTTTAGAGAAGTAAAATTTTTTACCTGAATAGAGTTCTGTCTTGGTGATAGAAATGTCACTGAGCCATAAAGCCAATCTGGACCTTGTAGTCCTGTCTTTTGCCAAACCTCATATGTGCCTGTGTCATCTTTAACTAGAACTTTTAACTGATGTTCAGTTTCTGTTCCACTCATGTGATACCAAAAATCTATACATACATCACTATGGATGGACAGGATTGTGCTGTCAAGCCTTTGACTGTCCCCTGGGATGAGATTAGTTGCCTCTTGATAGAGGTAATAACCATCTTAAAGAAAAGAAAGGAGTTATTAGCATCAGAAATTGTATATATTATTGTCTATATTATTCAAAGTAATATTTGTAACTATATATCACTTGAAATTGGCATGGTTTCCTTTTAAAAATGATCAACATTTCTCATATATGCAGAAGGTCTCCCAAAACTGCGATAAGATATAGAAACTCATTAAACTTTTACCAATAAACTACATGAGATGTAACAGAATCTTGGCTAATTTGAGTTTCACTATTTTGAGAATAGTGCTCATTAATCTCTCCTTTTAAACCAACTGTGGAGGAATCGTGTAGGAGAACAGAAAACTATCTGTCCTGCCAAACATTTTTAAAGGAGAAGTAGGGCCAAAGCTCTTCTGACCCTATTTATCCTGTGGATCACAGGAGTGCTCTTAATTCTGAACTCCTGTGAGCCTGCTAAAATCCGCTGTCGGTTGAAGTCACTCATCCTGTTCAGCCTCTGGAGGGATCCCAACGTTAATGTCTAGATCAGGGGTCTCAAACTCCAGCTGTTGAAAAACTACAAATCCCATCATGCCTCTGCCTGTGGGAGTCATGCCTGTAACTGTGAGCCTTGCAATGCCTCATGGGACTTGTAGTTTTACAACAGCTGGAGGGCCGCCAATTTGAGACCCCTTGTCTTGATCCACCCAAACGCCTTTGACTGGCAGATGGATCAGCCTCCCAGTGTGCTGCTGAGAGCCTGAGACAGCCGCTCACCTGTCCCACAGTGAGCACTGACAGTCACTGTTCTCTGCACACTGGTGATTGAGAACTGAGAGATCAATGATCTTTAATCACTAGGTTCTCGGTTTTAGAGGTGGTGGGAACAGATGATTGTGTGTTTTTTAATCCCACACTTTTTTTTAAAAGAACGATTGTCATGATATGCTGAATTGATCTTACATCCATCTGGATAGTCCCCATTTGGACCTGTAATTAGTGTTGGTGTTTTCCCTCTTGCTCTGATCCAGTCTGCCTGATCAAGTTCACCATAGCTTTGCTTCCAGTCACAAAGTGGCCTAGAATTGTCATTGAAGTTGCAATAACTTATATAATCTGAAAAATAAAGTAAAAGTAAATAATTATTCATTAGTATGGACACGGCACCTGGTCAGCATGCAATTACTCTCATCGTCATTATACAAAGCATTAACAATTACATTGAAAAAAATATATATTTTTATACTCAAAACCTGGAGTTCTCATATAAATTGTACATATCAAACTGCCCACTCATGCAAGCACACAGTTTTCATCCACGCGTATGTCCGTACAAAGTCAAAATAAAGTCAGAGGGCTAGATTCTCGCACGGCGGCGTTAGTACAAGCGGGGCGTAGCGTATCCTATTTACGCTACGCCACCGCAACTCTGGACGCAAGTGCCGTATTCTCAAAGCACTTGCGTCCTAAATTACGGTGGTGTAGCGTAAATGGCCCGACGCAAGCCCGGGTAATTTAAATGTGGATGAGGTGGGCGTGTTTTATGTAAAAGAATCGTGACCCCACGTTTTTGACGTTTGTTTTTAACTGCGCATGCGCCGTCTGTGGACGTATCCCAGTGCGCATGCTCCAAATTACGCCGCAAATACATTGGTTTCGACGTGAACGTAACTTACACAAATCCCTATTCGCGAACGTTTTACGCAAACGACATAAAAATCGACATCCATACTTAACATTGCGTACGCCTCAACTACGCAAAGTTACCCCTCATATAGCAGGGGGAACTTTACACTTACGCAAGCGATGTAAAATACGATGACCGGGCGCAATTACGTTTCGGGAATCAGCGCATCTAGCTCATTTGCATATTCAACGCGGCTAATCGGAAGCGCCACCTATCGGCCAGTGTATAATTGCACACAATTATACGCCGGCGTAGGCTAGTTACATAGGCGGAAGAAGCCTATTTTTTTAACGTGTCTGCGTTTAAGAATCGGCGTAAACATACGCCGGCGCAGATTTGAAATTACGGCGGCGTATCTGGAGATGCCTTCAAAGAGAGGGAATCCCTGATTTTCACCAGGTTCAACCGAACATGCTTTTTTTTTTTTTTGGACGTTTTTCCCTCGAAATCTAGTTGCCGTGACAACCCAAGTTTTCTGTTTTTCTTTCACTTTCACGATGATAATCGTAAACATCACAAATTGAGTTGGGACGAAACCCCCCCCCCCCCCCCACCGTTTTGGTTTGTGCCAGAACTCTCAAACACCGCAAACGTTCGGACTGCAAGCTAATATGCAAGCTATTGGCCATTAAAAGGGTATGGGGGCTGATGGGGACAAGGACCTCTTCCCGACAACCCTGGGCTGTGGTTGTGGGGGTCTGTGGGGACAGGGCTTATCAAAATCTTATTTCCGTCCCCCCCCATATGAACGAGTACTCTTACCCATTTACCCAAAAAGTGGCAAAAAGAAATAAAAACACACACAGTTTTTGACAATTCTTTATTAAAAAAAAAATAATTCCCTCTGTAGATCTATCATTCTTTTTCTTTTTCCAAGCAGTGGCAGCCGCATAGTGATTGATGATAAATCTACATCGGGGGGACTTTTTTTAATAAAGACATTGTCAAAAACTGTTTGTGTGTGTGTTTTTTGTATCTGACACTTTTTTTGGGTGAATGAGTAGGGGTACAATGCCCAGAGTTGTGGGGAAGAGGCCCTTGTCCTCCCTGCCCCAAAGCATCCCCTCATGTTGAGGGCATGTGGCCTGGAATGGTTCATGAAGGGGGGGGGGCTTGCACAGCCTGCATGGCTGCATGCTCGGATGAGGGTCTGGTATGGATTTTGGGGGGGACCCTACGCTGTTTTTTTTTTTTTTTTTTTGGCATGGGGCTCCCCTTAAAAGTCATACCAGAGCCAAAGGGTCTGGTATGGATTGAAGAGAGACATCCATGCCATTTTCTTCACATTTCTTTTGTCGTCAATGATTTTTTAATTTATTCAGCTGTCAGTTGGAAGCCCATTGACAGCTGATGTCTCATCTGTTGTTAAGGACGCAGTTGGTTCGCGTCCCACGCCTTAACAACCAGCTATTTACTATGCTCTGATTGACCAAAACTTTGTCCAATTAGAGCTTAGAATACACTTTGCAGTGCAGAGTGCCCTGCAAATTCGGGTGTTTGCCGAACAGGCGAACAAGCAAACAAGTGCTGTCCCAACTCCAATGACTAATAGAGAGGGTAAATCTCCCTAAAAGAGGCACAGACAGCAATAAAAACCCGCCAGGTGTTCTACTTTCTCCTTACTCTATCCAAAACTAAAAAAAAAAAAAAGTTTTGCTTTTAATTTTTCTTTTAAGTAAACATTCATTTTGTTAATGAGACACAGTCTCCTGCTCTTGCAGGGCAATGTGACAGTTTCATTGCATAGGTCCCCATCCATCCACCCACCTATATTTATCTTGCCAGCACTCCTCTGTTGCGTCTTCCTTTGTTGCAGCACTTTACCTAGTGCTTCCAGGTATAGGGGAGCATATGACCTCTGGCACAGTGCTTAGGTCTAGCAGCCAATAGACATGTGCAGACTGGAATATTTTGTTTAGTTTTTTCGTTTTCGTTTGGAAAATACATTTATTTAGTTACTCCCGAAAATCGTTTTGATTTATTTCATTTTTTGTTGGGGAATAGCTTTCGTCCGAAAATCCAATAATACTTGGTTTCTGTCGAATGGTCAAAAGAATATTCGACGGAACGTTGAATCTTTATGTCGAATCGTACATTTCCGTTCGAGCAGCCAATAGCTAAGCCTGAACACTGTCACTGTACGAGTGATTTCATTGCTTCTTCTAGTGCCTGCCCCCAGCTGACATAAGAGATTTTAGCGCTGGCTACATTGGGGAAGGAGAAGTAGGGGAAATGCTGGCAAGATGAGTTTAGTTGGGTCAGGCGGCCCCCTTTGCAATGACACAGTCACTTTGCTCTGCAAGGGCAATTTGAAAGTTTCCTTTTAAATGAACAGTATCTACCCTTTTAATAAATCAAACAAATATGTTAATGGAAACCTAACTTGCTGATAATACAAATATAACATATATAATTATAAAGAAGGCCATTATAAAATTGTAACTACTATCTATTTTATTAAAAAAGAAAAATGTCTAAAGATTTGCTAAGGAAACAAATGATTACATGCTCACTATCACAGGGCAAAGTATCATTTTTATTGGAATTATGTTTTGCTGATTTACAGATATAGTTCACAGTATTGTTATTACTAAGTTTAGCAATAAGGAAAGTCATTCTGCTTCTTTCTCAACCACTGATAACTGATATATTACTTTATTGCAACTACGTGACAATACATTAGGGGACAGAAAATTTGAAGGCAAATGAATACATACTGAATGTTATGGATATATAAAGTATGTAAAGTAATAATAAACATAATGTTAAAAACATTCTAAAATGATAATTACCAGCATAGGGATTCCAATCATTTGACGGATCATTTTGATTCACACTGCAAAGAAAACACACAATTGTCATCACAATTCTTTTAGTTCATTATAGCCTTTTTTCATTAAAACCCTACTGATGTGATCTGCTTTATTATGTAAATCTGAATTATACCTCCTAGTTTTTAGGAGTCAGGACCTTGGCACAGTTGTTGTCCCTTACTAGTAAAGAGGCATCAACCCATACATATTGTATACTTACCACATTGTGGACATATACCACCATGCGAAGGGCACTGTTACCTTTTAGGCCTCGTACACACGAGTAAATAGATTTGTTGAAAACGATCTGTCCGACCGATTTGAACAAATCTGTCTGCTGGCATTTTGGTTTGCTCGCGTGTACACACGAGCAAACCAAAATCCCCGCCAGCAGACAGCGCGCTGACGTTGACGCCGCCACGTCACCGCACCAGGAAGTAAAACACTTCCGCGCATGCGTCAAAACCATTCGGTGCGTGTGCGAGAAGACATGTCTGCTGGTTAGCGTACTAACCAGCAGACATGTCGGGCGGACGGGTTCTAGCAGACCGTTTCCAGCAGACAGATTTGATTGTGTGTACGAGGCCTTAGAGTGTTACTAAACCCAGGACCCTGCATTCACTATATCTGGTTTTCCACAGTACACAGAAGATGGAAATGCAATTATTTTAGTAAATATAAACTGCTAAATATATTTTCTCATCAGCAGTATATAGCAGCCTTGTGACATCTATTGGTGCCCGGTTAAAGCTTGTAGGAGGAGTTTTCATGCTGCACTGGCTGTCCTATCAGGATACAGGACCCCTGACCTTCTGCCTGGACAGTGCTGATTGGCCCTTTGTTGATTACATGCACTCCCCAAGAAAGAAAAAAAACTCTCTAGCCATACACACCAAGCTGAGCATGAGCAGCCTGACTTCAATAACTCTGTCTTATCCAGACATGGGGCATGGCAAGAGGGTGAGGATCTGTGCATAGAGGATCAAACAGACTTTAAAAAAATGCAGAGAATTAACCACTTAGGTTCCACAGTGAGTATTACAAGCATGCTTTACTGCTTATACCAGGGATCTACAAACTACGGCCCTCCAGCTGTTGTGGAACTACACATCCCAAGAGGCATTGTAACACTCTGACATTCACAGACATGACTATGCATCATGAGAATTGTAGTTCCTGAACAACTGGAGGGCCATAGTTTGAAGACCTCTGGCTTATACAAACTGGTTTTACTATTATGGGTTTAGTAACACTTTATGTACATCTCTCTTCAGAGCTGAATAAACACACATTTATATTGTGGTAAGACAACCTTGAAAGTGGTTGGAAAATTTTACAGATATAAACAAATGTATGCCTGTCAGATTAAAATGATATTAAAGGTGTTCTTTTCTTTTTTTTAAATAACAAACATATCATACTTACCTGCTCTGTTTAATGTTTTTTCACAGAGAAGCCCACATCCTATTGTTCACGGGTCCCTCACTGGCACTCCTGGCCCCTCCCTCGTACTAATGCCTCCATAGCAAATCTTTTGCAAAGGGAGCACACATGCAGGCTCATTTGTGAGCCACGGTTCTGCATGTTCATTCACACTCAGAGGCATGTCTTGGCCCCACCCCCTCTTTTCCCTCATTGACTTACTGGCTATGATTGACAGCAGCGGAAGCCAATGGCTCCAGCTGCTGTCTCAGCCAACGAGGAGGGAGAATCCCCGGAGAGCCAAAGTTCTCATACATATCGCTGGATTCAGATCGGACTCAGGTAAGTATTAGGGGGGGGGGGGGCTGTTGCGCAGAGAAGGTTTTTTACCTTCACACATAGAATGCATGAAGGTAAACAACCTTGAGCCTTTACAACCACTTTAAGTTTATCTCTCTATAGAGTATAACAATTACTTGACCTTTAAAATTCTGCCTTCATTCAGCAAATTTATTTTGAAGTAATAATCATGTTGTCAGTCCCTGGGTGTGGCAGGTACCTCCATAAATCCTGATATAATTAGGTTGCAATAATCATTTAAACGGGTTTTACTTAATACTGCCACTTTTTTGGCATTAGTCCCTCATTTCCTTTTCTCTGAATTGTTTAAATGTCAATCAACAGTTAATTAAAAACAAGCAAAATGCATGTTTCTGTTATTGTGCTTAAAGAGTCTGAATTATTAAAGAATGTGCACCAGAGTAGGAAAAAAGAAGAAAGCACTATAAAAAATACTCATGCTTGTGATGGAAGAGTGTAAAAGCGTGTTGATGTACTAATGTTGGATATGTCACTTGACATGAGATTTCATTACATATTCAAATACGGTATTACTGTTTTTCTGCCACATATTCTGATAAGGTCCATTAAGCAGTGTGCATGCTATGGGTTGAGTCAAGTATAAAAAAAAAAGAAGCTGGGATAATTATCATAATTTCTCACCAAGGTATGAATTCACATTGGCTAAAGAAGCAGCTCTTAAAAACCATACATCATTCTAATAGAGCAAACAAAGGTATGTATCACTGGAACCTCCATGTCCAAGCAGCAGCTTATAAAATGTTGTATGCATACTTGTTATCAAGGTCTGTGCTTCAGTGCATTACCCTCTAATGCATGGACTATGGCATTTTTACTTTTAGCATCTTTTACGGTCACCTCGTTCACACCAGTGGCTGCATTATACCTGGGCTGTGTACAGATACCAATACATAGTAATGACACATTACGCTTTTTGTTTACAACTTTATTTAAATCTATGAAAATTACATACCATGTATTTGTATGCACGTCAGTGCCTTTTGATGCAGTCCAGTGCTCTGCCACACGCTGAGCTGTGTAAAAATTTAACATGGCCTATTTTTTTCAGTGCTGAACTCATAGAACTCAAGGTAACATGCCATGTCTATGTAATAGGACTGAGATGAGCCAGGATGCCCAGTGCAGACTAACATATGGTGTGAATGAACATTGAGGCTGGGTTTATATCTTCGACAGAATACGGCTCGCAGCAGGGGTCCAGTGCATCCCTTTTCTCAGTTTCAAGGAGGAATGAGGGCCAAATTTTTGCCTGAATTCGGCCGTGAAACAGAGCCAAAGATGCACAGCGTTCCTGTGCAAGCCGCTACCCAGCTGCAACGGAGATATGTAAACCGGCTCCATAGAGAGCCGCCACAATCTCCTGTCATGCAAATTGGAGGTGGGGAAACCCACCTCCAATTTGCAATAGTGTGAACTCAACTTGCTTTAAAATTAACCTGTGGACTCATAATGGATAGGTCAAAACCGATCGTTAGTAGGCACGACCATCGGTTAAAAACCTGTGCATGCTCAGAATCAAGTTGAAGCATGCTTGGAAGCATTAAACTTCATTTTTTTCAGCACGTCGTTGTGTTTTACGTCACTGCGTTCTGATACGATCAGTTTTTTAACTGATGGTGTGTAGGCACATCAGACCATCAGTCAGCTTCATCGGTTAACCTAAGACAACTGTCCTTCAGACCGTTCTCATCGCATGGACTGATCGTGTGTACAAGGCTTTAGTTTTCCAAGCTTCTCTTGAATAATTTTCCTAGTGATCCTACAAATAACAACCCTCCCTGTCCCTGGATGGTTTTGTTAGTCCACTGAATCTATGGATGGAGCTATGGTTGTCACTTTCTTCTCTGGATATGAACTACAAACATTTTCATATCCCTCCATTTCATGTGGGGCAGGGAAATTTTACAGAGGATAACTAGGAAGAAAGATGTTCTTCTATGCCACTCATGAAAAGTGACAATAACATGGGAATTCTGGTAAGATCAACAGGCATTTTCTGTATTTGCTGAAAATGTTCTTAGCTTGAAAAAAGGCTTCCACTACCTTTAAGGACTGCAATCTGCAACATGTTGCATTTTTGTTCTTGGTTTTAATTGTTCTTTTGTGTTATTGCTAGTGAATTTTCTGTGTGCCCACATGCATGGAGGGTTTTTATGACAAATGCTGTGAGATTACAATTAGGTTGTTTAGCTCATTAAACCTCTTCAGCCCCCGGAGGATTTGGCTGCCAAATGACCAGGCCACTTTTTGCGATTCGGCACTGCGTCGCTTTAACTGACAATTGCGCGCTTGTGCAATGTGGCTCCCAAAAAAAATTACATCTTTTTTTTCCCCACAAATAGAGCTTTCTTTTGGTGGTATTGGATCACCTCTGTGGTTTTTATTTTTTGTGCTATAAGCAAAAAAAAGCGACAACTTTGAAAAAAAAAGCAATATGTTTTGCTATAATAAATATTCCCCAAAAATATATATAAAAAAAAACTTTTTTTTCCAACAGTTTAGGCCAATATGTATTCTTCTACATATTTATGGAAAAAAATCGCAATAAGCATTTATTGATTGGTTTGTGCAAACGTTATAGCGTCTACAAAAAAGGGGATGGTTTATGGCATTTTTATTATTATTTTTTTACTAGTATTGGCTGCGATCTGTAATTTTTGTTGTGACTGCGATATTGAGGCAGACACATTAGACACTTTTGACGCTATTTTGCGACCATTGTGATTTATACAGCGATCAGTGCTATAAAGATGCACAGATTACTGTGTAAATGACACTGGCTGGGAAGGGGTTAACCACTAGGGAGCGAGGAAGGGGTTAAGTGTGTCCTAGGGAGTGATTCTAACTGTGTGGGGGCTAGGCTCACTGTAACACGACACTTATCGCTGCTCCTGATGACAAGGAGCAGATGATCGGTGTCCTGTCACTAAGCAGAACAGGGAGATGCCTTGTTTACAACGGCATCACCCCATTTTGCTGCTCCGTGACACAATCGTGGGACACCGGCGGACATTAAGTCCGTGGGTCACGAGGGCACAGTCACGGAGCTCGTGGCAGGCGTGCGATGCTAGCGGCGCGCACGCACCCGCTAGGCAGCAGATTCAAATCAACGTACCTGTACGTTGCTTTGCCTGCCGTGCCATTCTACCGATGTATATCTACGTGAGGCAGACAGCAAGTGGTTAAATGCACACTATAATCATATGAGCTATGTGTGTATAGTTTAGTAAGGCTTGTATATGTATCATATAGTGTGAACACTGGTGTGAGGTGTGTGAAAAGCCTCCCAACAAAAACAATTATTTAATCGTCAACTAATGTCCTGTTGAACAATTAAAGTATCATTATACCTTGAAAAACTGGAAGGAGGTAGAGCATGTTTTGTCTGGAAAAAAATAACTCTTTACCCATTCCCCTAGCAATTTTTTTTATGCATATATACTGTCTAAGGCACATGCACAGTGAGGTGTAGATTCATTGCCCACTTTTGTCATGCAATGTGCTGAGAATGGAGATGGGTGCTGGGATGATGTACCTCCAGCCTGCATGCGCAAATGTTTTGGGACATTTCTCGGGACAGAAGAAGCAGCTTGGCAACAAGTATTGGGGAACTGTCATTGAGGAAGAGAGATGTGTTGTGCAATCTTGCAAATTATGGCAAGAGTTGTTGATATGCCTTGCTACAGTTCTGCTTAAAGGAGTTGAAATTACTGTTTACAGGGTATAGAGACATAATAGTTAACTGATTCCTTTTAAAAATGATTAAAAATAGATAAAAATCAGTCATGTGCCTGCAGTTTCAGTTTAGTTTTTCATCTAGTTTCATGATTCTGTGAAGTACAGAGACACAGAGCCAATACAGGGCAGTGTTTGTTTTTAAAATGAAACTGATTGGTTTAGACACACAGTAATCACACCTCCTTGATCAGAGACCACAGAGAGAAGCTCCCATGACTTTTTTCATAAGGAAACAGACAAGCAGGAAGTGTGGAGATCAGAGAAGGATTACAGCAACTTCAAAGCAACAACGGACAATGAGGACATGAAACCAGGATTGCAGTAAGGTAAAGGAAGCTATTTAGCTAAAAAAAAAATCCTTTAGTGACCCTTTAATGTTTGTATCCACTTTTCCCAGTACATAAAAAATAGCAGTAGTGGTTTGAGTATGACTATGGTTCTTTCATGCTAATAAAATCTTTGAAGAATAAAATATGGAACTTTTCATATTACCCTTTATGTTGACAAAATTAAAACAACTGGCAAATTGCATATTTGTGGAACAAAGCATTGTTAGCCAAGCCAGCTGAATTGCTTATAGTTTGACTTGATAATTAAAGCAATGTAATCACTTGTCCAGCTGCCAGTACACCTCAAACGTCATCTGTGGGATATGATTAATAATTTGCTCAACCCTGTTATAAGCACAGGGAATGCAAGAGGGCAATGTTTATGACAACTGTTGTGGACTTTGGCTAGAAGTGTGACTAATTATTATACTGAATGACATGACACTCCACAATATTACTTTTATAACATGGAAAAATAGCTTTATCCTTGGAGAAAAGCAATAGCTTAATGTTTAAAGAAATACTCCACCTTGGGTAATCATGTTTCGAGTAGGCCAAAAAGCACTTAATTGATTGAACAAAGTCATTTTGGGAAACAAAATAAAAAAATTGTGACAGACCCAACCCAGACAGGGGATTTTTAACCACTTAAGACCCGGACCAATACGCTGGTAAATGACCCAAGGTGTTTTTGCGATTCGGCACTGCGTCGCTTTAACAGACAATTGCGCGGTCGTGCGACGTGGCTCCCAAACAAAATTTGCGTCCTTTTCTTCCCACAAATAGAGCTTTCTTTTGGTGGTATTTGATCACCTCTGCGATTTTTATTTTTTGCGCTATATACAAAAATAGAGCGACATTTTTGAAAAAAAAACACTATTTTTTACTTTTTGTTAAAAAAAAAATCAAATAAACTAAATTTTAGTCAAACATTTAGGCCAAAATTTATTTAGCCACATGTCTTTAGTAAAAAAAAAATCGCAATAAAAAAAAATAGCTACCTAGCGGGAACAGCGGCACTAATACAGCGATCAGAAAAATGATCGCTTAGTGACGCTGGCAATAGGGAGTGAAAGGGTTAACTAGGGCGGTGATCAGGGGGTTAAAACTTTATTAGGGGGGGTGGGGGGGCTATCCTGAACCTAACACTAACTGTTTTTTACACTGCCTGTCACACTGACACTAAATGCAGTGATTAAATCACTGCATTCAGTGACACTGTGACAGGGGGGTGGGGGGGGCGATCACAAGGGGTTAATATGCCTATGTGAGTGTGTGTCAGTGTTGTGTTGGTGCACACTTACTTGTGATGTCTTCTCTCATCAGCAGTGCTGGGAAACAGCGCTGCGATGAGAGAATACATCATTTCCTCCTTCCTGTGTAAACACAGGAGGAGGAAGTGACAGGCTGGGAGCGCGCTCCCATTGGCTGGGAGCGATCGCGGGGGGGGCGGATATCACGGACATCCGCCCGCAGATCCCGGATCGCTCCCAGAGGTAGGGGGACCCCCGCACACCGCGGAGGGGGTCCCGATGGGACCCCCGAACCACACTCAGGCGGGGACGTAAATTTACGCCCTTGTGCCTGTACGTGCCATTCTGTGGCCGTATATGTGCGTGTGGGGGTCCTTAAGTGGTTAAGGGGACTGCAGGATATCCCCTTGCCTACTGACTATGGGCCCTGAAATGCGAGGGGTCTCTATTCTTGGGAGGAGTGTGCCTGGGGGACCCTTTGCATGGTCTTGCCTCAGACTCGCATCCATGTCTTCCCGAAACACGCAGACTATAGGAACCTAGGATCTGGACTCAGATTTGGGACATTTGTGCCCAAACCAGAAATGACTGCTTTATACTTTGAGACTCAGAGCAGATGTTAATATAATCAGCTCAAAACAACTTGATGATGGGGTCTCCTGCTATAATTTGTATACTAAGGTGTCTTTCTTCCATGGTATGATTTCCAACATTGTGTGAATTCTAATTGTTAATTGAGTCGCCTATTGTTTCTGTCTGTCTGCTAATCCTCTAGAGATTTGGACAGCCCTATTTTTTCTTATCGGGGAACTTGCACTAAACGGTCTGGGTGGGCACTGAGCCACCTAGGTTTGTCTAGGTAACTGTTTACCTTACTGTTTAATTAAATTACTATTTATGTTGGCTGTTCCTTAGCTATGTTACTTATCTTACTGTTTTCATAAAGTGATCAAGGTCTTATCTGATTGTGTGTGGTATACAGTATATATTCTAAGTTAACAATAATGT
Organism: Rana kukunoris; assembly: GCA_029574335.1. Lineage (NCBI taxonomy): Eukaryota > Metazoa > Chordata > Amphibia > Anura > Ranidae > Rana > Rana kukunoris. Next base: position 216,047,565 of record CM056052.1, read on the forward strand.
GAGTTCCAGTTTGCACCTAAGCTAGTGCCATCTAGATCTTGGGTGCAATATACTGATGGAAGAACCCAAGCTGGGTGCTTGAAAGTCCACCACACAAATAAACAAACAACAATAATAAGAATTATTACATTACATTTCATTCTAAATTGCAAGTTAACTGATTGTGACATATTTCTAAAACAAATATTTTATCACTAATTATGCCAATGATTCAGATACCAGTTGTATAATTTTCCTATTGCTTTTTATGTAGGTAGTAAGAATAAATTATCCAGTAAATGGGTAGTAGTAAATACCATGCAGCCCTAACATTCAAAATAGCCACTTAGCTAAGCATTATTTCAATCTAATATAGGCATAGCGCATAGCTACAAATATACTGTATATTTATTTAAAGGTTTGGATATTTATTCTTATGATGGCCGCTGCCCCCCAAGAGCGTGTCACAACAGCTAAAAAATATATCTGCTACAATGAAATGCACACTGTTAGTGCTTTGTGATTGATAAGCTGAATTTCCAATCAGTGAAATTACTTAACATAGTGTGCAGTAGTAGGTTCAGCAAGTTAGGTATCTTAGTCCCTGGCAGGAGAATGTCCAGCTTCATCTACCACTTTCCCACCTTGCCTTATTGTTTCTGACCCTCCACTTCCATTCAGTGTATTTCAGTTATTTTAACCACTTGACAAATGGACACTTAAACCCCCTTCCTAACCAGACCAATTTTCAGCTTTCGGGGGCCTCACATTTTGATTGACAATTAACATGCTACCCATATGAATTTTTTGTCCTTTTTTTCACACAAATAGAGCTTTCTTTTGGTGGTAATTATCACCACTGGGTGTTTTATTTTTTGCGCTATAAATGAAAAAAGAAAGCATTTATAAAATTTTGCAATATAGTAATTTTTCTTCATAAATTTTGGCCAACATTTATATTGCTACATATCTTTGGTAAAAATAACCCAAATTGGTGTATATTATACAGAAATGTTCCAATTTATAAGATATTTCTAAAAAATAACGATTCTGTGAGGACTTTCATGGACGCCCTCCCAGAATAAGCTGACCGCGCTGAAGCCGTCTTTCGACTATGGTCGGCATGTGGTTAACCATGGAGGTTCAATATCACATGTGGGCATAAACACAGGGCAGGTTGCATGCAAATGCAGCCAGCATACTGTAGGAAAGCCCACTCCTACAGACTGACATCAACCCATCAAAGCATATATGCTTGTGTCAAGGCTGAGGACTAAGAAGTACGGAGGCAGAATGTTGTGATATTTTCAGGAAGCTATGTACAGCACCCTACAAGCCCCTCCCACCAGCCACAATCTGTCTGCAAATCATAGGGAAGTACAAAGGCTTAGTGATAACATTGCCTGATCTAAAATAAGGTATGTAAGATATGTAAAAAAAAACAGAAACGTTTTCCTTAAAAAATGTAATTAGCATCTGGTACAACACCTTCATACTAATACATAAAGAGCATCTAGGTATACTATTTACTCCATCCAACATGTAGTGCCTTGCTGCTGTGTGGATGGAGTAGAGGCTTATAGCAACATTGTTCTTCTGTAGTATTCAAAGGGACAACAGCTGTCCGACTGGATGCTACTGGATGCTACAATCCTTAATGACTTTCAGCAGGAATTTAATGTAGCAAAGCCCTTTTAAATAGGGGTCCCTGATGGGGTTTGGCGTGATTTTTGATGAGGGGACTGGATCCTCACATGTTATGGAGAGAGAGCGGCCTAGGGAAAGGTTCCTGCAATTTAAGGGACAGAATGATGACATTGCTGTATTCCTCTGATATTGTATATAAAATAGATATCCCATACGCTCTAGATAATTTAAAGTTAGTAAAACACAATATACCAAATGCTTCTACTTCTAAAAGTATTAAATATAAAAAAGAGTGAAACATACAAACGTGTGAATTCACAGTAGTGCAATGTTGTCACCAAATCAATTCAGTGCTCTATACAAAATAATAAAAAATAGTGCAAAAAATCAAGAAAGAAGTCCAATTAAAGTCCTCTTTAATAAATGATAGTTCCATGCAAAAATATTGAATCCCAGTGATGTCCTGTTAAGATAAATCACCAAAAAGATCCTCCACCACTGTGTGAGACATCCGACCCACTCCCATCAGATGGTAACCAAATCATGTTGCCCACCATTCTCATGGTTGGGCCAATACGCAAAAAGGGGTCAGCTGTTAGAAATTTCCTTAGTAAGCCAAACATCTTTGTCACCCCTCTTGCAGTAGAGGTACACATTTGTGGGTATACCTCTCCAACCAATGACCACTAAATGTATTGATAGTCAGCACCCCTCCAGCAAATGCTGACTTGGTAAAGTAGGCCCCTTTTGAACCAATGCCTTACCATGTAACTAAGAGATTTACTGCTAAATTCCAGGGCTGTGAGTCATGCTGTTACAAGTCTATGATTCCCTATGGGACTTATGATGCAACCCTTGTCATAAATGCCTGGACTGTTGCCCTGACTAATTCTTTGCTGTATTGGAGATGAGTATTAGTAATTGCCAGTGTTACCTCAACTATTACTGCAATTGTTAAAAGTTCTCCTGTAATTCTGTAATACACTATTTCTATTTCTATAAATACAAGAACTGTTATTTTCAAATAGTCTCTGTGTGAGTGCTTCCTCACAATAAGGCATATCAAAATATAGGCTAAAAACATTTGTTGCCATTCCTTATGTGTCCCTTAAAGTATGACAAATGTTCGATGTGAGCTTTTGGTTGGATATTCCGACCGTGCGTGGGCTCCATCTGACATTTGCTGTCGGAATTTCCATCAACAAATGTTTGAGAGCTGGTTCTCAATTTTTCTGACAACAAAAGTTCTTGTCAGAAATTCCGATTGTCTGTAGCCAATTCTGACGCACAACAATTCATTGCATGCTCAGAATCAATTTGACGCAGAATCATTGAACTTAATTTTTCTCGGCTCGTCGGAGTGTTGTACGTGACCGCGTTCTTACACCGTGTGTATGCAAGACAAGTTTTGCTGTCAGAATGTCCGATCGTGTGTACGCGGCATAAGAATGCATTTCTAACACTTGAGATTTTAATTTTATCACTTTCAGAGTTGTTTGAAGGAGTGGAATTTGAGCCTAAAATCCCTGCATTGTTCACTTCTAGAGAATAACAAATGCTATCTGTCATGTGAAAGAAAATAATTGGGCCTGTACTACAAAAATATAAGTTTAGCTGTTGTACAGTCATGTTTATCTCAGTAGTGTCGTTGCACTAGAGAGTCAGTGATGTTAGTTAATAGATGAAGTACCCTTGGGTCCTAACCATTGCATCTATTCCTTGTGGGGTTGGGGTGTAGTTACATAGTTACTCAGTTAGTCAGGGTGAATGAAGATACAAGTCCCTCTAGTTCAACCAACAGAAAAAAACACATAGATTCCTGACCTCAACCGAGAGAACAACTTTGGGGTGAATTAGAGTGGAGACTGCGAGCCAAGCCTTCTCATCCACATCAATGCCTGACCTAAGAAATGTGCTTCTGGGAGAATGGACAACATTTCCCATACTCATAAACCCCGTGGACAGGCTTCCCAAAACAGTTGATGCTGTTATAGCTGCAAAGAGTGTCTGTAAAGGGTGGTCTGCAGATCTTGTAAGTTTGCCCACTTACAAAAAAATGAAGGGTCTATAATTGTTAACATAAGTGTATTTTAAATGGTAGAGACAGAATATCAATCAAAAATACAGAAAAACACAATACAAATGTCATAAATTGAGTTGCGGTTCAGTGAGTGAAATAAGTATTTAATCTCCTTCCAACCAACAATAATTCTGACTCCCACAGACTGGCTACAGTATGTGCTCATGTGGTACACAGATTAGTCCGGTCAATTTAAGAAGGTGCTCCTAACAACAACAAGACCACCAACAAAAAGCTTGGTGAAAAGAAGATTATTCGCAAATGGAAGAAATACAAATTAACCATCAATCTCCCTCGGTCTGGAGCTCAATTCAAGATTTCACCTCATGGGGTAAGGATGATCATGTGAAAAGGCAGGGATCAGCCCAGGACTACACAAGAAGAGCATGTGAATGATTTCGGGGCAGTTGGGAGCACAGTCACCAAACAAACACCAAAAACAAGGCACATGTACAGGCCGCCCATTAAACATCTGCTTGATTCAGAGAGAGATTAGGAGAAAGAAAAAAAATTATGCTTTTTGACATTAACTTGCCGTGTTTGGAGGAAGAAAAATTCTGACTATGCCCCTAAGGACACTATCCCTACAGTCCAGCACAGAGGTGAAAACAATATGCTTTGGAGCTGTTTCTCTGTATTCTCTGCATTGAATGGCCAATGGATGGGGTTATGTATTGTAAAATCTTGGATGAGAACCTTTTTTCCCTCAGCCAGAACACTGAAGATGGGTCATGGATGGGTCTTTCAGCGTGAAAATAACCCAAAACAAAGGCAACAAAGGAGTGGCTCAGGAAGAAGCATATAAAGGTCACAGAGTGGCCTCGCCCATATCTAGACCTTAATCCTATAGAAAATGTATGGAGGGAGCTGAAACTTGGAATTTCCAAGCAACAGCCAAAAAACATTAAATACTTGCCTACCGCACGCTGTCATATGACGACGAAAAGATAAGGCTTTCGTTCTGGGAAGACGTCATATGACATCTTCTCCTTCCCAGGCCACTAGGGGGCCCACGCGCCGCATCACTGGGGACCCTAAGCGTGTGCCCGGTGGCCGCGATGTTCCAGTAACTGAGCAGGGAAAGGAGACCGATGGTGTGTCCCTTGTACATAGGGACACTGATCGGTCACCTCCCCTAGTCAGTCCCCTCCCCCCACAGTAAGAATCACTCCCTAGGGAACACATTAACCCTTTGATCGCCCCCTAGTGTTAACCCCTTTCCTGCCAGTCACATTTACACAGTAATCGATGCATTTTTACAGCACTAATCGCTGTATAAATGTGAATGGTCCCAAAAATGTGTCAAAAGTGTTCGATATGTCCACTGCAATATCACAGTCATGATAAAAATCGCAGATCACCTCCATTACTAGTAAAAAAAAAATAACAATAAAAATGCTATAAATCTATCCCCTATTTTGTAGACGCTATAACTTTTGCGCAAACCAATCAATATACGCTTATTGTGATTTTTTTAACCAAAAATATGTAGAAGAATACGTATCGGCCTAACTTGAGGAAAAAATTATGTTTTTTTATATTTTTTGGGGGGATATTTATTATAGCAAAAAGTAAGAAATATTGTTTGTTTGTTTTTTCAAAATTGACGCTCTATTTTTGTTTATAACGCAACAAATTAAAACCGCAGATGTGATCAAAAACCACCAAAAGAAAGCTCTATTTGTGGGGAAAAAAGATAAAAATGTCATATGAGTAAAGCTTAAAAATGGCTTAGCAGGGAAGGGGGTGAAAGTGCCCGGTATTGAGGTGGTTAAAGTGATTGTAAAGTTTTGTTTTATTAAAAAAATAAAAATAAATTACATACATGTTATACTTACCTGCTTTGTGCAGTTGGTTTTGCACAGAGCAGCCAGGGAAACTCCTCTTCTCGTGGCCTTCTTTGCTGCTCCTGGCCCCTCCCTCCTATCAAGTGCCCCCACAGCCAGCAGCTTTCTATGGGGTCACCCGAGCTGAGTCAGAGCTCCGTGTATCCATTCATACAAGGAGCCCCGACCTGCCCCTGCCCACGCCCCTCTCTCCCCTGATTGGCTGACTGACTTTGATTGACAGCCAATTACTCAAAGAGATGGCAAATGATGGTCGGATTTTGGAGGCAATAAGGGAATATATAAAATGTATACATTTTATTACAAAATTAGAAATTTTTACAAAAAGCAATAAAGATAGTAAAACCATATAAGATATATAGTATAAATGGACAATATCCTGTGTACATCGTCTACGTGTTTCGCCGTTGGGCTTCCTCAGGACGAGCAGAAGAGATTTAACAATGTAAAGATATATTTCATTATCTCAAAGCATTCCGAAAAGGTGTATAAAACGGTAGTGTAGAGCAGTGTTTTTCAACTCCAGTCCTCAAGGCACACCAACAGGTCAAGTTTTCAGGATTTCCCTCAGATGAAATGGCTGTGGTGATTACTAAGGCAGTGAAACTGACTGGAGTTGAAAAACACTGGTGTAGAGAGATCCAAATGTAATCAGAAAATCTCCAAGATCCGAAAAAGATCCACTGAGCCTATGATATCAACCATAGGGGGGGCACCACAGGTACACAAAAAAATGAAAACCAGATCTGAAAGATCCAGGCAGAGCCTTAATTCCGGGACAGACCAGTAAGGTATATAGCAACCAACAGCAATATATGTAGTCTTGGCCAGGTGTATGGAAGTTATATCCAAATACTATTTATATTAGTAGTCAAACAAACAGACAATAAAGTCTGTGAAACAGCAAACACATGGATGCCTGAAAGACGCAGTGTGCCCCAGAGTAATAGCCTGTGTATAGTACATCATCAACTTCAAAACGTGTAGATGATGTACAGAGAATATTTTCCATTTATACTATATATCTTATATGGTTTTACTATCTTTATTGCTTTTTGTAAACATTTCAAATTTTGTAATAAAATTTATATATTGCCGTCTTGCCTCCAAAATCTGACCATTAATTGCCATCTATTTGAGTAATTGCCCCTTTTTTTGTCTTCTAAATTTACGGATGTGGCAAATGTGAGTGCTCCCCCCTTTACCCCTTTTTTTGTTTTTTGATCTTTGATTGACAGCCGTGGGAGCCAATGGTGCTGCTGCTGTATCTCAGCCAATCAGGAGAAGTGTCCTAGATGGCTTAGACATTCGTAGACATCGCTGGAGAGACATGGGGCTTAGGTAAGTAATTAGGGGGTTGCTGGGGAGGCTGCTACAATTTACAATTCCTTACAAGGAATAAGAGAACATCTAAGTGGACAAAATCTCTCCTGAGATGTGTGCAAACCTGGTAGAGTTACAGAGAAGGTATAGTGCTAGAATTGTTGCACACGCGGCGACACCTCACATGTGTGGTTTGAACGATGTTTACATACGTGGGGCGGGACTTACGTGTGCGTACGCTTCTAAATTCGAGCTACCGGGGAAAGGGGCATTTTATTTTTTTATTATTATTATTATGTATTTTTTTATTTTACTTATTTATTTATTTTGTACACTTTTTTTTACATTTTGGTCACCAGTCATCTCTATGACCGTCGGAGGCCCGGGCGCAATGTGATGACGTCACGCCCAGGTCCCGTAAGTAAACAAACCGCAATTGCGCCTAGTTTGAATAAGATCTGTGAATTTTTTTTCACAATCTCATTCTTTCCAGCCTGGAGGAGAGATGTGAGGTCTTATTAACCCCGCATGTCTCCTTAAAGAGGACCTGTCAGACACATTCCTATTACAAGGGATGTTTACATTCCTTGTAATAGGAATAAAAGCGTTTAAATTTTTTTTTTTTTAAAAGTGTAAAAAATAAATAAATAAGTAAAATAAAAAAATACATAATAATAATAATAAAAAAATAAAATGCCCCTGTCCCCAGTAGCTCGAATTTAGAAGCGTACGCACACGTAAGTCCCGCCCACGTATGTAAACATCGTTCAAACCACACATGTGAGGTGTCGCCGCGTGCGTTAGAGCGTGTGCAACAATTCTAGCACTAGACCTTCTCTGTAACTCTAAACTGGTAACCTGGAAAAATGTTAAAGTGTCGCCTATGGAGATTTTTAACCACTTCAGGCCCGCGCTACCGTCGGATGACGGCAACAGCGCGGGCCTGAATATCCAACATGCCGTCATTTGACGGCATGTCATTCAGGCATTCCCAGCGCGCGCTGTAGAGCGCACTGCGGGAAAGCCCTGTGTTGTCCGTGTCCCTTGGACACGGCCAATCACAGATCGCGGCAAACGGCCAATCAGAGTGGCCGTTTGCGATGCGATCTGTGGGCGAATGAGAGATGATCTCTCATAGATCATCTCTCATTGCCGTTTTATACAGAGACAGCGTCCTGTCTCTGGAGGGGAGGAGCCCGATCTGTGTTCCTTCCTACATAGGGACACAGATCGGTCACCCCCCCAGTCACCCCCCCCCTCCAACCACAGTTAGAACACACCTAGCATACACATTTAACCCCTTCCTCACCCCCTAGTGTTAACCCCTTCAATGCCAGTCACATTTATACTGTAATTAGTGCATATTTATAGCACTGATCGCAGTATAAATGTGAATGGCGCCAAAAATGTGTCAAAAGTGTCCGATGTGTCCGCCATAACGTCGCAGTACCAATAAAAATCGCAGATCGCCGTCATTTCTAGTAAAAAAAAAAAAATTATAATAATGATTATTTCCCCTATTTTGTAAGCGCTATAACTTTTGCGGAAACCAGTCGCTTATTGCGTTTTTTTTTTTACCAAAAATATGTAGAAGAATACGTATCGCCCGAAACTGAGAAAAAAAAATGTTTTTTTTTTTTTAATTGGGATATTTATTATAGCAACAAGTAAAAAATATTGTATTTTTCTTCAAAATTGTCGCTCTTTTTTGTTTATAGCGCAAAAAATAAAAATCGCACAGGTGATCAATTACCACCAAAAGAAAGCTCTACTTGTGGGGAAAAAAAGGACGTAAATTTTGTTTGTGAGTTAAAGCGACGCAGTGCCGGAAGCTGAAATTTTACCTGGGCAGGAGGGGGGTGTAAGTGCCCAGTATGCAAGTGGTTAAGTAACAAAGTTTGGCGCCTTTCCATGAGTGTACGCAATTTTAAAGCATGACATGTTAGATATCTAGTTACTCGGCGTAACATCGGGCTAACGTTACTGTTTTGTTATTTTTTAATTTATGAAACCACTTTTTTTACAAAAAAGCTGTTTGAAAAATGATTGCACAAATATGGTGCAAGATAAAAAGTTGCAATGAGCGCCACTTTATTCCCTAGGGTGTCTGCTAAAAAAACATATGTATAATGTTTGGGGGTTCTAAGTAATTTTCTAGCAAAAGAATGATGATTTGTACTTGTAGGAGAGAAGTGCCAGAATTGGCCCGGGAAGGAGGTGAGTTTTAAAGCCCTGTATTGAAGTGGTTAAAAAAGAATAAAAACTTTATGAAAATCATAAGTGTGAATTTATAGATCTGTAAATGCCATGGTTTTCCTCATGCAGTAAAAATGTACTGAGTTAACTGAAGACAAATGCAAACCCCCAACAACAACTGCACTAATCTATGTGTATGGATTATTAAAAGTCCACTCCAGCCAAACTTGGTTTGGTAGGTTAAGGAGAATAAGTCGCCTAATGTTTTTTTCTGTATCCACAGTTGCTTCCAAGTCTGAAAGCACTCTATTTTATATTATACAATGAAAGCAACATGGTGTGGATACAGAGCCACTGCTGCTGGGAGGCCTTACTGCTGAAATCATTAAACAGGAATCAATAAATCAATAGAGGACTCAGCGCAACATACTCTGTAAAACTTAAATAAAATATAAAAATAACATAAATTTACCAAAAAAAACACACATTTCCAAAAGCCCCCCATTACTGAAAGTACTACACTAGCATTCTACCTGCATAGTGAATATTTATTAAAGGCCCTTACAGCAACTAAGAAACAAAGATAAGATAGTCATTGGTTTAAATAGTATTAGGGCTGGGAGGTCTTACTGCTGAAATCACTAAACGAGAACCAATAAATCAATAGAGGACTCAGCTGAAATACTTTAAGTAAAACCTAAATAAACATTCAGTTGACATGCAAATAAAATTAATGCGGTAAACTGAACTTTTCAGCTACCAGAAAAACTACCAAACATTACTTATCACAATTCTGATTACAAACTGTAAACTGTTTTTTTTTTTTTTTTTTTTTTTCTACAGAACCGTACAAGGCAGTAAATAAAGGGAAATCTTTTGTACGGGACACAGAAGGCAAAGAAAAAGAAAAGACATACTAGAAATACTGTATTTTCTATCTATAAGACTACCTTTTTCACTTAAAAAACTGGCCAAAAAGCAGGGGTCGTAATAGCAAATGAAATGTATCTACTTACCATCTAACTTGAAGAATAAATAAATTAACCAAATAGAACACACATTTCCAAAAACTCCCCATTTCTGATAGTACTAGACTATCATTCCGCCTGCATAGTGGATGTTTATTGATGCCTCTTACAGCAACTAAGAAAAAAAGATAAGATAGTCACTGGTTTAAATAGTATTAAGGCTGGGAGTGGGTGGTCATAAAACATTTATGTAAGGTGGACATAATTTGTGATTCACCTAGTGGAATGCCTATCTATGTGTTTGCAGTACTTTGGTTCTCATGGTGACACTGTATACATGTATTGGGTTTTTATGTAAAGTTTATGTGAATATATATTGATCTTTACTTTAAAGCTTTATTTTGTAATACTTGGCAGTAGCAGCCATATATAAACCTTGTGTCAGGTGACATTAAACTGCTCTAAAAAAAACTTAAATTATGTTCTGTCTTAAGTAACTGGTTGCAAGAATTATAAATATAAGGAATGACATTTCTTAAAATGGGACCATGCTGTATCCATTTTGTGTTGCCCAGGTTATCCTACAAATATACAATAGCAACAAAAAAAAAATCAATATTACTTGCATAGTAGAGCGTCTACACTCTTATGCCCCTTACACACAATCGGTTTATCCGATGAAAACGGTCTGATGAATTTTTTCATCAGATATCCGATAAAGCTGACTTTCATCAGTCTTGCCTACACACCATCAGTTAAAAAACTGATTGGGTCACAACGCGGTGACGTGAAGCACAATGACGTGCTGAGAAAAATGAAGTTTGAAGCTTCCAAGCATGCGTCGACTTGATTCTGAGCATGCGTGGATTTTTAACAGATGGACGTGCCCACAGACGATTTTTTCTATCGTTTTTTAACCATCAGATAATTTTAAAACAAGTTCCTAGTTTTTTCACAGATGGATAAAAAAACTATGGGGCCCACACACGATCAGTTCGTCTGATGAAAACGGTGCATCAGACCGTTTTCATCAGATCAACCGATCGTGTGTACGCGCGCCTCCATTCACACTAGGGGAAACATTTCCTACTGCGCATGCGCGAGTCTCGCGCCAACTTGTGAATGGGCGGCTGCTCTCTGAGTACACACACAGTTCCCAGAAAGCAGCGCGCCCCATTCACTAGGAGAAGATGAAGAAGTAGACAGACCGCGGCTGCGGAAGAGGCAGATTACGGACTTCCGCATAGCAACAGGTATTTCGGGTGAGTATAATTTTTATTTATTTTTTCAAATTTTTTTTTTTTTATTTATTTTTTAGTATTTTTGGTCAAATGTTGTTTTCCTGGGTGGAACTCCGCTTTAACTACATTAGCGTGGAACAGCCTTTAAATATTATTTAATTTTAGTAATGATTTCTCTGTAATTACAGGTTTATTTTATATGAAGGATTTTTCACACAATGAACATATTATCATAATCTGTTTATATCTGAATGAATGAATGAATGAAAAACTTGTATAGCGCAGCACATGCGAACTGAATCGCCTCTGGGCGCTTGTTGTTCCTGTCTCCTTTGGTATCAAAAGAGATGAGTCTTGATCTTTCTCCTGAATGCTAAGTAGTTCTCCTCCAACCGAATACTGGTTGGCAAAGCGTTCCATAGTCTGGGACCTTGGACCGCAAATCTTCTATCTCCTTTGGATTTGTATCCGGCTTTCGGTATCTGCAGGAGATTTTGATCAGTGGATCGCAGCACGCGATTGGGGTTATGGGCTTTTATTTTTTCGCATAGATAATGGGGGGCATTCCCATGGATACATCTATGCGTTAGACAGAGTGCTTTAAAAGTAATTCTGTCTTTTACTGGTAACCAGTGAAGGGCTCTCAGTGATGGTGAGATTGATTCCCAGGGTTTTTTCCCAGTCACAAGTCTGGCGGCCGTATTTTGAACGACTTGTAGACGAGCGATTTGGTACTTTGGGAGTCCGAGGTAAAGGGCATTTGCATAGTCCAATCTGGAGTTAACAATTGCTCCCACCACGACCGCTATGTCTTCTTTGGGGATAAAAGGGGTAAACCTGCGTAGTAGGCGCAGCAGATGGTGAGATCCGCTGACTACTGACCCTATTTGTGCGTCCATAGTCATGTAGGAGTCAAAAGTGACCCCGAGGCTTTTGACTTTGGCGCTAGGGGTGATGATTTTGCCCAGAATGGGCGGGGGTGTCCAAGTTGTTGCAGGTAGATTCTTACGTTTGGCGTGAAACAGAAGGAGTTATGTTTTGGCTCCGTTGAGTTTGAGATAACTCTTTGTCATCCAGTCCTCTATCAAAGAGAGACATGTCTCTAGATTGAGGTGGTGATCCTTTTTATTGCAAATGCGGAAATACAGTTGCGTGTCATCTGCATATGAATGATAGAGCAGTTTTTGACTGCTGATGATCTCAAAAAGCGGACGGAGATAAATGTTGAATAACACCGGCGACAATATCTGCATTTATTGTTTTTTTAATTTATGTTCATAGATATTTCACTTACTGATTTTTATAGTTGTACATAATTGTGTTTAAGTATTTATTTTTAATGCATTTATAAATGTATAAATATTAATTTTATCTGATCTGAATATATTTTTTCTAGTAGGCGTATTGACTTCATAATTTTTTAAATATAGTAACAGACCAAATTTCAATAGGGACTGAGTTGATTACAGTGTACAATTGCTTACCAACATATATAGGTATTTTAAAGTAATTATGTGGTCATTTATAAAAATTTTGAGTTTTGACAGATTTTTGGGTTAGGTGGGGCTCTTTGGTGCAAATATGTTTGTATCATTATTTTCTCTGATGCATCCCTGCAATGTTAAGAGTAGTAAAGCTATTTTTTTTATAACTGTTGATATAACTGTTCTACATTTACAATATATTTTACGTCAAAATTAATGTCTATGCATCAACCACATTACACCCCCCCCCCCCGGAAGATTTACCCCCTTCAAGACCAAGCCATTATTTGTGAAACTGCACTGTATTATTTTAACTGACAATTGCGCGGTCGTATGACACTGCACCCACATAAATGTATGTATTGAAATTGTAGAGGAAAAAAAGGAAGGGGATATATTACGGTGCAATTAATAATGCAGTAATGATGAGAAGTGTATCTTAAAAAATTTCAAAAATAATTTATTAAATACACAATATATTAAAATGTGTGATCCAATCAGGGTCATAAATTATAGTGGTCATCAAATTACAAAGTTGCAATTTAAAGCATACAGAAATCCCATATTTCCGTCATGTTTCGAGATTTTCGCTTCTTCAGGGGAAAGAAATATCCATTCAAATGTTTATAACCACAAAAACTCACAGGACCAGACCCTCAAGAACTCCCAAGGACATGGGATGTGATGTATAGACCCTTTGATGGATCAGTGGAGTGTTACGAAAAAGATCGCAAAAAGATGCTAAGTGGGGCCAATGCACAGAGATAAGGGTTAGACGTTACAAAAAAAGGTGAAGGAGAGACGCAATGAAGGTATCCGTCATTCGCCCACTGGTGTCTTAAAGTAGGAACAGAGGAGAAAAAAAGTGTACGTGAAACCTCAGTTTGCCAGCTTCCACCTCATTGCATTGGCAGCTCACGCCGTGACTGCGCTCACGAGACCCGCAGACCCGGTCACCGCCGGTGTCCCGTGAGAGGGAGAGGCGAGTGTAAACAAACTTCCCCCATTCTTCCTAGTGTGGCTGCCAGTGATCGCCTGTTCACTGTGTTAGGGAACGACGATCGGTGATGTCACACGCACAGTCATGGCCCCCACAATAAGAACACTCCCTTACAACACACTTAATCCCTACAGTGCCCCCTCCTGGTTAACCCCTTCACTGCCAGAAATCAGTGCATTTTTATAACAGTTTTCGCTGTGAAAATTACAATGGTCCCAAAAATGATCGCCGCCATTAGTAGTAAAAAATCACTTTTAATAAAAATGCCATAAATTTATAAATTTGGCGCAAACCAATCAATAAACGCTTATTGCAATTTTTTTACCAAAAATATGTAGAAGAATATGTATCGGCCTAAACTGAGGACATTTTTTATATATATATATATATATATATATATATATATATATTAGGGCTGTGCAAATTAACTTTTAATTAATCGATTAATCTTTAATTTTTTTGATCGATCAAAATCGTATTGATCGATTAAAATACTTTTGATTGGTACTCACCTCTCCGCCGGCTTCTGGGCCTTCGGGGAGTTTCGTCGGAGATCCGGTAACGTCACGGACACCGGCGGGGCTTGCCGTGTCCATGTGAAGGGCTCCTTTGCTGTGCCTTAATATCTGCATGCCGGTGACGCGTCATATTCGGCTCCCTATCATACAATGCTCCGGAAGTGATGTAGCGGCCAACTGCGCATGCGCAATGCGTTCCAAACGCAATTGTGATGTGTTCCAATGGATTTACGACAGTACACACCAGCGAAGCCGTCATTTTGGGTGACGTGGACTTAGGACTTTAACATCCTTCAATCCACGGGGATGTTAAGGAAAGAGCCTGGATGCCGAAAGAGGTTATGCTGGTGTGTACTGTCATAAATCCATTGGAACGCATCGCAGATGCATTTGGAACACATCGCGCATGCGCAGTTGGCCACCACAGCACTTGCGCAGCATTCTGTTATAGGGAGCAGAGTATGACAAGTCACCGGCGGGACCTTACTATCTGCCACACGCAAGGGCTGTTACACTTTCCTCTATCAACCTGGGATTCTACAACCATCCAATGGGAGTTGTGATAGTTCCCTTCATGGGACATCTAAATGCCAACGGACTGATGTTAACCTCTCCTCATCTGGATTCAGCAGTGGTATTGTTGTACACATTTTTATACCAGTATCATACTTAGCTACATGTTTTTATGACTGCTTTTGCTACCGTTTGGTATTACTCGCACCATTTTTACAGTTTATGTAGCTACATCGATTTTATCTCCAGTGCAATATTTATTTTGTTACCTACTTGAAGACTATAACATTTTTAATGCTATTCCCATCGAGCGCTGCCTTTGTGTGTTTTTTGTATCCTGCTATCCATTTTTCCAGTGGTTGGAGCTGCACTGGGAATCAGCCTGCAAGGAGATCAGCTAAAAGTAGTTGGATCTGTATGTGCGTTATAAACAATCGAAATTAGTCGATTAATCGATTAAAATCAAAAACGATTAATCGAACACAAAAATTTTGATCAGTAACAGCCCTAATATATATATATATTTTTGGAGGATATTTATTATAGCAAGAAGTTAAAAATATTGCATTTTTGTTTTAATTGTTGCTCTATTTTTGCTTGTAGCACAAACAATTAAAACCGCAGAGGTGATCAAATACCACCAAAAGAAAGCTCTATTTGTGGGGAAAAAAAGGACGCCAATTTTGTTTGGGAGCCACGTCGCACGACCGCGCAGTTATCAGTTAAATCGACGCAGTTCCCGAATCGCAAAAAGGGGCCAGGTCCTTTACCTGCATATTGGTCCGAGTCTTAAGTGGTTAATATAACTGGATACTAACATTTATAGGTAAAGTTGATCCAGGGAAAATCCGATTGCCTCTCGGGGGATCAGGAAGGATTTTTTTCCCCTGCTGTAGCAAATTGGAGCATGCTGTGCTGGGGTTTTTCGCCTTCCTCTGAATCAAGTGTCGTTATAGAATTGGGTATATGGGATTGTATGTTATATACCGTATTTATCGGCGTATAACACGCACAGGCATATAACACGCACCCTAATTTTAAGAGGGAAGTTTCAGGAAAAAAAACTTTCCATAGCCCCCTGCATATAACATGCAGGCACAGTTTACCCTCTATTTTCAGGGTAAAAAAGTGAGTGTTATACGCCAATAAATACAGTATATATATATATATATATATATATATATATATATATATATACAGTATATATACATATATATATATATATTTTATGGTTGAACTGGATGGACTTGTGTTTTTTTTCAACCTATGTAACTATGTAAGTCCAACCTATGTGTTATTATATTGAATGAATATAGCGTCTACAAACTATGGGATATTTTATTTTATTTTATTATATTTACTAGTAATAGCGGCAATTAGCGACTTATAGAGTAACTGTGACATTTTGGTGCACAAACTGGAAACTAACTGACACTTTTCACACGTTTTGGGAACCAGTGACGCTAACAAATATGCACAGTCACTGTACTCATGACACTAACTGGGAAGAAGTTAACATTGGGGGCAATCAAAGGGTTAACTGTGTGCCTAGCCTCTGCTTTCTCACTGTGTGGGAGGTGCTTTGACTAGGGGAAGGCATTGATCCATGTTCTTGCTTTGCAGGAACACAGAATCAATACCTTCCCAACTGACAGAACAGCAATCTGCCTTGTTTACATAGACAGATCGCTGTTTAGCCTGTCTATTGTACAAAATACCAATATACTGTTCAATTTGCATTGGAAATTGCAAGTTGCAAGGGCATTTTCGCTTAGGTTAGTGAAATTAGGTAGCTGTACTGTCTTTTTAATTTTAAGTATTAGGCTGATTTACTAAGGAAGCTAATAATCGTCATACAATATATTTTGTGAAAATTCACTTCAAATTTCTGTGTACTTGTTTTATCTGTACATGATTGGATAACTGAACTGAATATTAATGCACATATGTGAAGATTCTGAAATCATTTAATAAATAGCCCAAATTGGTGTAAGCTGCTTTATTAGATAGAGGTGTTTGTAGAAGATAGCATGGATGTGCAGACCTCAGACAGTAACCCCCACAGTAGTGCAGACCTCAGACAGTAACCCCCACAGTAGTGCAGACCTCAGACAGTAACCCCCACAGTAGTGCAGACCTCAGACAGTAACCCCCACAGTAGTGCAGAGCTTAAACAGTAACCCCCCCAGTAGTGCAGACCTCAGACAGTAACCCCCACAGTAGTGCAGACCTCAGACAGTAACCCCCACGGTAGTGCAGATCTCAGACAGTAACCCCCACAGTAGTGCAGACCCCAGACCTCAGACAGTGGCATGTGTTTTCCTCGAGCGTGGGCTCCTCCTCCTCTGTGGGTGTAAACAGAGAGAAGGGCCGCCGCCGTGTGTACCAAGATGGCCGCGGATCGCATAGCGTGCCGATCCGAAGGAGGTGACCCGTTCGGATCACGGATCACAGGTGATCCGTTGCACCACTAGTAGAAAGAATAATCACGTATACAATATAAGCAATGGTATTATATAGAAATATTTTTTGACATTCATCTTTCCAGTGCTGGCATGAATTAAAAAAAGGAATACATTTAAATATACATTTTAATTATAATAACAGTACTTACTATTTCTAATGATTATTTCTACTGGTAGCAATTCTGCTTCAGGCTTTAGGAATTCCCATTTTGTTTACATACAAGGAAAAGTATGGCTGAACATCTTGGTTAACAGTTTGCCGACCAGCCGCCGCAGTTATACTGCTGCAAGTTGGCTTGGCTGCATTAATTGATGTAGCTGTACGTCGGTCTCTTTAACAGATATCGCAGGAGCTGATGCGCATGGCCAGTGTCCGCAATGTCCGCTGGCCACCCGCGATCGCTCCTCAGAGATCTAGAACTGAGATCTGTCAATGTAAACAATCAGATCTCCATTCTGACAGGGGAGGCAAGAGAGATCTGCTGTTCCAAGTGATCAGGAACAGCGATCTATCTGTACCCCCCAGTCAGTCCACTCCCCCCACAGTTAGAAACACCTCACAGGGAACACTTAACCCCTCTAGTGTTAACCCCTTCCCCGTCAGTGCCATTTATACAGTGATCACTGTAATAATGACACTGGTCCCAATTGCAGTCCCACTAAAAATCACTGATAACCGCCATTACTATAAAAAAAATGCCATAAATATATCCCCTATTTTGTAGGCACTAAAAACATTTATAAAATCAAAAAATATGCTGCGCTGCACTGACAGGTGAAAACATAAATTAAATGGTGACCATTCTTCTTATTATAAACAAAGGTGAAACGTGAATGACATGACAATCCAAAAAAATATCACTTTGAATACAACTAGTAAATAAAGTCCATGTGTGTCAAACTTGCACCCGAAGTGTGTTTGAAAAAAGTTCTTTAGAGTAAGATCAGACAAAGGGCACCTCCACCTCTAGTAAAATTGCCTGCTTACCGACTCCCAATGATCTTATTGCTAAGATCACAATCGCATGTAGCTCTATACTTCTGTGGTCTGCTTGCTTCTACTTCTCATCTACTTCAACTCCATATGTAGGTGACCATACATCGGTATATGCCAGATCCCGGAGTGTAGATAAAAATAAAAGAAGAGCCAAAATAGAGTAGTACCGTAGATATAATTGAAATTTAATAAAAAAAAGGGGGTTACACTCACATGGTATGTGTACAAAATTAGCGTCTAAAATAAGTAGCCGGCCGGCTTCTACATTCGCTCGTCCTTCCGGATAGTCATTAGCGGTGACGTCAGCACGCCGCCTTCCCTACGCCGTTTCGTCACAGATGACGTCTTCCAAGGGCACGAGCGGCGCGCTGACTCGCCGCTAATTGTACATTTGCTAGGCCAATCAGACCGCCCAGTTCTGACATCCGGGAATCAACGATCCTCATCCGCCATATTGGAAATGGGACATTTGCCCTTACTGGTTGTACCTCGATGGCGAAATGGTCATATTGGCATTAGATATGACCAGATCGCAAGAGATTATACAAAACATTTAATAGGGCTTTTAGCTTGGCCTAAATTAGGAATGAGGATGGCACAGTGAACTGTTGATCTGTGAGCACTGTATCGTCGTCATTAAGGGAGATGAGACGCGCACAAGGTTAAAAGTTAACCCCATAATACATGGATAGGATCTAACATCCTCATCTCAAGGGGCACAATTTGCAACATGTGCACATATGTTCTCAGCTATAAAAAATGCATGTTATTTTAAAACATGATTGCAACAATTTATTATTAAAATGATATAATAAAAAGAGGAAAATAGATATAAAGAAATTAATATAAAAAATAATATAAATTCATCTAAAAATTTAATAAAAAATTTTAGTATGAAAAGTTAAAAAATTAATGCAAGAAAATTGTGGACTATTGACAGTCACATTCGACTCGCCATATAAGGGAGGAACCTCTACTCACTGATGGCAGCCAGCGAGACAGAAAAGGAACCCTTAAATAAAAAACCATAATGTGGTCATTATGTTCACCCTAAATCCTAGATGTGAGGATCCTTCCTGGCCTATTTGGCTCCCAGAAATGGATGTCATACCCTGCATGGATGTCCATCCATGTCTGAGCTGGCCACAAATATGGTCGGTGAATCAAGGAGAATTAACTAAAATGAACAGTTATCTTGAAAATGAAACATCATAAGAAGGGGGATTTAATGTGGAATATGAGTCCCGGATCTCAGAGCTGGTTCACATTGATAAATAACCCCATATATATGGAAATCCATGATATATAAAAATGTGATAGATGGTAGGACTCTCTAACTATTATCAATGAATGCGTTCACATCTACATCCACATTCAGTCCGTAGGGAGTATAAGTACGAACTCTATGTATCCAGGCCATTTCTAGCCTGGATAGTTCCCTAACTAGCGACCCCCCTCTCCAGTGGGCATCAAATTTATCGATGCCCAAAAAGAGAGTCCCCTCTGGGTTACGATTATGATGTATATCATAATGATGTGACACAGAATGTTGAGAAAAACCTGACCGGATGTTGGTGACATGTTCTCCCAATCGGACCTGCATCTGTCTTTTAGTGCGGCCTATATATTGAAGCCCACATGGGCACTGTAACATATACACCACGCCTGTAGAACTACACGTGATAAATGGTTCTATCAGATGTTCCTTAGAGGTACTGTTTGAAAAGAAATTCAAAGTTTTTTTTTGTAGTTATTTTGTTTAGCGTACATATTTGGCACCTACGGCACTGGTGGTATGCCACCAATCCCCTCTGGAAAAACGAGACTTTTTTGCTGGGAGGATCGACCACATTTGGTGCGATTTTATCCCGCAAAGATGGCACACCTCTAAATATAACTTGAGGATTCGAAGGGAGAACCGTTTTAAGAATCCTATCATTCTCTAATAGGTGCCAGTGCTTTTTAATTATTCTCTTGATGAGGAAATGTTGGGTAGAATATGAAGTGACAAATGGTACCACTGGACCAGCTTTGTCACCTTTGGGGGTGGGATCCAAAAGCGATTTACGTTCAATCCCTGCCACTTCTTCAATAGTTCTCTCCAGCTGACTAGGGTTGTAACCCTTCTCAGCCAGTCTGTCTTTAAGAATTTTCGACTGTGAATGAAAGTCGTCTAGGGTGGTACAGTTTTGCCTCATTCTAATGAATTGGCTCTTAGGCACTGAATTGAGCCAATTCTGATGATGGCAACTACCAACTGGGATGAATGAATTCCTGTCAGTCTTCTTAAAGTGTGTTCTGGTTTTGAAACCAGTCTCATCCTTTGTGATGGTAAGGTCCAGGAAATTAATCCTTTCTTGGTCAGCTTCGTGTATGAGGCGAATCCCCCTATCGTTATCATTCAGATGGGAGATAAATTCATCCAATTGGGGTTTGGAGCCTTTCCATAGGAGGAGGATGTCGTCGATATACCTGGCCCAAAGAATGATATGTGGGCTAAGGTCCTTATAGACGACATCCTCCTCCCACTTGGCCATGAATAAATTGGCCAAGCTGGGCGCATATTTAGCGCCCATTGCGACCCCCCTAATCTGCCGATAGAAACCATGGTCGAACCAGAAATAATTATGCCCTGCGGCGTATTCTAATAACTCAATAATGAATTCCCTTTGGGCTTGAGGTACGTCAGAAAGGGTCTCTAGGTAATATTGGACTGCTGATATGCCCAAATGATGAGGGATGATTGTATACAGCGAACTGACATCCGCTGTTACTAACCAAGTGTCACCATTGGGTTTTATCTGTGACAGTAAATTGATAATCTGCCTAGTGTCCTTTACATATGATGGCATTTTTTGGACTAAAGGCTGCAGAAAATGGTCAATATACTTGCCCACCCTGGACGTAACGGAATCTATACCGCTCACTATAGGACGTCCAGGGGGGCAAGTAAGGCTCTTGTGGATCTTAGGTAGACAGTATAAGATCGGTATCCTTGGTGCTCTCGGGATTAAAAATTGTTGTTCTTTCTTATTAAGTATGCCCGAGTCAGCACCTTTCTTCACCAACACCTCCAAATTGCTTTGGTAACATTGGATAGGGTTCCCCCTAAGTGGTAAATAGGTATCACGATCATCTACCAATTTCTTGGTTTCATTGATATACATTAGACGATCCATTATGACTATTCTAAAAACATTTGCGCAAACCAATCAATATACACTTATTGCGATTTTTTTTTCAAAAACATGTAGAAGAATACATATTGGCCTAAACCAATGAAGACATTTTTAATTTATTTAATTTTTTGGGATATTTATTATAGCAAAAAATAACAAATAAGTTCTTTATTTGTTTATAGCGCAAATAAAATTAATCGCAAGGTTAAAGAGAAGTTCAGCAGATATTTAAAATGTTAAATAGATTTAAATACTGGTTCTCAAAACAAGAATGTGACGCAATTCACTTTCACCTGTTTAAGCATCACAGCCCATCAGTTGGACTTTCTTTTTATTATGTCATATAAGGCAAATTGTCAACTAGAATTATGAAGCTGCCAACTTGGATTCCAAGTTGGCAGGTACATATGTACAAATAAGGGGCAATGAGCAATGCAGAAATCCTTGTGATTGTCACCACTAAGAACAAAGGCTCCAAGGTTGCCAACTCACTCCTTTGATTGCTGACACAATTATTTTTTGTTTTAATAATAATATTGTACTTGTTTTATTGTAACCAGGGTTGAGCCGAACCCCCCCCCCCCCGTTCGGTTCGCACCAGAACCTTTGAACGGACCGACCGTTCGCGCGAGCATTTAGAACCCCATTAACGTCTATGGGACTCGAACGTTCGAATTTAAATGTGCTAATTTTATAGCCTAATATGCAAGTTATTGTCGTTAAAAGTTTTTGAAAACCGGGTCTTGCCCCAGGGAACATGTATCAATGGAAAAAAAGTCGTTTTTTTTCTGGAGCAGTGATTTTAATGATGCTTAAAGTAAAAAAAAAAAAGAAAAATTCCTTTAAATATTGTACCTGCTGGGTGTCTATAGTATGCCTGTGAAGTGGCATGTGTTTAGAACTGTCCCTGCACAAAATGAGATTACTATAAGGAAAAAGTAATTTAAAACTGCTTACGGCTTTATTGTAATGTCTGGTCCCTGCAATATGGATGAAAATCATTGAGAAAAATAGCACAGACACAGACAGTACACACACCACGTAGCTTTAGGTGCACACTGCAGAGGACACGGGCAGTACACACCACGTAGCTTTAGGTGCACACTGCAAAGGACACAGGCAGTACACACCACGTAGATTTAGGTGCACACCGCAGAGGACACGGGCAGTACACACACCACGTAGCTTTAGGTGCAAACTACAGAGGACATGTGCAGTACACACCACATAGCTTTAGGTGCACACTGCAGAGGAAACGGGCAGTACACCCACCACGTACCTTTAGGTGCACACTGCAGCGGACACAGGCAGTACACACCACGTAGCTTTAGGTGCACACTGCAGAGGACACAGGCAGTACACCATGTGAGAGTATTGCAGGTAGCACAATCACCTGCCTGCCAGTAAATTAGGAAGTGCGGATCTAGCTAAACTATACATTGTATAAATATATATACAACACCTGGGATGCATATATATCCTCTACACACTGTAACTTTACCTACCTACTAAAAATGACACTCTCTCTCTCTCTTAACCACCGCACCACACTACACAAGGCCGACCTGTAGGCAGCCTTTTATAGTGTGGGGCGTGTACTAAACCTTTTGAGCCATAATTGGCCAAAGCCACCCTGGCTTTGGCCAATTATGGCTTTCCATTTTTTGCAAGCTGTGATTGGCCAAGCATGTGGGTCATAGTGCATGCTTGGCCAAACATGAGCCAGCAATGCACTGCGATGCTGCAGTGAATTATGGGCCGTGAAACACCACTCGAATTTGGCGCGAACGGCCCAAAACGTTCATAATTCGACAAACGATCGAACATACGATGTTCAAGTCGAACATGAGTTTGACTCGAATACGAAGCTCATCCCTAATTGTAACTATACATTGCATCTTTACATTTTAATTACATAGGGTAAAATTACAGCAGAACTTAAAAAAAAATTATATAAAAAAAAAAAGATTTTTTTGTAAATTACTTTGCTATATTTTATAGTTAGATGTCAAAATAAACAAGACATGAGAAAAAAGATGAACTCTTATTTAAATATATTCCTTGCCAAACTCGATAGAAAATATATTTGTTTTATTATATTTTTTTCTACTTCAGAAATAATATCATTAAATACCACCGCAAGAAAGCCTTAAGTGCCCTCAAAACAATATATGCCTCATTTATGTTCCATATGTAATAAAGGTATTGGTTAAAAAATAAACCTATAACAAAAATGCAAAAATGGCTTTAGGGTTTAACTAATTACAGGAAACCTTTATTGAAAAATAAGTGCATGGGGTACTATTCTTCTGAAAAAAGTTGTTGCCTGGCTGAATTGCTAACGACTCTGTGATTGCAGTGCTTTCTAAAACTTTGTACACACGATCGGATTATCCGACGGGAATTGTGTGATGGCAGTCTGTTTTTGGAGAATCCGACCGTTTGTAAGACGGTTTTAAGACACTAACCTCAAACAAGTTAGACATGTGCACACTGAAGTATTTTGTTTTAGAATTTCGATTTCGTCCAAAAAATATTTTTATTTTTATTTATTTTTAACTTCTTCTATAGCCTAGGGGTGGAGCACTTGACTGTACATATCTGCTTGTGGTGATCGTATGTAGGGTTCTGGTTCATACCGAACTTTGTTTTTTTTTGGACCCGAACACGAATAATTTGCTGAAAGTTCGGGTTCGGGTTTGGAGTTTAACGGCAGCCAATCGCCATTTGTTTTACTTGTGTGACCTAGAAGCCATCACAGCCATGCCTAATAATGGCATGGCTGTGATTGCCCAGTGCAGCATGTGACCCAGCATGTGACGCAGCCTCTATATAAGCTAGAGGCACACAGCACAGCTCATCACTGCTTTAGCTAGGGTAGGGAAAGGCTGCTGCTGCTGCTGCTCTCAGGGACAGATTTAGATAGGATTGTGCTGCTTCAGAAATCGAATTACAATACTCAGCGATCTACATAGCATTAGCTACTGTAGGGAAAGGTTCCTGATGTTCTTATAGGGAGCGAATTAGATAGGAGTCTATCCTACTTTACAAATCTAATTGCAGCTGCACTGCATATTTCCCTGTCAGATACTCTGCATTAGATAATTTAGGGTGAAGGTTCCTGATGTTCTTATAGGCAGATAAATATATAGGAGTCAGTCCTACTTCACAAACCTAATTTCAGCTGCATTGCATATGTTCCTGTCAGATACTCTGCATAGTGCACCAGCATTGCATATGTTCCTGTGACATATTCTGCATATTGCCGCAGCATTGCATATGTTCCTGACAGATACTCTACATATTGCACCAGCATTGCATATGTTCCTGTGACATACTCTGCATATTGCATCAGCATTGCATATGTTCCTGTCAGATACTCTGCATATTGCACCAGCATTGCATATGTTCCAGTGACATACTCTGAATTTTGCACCAGCATTGCATATGTTCCTGTCAGATACTCTGCATATTGCACCAGCATTGCATATGTTCCTGTAGCATACTCTGCATTAGCTACTGTAGGGAAAGGTTCCTAAATTGTGCTTATAGGGAGAGAATTAGTTAGGCGTCAGTCCTACTTCACAAATCTAATTGCACCAGAATAGTGTCCCATAATTTGTGTCATTGGCAGGAATAGTGTCCCATCATTTGTGTCAGTGGAGAAATAGTGTCCCATCATTGGTATCAGTGGGAGGAATAGTGTCCCATCATTGGTATCAGTGGGAGGAATAGTGTCCCATCATTTGTGTCAGTGGAAGAAATAGTGCCCAATCATTGGTATCAGTGGGAGGAATAGTGTCCCATCATTGGTATCAGTGGAAGGAATAGTGTCCCATCATTTGTGTCAGTGGGAGAAATAGTGTCCCATCAGTTGTATCATTGGGAGGAATAGTGTCCCATCATTTGTGTCAGTGGGAGAAATAGTGCCCCATCATTGGTATTATTGGGAGGAAAAGTGCCCCATCATGTGTGTCAGTGGGAGCAATAGTGCCCCATCATTGGTATCATTGGGAGGAATAGTGCCCCATCATTTGTGTCAGTGGGAGAAATAGTGCCCCATCATTGGTATCATTTGGAGGAATAGTGCCCCATCATTTGTGTCAGTGGGAGAAATAGTTCCCCCTCATTGGTGTCAGTGGGAGGAATAGTGTCCCATCATTGGTATCAGTGGGAGGAAAAGTGTCCCATCATTTGTGTCAGTGGGAGAAATAGTGCCCCATCATTGGTATCAGTGGGAGGAATAGTGTCCCGTCATTGGTAACAGTGAGAGGAATAGTGTCCCATCATTTGTGTCAGTGGGAGAAATAGTGCCCCATCATTGGTATCATTGGGAGGAATAGTGTCCCATCATTGGTATCAGTGGGAGGAATAGTGTCCCATCATTGGGAAGGTTCCTGCTTGTCGAGATTTTTATTTTTATTTTTATGTATTTTATGTTATTTAAAGTTTTTTCCCTATCCACATTTGATTGCAGAGTACTTGCCATGCTCTTACCAACATGTTGCTGCCATTTGCAGCCCTCTAGCCCTTTCCCTTCGTTTTTTAGAGACATTTTAGTAGTCAAACATTTGGGTCCCCATTGACTTCAATGGGGTTCGGGTTCGGGTCAATTTCGGGTCCCGAACCCAGACTTTTTTCCGAAGTTCGGCCGAACCTGAACATCCAGGTGTCCGCTCAACTCTAATTGTATGTCTTTAGCTGCTTTCTCGAATCTTCATGTCGAACAGTATTATACATATTTTTGATCGTATCAAATGATATTTGCTTGTTTATCTCTATTTCGAATATTTCTGGACTAATAGAGTTAGTTAGGTTAGGCACATTTGACTGCAGGTTTAATAGACCGCTATGTCAAATCGTTCTATCTATATAGAACTGTTGTCGCCAAGATATACGAAAATATAATGGATATGAAAATAAAGCATTTTTTTTATTTTGGATCTTTCGGATTTGGAAATCTGCAAGTTCATTATCGTTTTGTTAAAACAAGCACGAAAATCCCATAAAATCGGCCAAAAATGCATTCAGACGATAACGAATTCACATGTCTAGAACAAATATGCAGCAAGTGAAGTTAGAATTCCTGATCTGCAAAGCTCCAAAAATGTTGAGGATTAAGGCAAATGAAAGAAAATGACAGCCAGTTTCTTAGCATTTTTAGAAAAATACATCAATAGTGCAAAATTTAAGGACAGTGAAGTTTCCTTTTAAAGGGAAGCTATGAGTCAATTTTGAGAAGCAGCACAGTAGAAGCTGTTGGATTTAAACTGTGTCTCTAACCAAATGTTCACATGTCCTTGTATGAAAACATGTTATTAGTTCTTAACATAATACATAAAGATAATGTACAGAAAACACTACACATTTCCTTTGCATACACCTTGCAAAAACATGACTTTCTCTTAAAGGGGTTGTAAAGGTAAAAAATGTGTTCCCCTAAATAGCTTCCTTTACCTTTGTGCAGTCCTCCTTTACTTACCTCAACCTTCCATTTTGCTTTTAAATGTCCTTATTTCTTCTGAGAAATCCTCACTTCCTGTTCTTCTGTCTGTAACTCCACACAGTAATGCAAGGCTTTCTACCTGGTGTGGAGAAAGCCTATTGCGGGGGAGGGGGCGAGTAGGAGTGTCAGGACACTCTCTACTTTGCAGATAGAGAAAAGAGCTGTGGGTTAGTGGGTGTCCTGACACTCCTGCTCGCCCACTCCCCCCTCAATAGGCTTTCTCCACACCAGGGAGAAAGCCTTGCATTACTGTGTGTAGTTATAGACAGAAGAACAGGAAGTGAGGATTTCTCAGAAGAAATAAGGACATTTAAAAGCAAAATGGAAGGATGAGGTAAGTGAAGGAGGACTGCACTAAGGTAAAGGAAGCTATTTAGGGGGGGAAAAATATTTTACAACCCCATTAAAGAACTTCCCCTGTCTAAAAGGAGACTCTAACTCTACTAGTGTTTAGGATGCTAAAGCACTGAGTATCACAATCAGTTGCCATTTATAATGTATTTTTTTTTACAAGATACATGTTTTAGTTTATTTATTTATTTATTTTTTATCAGTGCTGCTGGTTTTCTGTGGCTTTTTTGCAGCCACATTCTGTCTACATACATGTACTTCAACAATGGATTAATGACACGTTCTTCTAATGTAAAAACAATGGACCATGCCTGCCCAATTTTTTTTGAAACTGTAATTTGAAGTTTCAGCAGACGCCTGTAATACAGAGTAAAAATGTTAGAGCACATTGAGAGATATTGTCATCCTGTGACAGGGAGTTCCAGATGATGTCATTTGCCATCCCATTCCTGTTCTGGATGAGCACAGTGAGTGATTGGTACCACTGGACACTGTGAGTGATTGGTACCAATCACTCACGGTGTCCACTCATAACTGAAGCATAGTAAATTGTGTTACTATGCTTCTGTTTGTGAATAAACAGGGGCATCTGTGTCCTGTTTATTCATCTGCAGTGCAGCTGATATTTCACCCAAGCCCAACCCAACAGTGTTGTAAACAAAATGTAAACAATAATAACAAGTTGTAAAACGTAATTGTTTTTTTTTTTTAATCATTTAAAAATACAATTTAAAAAATCAGTTATCCCTGCTCATTTACATGATTCTCTGGCCCATACAGAGTGAATGAAAGGTTTGTTTCCGAGGTTGAAGTCGGCTGTTACTCTATGAGGATGCAGATGCTGTATGAATACAGCCACAGTCCTAATTTGAGAGGTCTGCAAGTGTTGGTAAGTGGCCCCAAATACACAATGTCAGTGTTCGGAAGCCATACACCTTAGCCCCCAACTGTCCCTGATTTGGAGGGACTGTCCCTGATTTGGAGGGACTGTCCCTGATTTGGAGCAATGTCCCTCTTTCCTCCTCATTTGTCCCTCATTTGGTCTGATCTACAGTGCCTTGCAAAAGTATTCACCCCCTTGGCTTTTTACCTATTGTGTTACATTACAGCCTTTAGTTCAATGCTTTTTTTTAATCTGAATTATACAGTATGTGATGGATCAGAACACAATAGTCTAAGTTAGAAAGATATATACATAAAACTGATAGTGTGTGTATGTATTCACCCTCTTTGTTATGAAGCCCAAAAAAAGCTCTGGTGAAACCAATTAACTTTAGAAGTCACATAATTAGTGAAATGATGTCCACCTGTGTGCAATCTAAGTGTCACATGATCTGTCATTACATATGCACACCTTTTTGAAAGGCCCCAGAGGCTGCAAAATTTCACCGACCGGGCAAGGAGAGCATTAATCAGAGAGGCAGCACAGAGACCTAAGGTAACCCTGGAGGAGCTGCAGAGTTCCACAGCAGAGATGGGAGTGTCTGTACATAGGACGACAATAAGCCGTACGCTCCATAGAGTTAGGCTTTATGGCAGAGTGGCCACAAGAAAGCCATTACTTTCAGCAAAAAACAAAATGTCACGTTTTGAGTTTAACAAAAGGCATGTGGGAGACCAAAGAACACCATCCCCACAGTGAAACATGGTGGTGGCAACATCATGCTGTGGGAGTGTTTTTCAGCAGTCGGGACTGGGAAACTGGTCAGAGTTGAGGGAAAGATGGATGGTGCTAAATACAGGGATATTCTTGAGCAAAACCTGTACCACGCTGTGTGTGATTTTGAAACTAGGAAGGAGGTTCACCTTCCAGCAGAACAATGACCCCAAACACACTTCTAAAGAAACACTTGAGTGGTTTAACCCTTTCCCACCGACAGGAAGCAGATATGCGTCCTCGGCTTTCAGGGGCTATACCGGGATAATGCCCGCAGCTGCAGGCATCATCCCGGGACCGTTGGTTCAAGCGGGCGACTGGCTAGCCCGACATAACAACCGATGCGGCTAAAACCTGCTCGGTTGTTTTGCTGGAGGAGCAGGAGGAGACATCCCCCCTCACGCCGCTCCGACCGGGCCTCCCGTCCCACCGGGAGACCCGATCCTCCATCCGGCACCTCCGTTAGCTAGGCGCAGACTGAATGAAAGCTGTACGCGGCTTTCATTCAGTCTGAAAAGTGTTAACGCGGAAGCGACGTCATGACGTCACTTCCGGGTTTCTCGGCTGCCAATGGCGCCGGATTTAAAAAAGTAAACAGTATTCAGAATCACCGTTTTTGGCGATCTGAATACTTTGAAGTGTAAAGGAGGGACCGGGGGTCTTTTAGACCCCCGATCCCTCCATAAAGAGTACCTGTCACCACCTATTAGGCCTCGTACACACGAGGCAATCCATTTGTTCAAATCGGTCGGACCGACCGATTTGAACAAATCTGTCTGCTTGGATTTTGGTTTGCTCGCGTGTACACATGAGCAAACCAAAATCCCCGCCAGCAGACAGCGCGCTGACGTGTCGGTGACGTGGCGGTGACGTTGACGCCGCCACGTCACCGCACCAGGAAGTAAAACACTTCCGCGCATGCGTCGAAACCATTCGGCGCGTGTGCGAGAAGACATGTCTGCTGGTTAGCGTACTAACCAGCAGACATGTCGGGCGGACGGGTTCCCAGCCGACGGATTGGTAAGCATGCTTTTCAATCTGTCGGTGGCCAAATCCGTCTGCTCGCCCGTACACACGATCGAATCTGTCTGCTGGGACGGTCTAGCAGACCGTTTCCAGCAGACAGATTTGATCGTGTGTACGAGGCCTTACTGTCACAAGGGATGTTTACATTCCTTGTGACAGCAATAAAAGTAATCAAAATGTAAAAAAAAAAAAAAACACAATTTAATATTATAAAAATAAATAAAATAAATACGAAAAAAAAATTTCAAGCGCCCCCCTCCTCGCAAGCTCGCGCAACAAAGAAAACGCATACGGAACTCGCGCCCGCATATGAAAACGGTGTTCAAATCACACATGTGAGGTATCGCCGCGATCGTGAGAGCGAGAGCAATAATTCTAGCACTAGACCTCTTCTGTAAACCTAACCTGGTAACCGTAATTTTATTTTAAAGCATCGCCTATGGAGATTTTTAGGTACTGTAGTTTGTCGCCATTCCACGAGTGCGTGAAATTATAAAGCGTGACATGCTTGGTATCTATTTACTCGGCGCAACTTCATCTTTCACATTATCTAAAAAAATTGGGCTAACTTTACTTTTTAATTTTTTTTAAATTCATGAAAGTTAATTTTTCCCAAAAAGTTGCGTTTAAAACACCGCCACACAAATACTGTATGACATAAAATATTGCAACAATTGCCATTTTATTCTCTAGATTCTCTGCTAAAATATATATATATATAATGTTTGGGGGTTCTAGGTAATTTTCTAGCAAAAAATACAGATTTTAACTTGTAAACACCAAATCTCTTAAATAGGCATAGGCATGAAAGGGTTAAGGGACAACATGTAAATTTGTTGGAATGGCCTAGTCAAAGCCCAGGCCTCAATCCAATAGAAAATCTGTGGTCTAATTATGCCTCCAGAGTTGTGTCTCACTAATACAGGAAGTGTGTTACTGGCCAGATCACCAGCTGAAAACATAGTCAAAGAAAATAAAAGGTTTCCGGCGGTTTCCACGTGGTGTCACGGTTGATCCTGCCTTCCTATGACGCATCATGGGAAACCCTGGTTGCGTCAGAGGGGGCGGGGTCACCCGAGACGCCACTGGGAAACTGCCAGAAGCCACCATTGCGTCAGAGGGGGACGGGGTCACCTGTCCATGTCACAGGTGGCCCCGCCCTCGTTTTTTTAAGAGCTGTCAGACGGGTCACACGTCATTTGACCTGGCGCCTCCTATGGAGGCTGTATTGTTTGTATCGGCGGTTCAGGGTTGTAGAAGGATTACAGCACTGGATTTTTTTTTATTATTAAAAGACTTGTCCCAAGCTGTGTGTGTTTTTTACCAAAGGTTGCGTGCACGGATAAGGGTCTGGTATAGATTTTTGGGGTAAAAGCAAGGGAAAAGGGAATGGGAATAATTTGCGCTTAGTAAAGAATGTATGTTAGTGAAACAATTAAGATATGGTCCTGAGAAGGACGTCCTGCTGCTAAACACTACAACTTAGATATAAAGTGTAAAGAAAAATGTGCAAAAACAGTGTAGCGCTGGACAGCATATACCACATAAGTATCTAAAGTACCAGGTGTAAACAGTGATAATCTATAAATAATAACAATCAATATGTGAATACACAAAAGCTATGAATGCATAGGTTGTTATAACACTGTACCAATCAATATGGCACTGAGCATAAAGTACTTATAAATATCAACATAAATAAACAGTGTAAAAATAAAGTGACCAATTCAGCATATGAGGTGCAAAACAAATAGAGTCCACAGAAAAAAGCTGGGAGTTATTAGCCCCTTCCAATGCAGGTGATGAAAAGATGCAAACAATGAAAGTCCAATTAGGAGATCCACAGGTGAGAAAGGAGGGAGATTTCAGACATCAGTGGCCCAACACCAGTAGAAATAAAGGCTTACCAGAAAGCCTGTGACTATCCCTTTCAGGAGTAGTCTAAACAGGCATAGCAGGAAATTCTGATCCTTTGGGGTGTCAGGAACGAATCCGGGTCTCTCCACAGATTAGATGGTAGAATCCACAGCTCCTCATGGGGTTAACCACTACTTCCAAATGGAACTTGCATAGATGCAAATGCAACTGCCCTGTAGCAGTAAAATTATAGGGCGGTCAGCAAGTGGTTAAGGATATTTTTTTTATTTGGGGTAAGTTTTCTCCAGTGGAAACAAAATGAGAAGTGGGCACAATAAGGAGCCCGCAACATGGGATTGTGATCGCCATAGGATCTTAAAGTTTTTGTTCAATTTTGTTATTTATTTAAAAAAAAAAAAGATAGAGCTTTTGAAACGGGGCTTTGAGCGGGAACAACGTGAGTCACAGGTGGCTGAAGGGTATATAAGCCACCTGTGTGGCAGGATCCCTCACAGCAGCCCTGAGGCATTTAGGATTCAGAGCTCCCTGTCATGATGATGAAGTCCTTGGTTCGTAGGGTGCTTGAGAGGGCTGCTGTGGAGGGTGGTGATGAGTGGCTGCAGTGCTGCTTGGACATGGAGGAGGAGAACTAGGCTCAGGCTGCCGTGTCTGCTGAACAGCTGCTATTATTGAGCGGCTCCCCTCCGGCTCTCCTCCGGGTACCAGCGCGGCTAACCACCATTCTCCCAGGCACAGCTTACAGAGTAGCTCTTCTCCCGAGCGTCAGAGGACAGATGTGTTGGCGGTGAGTAGCGGGAGGTCTCTCACATCAGGGGAACCAGAAGTACAGGCTGCATCACCGATAACAAGCCACAAAGGGAAAAAGAACAAGCGGGCGCTGTCTCCATCTCCCCCACGCACCATAGCAGGCAGGTGACAGGGTCGCCCCCCCCTCGGCCACTAGCAGCAACCCGGGCAGGAAAAACTCATCTCCTCAGAGAATAGCCAAAGCACCTGCTGCCTCCCGCAGTGGTAGCATGGCTAGTTCCATAGGAGCATCAGACACTAATGCTGCAGGGATTAATCCTGGGTATAATCCCATGGTCACTCATATGGCATCATCAGTATCCAGGCCATCTAGGCTGGATGTTGTGAGGGCCACTTTGTCTCCTTCTTCCCTTCCAGGTCTTGATGCCAGCCAGCTTGGGACAAAAGGCTTACACATCCCTGTTCTGTCAAGTCCTAATATGCCTAGTCTGACGGGTGAGTCATCACAAAGTATGTTAATTAATCTCTTTAACCACTTGAGATCCGCGCTATAGACAAAAGACGTCCACAGCGCTGCTCTCAAGTGCCGGGTTGACGTCTTTGGACGGCATGTTATTGTAATTCCCCACGAAAAACAGTGCGCGGCGCATCGCTGAGGAGCCGATGCGAGTGCCTGGTGGCCGCGATGTCCGTCGGGTACACGCGATCGGCGGTGACAGCAGGGACGTGGAGCTCTGTGTGTAAACACAGAGCTCCACGTCCCTGTCAGGGAGAGGAGACAGATGCGGTGTCCCTTGTACATAGGGACACAGCATCGGTCACCTCCCCCTGTCAGTCCCCTCCCCCCACACAGTTAGAACACACCCAGGGAATACATTTAACCCCTTCCTCACCCCACAGTGTTAACCCCTTCAATGCCAGTCACATTTACACAGTAATTAGTGCATATTTATAGCACTGGTCGCTGTATAAATGTGAATGGTCCCAAAAATGTGTCAAAAGTGTCCGATGTGTCCGCCGTAATGTCGCAGTCCCGATAAATATCGCAGATCACCGGCCATTACTAGTAAAAAAAAGAGTTAAAAAAATCATAATTCTGTTCCCTATTTTGTAGGCGCTATAACTTTTGCGCAAACCAGTCGCTTATTGCGTTTTTTTTTTTTTTTTTACAAAAATATGTAGAAGAATATGTATCGGCGTTAACTGAGAAAAAAAAATGTTTTTTTTTTTAAAAAAATGGGATATTTATTATAGCAACAAGTAAAAAAAATCGATATATTTTTTTTAAATTGACGCTCTTTTTTTGTTTATAGCGCAAAAAATTAAAATGCAGAGGTGATAAAATACCACCAAAATAAAGCTTTATTTGTGGGGAAAAAAGGACGTCAATTTTGTTTGGGAGCCATGTCGCACGAACGCGCAAATGTCAGTTAAAGCGACGCAGTGCCGGAAGCTGAAATTTCGCCTGGGCACGAAGGGGGTTTATGTGACCAGTAAGCAAGTGGTTAAACAAATGTAATGATAATGTATCTAATTTGCGTTCAACACCTGTTCCTACCCCAGCGAATGTCTGGTCAGGTAGTCCAGTTGGTACTAATGCTGATAATCTATTTATTCCCTCAGGTAATGATGCAGTTTCTGAGACATGTTTTAAGGAAGTGCTTCCTTGTGAAATGTCTCCTTTAGGTTTTCACCTGTCATTGTCAATTAAAGAAAAAATATGGAAAGGCGAATTTGTTGATCTCCTATCTTTGTTACCTATTGCTAAGGAGTTCAACAGGTTAGAGAAAAAATCTGATGATGGCTCTGATGATAGACGCCGTCCGGTGAATAGATGGGATGGTTCAGCTACGAAGAGTCTTTCCGTCAAAAGATTGCGATTTATCCTAATCTCAAATGGGGTAATAAGGATGTTGGTTTATGGCTGAACCTTATTGCCCCTCAAAAGCCAGTTTTCGCTAGGTCTCGATCACAGCCTACTTCTAGCTCAACGTCTTCTGTTTCAGCCTACACAAGGGGTACATGCTACGCTTTTAAGGAAGCACAATGTAAGTGGTTCAATTCATGTCGTTATCGACATGAATGCTACTTTTGTTTTGGCACACACCCGGTGTCAAAATGTTTTAAAAGATCGTCCAACAGTCAATTTCAAAGAGATCAGTCAAAAAGCCTGCACGCCAGTGAGGCTGTCCGCAATGCAGCCTTGGCTAGCATTATACCCCGACAGGCAGAAAGCTCAGTTATTAATTAATGGATTCTCTTCAGGTTTTGAACTTCCAAGTTTTGAAGGTGCAGGCTGTCAACTATCAAAAAATCTGAGATCAGTTTTTCTTCATGCTGATATAGTTAGGGAGAAACTGATGAAGGAAATCTCAGCGAATAGGATTGCTGGTCCTTTCATTTTTCTACCTTTTAAAAAATGTCTCCCCCTTTAGGTTTCTCCCCTTTAGGTTTGGTTCCTAAAAAGGAACCAAATTATTTCCGCCTTATCCATCATCTTTCATTTCCTGTAGGCAATTCTCTTAATGATCAGATTGACCCATCATCTGCCACTGTGAAATACACAACCTTTGATGATGCTATAAAGATCATTAACCACTTCCATACCAGGCACTTACGCACCTTCCCGCCCAAGCCAATTTTCAGCTTTCAGCACTGTCGCAATTTGAATGACAATTGCGCGGTCATGCTACACTGCACCCAAACAAAATTGGCGTCCTTTTTTCCCCACAAATAGAGCTTTCTTGTGGTGGTATTTGATCACCTCTGCGATTTTTTTTTTTTTGCGCAACAACTAAAAATAGAGCGAAGATTTTGAAAAAAAAAAAAAGTTTTTATTTTTTTCTGTTAATTTTTTTGTAAATGAGTATGTTTTCTCTTTCAATTACGGGCACTGATATGGTGGCACTGATGGGCACCGATGAGGTGGCACTGATGGGCACTGATGAGGTAGTTCTGATGGGCGCCAATTAGGTAGCACTGATGGGCACTGATAGGCGGCGCTGGTATGGGACACTGATGGGCACTCATGGGCGGCACTGATGGGCACTCATGGGCAGCACTGGGCACTGATAGGCGGCACAGGTGGGCACTCATAGGCGGCACAGGTGAGCACTCATAGGCGGCACAGGTGGGCACTGATAGGTGGCACAGGTGGGCACTGATAGGTGGCACAGGTGAGCACTGATAGGTGGCACAGGTGGGCACTGATAGGTGGGCACTGGGCATGGATTGGCACTGACAGACACTGGTGTGGCACTGATGGATCAATGTTGCCAATCAGTGCCCATGTGTGGGCACTGATTGGCATCATTTTTTTTTTTTACTGCCCCCCTTTTTTTTTTTTTTTCTTTTTTTTTTTTTCCTTTTTCTTTTTTTTTAGTACCCTGGTGGTCTAGTGTGGGCACTCCCTGGTGGTCCGTGTGGCGATCCGAGGGGGGGCTGCGCTGATAAACAATCAGCGCGAACCCCCCCTGTCAGTAGAGCCGCTGATCGGCTCTCCTCTACACGCGTCTGTCAGACGCGAGTGAGGAAGAGCCGTCGGCGGCTCTTCCTGTTTACATCGTGATCAGCCGTGATTGGACACGGCTGATCACGTGGTAACGAGGCTCCGC
The DNA here is from genome assembly GCA_029574335.1 of Rana kukunoris. Taxonomy (NCBI): domain Eukaryota; kingdom Metazoa; phylum Chordata; class Amphibia; order Anura; family Ranidae; genus Rana; species Rana kukunoris. The sequence continues at coordinate 216,083,781 of CM056052.1, forward strand.
CGGAGACTCGTTACCGAGATCGGAGGTGCAGGGTGTCTGACTGACACCCCGCATCACCGATCGCCGCGCTGCGCGCCCCCACGGGCGCGCGCGGCATTGAAATCGTGCTAGCCGTTTGAGAACGGCTAGTCACGATTTCATAACCACTTCCCGGCCGTAAATCTGTTATTGGCCGGGCGGGAAGTGGTTAAGACTTTCGGTCATGGTGCTTTGTTGGCTAAGGCAGATATCAAATTTGCCTTCAGACTGTTGCCCATAGATCCCAAGTCTTATAATTCCTTAGGCTTTTGTTTTGAAGGGAAGTTTTTCTATGACAAATGCTTACCAATGGGTTGCTCCTTGTCATGCTATTATTTCGAAATGTTTGCTTCATTCATTCAATGGGTAGTTAATGTTGAATCGGGTCATTCTGGAATAATTCACTATTTGGATGACTTCCTTTTCATTGGTCCTCCAAACTCTTCTATTTGTTCATTAACCCCAAATTAGTTTTTTTCTGGTGTCCAAGAACATGGACTGAATATTCAGTTGTATGGAATAAATTGGTTTATTTTCTTGCAGATTTAGGCTGCTCAGAGGTGCCTCCAAATGAGAGTCTGATTTTAGCTTTCCTTTGCTCCTTAATGCAATTGAATTTCTCCTTTAACCATATCAATAAGATACTGGCGGGTGTTTCCTTTTATTTCAAACTGCAAAATATTCCGGCTTGTAATGCTTATTTTTCGGTCAAGCAGGCGTTAAAAGGTTTGAGGAAGGAAAAGCTGGTTCCAGATGCTCGCAGACCTATCACTTTGGACATTTTATCCAAGTTATGTTTGGCTACCAAGTTCGTTTGCATTTCTGAGTATGAAGCCTTTTTATTTCACGTTTCTTTTATTTTAATGTTTTTCGCAGCCTTCCGGGTTTCAGAAATGCTACCGAATAACAAGCAAAGCCTGGAAGGTTTATTATTTTCAGAAGTTTTTATGTTAGAAGGTAGGGTCAGAATTTTTGTTTGTAAGTCGAAAACAGATCAGGCTTGTAAAGGCAGGTGGCTCAGTCTTTGTCTATTGAAAAAATGTCCTTCCCATCTCCAACTGTAGAATTTTTGGGCATTAAGATCGACACTCTATCTTTTCAATTTGAGCTTCCGGCGCTGAAGATTTGCAGGCTTCAGGCCCTCATTGCATTTTTTCTGCGCCGGAAAAAGATTCTGCTTAAAGATTTGCAATCCTTTTTAGGTCTTCTGGCTTTTGCTACCCGCATAATGCCAATGGGCAGCATTTTTTCCAGACGGTTATCTCTGGCCATGTCTGGTCTTAAATCTTCTTTTTCGCACATTAGGATGACCAGTGATCTTAAAGATGATTTGTTGGTTTGTTCTTTGTTTTTGCAAGATTTTAATGGCAGATCAATTTTTCAGGACAATTTAACTTTCGCAGCTGCTTTAGAGTTATCCACAGATTCTGCTGGCTCATGTGGTTTCTCAGCCATATTTCGCTCTCACTGGTGTGCTGGTCTCTGGCCACCGCTTTGGAAATCTAACGGATTCACTAAAAATATAGTGCTTTTGGAACTTTTTCCTGTTGTTGTCGCTCTGGAAATTTGGGGCTGCCATCTTGCAAATAAGAGGATTGTCATTAACACTGACAATAAGGGTGTTTTATTTGCGATACATTGCTTGTCCTCAAAGTCCATTCCAGGTTTAAAGATGCTGCGATACCTGGTACTTACATGTTTAAGATTGAATATTTGGATCAAAGCAAATTATGTCCCAGGTAAGCTCAATACTACCGCTGACGCTTTATCTTGATTCCAGATTACGCGTTTCAGACAGCTGCTGCCGCAGGCAGATCAGGTTAGGTGCCAATGCCCAAGCCATTAGTGGGATCTGATTTGAATCCAGTTTTCCTGGCCATAGAAAATTTGATTGCGCCAAGAACATGGACTGAATATTCAGTTGCATGGAATAAATTGGTTTCTTTTCTTGCAGATTTAGGCTGCTCAGAGGTGCCTCCAAATGAGAGTCTGATTTTAGCTTTCCTTTGCTCCTTAATGCAATTGAATTTCTCCTTTAACCATATCAATAAGATACTGGCGGGTGTTTCCTTTTATTTCAAACTGCAAAATAGTCCGGCTTGTAATCCTTATTTTCCGGTCAAGCAGGCGTTAAAAGGTTTGAGGAAGGAAAAGCTGGTTCCAGATGCTCGCAGACCTATCACTTTGGACATTTTATCCAGGTTATGTTTGGCTACCAAGTTCGTTTGCATTTCTGAGTATGAAGCATTTTTATTTCACGTTTCTTTTATCTTGATGTTTTTCGCAGCCTTCCGGGTTTCAGAAATGCTACCGAATAACAAGCAAAGCCTGGAAGGTTTATTATTTTCAGAAGTTTTTATGTTAGAAGATAGGGTCAGAATTTTTGTTCGTAAGTCGAAAACAGATCAGGCTTGTAAAGGCAGGTGGCTCAGTCTGTTTTCCTGTGGCGTCTCCGATCTTTGTCCGGTGTTGGCCCTCAAAAAATTCCAGGCCGGCTTTGGGTCACCAATTTTTAATTCATTTGGATCTTTCTCCTATGACAAATTTTCAGTTCAATTCAGTTTTGAAGCAATGTTTTTCTCATACAGGCCTCTCCAATTTTACATTTTCCTCTCATTCGTTCAGGATCGGAGCCGCCACTGAGGCTGCCAGGATGGGTTTGCCTGATTCAGTCATTATGAGATTGGGTAGATGGGATTCTAGCAGATTTAAAAGTTATGTCCGCCCTAACTTATCTCTTTAATTTATAGGTAAAAAAGCATGCATTTGGATTGTGGGTCACTCCTATATTTATTGGGCTCATAAAAGAGATTCTTAGCGCTGCTACGCTTCCAACCTATCGTTACTATCAAATAAATATCATATCTTGTGGAAAGGTATTTGTGGTATGCAATGGACTGAGCTTTTCTTTCACCTTTCTGCTTTATTTCATGTTTGGCCTGCTCCGTCTATCTTAGTTCTTCACTTGGGAGGCAACGACGTAGGTAGATTGAAAACTTTGGACCTAATGTTTTTAATGAAACAAGATTTTCAGCGTTTAGGATTAGCTTTTCCTGAGATGCAAATTATTTTCTCTGAAATGGTTGCCCGTTTATTTTGGTTAGATTCAGAGGGTAAGAAGCCTCTTGAAAAAATAAGGAAAAGAATCAATCACTCCATTGTGAAGTTTTTACCTCTGATTGGGGGAGTCTCCTTCCGTCACACTGACTTGGAAGGGGGTTTCCCGGGTCTATACAGGCAAGACAGGGTTCATCTTTCAGACGTTGGTTTGGACATTTTTAACTTAGACATCCAAACTTGTATTGAACAGGCCGCAGTGCTGGGGTAGCCGTTTTTGTTTTCAACAAACCCGGCTTGGTGGGGTACTTTGGTTATCAATTTATTCAGTATAGCTCGAGTCCTATGACTGAGCCGGTTTAGATTTTGTTTTGAAAGTTTTAATTATATATTTATTTATATTTTCAATGATTGATATTTGAATAAAGATTTATTTAATTATTTATTATTTATTTAAAAAAAACAATAAAGGTGCCGCGGCCATTTTAAACTCCAAAAGTGTTGTCTTGCCTGTTATTTACTGGGTCTCGGCTATATAGAAGTGCAATCTACAATCCCATGAGAAGTGGGCACAATAAGGAGCCCGCAACATGGGATTGTGATCGCCATAGGATGTTAAAGTTTTTGTTCAATTTTGTTATTTATTAAAAAAAAAAAAAAAAAGATAGAGCTTTTCTACACGGGGCTTTGAGTGGGAACAACGTGAGTCACAAGTGGCTGAAGTTAATATAAGCCACCTGTGTGACAGGATACCTTACAGCAGCCCTGAGGCATTTAGGATTCAGAGCTCCCCTCCCCCCACACCCTGTCGCTGGCGCCATTATGTGGTTATGTCGCTTGGATCAAGGGGGGACTTTGGTTATCAATTTATTCAGTATAGCTTGAGTCCTATGACTGAGCCGGTTTAAATTTTGTTTTAAAAGTTTTAATTATATATTTATTTATATTTTCAATGATTTATATTTGAATAAAGATTTATTTATTTCTTTATTATCTATTTAAAAAAAACAAAAAAGGTACCGCGGCCATTTTAAACTCCAAAAGTGTTGTCTTGCCTGTTATTTACTGGGTCTCGGCTATATAGAAGTGGGATCTACAATCCCATGTCCAAATGATCAGCAGATGCAGAAATTGAAGCAGCTGAAGATTTATGCAAATCTCAACTTTTTATGTAAACGCTTTACTTTACCTTGGCACTTCCTGATCATTCATTTTGGAGAGTGTTTTGCTGGTTGTTCCATTCACACCACATTATAGAAGTGAAAGAGGGAAAGGTCACTCAGACTCTACTTTTCCTGTAAAAATTGAGATCTGTACAAAACTTTTGCTTTCTACATATAATTTTGATGGTCTTAGTGAAGATAACTTATGGCTATTTCTTTTTTGATCATACGGTCAGTTTGAATTGTCTACATCTTTTTTACAAGTTTAGTATAGTACCAAATTCTGGATTAGCTGCTTTATTATTACTGCTGTATAATACAAAAGCAGGCTTAAAAAGTTCTGTACCTACAGATTTCACCTTTCATCTGTGTTTAGAATAAAAAGTACATTGCCTGTGAATTAATAAATCATTTTAAAAAACGTTGATTGTTATTTATTAGCTTTAGCTTTTTAGCTTTCTTTTTCTTCAAAATGATCGTTATTGCTAGGAAAAAAAGATTCAATTTTGTCATGCAAAGGAATTCCACCTAGTAGTTAAAACATTGCAACACAGTGGCTTATAAAAATTCATATGATTAAATGATTAACAACTAAAAGCACCTTCATGTGAGTTTAAGCCATAACATATACCAAGTCATAAATATGGGTGCCTGATTAAATAGGTAAACCGCACACCATAAAAAAAAAACTATATGATAATTTTCTTTATCCTCGTATTCATAAGCTTATGGTTAGGAGGGATTAACTTAGGGTGGAACATCGGTTTGTGGTGAATCCAACCTTTTTACAGGGTCAATGACCTAACTAATTTGGCTACTTCCCATAATTACAAGCAACTCCCAGCAAATCAAACTTTGGCCTCTGAACTGTGGCCTGTTAGCTTAGACTAGACAATAATTTAGGTTCCTAATGTTTCAGACCTCTCACCAGTGGCGGTGCGTCCATAGTGAGGGCAGGAGCGCCGCCCCCTCTCTCTCCTGCACCACCACTGAAAGTCAACAATACATAGATTCATGCATTGCACAAATCTATGTATTGTCGCAGACACCGATGCCGCCCACTATTCAGATGGCTGGCCCCTAGGTGAGCACCGGCCATCTGAATAACAGCAGTTGATTGGTTTTTGAATGTGTCTATCAGAGGCAACGGCTCTGATAGAGGGTTCCCGATTAGAGCCTGTGGGCTCTAATCAGCTTCCAAATAGTTAACTAGGGGAAGCACAGGGTGTGCATTTCCTGGTTAACACTGACACACGTCTCAGCCAATCAGGTTTACCGGGTCTGGTTAACGGTAACCCGATTGGCTGAAGCAACATTGAGGGCGGGAGAAGACATCGAAGGATCGTGGGGGGAGGATGGTTGACCTGAGAAAGGTAGGTGCTCGGCGTGGGGGCGCAATCTGGTGGTATTTGAGGGGGCAATCTGGCAGCATTTTACTGGACAAACTGGTGGTTTTTCAGGGGACAAACTGGCGGCAATTGATAGGCACAGTGGAGACAATTAATGGCATGGCACAGTGGCGACAATTGATGGGCACAGTGGCTGCGTTTGATGGCATTGCATAGTGGCAACAATTGATAGGCACAGTGGCGACAATTAATGGGCACAGTGGCGACAATTAATGGCATGGCACAGTGGCGACAATTGATCGGCACAGTAGCGACAATTGAGGGCACAGTGGCTGCGTTTGATAGCATGGCACAGTGGTTGACAATTGATGGGCACAGTGGCGACAATTAATGGGCACAGTGGCTGCGTTTGATGGCATGGCACAGTGGCGACAATTGATGGGCACAGTGGCTGCGTTTGATGGCATGGCACAGTGGCGACAATTGATAGGCACAGTAACGACAATTGATGGTACAGGGGTGACAATTGAAGGCACAGTGGCTGTGTTTGATGGTATGGCACAGTGGCTGCATTTGATAGCATGGCACAGTGGCAACAATTGATGGCACAGTTGTGACAATTGATGGCATGGCACAGTGGCGACAATTGATGTCACAGTGGCGACAATTGTTGAGCACAGAGGCTGCGTTTGATGTGCACAGAGGCTGCATTTGATGGGCACAGTGGCTGCAATTGATGGGCACAGTAGCTGCGTTTGATGGGCACAGTGAATCTGAGTTGATGCTCCATCTGTTCCCTGCTGCCTCTACACGCCTAACTGAGTAATCGAAGACTGTAAGTCACCGCTCTGTGCCTCTGCCCCCCCCAGTGCTCACTGGACTGTAAAGGGGCAGGAACGGCTAGCTCAGGCTGTTGGTGGTGCTCTGAGAGGCTTAGGCAGCTGCCAGTAAAGCATCTAGATAAATTCTGACATTGCTATCAGAATCCTTGCAGAGTCTGGATTGGCTCTGTGGCATCATCTGACAGAGGACTTTAGCCCACCTAATTTGGGTCACAGGAGTGCAGAACATAGTGCACCCCTATGACCCACAGGAGAAATATGGCCATCAGAGCTTTGGCCATGCTTCTCCTTTAAGACAGCAAATATCAAATAAATCACAACTCTATTTATATATCAGTATATTTTTTTATTTATTTTTTACTTTTTTAAATAGGTTGTACATAAAACAACACCTATTGCTTCTTAAAAAACAATTCTGATAATCATTGATGATGGTGTACACAAAGCCAACCCTCAACAAAGGCATTGATTTTATATGTCAATATAACCGAGTGCTCTCTCCCAAAAGCCGGCCATAAACAATGCTGTAGGCATATATAATTTTCACAAAGATGAAGGAAAAGAAAATAAGGGTCACCAATGAGCTCTACGTGTTTCCCTACTGCCATTTTTCCTATGATGACAAATAGAGATTATGCAGCTTTATAGCTGATTTTAGTGGATGGGTGGCCGACATATTTTACTGTTTGCTATGAACAATAATTACCCCTACCATATACAGGTATGCATAGCGTGTGCATAAAAACCTGTTTACCCTTCGAATTAGTTGATCCCATTACAGACACTCTAGTTGCACCTGTTGTAGTTTTTTTATTTTGTTATAGCCTTTTGAGCGCCAGTTAGTGGGTTATTGACCATTTATCTATCATAGTATCCTTAAGGCCGCGTACACACGATCAAATCTATCTGCTGGAAACGGTCTGACAGACAGTTTCAGCAGACAGATTCGATCGTGTGTAAGGGCGGACAGACAGATTTTTCCAGCAGACAGATTTGCTCTGTCTGCTGGGAATCCGTCCGTCCGATATGTCTGCTGGTTAGTACGCTAACCAGCAGACATATCTGCCCGCACATGCGTCAAATGGATCCGACGCATGCGTGGAAGTAATTTACTTCCTGGTGCGGTGACGTGGCGGCGTGAACGTCACCGCGCTGTCTGCCCGCGGGGATTTTGGTTTGATCGTGTGTACAGCGATCAAACCAAAACAACCCAGCAGACAAATCTGATCAAATCGGTCTGTCAGACCGATTTGAACAGATTTATTTGCTCGTGTGTACACGGCCTAAGTCTGTGAAATTGCCTGTTTGTTGATTTACACCATGTTGAATTAATTTGTCAAAATATATTTACAGCCAATCTGTTTGTGGCTTTATTCCTGTGCATTCTTATAGAGCGATAGCCTGTTACCTCTTAAAAGTGGAGTTCCCTCCAAAAGTGGAACCTCCGCTCATTTGCTTCCTCCCCCCTCCGTTTCCACCTTTGGCACCTTTCAGGGGAGGGGGGAATGAGTACCTGTTTGACAGGTTCCTGTCCCCATTTCCAGGGAATGGCGTTGTGGTGCCGTCCCTCAAAAGTTCCCCCCTCCTCTTTCCTTCGCCACCGGGCCAATTAGAAAGCTCAGCATGCTTGCGCATGTGCAGTAGGGAACTGTATGTGAAGCTGAAAGGCTTCACTGACGGTTTCCCTTACTGGATATGGTGGCGGCAGCAACCGACAGCCAATGCAGAGTTTGGCTAGGGTGCCGACCAGAGCTTTTTTTCTCAGAAAATAGGTGCAGGAACTCAACCACGACCCGTTCAGATTTCACAAACATTAGAAGGGTCTTAAAGGGGCATTAAATACCAGAATTGCATTACATACAGTGTGCAGAGCTCAGGGGGTTACAAAGCAGTCACTTGTAAACACAGAAACCAGACTTCTGTGTTCACAAGTGATTGTGGTGAGCGGGCACCAAAGGGTCTGAGCCAAAGGTGGTGGAACTGAGTTCCACCAAGTTCCCCCAGAAAAAAAGCCCTGGTGCCGACATTGTGGACTCCCTGAACAGGTAAATGTCCATATATTAAAAGTCAGCAGCTACAGTATCTGTAGCTGCTGACATTTTTTTATTTTTCCCAGGCTTGAACACTAGAGTTGAGCGGACACCTGGATGTTCGGGTTCAGCGGGTTCGGCTGAACTTCGGAAAAAAGTCTGGGTTTGGGACCCGAACTTGACCCCGAACCCCATTGAAGTCAATGGGGACCCGGACTTTTGACTACTAAAATGTCTCTAAAAGACTAAGGGAAAGGGCTAGAGGGCTGCAAATGGCAGCAAAATGTCGGTAAGAGCATGGCAAGTACTCTATATAGTGGATAGAGAAATAACTTAAAATAACATACAAAAATGTTTTAAAAATCTTGACAAGCAGGAACCTAAAGCAGTGGTCTCCAAACTGCGGCCACCCCGGATACGGACCTTTGCATGCCTTTTTCCGGCCCTTGGGAATTCCTCCTACAGATATGAAGCGCTATTCCTCCCAATGATACGGGCGATGAGGCACTTTTCCTCCCACTGATACCAATGATGGGACACTATTCCTCCCACTGATCCCAATGATGGGACACTATTTCTCCCACTGACACAAATGATGGGACACTATTCCTCCCACTGATACCAATGATGGGACACTATTCCTCCCACTGATACCAATGATGGGACACTATTCCTCCCACTGATACCAATGATGGTTTACTATTCCTCCCACTGATACCAATGATGGGACATTATTTCTCCCACTGACACAAATGATGGGACACTATTCCTCCCACTGATACCAATGATGGGACACTATTCCTCCCACTGATACCAATGATGGGACACTATTCCTCCCACTGATACCAATGATGGTTTACTATTCCTCCCACTGATACCAATGATGGGACATTATTTCTCCCACTGACACAAATGATGGGACACTATTCCTCCCACTGATACCAATGATGGGACACTATTCCTCCACAAGGTCTCCAGTAGGGATGAGCTCCGCGTTCGATTCGAAAGTATGGGTGGTATGGGTGACTTTGGCCAATTATGGCTCAGGGCTTTAGCACGCGCCCCACACTATATAAGGCCGCCTGCTGGGCGTCCTTGTGTAGTGTGTTCCAGCGCTGAGCAGAGATCAGTCAGAGAGACAGAGGGATAGTCTTTTTATATAGCTAGAGAGAGCAGGCAGGCTAGTCGGTTTAGCTTAATTTACAGCGTATAGATGATATATATACATCCCTAGGAGTTGTACATATATTTATACACTGTATAGTTTAGCTAGATCAGTTCTTCCTAATTTACTGGCAGGCAGGTGATTGTGCTATTTTTAAAGACGTTATCACAGGTATAGACACCCAGCAGGTACAATATTTAAAGGAATTTTTCATTTTTTTTTTCTATTTAAGCATCATTAAAATCACTGCTCCTGCTGGGTGTCTATAGTTTGCCTGTGAAAACGTCCTGCTCCTGAAAAAACAACCGTTTTTTAAACTTTTTTCCATTGATACATGTTACCTGGGGCAAGACCCGGGTTCTCAAAGACGTTTTCCAACAATAACTTGAATATTGGTCTTTAAAATTAGCACTTTTGAATTTGAACGTTCGAACGGTCTGTTCGAACGTTCTGGTGCGAACCGAACGCAGGGGTGTTCGGCTCATGTATAGTCTCCAGTGCTATGTTTAGAATTACATGAGACAAATTAATGGAAAGAAAGGGCAAAACAGGAGCTGACTGGAGGAACTTTATCCTAGGATGGTGTGTACTTCTAGTCCTTCATTTAACTCGTTAGGGGACATGGTGGACATTCTATATAGCCAAAAGGTGTCCCTTCTGCACAAAAAAGCCAATTTTTCATTGGCAGTAAGTGCACCCTCTGGTATACATTTAATGGCTGTTACAAAAAGTTTGCTAATGTCCTTTTTATGATGAAGTTTAAAGTGCAGAGGTACACTGTGTTTATCACAATCCTTGATAATAAAATGAGTATGCATGGGACGTCCAACGTAAGAGAGATTGCAAGGGCACCTAAGCATATAAACAACATACTCGGTCGAGCATGTTCGAAATTGCTTAATGTCGTAGGTATGCTATGGGAAAGGACACATGGAGGCAGTGGCGTAACCAGAGTCATGGGCGCCCGGGGCAGATTTTTTTTTTTCGCCCCCCCCCCTTATATAAACATGATATCAGGGCTGCAGTGTGGAGCTCCCTATTAAGCTATGGACCGGGCCGGGCCAACAGTCTTCTCCAACGGAGTCCCAGCCTCAGCCTGTGGCAGAGGCAGGGTGTGCACTGGGGAAGACTTGGGACAGGCTCTGCTAAACCATTCTCTCCCTGCATCACATCCCCGCTTACTTGCTTGGCTGAGCAGGAGTCCCTGCAGGCGCCGCCGGACTGCAGAGCACGTCACTATCTTGGAGCCTCCGCAGCGCGCGCCGGTGTTATGCCAAACAGGGCATCCCCTGCATCCTTCCAGGCATGCCTGTGCCGGCCGCTGGGAGGTACCGGCGGGGGGCTGTGCGCTGGAGGAGCCGCTCACTATACTATCCGCAGAGCTGCCGGTCACAGGCGCCCCCCTCAGCTCAGCGCCCGGGGCAGACGCACCCCCTGCCCCCCTGGTTGTTACGCCACTGCATGGAGGAGAGATATAAGCGCTGCGAACCCCGAAATGGTAGAAGAATAATGGGAAGTTTCCCCAGTGGGGCTTTGGACAGCAGTGTAATATAATGGAAAAATTGGCAAATGGATAGCAAAAAGGGTGTACATTTATTGAAATTGTACAGGTACCACAATGAATGAAGTTACAACATTTAAAAGGCTGGCCAATAGGTAAAATACATAATGCACAATGTAGCTTATATTCAAGTTTACACAATACTGTGCACATTGTTACACATCAGATTGCTGAATGTGGTGGAAATCCCAACGCGTTTCAACCTCTGTAGCGGTCATCATCGGGGGAAAATTAGCTCTATAAGACACATTACATAATTTCAGATATAGGAAAACATCATCATAAGTCCCATTTGGGGTCTAACATGATGAGATATTTACCGCTGAAGTGGAGTGGATGGTCCCATGGCCAGATGGGTTGTGAATTCCCGGGTGATGGAAGAGGATCCCGTAGGGGCACCCACTCCCCCACGGTGGAAGAGCCCGGCCCCAGGGGCTTACAAGAAGCCACACAAGATGAGAAACACAAGAAAATTAGCACTTTTGAATTCGAACATTCGAGTCCCGTAGACTTCAATGGGGTTGTAAATGTTTGCGCGAATGGGCGGTCTGTTCGAACGTTCTGATGCGAACCGAACGCGGGGATGTTGGGCTCATCCTTACTCATCAGGTACCAAAAATCCCAGAAGTATAGTTAACTTCTAGGGGTATGGGTAATAAGGTATGTTAGTATGCAATGTAAGATAGAGTGTCATTGTAGTAGATTAAGGTGCGATCTTGAATAAAAAGAGTAATGAACCGAACACCCCCAGGTTCCGTTCACAGCAGAACATGCGAACAGGCAAAAAAATTGTTTGAACACTCGAACACCGTTAGGCCGTGTACACACGATCAGACCGGTCCGATGAAACTGGTCCTAAGTCCAGTTTAATTGGACTAATTCGATGGTCTGTACAGTCCATCGGACTGTTGTCCGTCGGACAAAAGTTTTAAAACTTGCTTTAAAATCTGTCCGTCGGACAGATTCGATGGTTCGTACGCCAAAGCATCGGACCAAAAACCCGCGCATGCTCAGAATCAAGTCGACGCATGCTTGGAAGCATTGAACTTCCTTTTTTCAGCACGTCGGTGTGTTCTACGTCACCGCGTTCTGGTCTGATCGGATTTTTGGTCCAATGGTGTGTACACACATCAGACCACTTCAGCCTGGTCCGATGAAAAAGGTCCGTCGGACCAGTTTCATTGGACCAGTCTGATCGTGTGTACGTGGCCTTAAAGTCTATGGGACACGAACATGAAAAATCAAAAGTGCTAATTTTAAAGGCTAATATGCAAGTTATTGTCATAAAAAGTGTTTGGGGACCTGGGTCCTGCCTCAGCGGACATGTATCAATGCAAAAAAAAAATTAAAAACAGACTTTTTTCGGGAGCAGTGATTTTAATAATGCTTAGGGTGAAACAATAAAAGTGAAATATTCCTTAACCACTTACCTACTGTGCACCTACACCCCCTTCCTGCCCAGACAAAATATAAGCTTCCCGCACTGCGTCGCTTTAACTGACAATTGCGTGCGACGTGGCTCCCAAACAAAATTGGCGTCCTTTTTTTCCCACAAATAGAGCTTTCTTTTGGTGGTATTTGATCACCTCTGCGGTTTTTATTTTTTGCGCTATAAACAAAAATAGAGCGTCAATTTTTAAAAAAATGCAATATTTTTTCCTTTTTGCTATAATAAATAACCCCAAAAAATATATAAAAAAAATATTTTTTCCCTCAGTTTAGGCCGATACGTATTCTTCTACATATTTTTGGTAAAAAAAAAATGCAATAAGCGTTTATCGGTTGGTTTGCGCAAAATTTATAGCGTTTACAAAATAGGGGATAGTTTATGGCATTTTTTTTTTTTTTTTTTTTTACTATTAATGGCGGCGATCTGCGATTTTTTTATTGGGACTGCGACGTTATGGCGGACATTTCGGACACTTTTCTGACATTTTTGGGACCATTTACATTTATACAGTGAAAAATGCTATAAATATGCATTGATTACTGTATAAATGTGACTGGCAGTGAAGGGGTTAACCACAAGGGGGCGGGGAAGGGGTTAAATGTGTGTCCTATGAGTGTTCTAACTGTAGGTGGAGGGGGGAGTGACTGGGGGAGGTGACCGATTGTGTCCCTATGTACAAGGAACACAATCTGTCACCTCTCTCCCTGACAGGGACGTGCAGCTCTGTGTTTACATACAGAGCTGCACGTCCCAGCTCACTTACAGAGCAATCGCGTGTGCCCGGCGGCGATCGTTGCCGCCGGGCACTCGCACGGGATCCCCGCGGCTTTAAAGGGACATCACGTCATATGACGTGATGTCAGAACAATGGAGTCGTCTGCCCGCCGTCATTTGACGGCGGGCAGATGACAAGTGGTTAAAATGTTGTACATAGTATGCCTGTAAAGTAGTGCATGTTTCCCTTGTTTATAACAAAATTACATTTTAACGGGAAAAAAAGTGACAGCTATAATGAATTGTCGGGTCCCAGCAATACAGATAAACGTCATGGAAAAAAACGTTGGGTTTGGTATGAATATTAAGAGGAACCCCCGAAACAAATGTAGCACTACCCCTGAAAAAGCTGCTGGTTTGTTTTGGGTGGCATGTTACCTCTATTCCTCCGTCTAGGGTACACGATGAGAGCTGAGAAGAACTGCAATGTCCACACTTTAGATGTCTTTTTCTGTGCTTTATTACCCAACGGGGTAAAGTAGTAGAAGTAATAGTAGTTGAAGAGGTAGAAAGGATAGTAAGTAGTAGGTTCAGGTTTATAACTTTGTTTGGAAACAATCCTGCTTCCAGCGATAAACTTTCTTCGCCACTCTAGCCAGAGTGGGTATTGTGCACCTGGATAGGCCTCTCTGAGGCGGCGTACACACGACCGAGGTTCACGCTGGAAACCAGCGAGAACCTCTCTGGAAGCTGCATTCCAGCGAGGACCTCGGCCGTGTGTACACTCTCGGCGAGCTTCCCGTCGGGAAGCCCGTCGAGCAGAAATAGAGAGCACGCTCTCTATTTGCTCGACGGCCCGCCTGGATGAATGGCTGGTTGCCATTCCCGACGGGCGGGTCGCCGATTTCGACGGCCGGCAGAGAACCTCGACGGGCTCACCAGCCTAGCAGCTAGAATGTCACACGGAACTTTAGCAAAGTTTCTGCCACAGACCTTCCCAAAGATGGAGATGTATTTGGTCCAGAATCCTTCTCAACACAGGATTAAGCACCCGGATCTCTCTTGAATAAACTTGGTCAATTCAAAACTGACATGCGACCATCATTCAGCCCTTCAGTAATGGTGTGTCCTTCGATGAAGCTTAAGGCCTCTCCTGAGATACCAGCCTCGTGCTCGGTATTCCCCCAGAGAGGTTCTTCATCGGGCGGCTTCCTCCCTCAGAACAGACAGCACAGGACCACTCTGCAATTGACTACCAGCCCTACAAGGTATATTACAACTGCGGATCAACGTGGTCCTGGAGTCAGGAACACTTGAACATGCACCCCCGGCCATGAGGGACACGCATGGGGGGGTTGGGACGACAGCCAGGGATGGCCTCACAACGACCCAGAACCAATGACATCTGTCCCTTAAGTACTCTCCCCCAATGCACCTTGACTTGCCTGCTGCCATCCTTGGCCTGGGTGGTACAGGCACCCCAGACAGCAATAGTGGTCACTCAGAGTACAGCCATGGCTGGAACAGAGGCCCAAATTTGGGAAAAATAACACGGTCAGAGGCAACCAAAATTCTGGCCACCCTATAAATTTAAGGCAGCACCAGCTATGAAAATAGCACGGCGCTGCACAAAATAAAAAAAAATGTGTGGGGGTCCCCCCCAAATTAAATGTCAGGCCCTTCAGGTCTGGTATGCATATTAAGGGGAAAGCTGTGCCAGTTTTTTTTTAAATGGCGCAGGGCCCCCCCCCCAAAAAAACCATTCCAGCCCTTTATCTGAGCAGGCTGCACTAAAAGAGGGGGGACAAGAGAGTGCCCCCCCACTGAACCATACCAGGCCACATGCCCTCAACATGGGGAGGATGTCCTCATCCCCACAACCCTTGCCCGGTGGTTGTGGGGGTCTGCATGCGGGGGGCTTATCAGAATCTGGAAACCCCCTTTAACAAAGGGGGCCTCCAGATCCCACCTCCCATGTGAATTGGTAAGGGGTACATTGTACCCCTATCATTTCACTAAAAAAAGTGAGAAAAAAGGAAAAAAACACACACACACATTTCGGGACAAGTCCTTTAATAAAATAAAAAAATCCAGTGCCGTAATCCTTCTACGAGTCCGACCCGCCGTTATGAATGATATAGCCTCCTGCAAAGCAGGCACCCGGCTGAATAACGCGCGACCTGTCTGACAGTTCTTTTATAACCGAGGGTGGGGCCACGTAGATGGGTGACCCCCGCCCCCCTCTGATTCAACAGGGAAATGCTGGGGATACTCAGTGATGTGTATGAGTGACCACGCCCCCTCTGACGCAACACAGGTTTGCTGTTGCATCAGAGGGGGTCCCCTGTACACATCACTGGGTAACCCCCCAGCATTTCCTGTTGGCCAGGTGCCTCCTTTGGAGGATGCTGTATCGTTCGTAGTGGCGAGCCAGACTCGTAGAAGGATTTTGGTGCTGGATTATTATTATTTTTTTATTAAAGGACTTGTCCCAAGCTGTGTGTGTGTTTTTTTCCTTTTTTCCCACTTTTTTTGTGAAATGGTAGAAGTAAAATCTGGGATCTGGAGGCCCCCCAGATTCTGATAAGCCCCCTGCTCACAGACCCCCACAACCACCGGGCAAGGGTTGTGGGGATAAGGCCCTTGTCCTCATCAACATGGGGACATCCTCCCCATGTTGAGGAAATGTGGCCTGGTACAGTTTAGGAGGGGTGCGCTCTCTCATCCCCCTTTTTCCTGTGGCCTGCCAGGTTGCTTGCTTGGATAAGGGTCTGGTATGGATTTTTGGGGGAAGCCCACGCTATTTTTTTTATTTTGGTGCGGGGCTCCCCTTAAAATCCATACCAGATCTGTCGGGTCTGGTATGGATTTTTGGGGGGGACCCCTACGCCATTTTTTGGGGGGACCCCCATGCATTTTTCTTTTTGTTTCGGGGCCCAAAGGGCCTGGTAATGAACTAAGGGGGGAACCCATGACGTTTTTTTTAACCACTTTCCCACTGCACTATAGACATTATACTACTACAGCGCGGTGGAGTTACTTTGGGACTACGTCCCTGGGACGTCCTCCCAAAATCCTTCTCTCGCGCGCCCCCTGGGGCACGCTCCCGGAATCATTCGTGAGCGCCGGGTCTAGAAGACCCGGCGCATCACGGATCGTGGTAAAGTGCCGCTGATAGCGCACGTTTACCGCGTGATCGCTCCGTCAAGCGATCACCTGTAAACAAACCGATCGGTACAGTGTGAGAGGAGAGGGGGGGAGCAGGTGGCAGCAGCAGCACTGAGGGCTGGATCTGTGACAAATGCAGTCACAGATCCAGCCATCCATCCATCCCAGCTCAGCTATCCCTGTGCAATACTCTGCAATACCCCAATACTCTGCAATACCCTGCGCGATACTCTGCAATACCCCAATACTCTGCAATACCCTGCGCGATACTCTGCAATACCCCAATACTCTGCAATACCCTGCGCCATACTCTGCAATACCCCAATACCCTGCGTGATACTCTGCAATACCCTAATACTCTGCAATACCCCAATACCCTGCGCGATACTCTGCAATACCCCAATACTCTGCAGTACCCCAATACCCTGCGCGATACTCTGCAATACCCCAATACCCTGCGCGATACTCTGCAATACCCCAATACTCTGCAATACCCCGATACTCTAAAACACTCAGATACTCTGCAATACCCTGCGCGATACTCTGCAATACCCCAATACTCTGCAATACCCCGATACTCTGCAATACCCTGCGCGATACTCTGCAATACCCCAATACTCTACAATACCCCAATACTCTACAATACCCCAATACTCTGCAATACCCCAATACTCTGCAATACCCCAATACTCTGCAATACCCCAATACTCTGCAATACCCCAATACTCCGCAATACGCCCTCCCCCCTCCTGCCACCCTCCGGTGCTTTTACAGACTCACCGCTACGATCAAAGCCAGGATATTTTTTTTTCAGTCTTTTCAGCCTAGAGGTGAGATGTGGGGTCTTATTGACCCCATATCTCACTGTAAAGAGGACCTGTCATGGTTTATTCCTATTACACGGGATGTTTACATTCCTTATAATAGGAATAAAAGTGATAAAAAAATGTATTTTGGGGGAAAAAAGTGTCAAAATCAAATAAATAAAGTAAAATGAACAATAATTTTTATTTATTTTTTTAAAGCACCCCTGTCCCCGTGTGCTTGCATGCAAAAGTGAACGCATACATAAGTCCCGCCCACATATGAAAACGGTGTTCAGGCTACACATGTGAGGTATCTCTGCGAACGTTAGAGTGAGAGCAATCATTTTGGCCCTAGACCTCCTCCGTTACTAAAAACATGTAACCAATAAAATAAATTAAAACATCGCCTATGGGGATTTTTTAGTAGCGAAATTTGGCGCCATTCCACGAGTGTGCGCAATTTTGAAGTGTGACATGTTGGGTATCTATTTACTCGACGTAACTTCATCTTTCACATTATGAAAAAAAATTGGGCTAACTTTACTGTTTTGTTTTTTTTAAGCACAAAACGTTTTATTTTTTAAAACACGCGTTCAAAAAAATTCTGTGAAAATACAATGCGAGATAAAAAGTTGTAACAGCCGCCATTGTATTCTCTAGGATCTTTGCTAAAAAAACATATATAATGTTTTGGGGTTCTATGTCATTTTCTAGCAAATAAATTATGATTTTTACATGTAGGAGAGAAATGTCAGAATTGGTCTTGGTTTTCCAGAACGCCTGATGGTGCTCCCTGCATGTTGGGCCTCTGTATGTGGCCACGCTGTGTAAAAGTCTCACACATGTGGTATTGCCATACTCGGGAGGAATACCATAATGTGTTTTGGGGTGTAATTTGTGGTATGCATATGCTGTGTGTGAGAAATAACTTGCTAATATGACAGAAACAAGATTTTTTTTTGTTTTTACAGAATTTTCAGTAGTTTTTCTTTTATAGGGCAAAAAATAAAAAACCCAGAGGTGATCAAATACCACCAAAAGAAAGCTCTATTTGTGTGAAAAAAAAGGACAAACATTTCAAATGGGTACAATGTTGTATGACTGAGTAATTGTCATTCAAATTGTGAGAGAACCGAAAGCTGAAAATTGGTTAGGAAGGGGGTTTAAGTGCCTAGTGGTCAAGTGGAAATGACTTTTATCTGTATTGCAGGGACCTGACAATTCATTATAGCCGTGAGTAGGTTTAAATTACTTTTTTTCCTTTAGAAATGTCATTTTGTGCAGAGACTGTTATAAACACGGGAAACATGCGCTACTTTACAGGCATACTATAGACACCCCTGGTACGAAGTTTAAAGGAATATTTCACTTTTATTGTTTCACTTTAAGCATTATTAATTACAATGATACATGTCCCCTGAGGTAGGACCCAGGTCCCCAAACACTTTTTATGACAATAACTTGCATATTAACCTTTAAAATTAGCACTTTTGATTTCTCCCATAGACTTTTAAAGGGTTTATCCGCAGCTTTCAAATTTGCGGCGAACACCCCAAATTGTTCGCTATACGACTCAAACATAAAGCTCAACCCTACTTGTAACCCAACTACATAGAAGGATGTCAGCTGTCCCTAACTCTGGAGGTAACTATTAGGCCTAATGAGGCCCGGGATCGTGCTACACAAAGAAGCCCACTTGCAGTCATCCTTCCATCTGTAGTGTTTCAAAATATAAATAACATGGCCAGAGTCCTTGATAAAAGAAGGTAGTGGTGTGAAAATGGGTTGTAAGAAAAAGTCCATATAGACAGAATTTTTTATGTATTTACAGTGGCAATTCAGGAGCTGTGGAAATGTCTGGAAGGAAAAGACCAGCTAGCAGTGGCGGCTGGTGCTCAAAATTTTTGGGGGGGCGCAAACGAAAAAAAAAATATTGCAGCCTCACTGTGCCCATCACATGCAGCCACTGTGCCATGCCACCAAATGTAGCCACTGTGCCATGCCACCAAATGCAGCCACTGTGCCATCAATTGTCACCACTGTGCCATGCCATCAAATGCAGCCACTGTGCCATCAATTGTCACCACTGTGCCATGCCATCAAATGCAGCTACTGTGCCCATCAATTGTCACCAATGTGCCATGCCATCATATGCAGTCACTGTGCCATCAATTGTCACCAATGTGCTATGCCATCATTTGCAGTCACTGTGCCATCAATTGTCACCACTTGTGTCACTAATTGTGCCATGCCATCAAACGCCACCACTGTGCCATCAATTGTCACCAATGTGCCATGCCATCAAAAGCAGCTACTGTGCCCATCAATTGTCACCACTGTGCCATGCCATCAAATGCAGTCACTGTGCAATCAATTGTCACCACTGTGCCATGCCATCAAACGCCACCACTGTGCCATCAATTGTCACCACTGTGCCATGCCATCAAACGCAGTCACTGTGCCATCAATTGTCACCTCTCTGCCATGCCATCAAATGCAGTCACTGTGCCATCAATTGTCACCTCTCTGCCATGCCATCATATTCAGTCACTGTGCCATCAATTGTCACCACTGTGCCCCATGCCACTGTGCTCATTGTCGCCTCTGTGCCCCATGATGCCACTGTGCCCCATGCTTCTACTGTGCCCCATGCTGCCACTGTGCCCCATGCTGCCACTGTGCCCCATGCTGCCACTGTGCCCCATGCTGCCCCTTTCCCTGTAAAAAAATCACTTACCTGATGCTTCCATGTCCTCCCTCGATGTCTTCTGCCGCCCTGGAGAAGCTTCAGCCAATCAGGTTCCTGAAAACCAGAATCCGGGAACCTGATTGGCTGAAACGGCTGTCAGTCTAATGCAAGGACCGCAGATTGCCTGCGCTCCGAGCATAGACTTCCGAGAGCCGGAGGGCGGGACTGGAAAAGCCTATCAGAGCCACTGGCTTTGATAGGCAGTTCCCCTCAGCCAACCAGCTGTCGCTATTCGGGTAACCGGCGTCCCATGTCCGGTTATACGAATAGACCAGGCAGCTGGCAACAGTAACACACGTCCAATGCATAGCATTGAACGTGTGTTACTTGCGAGAGGGGGTGGCGCTGCAGCGCCCTCTATAGACGGCCGCCAGAACTTCGGCTAAAATGTCAAAATGACATTTTAGCCGAATAAAAGTTCTTAAAGGGCCCGTTTTTAATTCTTTTTTTTTTTTGTGACTGCGGGAGGGGGGGCGGCGCCCGTGCGCCCATATGGGCGGGCCGCCACTGCCAGCTAGGCTTCTGCTACTATAGACAGGCTCAAGTGATGGAGATCAGTTTATCTCAGAGATCCAAGCTGCTCCCCTAAAATAGGTTCTGAAAAACAGCATGAAAGTTGATGCAACATTGAAGCCTAATGTCACCCTATTAGAAGTAGCAGAATGGGAGCTGGAAGAGACAAAAGCCAGAGTAGCAGCCACTGTCACTGTTGAAGAGAGTGCCATCAGACATTTGACAATTACTCCCGTTCGAAAATAAGTATTTGTTGTTATACACTAACTGGGTGAGGTCCCAAATATTAATTTCTCAACATATAATAATGCTAGAAGCCTAGAAACCATCCCCTTTTCCATAAAGCCCCATGACCCAAAATTTTAGAGTTTTTGTATTCAAATTTACCAATAAGTTTCAGAAGCAAAGTATATACTATATAGTCACAAAGGTGTGTGTGTGATTTGCATGATTTGCATGATTTGCATGGATTTGATCCTTGGTTCCACATGGTGTCATTCGCCAGTTCCTCATGACATACTAATTCAAGATAACATTGTGAAAGTTGTGTGCGATTGTATATGTACTAATAAAGATAATATATCTTTAAAAGAACCATAATAAATACAGCATTTGTATAATAGATTGCCATTTTTATGATAAAATAAATGACAACTTTTTATGTAAAAAGATGAACAAAGTAGTGATAAAACCATACATTGGATCAAAAGGGGAAATTAGAAAAGACTACACATGTTATTACAATAAGAAAAAACAAAACAAATGAGAAATGTGCAGAAGATACCTAGTAGAGACATACCAGAAATATATTTTTTAATATAGGCTCCATGATAAATAATAAAACAACTGTGACAAAAAAAATAAATGCAAGTGTCACTATACAAAATAATAACAACAAAGCTCTCTTTTTTTGCTACTTTTGGGTGTTAAATATATAAT
The DNA here is from genome assembly GCA_029574335.1 of Rana kukunoris. Lineage (NCBI taxonomy): Eukaryota > Metazoa > Chordata > Amphibia > Anura > Ranidae > Rana > Rana kukunoris. Next base: position 216,105,305 of record CM056052.1, read on the forward strand.
TGAAAATGTTTTGTTTTATCAATGTGCATGTACTCCCCCCAACCCTGGGTCACTCTTGTCTCTGCCCCTATCCACTTAACAGCATGACTTTTGTCACTTCCCCTTACCCACCTCCCAACACCTACTTCTTCCCCAAATAACAAAAACAAAAAAAAATCTAAATTATAGGTTTGTCCAGATTGTGCTAACAGTGAGAGGGGCCTAAGTCTAAAGCAGGCCATACATTATGCAATTTTCTTTCCTTCAACCACAAATTTGAAGAAAATAAAATTGTTTGATTCCCCCATCAACACAGTCAGTGTTGATGGAGGAATCACTCCTGCTGGCAGAGAGCCATATTTATATCAGTGTCCCTCCTTCGCATCATAAAAGTCCTAACACATCTTGAGCCCCTGCTCCCATATGGATACCCCATTCTCATCTGGAGCCCCTATTCTTATCTGTAGTCCCTGTCCACATCTGATATGAACAGAGGTAGACTTTTGTGATGGAAATTACATCTTCTCCTGGAGCAAGCCACAGGGGTTGACTTATTGGGCCTCGTACACATGACCGTTTTCCTCGACAAAATCCATCAAGAAAAATGCTGGCAGAGCTTTTTTGCAGAGGAAAATGGCCATGTGTATGTTTTTCGTCGAGAAAACTTTCGTGGATCACGACGAGAAAAAAAGAGAACAAGTTCTCTTTTTTTTCGTCGGGGGTCTCAATTTCCACGTCGTTTTTCTCGTTGGGCTGGTTCGCGTGTATGCTTAGAAATGCGTGCATGCTCAGAATAAAGTATAAGAGGGGAGCGCACCTTCAGTAAAAGTAGCGTTCGTAATGGAGATAGCACATTTGTCACGTTGTAACAGACTGAAAAGCGCGAATCGTCTCTCACCAAACTTTTACTTAACACGCAGTAACATGAGATTAGTAAAAAGCAGCCCCAAGGGTGGCGCCAGTGGAATCGAACTTCCTCTTTATAGTGCCGTCGTACGTGTTGTACGTCACTGCGTTTGAGAACGACGAGATTTTGTCTTGACAGTGTGTATGCAAAGAAAGCTTGAAAAGATTCTCGACAAGCTCTGCATAGAAACCAATCCGATTCTAGTTATCTTTTGTCAAAGCTAAATTGAACAAGCTAAAGTTAGATGCATTCATTAAGGTATCAAGTCAGAAATCCAGGCCAAGGTCAGTAACAGAGATGAGAAGCAATCATAGGCAGGCAATGATAAGGAGGTCAGATGAGAGCTGAGTGGGTAATAAGGTCAAGTATAAGCTCAACACCAGGAATCATATTAATACAGACTAAAAGGCCATTCAGCAATGATTACCTATACAGGACTCCTGTTTGAGGTTGGAACTGTGTTTGGTTTTAGTGAGTTTTTTTTTATTATTATTATTAAACTTTTATTAGTATTTAACAAATTCATTCAAATCCATATTATGTCACATATAAAAAAAATTGAATACATCTTTATCCACATCTTCATATATCTGACTTTCCCCAAACAAAAATAAAAACGAACAAACAAAAAAAAAAAACAGAAAGAAAGTTTTCCCTATTTTTTTTATTTTTTTAAGTAGGTTTATAGATAAAAGTGGAGGGATAAGGCACAATGAATATGGCATAATGGAGGTGTGGGGGAGAGAGGGGAATACAATTAGGGAAACTGGTTTTAGTGAGTTAGTACCTGCCTCAGGCCAGGGGAAGGGTTAATTTGTAGTTCTGTTCCCAGGCTTTTGGTCCTAGCCGACTCACCTGTGATATAAAAAGGGGAAAAGCTGAGGTCCGGGACCAGGTCAGCTCTTCTGGGGATTGCTCTGCTTGGTTGGATCTTTTTAGCTGTCTGTGCTATGTGCATGGCATGAACCCATTCTGTTACTGGGAGTGAGGTAACAGAGGTACGCTGGACTGGTGGAGTGGGCACAGGCTCAGCACCAGTATTGCCAACCCCAAAAGGAAATGTACTGACAGGACACCCAAAATGTACAAACAGCACCAACTTTTTACTGGTAGAAACCATGACAATTTTTTACTGACTTTTCAAAAAGTATATACAATCACCGTTTTAGGTGCAAAACATAGTTCTCAATTTCCATTAATGTCTGGTCAATATAACCCGGTCAGCACAGAATTCTCCTATACATCGGAGTCTGCAAGATTTCCCCTTACAATGTAAGGGGACTCTGATGTAAAGGGGAATGCTGCAGATCATGATGTAAGTGGGAATGCTGCAGACTTTGGTGTAAAGGAGAACTCTGATATAAAGTGGTCTCTGGTCACCAGAGCCCCCCTTACCTCAGATCTGCAGCGCTCAACTTTACATCAGGGTCTGAAAAATTGCCCTTTGCATCAGAGTTCCCCTTTACATTAGAGTCCGCAGCATTCCATCTTGCGCTGTAAGAGGGAATCCTGCAGACCCTGATGTAAAGGGAAACTCTGAGGACACTGATTTATGAGGGAATGCTGGGAACTCTGATGTGGGGGAGACACTGGTTACTACAGACCACCTTCCACAGAGGGAATACACTAAGATAAGGGGAGGTTACTGATATAAAGAGGGACATTTATATCAGTGTCCCCCCACCTTATTGTATTCATTCACTTCTTACATCAGTGACCCCCCCCCCCTCAGACTGGCCTTGTGGTGCTGTCACTGACCTCATATCAGGTGCACAGTGCAGGGCTCAATCAGATGGGCCTCTACAGGCTCCAGCTTGGCAGCTCTGGTTTCATGTTCTCCCATTCAAAGTCCACACACATATCTGACTCCTATCCATGACCCCCATCCCGGCAGTGCTCCTGCTCTTGACTCCTGTCTAGGCTCCCCCTAGAGACTGCGAACATAATACAAGACACAAGATGGTCAGAGATTGTGGACATGATGCAAGCTATGGTTAAAGATTCTGGACATGATAAAAGAGATGGTTAGAGGCTGTGGACATGATACAGGAGATGGTTAGGTACTGCGGACATGGCACAAGAAAAGGTTAGAGATTGTGGACATAGTACAGGACATAGTACAGGAGACTGTAAGGCCACGTACACACGATCAGACCGGTCAAATGAGACTGGTCCGACGGACCGTTTTCATCGGACCACGCTGAAGTGGTCTGATGATCTGATGTGCGTACACACCATCAGACCGAAATCCCATCGGACCAGAACACGGTGACGTAGAACATAACGACGTGCTGAAAAAAAATAAGTTCAATGCTTCCAAGCATGCGTCGACTTGATTCTGAGCATGCGCGGGTTATTGGTCCGATGCTTTTGCGTACTAACCATCAAATCTGTCCGATGAACAGGTGTCTGTCGGACAGATTTTAAAGCAAGTTTTAAAACTTTGGTCCGACGGACAACGGTCCGATGGGCCGTTCACACCATCGAATTGGTCCGATGAAACTGGTCTTCAGACCAGTTTCATCGGAGGGGTTTGATCGTGTGTAAGCGGCCTGAGAGATTGGGAAGTGGTGGGTGACAGATGCAGCACCAGACCGATGTTGCATACACGTAGGTGAGTATGAATGCATGTTTTCTTTTTTGTTATATCAATGCACTTCTCATTCTAAAAATATAAAATGTAATACCTTTTCTGAGTTACTGTACATTGTGGCCACAGCTTATTCTGCACTGTGGTGTGCATCCACTAGATAGCACTAACAGGCAGCAGTGACATGATTATCAGGCATTATTTTAGACTTTTTTTAAGCTGATTGGCGCTGTTGCAGTCACATGTCATTATTGTCGAACTGTTCACTAAATTTGTATTTAAATATCAAAGAAAAATCATCAATACTGTACACAGAGATTCAAATGTTTTGTTAAATTAAATGTCATCATAAAATATAATAAATCTTTACATGTAAGGAAAGGCTGATAACTGGGGAAGTAGCTACTGGCAGTCACCTGCCTGGAGCCACCCCTGCAAGCCAACATCAAATGGGAAAGCTTCCAGGGGAGAAGAAGAGTTTCCTCATAGGGGAACTTAGAGCATGTGTAGTGAGAGCGTCAATGCAGAATGTGGAGCATTAGCTGCAATGACCTTACCACTCTGAATGAGGAACTCCTGACAAATGGAGGGATCAAGCAAGTGTTTATTAGAAAATAATATAGATGCGAAGGAAAGGTTAAACACCAAGTTAGAGAAAACATTAATTTTTTTGAGACAATGACATAAAAAGCTTTTAGGGGTTTCCAGACACTGTAATGAGTGTTGTCAGAATTGCCAAACAATGTATTAAGGAAATGTAAATATTCTATCATCAGGAAGAAAGGCAAAATTACAAACAGCAAAACTTGAGACATGCTGTGATTTCTAACACAGATAGCTAAGGTGTGTGCTAGTTGAACACCAATAAAATGTTTATTACCTGATATGAATCATCTTAAATGACTATATGATGGCACTAAAAGGTGTTCCCTGGGATCCTCGTTGACGTCAAACCTTTATCTAATACCCTTGCACTTTTCCCTAGATCCACCCATACCGATACTGACCTGCATACCGTATAGGCATAGCTTGATAGAATTCACAGACATCTTTATTTGTTTAAAAGCTACTAGGTTCAAAGTGCAGACACTTCTTGGCCTTTTCACTTTAAAGCGGAGCTCCACCCTGATTTTTTATTTATTTTTTTAATCTAAAAAAAAAAAAATGGAAAAAATAAAAATAAAATACTCACCCTAAATAGGCTGTTGCTATGCGGAAGTCCCGAATCTGCCCTCATGATCCGCGGTGCGGTTTTCTTCCTCCTCCTCTTCTCGGTGTCTTCTTGTGAATGGGCCGCGCTGCATTCTGGGAACTGTGTGTAACCCAGAAAGCAGCCGGACCATTCACAAAGCGCCGTGTCGCTCGCACATGCGCAGTAGGAAACGGGCAGTGAAGCCGCACGGCTTCACTGCCTGTTTCCCTGACTGTGGATGGCGGTGCCGGGATCGAGGATCGCCATCGGCGGGGGCCGTCAGTGCGGGCACCTAGGACAGGTAAGTGTCCTTATTCAAAGTCAGCAGCTACACTGTTAGTAGCTGCCGACTTTGAAAAAAAAAAAAATGCGGGTGGAGCTCCGCTTAAAGAGGTTTTAAAAACAAGTGTTTGCTTTACATTAATGTGGGTCTTTTTATTAGGTATGTACAGTAGTAGTATTCAAGTCCTCAGCTTTTATGAGTAGTAGACATGTGCAGACTGGAATATTTCGTTTCGTTTTTTAGTTTTTGTTTGGAAAATAAATATATTTAGTTACTCCCGAAAATCATTTTGATTTATTTAGTTTTTCGTTGGGGAATAGCTTTCGTCCAAAAATCCAAAAATACTTAGGCCCAGATTCAGGTACATCTGCGCATTATTGGACCGGCGTAGTGCACCGCCTTTACGTTAGACTTGCGCAATTTTGCCGCGTAATCACCCTATTCTCGTAGCTTTTGCGCAGAAAATTGTGCATGCGTAACGTTTTTTCAGAGGCGTAAGGCGGAGTAATACAAATTGGGAAGGACGTGGGCGTGTTACATTGAAATGAGCCGTGACCCCATGCAAATGAAGGGCCGGCCGGCTCGCGCATGCGCGCTTGAAGGAGACCATGGTCAGCTCCGCTGTGCGCATGCTCACAACTCGGGAGCGGCGCAATCAGTGAAATTGGAAATGGACTAGGGCAACGTTGTGAACTACGCAAACAGCATAAATAGACACACACAAACGCACTTGCATTGCAAAAGTAAATCCCTTTGTCCCTTCCCATTTAACCAAGTGCTTTTGTCCTGTTGTTCCTTGCGGTGTGTTTTGTAGTTGTCAGATTAGTGTTCGTGTGATCAAGTGTTTGTTAGTAGATCTTTGAAAGTGTTTTTTGATAAGTGTTTGAGAGACTATTTGTTTGATTGATATATTTCTGTTCGTTTGTTTTCTTGCTGTTTTTTCGCTGTTTGTTTTTGTGACTGTTTCTTGCTGAGTGCTAGTGTGATTTTTTGGGTGTTAGTTTTCTCTTTGTGTGTGTTCTTGCTTGATTGGTTGTGATTGTTTTTGTGAGTGATTTTTGTTGACTGGGAGTGAGTTTTTTTGGAAGTATGACAGAGAGAAAGCGAAACCTGAATTTTACTGTGGGGGAAAAAAGAATTCTTGCCCGGGCCATTAGCGATTATGGGCGTTTCCTCCATGGCCTGGACAGTGCCAACACCACCCCGGCCAGGAGGAGGGAGATTTTGGATATGATCACTGAGCAGGTCAATTCAGCGGGGGAGGGGGAGACACGGACCCGGTCTGGGATTGACAAAAAAATCAATGACCTCCGGCGTCTGGTCAAACAGAAGCTGGCCAGAATGCATGCCCATGCCAGGGGCACAGGAGGGGGCCCACCATGCCGTATTAGGCTGACAGCGGAGGAGCGTGCGGTGGCCCTGACCTTTCATCGGCATGAAGTTGAGGGCCTGTCCGGCTTTGACTCAAGTCCGGAGCCCGTGGTACCAGGTAAGTATTTTTTTTAATATCAGGTGTGTAGCATGTGTGGGGGAGGGGGTAAAAGGGAATATGTGGCAAGTGTGTGGATCCTCCAACCTGTGAATGTTTTGTGTCATCCACAGATGTGCAGGAGGGTGCAGGGCCATCTGACCTGACTGCACCATCCCCAGGACAGCAGCCTAATGAGGCCCCCCCAACAAGGCCGGAGTCCGCGGAGGAGGTTCAAGAGGAGGAGGAGAATCATGAGGAGGAGGAGAATCATGAGGAGGAGGAGTCCATGTCAGGCACTGGACGTTTGGTTTTTGAGGACTCTTTCCCTCTGGCTGGCAGCAGGCAGCCCTCCCTAAGGGGGAGCCCCCCCCCTCCTCCCCCAACATGGCTCCCCTCCCAAGGGCCTCCCCTTCTCCCCGGCCACAAGCATCAGCTGGAGGCAGGATTTCATCCCAGAACACCAGGGGGTTGGCCGATCTCCTGCCCGCCACTCTGAGAAGGGACCAGGCCCTTCAGACCCGCCATCTGGGACAGGTCAGCCAGACATTGGTGCGGATGGAGGAGAGCCTGTCCTCCATCAAGGATACGCTGGGGAACCTGGACTCCCACTCCCGGGCTTTCACAACCTGCCTAAACTACCTGCAGACTACAAAAGCAGGCGTTGGGCAGGATGTGAGGGCCCTTACCCAGGCTATCCAGGCCAACACGGCAACACTTGGTGCTGCCCTGGACAGAATAGCCGTGGCTTTGGAGGGCAGGCCGCCAGGTGGGCAGAGATCAGGGGCTGCTCCTCCTTCCCCGGTTTTACCCCTCCCCCGTGAGTCTCCCCTGAGGAGCGAGGGCCGTGGCCGGGGGCGCCCCAGGCGTGGCTCACGTAAAGGGCAATAATTATTTTTTTCCCCCTTTTTTTTTTTTTTTTGCTGGAAATTTTTTGATTTTGCAGGTATTTTTTTATTTTTTTTGGGTTGTGAATGCTGTTTGAATGTGGGGGTGACATTCCTGCCGGAAAAGGGGTGTCACCCTCAATTTTGGTGGAGAAGGGTTCCCCAGGACCAGGGAGAAGTGATCCCCAGGTCCGTGTAAATGGTGTATGAATGTACAGTGACATAATTGGAGCCTTGGCGTGGCGTTGCTGCTCACAAGTCCTGCATGGTGGACTGGTGCCAATCCAATTTGATGTGGATGTCGGGTGTGTGTGCTAGGGACCACAGTGGTGTGCATGCATGCATTCTCATTGTGCCATGATTAATGTGTGTGTTTAACGTGCAAAGATGCCCAATGTGAGTTGTCTCCTGGCTGCTCTTCCCTCAGCAGACGGGGTAGCCTCGGTTAGGGGGGGATTGTCTGGTTCAGGGGTCAGGTCATCACGTAGGTCAATCTGCAGGCCCTTTCTTTCTGCGAAGTTGTGCAGCATGCAACATGCACCGATGATCTGGAACAAGAAGTTTGGGGAATACAAGAGGGTACCCCCAGACTTATCCAGGCATCGGAAACGTGACTTTAGGAGGCCAAAGGTGCGCTCCACCACTGCTTGTGTTTGGGCATGTGCTTGATTGTATCTTTCCTCTCCTGGGGTTTGGGGGTTCCAGATAGGAGTCATGAGATGGGGTCCCATTGGATATGCAGAGTCACCTGTAAGGGAAAAGACAGGAGGATGTTAGTCATGCATGTGCCCCTTGTGATGTGTGCATCATGGGAGGGGATAGTCATGCCTGACTCCCATGTCACTCACCAACCAGCCAGGTGTCCCCATACACGTTCTGATCGAATTCCATTCGGATGTGGCATTGATTGTATATGTAGCTGTCATGGCTGGACCCTGGGTGTTTGGCACGGACGTGCCATATGAGGCCTTGGGCATCGACTATCACCTGTACGTTGATGGAATGCCAATGCTTCCGATTGTGGTACATGTGCTCTGTCTCATGGGGGGGCTGGAGTGCCACATGTGTGCAATCAATGGCCCCCACAGTGCGTGGGAATCTGGCAATTCTGTAGAAATCTGTCATTGCCTTCAGCCGCAGCTCCTCAGTGGTGGGTTTGATGATTTGGTTGGCCATGCGTCTGAGGATTGCAGGGACAACCTGGTGCACACATCTGCTCATGGAGGATTGTGACATCCCAGCCACCACTCCACTTGTACGCTGAAAAGAGCCACTGGCAAGGACATGGAGTGTTGCCATGACCTTGACCAGTGGCTGCACTGCATGTGAGCAGTGTGTTGGGCTGGTGATGTCCTCCTGCAGGGTTGTGGTTAATTCCTGGATGACATGAGGGGTGAATCTGAAGATGCGATACACCTCAGAATCACTCATGCCAAACAGGTCTATGCGGGTGCGGTATATCCTCTCCCGTGCCCTCCTCCGTGCCATCCTCCGTGCCCTCATCCTTCTTTGTTCATCTAAAGTCAGTAGTATAGCTATGTGCGACGATGCCCCTGGCATGTTGGCATACAGATTGTTGTGCAACACGTGTGACTGCTGAGCTCCTCACTAACAGTGTTGCTTTATCTAACAAGTAGACCTTTTTTCTCTTTTTAGACCAGCTTTTATATGCTCTAATTTTAGACAGGACATTTTGCTGTTGCGCACACTGCGTCGCCTGCGCTGCTCCAACGTTCTTTTGTGGATCCCCGTAAGTCCCTCATTAGCATATTTGACTAGCAAATCAATGGTCTGTCTAGCGCACTTTTGCGTGGACGGATGAGCCAGTCTAACGAAATTACGCGGGACAAAAAAAAGTAGATTTTTTGCGTATCTCGTTCTGGGGATGCCTTGCATCGAAACGCACGCGCACATTTCGACTTACGCACGCGCATCTCCTGTTGCGCATGCGTAATCGCTCTGTGAATCTGGGCCTTAGTTTCTGTTGAATGGTCAAAAGAATATTCGATGGAACGTCGAATCTTTACGTTGAATCGTACATTTCCGTTCGAATATTCCACCTACAAGAATTCTAATGTTGTATGACTAGTAATAATGTTGAATCTATTCTCTATAATGTCGACTCTATTTTCTCATAAATCGAAATCTATCCTCTGTAATGTTGAATCTATTATTTCTATAGTATCTATAATTAGTGTTGAGCAGAATATGCCATATTCGATTTCGCGATATATCTCGAATATATAGTCGAATATTCGAGATATATTCGCTAAATACGAATATTCGTGATATTTTTTGGAAATGAAATGATTGCGAATTTTCGCTATTGCGAGTTTTCGCTATTGCGATTTTTCGCTATTGCGAATATTCGAGAAATGCGGAATGGAGCACTCTGATTGGCTCAGAATATTCGTGATATTTTATAATACAAAATAATTGCGAATATTCGAGAAATGCGGAATGGAGCACTCTGATTGGCTCAGAATATTCGTGATATATTACAATACAAAATAATTGCAAATATTCGGCAAATGCGGAAGGAGCACTCTGATTGGCTCAGAATATTCGTGATATATTACAATACAAAATAATTGCGAATATTCGGCAAATGCGGAAGTAGCACTCTGATTGGCTCAGAATATTCTTGATATATTACAATACAAAATAATTGCGAATATTCGGCAAATGCGGAAGGAGCACTCTGATTGGCTCAGAATATTCATGATATATTACAATAAAAAATAATTGCGAATATTCGGCAAATGCGGAAGGAGCACTCTGATTGGCTCAGAATATTCGTGATATATTACAATACAAAATAATTGCGAATATTTGGCAAATGCGGAAGGAGCACTCTGATTGGCTCAGAATATTCTTGATATTTTATCGTAATTTCGCAAAAATGCGAATGAGAAATTTATTGCGGAATTTCGACAGTAACACTCTGAAATCGAATATATGTGTTATTTTAGCTAAAAACAATATTGCGAATTTCTCGAAAATAATCGCGCGATATCGCTATTGCCGAATAATTTTTCGGCAATATAAATTGATCGCTGCAGCTACTCGGCCCAAGGTCTCTAATCATACCAGCAATGCTTTTAGACGTCGATGGGGATCTCTAGGATGTGATCTGTTCTAAAAAAAAAATTAAAAAAATACGAATATTCGAAATAGCGAATATTCACCGCGAAATTCGCAATATATCGCGAATACTCGAATATGCCATATTCGAGCCGAATATTCGCAATACGAATATTCGTGAGCAACACTATCTATAATGTCGAATCTTTTCTCTATGATGTCGAATCTTTTCCCTATAATGTCGAATCTCTCTTTTTTACCGCAACGAAAACAAAAATAAAGCATTTTTTATGTCGGATCTTTCGGTTTTAGTTTCTTGCACTTTCGTTATCGTTTCTTAAAACGATAACGAAAAAACCTGATTTCGGACGAAAATGCATTCTAATGAAAATGAATGCACATGTCTAATGAGTAGTATATATCCTGCAACTGCCAAATATATTAAGAAGCTAAAACATTCTTTTGGTAGAACATGTTCACTTCAATCTCATATTTCCATGGCTTAAAGGGGTTGTAAAGGTACATTTGTTTTCCTTAATAGCTTCCTTTACCTTAGTGCAATCCTCCTTCACTTACCTAATCCTTCGATTTTGCTTTTAAATGTCCTTATTTCTTCTGAGAAATCCTCACTTCCTGTTCTTCTGTCTGTAACAACACACAGTGGAGTAATGCAAGGCGTTCTCCCTGGTGTGGAGTGTCATGCTCGCCCCCTCCCTTGGACTACAGGAGAGTCAGGATGTTCTCTACGTTGCAGATAAAGAAAGGAGCTGTGTATTAGTGGGCGTCCTGACTCTCCCGTAGTCCAAAAGAGGGGGAAGCATGACACTCCACACCAGGGAGAAAGCCTTGCATTACTGTGTGGAGTTACAGACAGAAGAACAGAAAGTGAGGATTTCTCAGAAGAAATAAGGACATTTAAAAGCAAAATCGGGGATTAGGTAAGTGAAGGAGGACTGCACTAAGGTACAGGAAGCTAGGGAAAAAAAATTGTACCTTTACAACCCTTTTAACCGCTTGTCCACTGGAGGACGTCATATGACGTCCTCCACTTTGTGCAGGGATATCTGAATGATGACTGCAGCTACAGGCATCATTCAGATATCGCCGTCTTCAGCCGGTGATTCTGTGCACCATAAGAATGATCAAAGCGGCGGTTCCACCGCTTAATCGTTCTTATAGGCAGCCATCCGGTGCTTCTCCGGGCTCTCCCGTGCCATTGGGGGCCCGTAGAGCAAATTGGCCAGCGCTCGCTGCAGAACAATAGAGATGACTGGTGACCAGACGGTCACAGTCATCTCTATGACCGTCGGAGGACCGGGCGCAATGTTATGACGTCACGCCCGGTACCCGGAAGTAAACAAAGCCACAACCACGGCTGTCGGCATGTGATCAGTGATTTTTTTTCACCAATTTCCTGCTTGTAAAGTCTGGAGGAGAAATTATTGACCCCACATCTCTCCATAAAGAGGACCTGTCACACGGATTCCTATTACAAGGGATGCTTACATTCCTTGTAATAGGAATAAAAGTGATAACATTTTTTTTTTTAAAAAGTGTAAAAATAAAGACAATTAAGTAGAATAAAAAAATAATAAAAAAAAACGCCCCTGTCCCCATTATCTTGCGCGCAGAAGCGAACACGCATACAAGTCCCGCCCACATATGTAAACGCCGTTCAAACGAGGTATCGGTTTAAGGTATCGTCGCGTGCGTTAGAGCGTGTGCAACAATTCTAGCAATAGACCTCCTCTGTAACTAGTAACCTGTAAAAAATGTTAAAGCGTCGCCTATGAAGATTTTTAAGTACCAAAGTTTGGCGCCATTCCATGAGTGTGCGCAATTTTAAAGCGTGACATGTTAGGTACCTTTTTACTCGGTGTAACTTCATCTTTCACATTATACAAAAAAATTGGGCTAACTTTACTGTTTTGTTATTTTTTAATTCATTAAACCATTTATTTTTTTCCCCAAAAAAAGGCGTTTGAAAAATTATTGCGCAAATACCAAGAAAAAAGTTGCAATGACCGCCATTTTATTCCCTAGGGTGTCTGCTAAATATATATATATATATATATATATATATATATATATATATATATATATATATATATATATATATATATATATATATATATATATATATATATATATATAAAGTTTGGGGGTTCTGATTTATTTTCTAGCAACATTTTTTAGATTTTTACATGAAGGAAAGAAGTGCCAAAATAGGCCCGGTGGACAAGTGGTTAAAGGAAAACTCCACTTCCATCTAAAGAAAGTTATAGAACATACAATATACGGTATAAGGACCAGTGGCGGCTGGTGCTCAAAATTTTTGCAGCCTCACTGTACCTATCAATTGTCACCACTGTGCCATGCCATCAAATGCAGTCACTGTGCCATCAAATTGCAACCACTGTGCCATCAAAATGCAGCCACTGTGCCATGCCATCAAAACGCAGCCACCGTGCCATCAAAACGCAGCCACTGTGCCATGCCATCAAAACTCATCCACCGTGCCATGCCATCAAAACACAGCCACTGTACCCCCAATTGTCGCCAGTCTGCCCCCAATTGTCGCCACTGTGCCCCCAATTGTCGCCACTGTGCCCCCAATTGTCTCCAATGTGCCCCCAATTGTAGCTACTGTGCCCCCAATTGTAGCTACTGTGCCCCCAATTGTCGCAACTGTGCCCCCAATTGTAGCCACTGTGCCCCCAATTGTAGCCACGGTGCCCCCAATTGTTGCCACTGTGCCCCCAATTGTCACCACTGTGCCCCCACTTGTAGCCACTATGCCCCTACTTGTAGCCACTTGTAGCCACTGTGCCCCCACTTGTAGCCACCATGCCCAGTACCCCCCCTGGCACTTACCTTTATTGCTTCTACGTCCTTAGATGTCCGTCGTCCCGCCCTCGATGACGCTTCAGCCAATCAGTTTACCTGATTGGCTGAGATGCCTGTCAGTCTTATCCTTGGACGCACGGCCGGTATGTCCCAAGGATGAGCTTCAGGAAGCCGACTACAGCCTCAGGGCCGCTGGCCCTGATAGGCACTTCCACAAAGCCAGTCAGCTGCCGCCCACTATTCAGCTGACGGGACATTAAGCGCTGGTCAGCTGAATAGTGGGCGGCAGCGGCGAAAATATACAGATTCATACAGTGTATGAATCTGTATATTTTATTGGCTGTGAGCGAGCCAGAGGGGGCGGCGCTCCTGCGTCCCTATGGACGCACCGCCACTGAAGCACTATCAAAGTTGTTTTAAATTCATATTAGCAAAAATATCTTTCCATTTTTGATGGTGATGCAGCTGATGTGCTTTTCTTAAAAGGTTGGAAAAAAAGTTGTGTAATATGGTAACCTGAAGGTGTTTGTACGCCAGAAACATCTTCTTCTGCTTCTAGGATTTGTTCACTGCTTTTTCAAGAAGTATATACTACATGTCAGAATTTAGGTATTACTTGTAATAGGAGTTTAGTTTTTGGTGAGATATTTCCAAAGTCTTGTCTACTTGTACTTGTAAATGGATGCATTTACTGCAACTTTCTTCCTCAGAACACTGAGATGTGCTTAGATAACCTCAATGAAGATTAATATCCCATTCAGGAATTATGGTGAGATAAGAAGAAGTAAAACATACTATTTATTTAGTACATACATTTTTTTTAAATCTGTTACAACGTTTTCCAAAACCCATACAATGTATATAGTTTAGCTAAATGGGAATACATAGAGGTTGATTTACTAAAGGCAAATAGACTGTGCACATTTTAGTTAGCAGCAGTGCACACCGTCTGCAGTATAGAAGAGATACCATAGTTAATCACTACCAGAACATGCAAATATCAGAGTATATCTACAGTTTATGAAGAATGTATGATTATTGTTAAGGTACATAGGCATGACAACGTGTACTGAGCCTTAACAAAAATTAAGTACCTTGGCCCTGCTGATAAAAGGTACTAAGTCTGTTTAGGTTGCAAGGGCAATGACACAGCTTTTATGATTTTGCACAGCATATTAATACCAAACATAACTGCAAGCAACAAACATATTACTAATAACACAAACTAGTAGACCAGTGGCCTGTTCTAACCATTAGATCTGAACAGACGTCACACAGACTTCCAACATTCCAACAAGTCAAAGTCCACTGATGCAATCAAACTAAGCCCTTATTGTTTGTGTGATAAAAAGGGTTAAAATGGTTTAAAACATTGGTATTTGTTCAGCATTCCTTATATTATAAAACATGAAACAGTGAAAGGTTCTTGTTGAATTTATTTGTGATTAACAGTAAATGTATGTAATATAAGTATTTGCTTCCATTTATACCTATTGTAGTTAGCCTCTGCTAATCAATTACTCTGTTAATTGACTCTTGCTGGTTCATAAATGCTAAATTATTAGGCACACAGTATTATTTACATGAGTTGACTTACTAAAGGAGTAAAGAATATTCACCTAGATGGTGGCTGTTCATTTATCTTACTAAACAAAGTGATGTTGTGTCCCCTTTGATCACCCAATGTTTTGCATGGTTAGATAATTGAAGTGTACACAGCTTCCTTTCTTTGCTAAATAAACTGTAGGCATAAGCTAAACTGGAAATGTCATTTAAAAGTGTTGAAATTTGCCATTTCAGCAAAGCACATAGGAGCCAGGGAGGATGCATAAATTAAGATGGGTTTAAAGGTCCAATGGGGTCTTAATTAGCCCTGATATTTAGTGTATCTCCTTTACATTTTTATGTAACTGTTCCATGTGCCATTTTGATGAAGTTTTCACAAAGAGAAAATTAGTATGTCTGCCCATCCCTAGTTAACACCAATGATGTATCCTGACCTAGGCCAACAAGGCACAGGCCTAGGGCAGCACTTTGCAGGGGGGCAGCATGGAAAGAGTCCCTGCAATGTCTACACTGTTAGTGTAGTGCCAGTCATATGGGCCGGACTGGCCTGAGAGGCAAATTAGTCCAAGGCCCCCATAAAGTGGGCACACTGCTTCAGGTATGCGGCCGGCCAGCATTCTGCAACTGTGGGGGTGGGTACTGCTTTTAATTTTGACTGTCTTATCATCCTGGACCACAAACCTTTCTCACTGTTCTATATGTTTTCTGCTGTACCATAGGCATTGTTATATCTTCTTAGTCCTCTCCATAAAATTATCAGGAATTTAAAGTAGAACTATAGGCAACACTTTTTTTTTTCATTTTGGATAGAGTAAGGTCATTTTATTTTTTACTATCCCTGTCCCATTGCAGGGATTCCCGTTCACTTCCTGCCCTATAGCCAAACAGGAAATTATGGGAAATCTATGCAAATTAAGGGAATCCATTGCCACCCCCAGGACCTCAGAACTAGTGTCCCCACTCGAAAATGTTAGGTCGGGTCTTAAACAGAAAGGTGTGTGGCCTTGACAGAAAAGGGTGGGTCATATTTAAATTAGGGGGTGCATGAGTTTAGTCAGGCCTATGGCAGCACAAAACCTAAATACACTACTGGTTAACACCCACTATTCCTGTAGTAAATCAACCCTACAAACTCATTGAAACCAATACCAGCAAATGTATGGCTTAATGTATTTGAGATTTGCATTAAAGTAAAAACTTTAGACTTCCAGATAATGAACTATAGAGCTGTCATTGTTTTAATACTTTCCATTCACCTTATACAGTATTACAACTAAAGATTATTGATTTCCAATTTTGAAATCCAGGCAAAGAGTATTTGTAAATAGCAGTATTCAGAAGTTATCAGCCAGATCTGCATGCATATACAGAAGAATACAAATATCTACAATCAAGTCAAATTTTAGGCATCCACTGCAACTGAAATTCATGTTTGCTGAGATACTCCATGAGGACACCATAACTGTCTTTCAGTGCCTGTCATAATTATTACAATGGGCACCACTTAGTGCAGTACACACAAAAGTTGTGTTGTGTTAAAAATTAAGCAGCCTATCTCTTCCATCAGGCATCAAGGCTTATCAGCTGTCTCAATTCATTTCAATGGTAACATGCTGACACTGCACCTTAACCACACCTATAGCATTTATGGCATGTTCATGAAGCATTTATAAAGTGTTATATAGAGGCACTGGGAAGTACTAGAGAACTAGGACAGAGTAGCTCCAGTTTTTTCCTGTTTGTACAGAACAGCTATGTTGTAACACCATTTGCTTCTGTGTGCAGGCAAAAGCATCAAGCCAGCCGGAAAGACATGCAGTGCTTGGCAGGAGCAGGGCTATTGACAATTGCTGCCAGTGGAAAAGATTTAAGGCCACTTTCATACAAGCGGACTAATTGAGTACCCCTGTCCATTTTTGAGGCAGACCCAATCGGACCATCCATAGCTCTCCATAGAGCGGCAGATGTCAGCAGACGTGTCCGCTGAAGCTTTCCAACATCCGATCCAATCCTGGCTGCGAAAAACAGACAGATGTAGATCCGTTTTGGCCAGCAGATCAGATAACAGTCGGATGGAAACAGACAGGCGGTCCATTTCCATCCGACCACCCCATAGAGGAAAGCAGGCTGTGTCTGTGTCCATTCTGCTATGCAGACATGTCATCTGCCTGCTCAGCAGGAATCAGCAGAGAGATCCTCTGCTGTGCAGGCGGATCCACTGGACAAGAAAGGGGCCTTAGTGTCAGCAAAATGTTGATGCCAGCATAAGTCAGTGCCAGCAAGTGACTGTGACAAACTTTACATGATCATCTTGAGCTAGACTAAGCCAAGTGTCAAAGAGATCAAAGTATACAAATTCATCTTGTAGAGAAATCACAAAATGCCTGCTGTCACGCCATAACCTAAACACACATTTCTCAAAGCAGATCATTTCCTCTGTATCACTTCCCTTTTAAATAATTACCACTAGAAAAAAACAACACTTTCATGGGCATTTAACTTTCTGGATGCTTTTTCAATGCTTCAAAAACATAATAAACGCACATCAAAAACACATTATAAATGCTACAGGCACAATAATGAGTTTTGCTTTGTTCTTTAAAATAAACACACGTGTGAATGAGCCCTAAGGGTCAAGTACTACTAAAGTCATGCAGATCTTGAAACTTTTCTCATCAGAACACTAATGCCTCGTACACACGACCGGGATTCCCAACGGGAAAAGATCCGTCAGAAATCCCAGGGGAAAAACTGAGAACCTGCTTGTTACCTTTCCCCCTGTACACAGGAGAGGTTTTCCCATCGGGAAAACTCTAAGAGCTTTGGTCGAGAATCCCGACCGTATATATGTGCTTTATAGCAGACAGGAAAAATTCCAGCGGGGAAAAAAGAGAGCAGGTTTTTTTTCCGGTGTTTTTTGGGCAGTTTCCCGTCAGAAAAACAGTTTTCCAGTCGGGAAACCCGGCCGTGTGTATGAGGCTTGAGAGTGTAAGGCGGCGTACACACGGCCGAGGTTCTCGCTGAAAAACAGTGCTAAATGACCACCTAATTGCCATTTAAAGTAGCGCATTGCTGAATTCTCTGATCATGAAACGAGTAAAACCTTATGGAGGTCAGGTGATTACTAAAGTGGGAAAAAAACACCAACTGGTAAAATGTAATGCTAATGCTAGGTACAGGCTATCATTTTTTTTTATTTAACCCCTGAGGAGCTCGGGAGCAGCTCAGGGTACTAACTACCCAATGTTAGTACAGCTAACTGCATTCCCCTACTGAGTAATTGTATTCTGACAGGCAGACTGCCCACCCTCATCAGAACACACTAGTCAGCGCACACAGTCATTGGCTTAGAGAGCTTATCGAATGCCGATCAGCAGATGTTTTTTAGGCATGTCCCCATTCGGCTTCTGTCTGGCCTTTACGATGATTTCTCGTTTTCCTATGCAAATGAGCCTAATCCGATGATTCCCGGACGTTTTTACGCTGCCCCGTCATCAGTTACGTTGTTTCCGTAAGCGTAAACCTACCCCTGCTATATCAGGGGTAGGTTTACAAAGTTCCGTCATTGCCATGTTAAGTATGGTGTCGGGTATAATTTACTAAGTCGTTCACAAATAGGGATTTACGTAAACGACGCTCACGTCAGTTTCATTCACTTTTTCCGACGTGAGCTGGAGCTTGCGCACTGGGCTATTTTTGAGGCCGGCGCATGCGCAGTTCGATCAACGCGGGGGCGCGCTAAATTAAAATACAAGCCGCCCCCTTTGAATTACGCAGGGCCATTTACACTACGCCGCCGCAACTTACGGAGCAAATGCTTTGGGAATACGGCACTTGCTCTGTTAAATTGTGGCGGCATAGTGTAAATGGCTTACGCTATGCCAGCGGCAATTCTACGAGAATCTGGCCCTGTAACTTTTGAAAATATAAATATTTTCTACTTTCTGTTATAAAACATATCCAATAAAAAGTAAAAAAATCTAATTTCATCATCAATTTAGGCCAACATGTATTCTGCTACATGATACATTCTGCTCATGTACTATGGTATACTGTATATACTGGTATATACGGTATGCAACTATGATACTATGCTAGTAATGGCGGTGATCAGTGATTTTTAGTGGAACTGTGATAGTGTGGTGGGAAATCTGATGCCAGCTGATGCTTGTTGGGAGATACACTAACTGAATAACTGACACTGATATCAATTAACACAGTGATCAATGCTAATACTTTACACTGTCACTGTACTAATGACACTGGCTGGGAAGGGGTTAATATCTGGGGCAATCAAAGGGTTAACTGTGTGCTGCTTTTACTTAAAGTGGATGTAAACCCTCACATATCCCAGTAAAGTGAACAGCCTCACATGATACACAGAGATTAAACAAATCTTTCTACATACAGTAACTTTTACCTATATCTGCGGTCATCAGCTTTCTACACTCTTTAGGAAGTGCAGATCATTTTGGAAATGTTGTTTCCTCCTCCAGCAGTGGTTGTGGTGTCTGGACATACACTGTGTGTGAGCTGATTGGAGAAAAAGCACCCCCCCCCCCCATCCACATAGGCAGAGGAACGAAGAAACTTACAGAACTGCAGTCTGAATAGCTCTCTGCTAATCTACCTCTAAGTTTCCTCCCGGACACAAATTCCCAGCTGATTTAAATTCATGTGTCGAAGAACTTATCAGAAGTTATCAAGCTGATTACAGAGGAATGAAGCAAAAGAAAAACATGACACTTTGGGCTTTGGAAAGAGATAAGTAAACACAACAGATATATGTGCCAATGTCAAATTTCATGAATTGGTTTTACATCCACTTTAACTATCTTGCTGTTTTTTTCCCTTTAACTTAACCTAAAATCAGCTGCCAAACCTGTGCTGTGTCCAATCACAGCATGGGTGGTGAGGGGCATGCACCCGGAAAAAAGACCGCAATGGTCATACATTTTGTATCTGTCTTCTCTTGAGATATTCTTAGGTAAGCTTAACAGAATATACTCTTTAGCAATCCAATTCCAAAACATAAGACTTGCAATTAAATATTCATATAGGCCTAATGGAATATCAGTTACACACTTATAACTATTAGCCATTTAAATACTAAATACAGATTTTCAAGCATGCAATGAACAAAATATAGAGGGATAGTAAGGAACCTTGATCCATAAAGAGATCCACGGCAGTATATCTCTCCACCATCTGATGGATCGCATGCCTCCCTAAAGGTATCACTCTAATGACAAGCAATCTGACTGTTGATTATATGCAACGGAGGATTGTACTGTTTTAAACTTTTATAGCAATATTAAATTGAGACTTATTTTTATATTTTTTGCATGTTCATTGAGTCAGCACAAGTGTTGGCCCATAGTAGCTCTTTTTATATGGTTGTTTCTGACTCCTTACATTTACTACACCTCTCCTGGTGTATTTTTCCCTACAGCAGCTTTTTGGGCTAATACCGGATGCTCAGTTCTTTTTCCCTTTTCCACATATGTCCCGGTCATCTGGCGCCAGACTTTTTTGCTGTTTCCTTGATCCATAAAGAAATTGTGCAAACTGTTGTCGCTATATAAATCCTGTATAATAATAAAAAAAATTGCTAATACTAACAAAAAAGTCTTAGGTTTGTGTATATTTCATTATAGCCTAACATCGTACATAGCATGTTACAAATTCCTTTCCATCATGTTCATATAACAAGCTAACTCACACAGACGTTTTACATGTATGTTATAATATGTACTCCCACTGAACATTACCTTGCTATATTATTTGCTTTGTACTTTCTGTAACTAAAACCCTAGAAAATGCAGATTGAACTAAAAAGAGTCTTAAGATCATGACCAGAGGTAACAGCTTGCTCTATAGTAAATGAAAACTTATAATGAGAAAACCATGTTTTAAATTGCACTCAAATATTCCAAATATTCACTCTATTACAGATTCCGTGCCTATGCACACACAGGTGCTGGATCCCCAAGCAGTCTGTCCTCTGTTCAACATACCAACATTATTGAGAAAGACAAGCCAAACTCTAAGATAAAAGCCGATAAAGATCTTTAATAATCCATCTGGTGCCATCACCTGTCCTGAACTGCTGCCCTCACATTTCACTCTATGATTTAGAACATCGCTATGTAAAACACGTAAGAGGGCAGAGGTTCAGATGATTTTGCCATTTGCACCCAGTTAATAAATATCTTTCCTGACAGACTCCATGGCAGCCTACGTGTGGGTTAATCCCGCCTCCTCTCCAATGCTATAGGACCCCATACCCATAAAGCTTTGCTCACCTCCCAGTACTGGTTTTCCTTTTTTGTCCTCCTCCATGGATCCAGGATACGCGCATTCATGATGTCCAGTCAAGTGAAGATGGATGGCACACTATTAGCGGTGCAGCTCGGATCCCAGCCATGGGCGGGTGGAGAGCTTTGCAGCAAAGCACTTGTTGTGTCTGGCTGCGTGTGCTGAAGACTCCTGGACTTCTCGGCTGTCAAGGTCTGTGGTCTCCATGGCAGCCATTTCATGGAATTATCGTTTTTCTTTATGTTATTTTGTCTCCCTTTTAGGGTATCTTCCTTTTGTTTTGTCCCTATGGCGGCTGGAGCGCTTCTGCGTTCCAGCTCGCCTATTCACTTCCAGATCGCAGGGCCACCGCCACCCGCGCATGCGCTGTAGCCTCTCTGAGAGCGAGGCTTGGTTCGCGCATGCGCGGATCGGCGATTCTCGCGGCGGCCGCGCAGGCGCCGCTTGGGTCGCCCCCACCGCGCAGACGCGCGCGTGAGGAGACGTATGACGTCACCAGCGGGTCTTTTAAATCAGCCGATCGCCCCCTGCTCGTTGGGATTTCCCTACAGGCGATCAGCTGATTTCGGTGATTCGTAGCTGCACAGGTTAGTGAGAGGATCTGTGCACAGATCCTGGGTATAGTCTGTAATTTTTTCTCTCTGGTCAGGGTCATCAGTTAAACAATACCTACACGTATGGTCTCTTAAAGGGGTAACCTTTTCCTGACATTATTTTTCTTGGCATCTTAGGTCTTTTTCTTCACCCTCTCTGGCCTATATTCTGCAGCATTTCACCGGTCCAGAAGTCATGGACCAGTCACCGCCCGCATTCGGCCAGCCCTCACGCACAAGGTATGTGCGGGTGAGGGGAGGGAGTGGGGTTGGGAATCATGTCTTAGCAATCTCTTGTCTAACGGTTCCCTCCTATGAATGTTTCTTCTCTAGCCTTTCTGGTCAGGATCAACACGCCCCAATAAACGATCAGACCACCTCAGACCTTGCCAGGCCTCAACAGAGTTCATCTTCGAAGTCAAAGAATAAACGCAGCTCCTCATCTGCATCTCATCGCCAGAGGAGAAGTTCCCATTCCTCCTCCAGACACTGCTCCCACCGCCATGACAGTCGCTCTAGTCGTAGAGCCTGCTGGGGTTGTGACACCCAGGTCCCAGAGGGAAAATCATTGTGCAATCGATGCTACACCCGGGCGGTTGGTGAAAAAGAGACAGAAGATCGGCGTATCGAGTCTCTAGTTGAACGTGTGCTGCAAAGGTCCTTAAAGGAGAAGGACACGTCTCACACGCATAGTCAATCCAGCGTCACTGGATCTGGCTCTACGGTCGACGAGGTCCATGAGGATCCAGGCCCTTCCCAGCCTCGCGCTTCCTCCCCGACAGCCCCGGAGGGCGATCTGGAGAGCGATGAGGAGAATCTGGAGTTTGATTTTGCTCAAGTAACCCCACTTATTAAGGCTGTCAAAGAACCACTTTTGTGGGAAGATCTATCCTCTTCCCCGGCTAAACAGATAAAGTATTTCAAACGACTGGGGAAAGAACGCCCAAGCTTTCCATTATTGACTGAACTGAAGGGCATCTTTGAAGAGGAATGGAGTAAGGTAGACAAGAAGTCATCTATGACCAACAAGGCTTTCCTTCGGTAAATGCGGCAGTAATGCGGCTAGCCAAGCACGTTACGCTGCCTTTAGCCGATTCAGTATCTTTCAAGGATGGTCTTGACAGGAGAATGGATCAAGATCTGAGAAGAATCTACGGTTTGGCTGGTACAGCGTGTAAACCCGCACTAGCGTTGGCGGCCCTATCCAAAGCAATGGAAGTTTGGACAGAGAATGTAGACTCTTTTCTGATGGGTGTTTCTGAAGAACTGTCTGGGAGCTCTGCAACGGCAGAGTTGAAGCTAGCGGTGGCCTTCCTGGGAGAGGCATCAGTTGATTTAATCCGCCTATTGGCAAGAATTATGCTGTCTTCAGTAACAGCAAAACAGGCCCTATGGTTGCGCCCTTGGGTCGCCGACCCATCTTCTAAACAAAATTGGTGTAAAATCCCCTTTGAGGGTCCGTCTCTTTTTGGCAACAAATTGGACGACGCCATTTCTAAAGCTACAGGGGGTAAATCAGGTTTTCTCCCCCAGGATAGACGCCAATCAGGAAGGAAGAGACCTCAGTTTAGAAGACGTAGCCCAGACCGCGCTAGGGAGGCTCATGCCTACAGACCTGGCGGGAACTTCAGAAGAAACTGGAGTAGAGGCCAGACATCCTTCCGTAAGCCAGCATCTACAAGCCAGACGTCTGGTGGACGCGATCAGGGGAAGTCCTTTTGAGATAACGCCCGCCCAGGCGGATCAAGTAGGGGCACGACTACTCCTCTTTCGGCACGTCTGGGCGGCCTTGATCACGAAATCCTGGGTCATCAGGACAGTGTCGTCAGGCCACGTTTGGTCCTTCTTCAACACTCCCCCTCCCAGGTTCATCTCTACCCTACTCCCAAAGTCGGCGGAGCAAAGGCAAGTTCTTCTGTCCTACGTGGATCTGCTAAAATCCCAAGGGGCAGTCAGACACGTCCCAAAGGACGAACAGTTTCATGGGGTTTACCCTCCCCTCTTCCTGGTGCAAAAGAAAAACAGTACATGGCGCCCAGTCATAGACCTAACCTGCCTGAACAGGTTCATAAAACACGCGAGATTTAAGATGGAATCCCTGTCCACAATTCAACAAGCCATACAACCAGGCGATTGGATGATCTCGATAGATCTAAAGGACGCTTATTTCCATGTGCCAGTGGCAGTAGAGCTTTAGAAATACCTCAGGTTCCACGTGGGGCAGGAGCACCTTCAATTTGTTTGCCTACCCTTCGGTTTGACAACCTCCCCACGAGTCTTTACCAAGACCCTATTGGCAGTTGTGGCCCTCATCAGGCTGAAGAAGGTACGCCTCTATCACTATCTGGACGACCTTCTTGTGCTGTCCCAAGACAGAGCCCATCTCTTGGTGCAAAGGGATCAGGTAATCTCAATCTTGTCCGAGTTCGGTTGGCTTCTGAATCTAGGAAAGAGCCATCTGGAGCCAACACAACGCTTGATATACCTGGGAGCTCAGTTTGACACAGTAGAGGAAACCATCTCTCTCCCATTAGAGAAGATTCCTATAGTTCAGGAGAGGATCTCTCAGGCCCTGGACGCTCGTTATCTGAAGGCTTTGCAGTGCCTAAAAATTATCGGCACAATGGTTTCAACATCCCCCATGGTGAAATGGGCATTGTGGAGGTTACGTCCCTTCCAATTCGGCTTTCTCAACCAATGGAAATCAGGACACAAAAACCAACGGATTCTCATCTCATCGTCTATGAGGAGCAGCCTCTTCTGGTGGCTTCAACGGAAGAACCTGCTAAATTGTCACTCCCTTGCTCCAGTCTCTTGGGTCAAAGTGACGACAGATGCCAGTGGTTCCGGCTGGGGGACCCTTTGCGGCACGGAAATGGCACAGGGAAAGTGGGACGCCCGCCTTCACAACCCAGGCTCGAACGTCCTGGAGATTCGAGTGGCCTGGTGCGCCCTCCAATCCTTCTCCCAACTCTTGAAGGGGAAATCAGTGATGTTGAGGATGGACAACATCACGGCAGTGTCAAAAATATATTGTCTGATGGCGCAAGGGGAGGTGGATAATAGAACTACCTTGGCAAGTGGTCTAGATATCAGAATGAATATTCATGAAAAACAAAATGAATGATAAGTTCATAAGTCCACAGGTAATCCAAATTAGCACTTTAGCGGCAGCAATCCCTGAAGAGCAGAAGCATACTCTGTACATAGGTAGACAAAAAGAAGAAACAAGGATGCGCCCAATCTAAGTGCAGTAACGTATTTAATCGATAAAATAAGGTACAAAAGGAGAACGGCCAAATGGCTACTCACACATTAGAAGTGGATAATAGGCATATATGAGACCGTGGATGTAGTCATCGTCCG
Organism: Rana kukunoris; assembly: GCA_029574335.1. Taxonomy (NCBI): domain Eukaryota; kingdom Metazoa; phylum Chordata; class Amphibia; order Anura; family Ranidae; genus Rana; species Rana kukunoris. Next base: position 216,130,385 of record CM056052.1, read on the forward strand.
GTGTATGAGGGGTGTCCGCACATGGTAGTGAGGTGCTGTAGATGGAAGACAGCAAGTGGGACAGCCTGGAGGAGCTTGTTGGGAGCGCCATGTACGGCGGCGTGCGTCTCACGATGGAACGCAAGCATAGGTCGGTCTCACCGGAAGTGACGTGACGTGGCGTGGCTAAAACGAGGGAACCAATAGGATGACGCGTTTCACAGTCCAGCTGCTTCTTCAGATCACGTCACGTCACTCCCAGTGAGACCGACCTATGCTTGCGTTCCATCGTGAGACGCACGCCGCCGTACACGGCGCTCCCAACAAGCTCCTCCAGGCTGTCCCACTTGCTGTCTTCCATCTACAGCACCTCACCACCATGTGCGGACACCCCTCATACACCGGACGATGACTACATCCACGGTCTCATATATGCCTATTATCCACTTCTAATGTGTGAGTAGCCATTTGGCCGTTCTCCTTTTGTACCTTATTTTATCGATTAAATACGTTACTGCACTTAGATTGGGCGCATCCTTGTTTCTTCTTTTTGTCAACATCACGGCAGTGTCCTATATCAAGAGGCAAGGAGGGACACGGAGTTCAACTCTCTTACGGGAAGTCAAACCCATTTTGGGGTGGGCTCAGAAGAACTTAGCCAACCTGTTGGCTGTCTTTATCCCCGGGGCCCAGAACTCCCAGGAGGATTTTCTGTCACGCACCCAGATAGACATCAATGAGTGGTTTCTCCACGAGCAGTCCTTTCAGTGGATCCTGTCCCTGGGGACCGATCCCCAAGTGGATCTCTTTGCTTCTCTGCACAACTCCAAGTTGAGGAAGTTCTATACGAGGAGTCATTGTGTTCAGGCAATCGGGACGGACGCCTTGATAGATCGGTGGAGATTCAAGAGGGCATATGCCTTTCCCCCACCTTCAGTAGTCCTCTGATTCCTACAGACTTCAAGCAGATGCAGTCGAAGTAACGATGGTGGCTCCCTACTGGCCAAACAGACCGTGGTTCCCTCTTCTAGTCCAACTGAGTTATCGGGACCCAGTACCTCTACCAGTCAGACCGGATCTTCTCTCCCAAGGGCCATTCCTACACCCTTCCCCGGCTCTGATGAAGTTGACGGTCTGGTTCTTGAGAGGAAGAGGTTGGATGCCCTAGGTTGCGCTCCCAAAGTGATCTCCACACTGATGAGTTCGAGAAGACCAAGTACGAACAAAGTCTACGGAAGAATTTGGGCGAAGTTTGTGGAATTCTCTTTGACCTCAGGCACGTCATTTAAGAATCCGGAAGTTCAGGACATCCTAAAGTTCCTCCAAACAGGGTTAGATCTTCCCCTATCTGTCAGTTCCTTAAGAGTTCAAACTTCAGCCCTGTCTGCCTAGTTAAACAGTTCTTCCGAGGAGCATCGAGGCTGAGGCCTCAAAGGAAGCCGAGATTCCCTAAGTGGGATCTCCCTCTAGTTCTTGACTTTCTGAGTGGACTCAATACATTAAACCCTTCTCCATTCTCCTTAAGGGACTTTTCGGCTAAAGTTGCCTTTCTAGTTGCCATCATAAAAGAGTCTCGGAGATCGGGTCCCTTGGCCATAAAGAGCCATTTCTAACATTCTTCCCTGACAGAGTCGTGTTGATACCCATGCTGGGTTCAAATCCAAAGGTTTCGTCTGTATTTCATGTCAACCAAGAAATCGTCCTCCCTACTTTGGAATCCAAAGAAGTTCACCCTTTGGACTTAGGCAAAATCCTTACTGTATACCTTCAAGTGACATCTGCCTTTAGACGTTCTGATCATTTGTTTATCCTACACTCGGGCAGTAATATAGGAAAGAAGGCCCCTTCAAGGACGATCACGGCTTGGATCATCCACGCAATACAGCAGGCTTATAAGGCTAAGGGCTTGGCTCCCCCGCAGGCGGTGACTGCACATTCTACCAGAGGGATGGCGGCTTCCTGGGCAGCAGCTCATCATGTGGCCCCGGATGTCATCTGTAAGGCGGCCTCTTGGTCCTCCATAAATACCTTTATATCACACTATTGTGTTGAACCTGCATCCCTTTCCTCTGTGAATTTTGGCTTTTCAATCCTGTCGGCCGACAGGACAAATTAAACTATTTTTTTGTTCAGCATACCCACTCTTGTGGTTTGGCTAGTTATTTCCCACACGTAGGCTGCCATGGAGTCTGTCAGGAAAAGGGAAAATTTATTATCATATACTTACCTTAATTTTCCTTTCCTGATGGACTCCATGGCAGACAGAGTACCCACCCTGTAAGCATGGAGTCGGCTAGTTACGGAACACCAGTACTGGGAGGTGAGCAAAGCTTTATGGGTATGGGGTCCTATAGCATTGGAGAGGAGGCGGGATTAACCCACACGTAGGCTGCCATGGAGTCCATCAGGAAAGGAAAATTACGGTAAGTATATGATAATAAATGTTCCCTTTTATCAAATTTTAAGCCATATTGCCTTTCTCCACAATGTTTGTATGTTTGTAATCGATAATTGGATGTCCAATAAAAGTCCTGCAGCAGTCCAATACTTTCAATTGACCTATGTTTAATCAGAACTCTGTATGAGGTTCTAGACTTTTTACCATGCGAGACATAATGTAATAAAGAAATAATAATGCCTTAAAAAATTCCACAGAAGTGGAATAGGTAAAGTCCGTAACCATTTACCCACTGTGCACTTAAACCCCTTCCTAACCAGACCAAATTTCAGCTTTTGGTGCTCTTACATGTTGAATGACAATTACTCAGTCATGCAGCACTCTACCTATATGAATTTGGTGTCCTTTTTTTTCACACAAATAGAGCTTTCTTTTTGTGATATTTGATCAGCTCTGGGTTTTATATTGTTGAGATAGAAATGAAAAAATACCAAAAATATTGTAAAAAATTTATTTTTTCTTTGTTTCTGTTAATACATTCAGCAAATTAGTAATATTTGGCCACAATTTGTACTGTTATATATATTTGGTAAAAATAACCCACATTGGTGTAAATTATTTGGTCTTTGTGAAAGTTATAGAGTCCACAATCTATGGTGCCAACCATTGAAAATTGATCACACCTGATGTACTATCTCATTTCTTGAGACCCTAACAAGCCAGAAAAGTACAAATACCCCCCAAATGACACGTTTTTAGAAAGTAGTCAGCCCAATGCGTTTAGTAAGAGGCATGGTAAGTTTTTTTGAAGTTGTAATTTTTCCCACAATTCTTTGCAAAATTTCTTTTTTTTAACAAAATTGTTACACAGCGTGGCCACATACAGAGGCCCAACATGCAGGGAGCACCATCAGGCATTCTAGGAAAATAAATTACACATATCATTTCTAGACTACACTTTTGAAGGTCATGGAGCACCAGGACAATGGAAATGCCCCAAAAATGACCCCATTTTGAAAAAATAAACACCCCAACGTATCAATAAGGCGTATCAATAAGGCATTATGAGTCTTTTTAACATGCCATTTTTTTCCAGAAAATTTTGGAAAATGTGTAAAAAAAAATAAAACAATACATTTTTTTTTACAAAATGTTGTAAATTTTTAAGATATTTACAACACATAGCATGTATATAGAAAAAAATACACCCCAAAATACATTCTGCTACTCCTCCTGAGTATGGTGATAACACATGTGTGAAACTTTTTCACAGCCTGGCCACATACAGAGACCCAACATGCAGGGGAGCACCATCAGGCATTCTAAGGGCATACAACGCCTGATGGTGCTCCCCTGCATGTTGGGTCTCTGTATGTGGCTAGGCTGTGTAAAAGTCTCACACATGTGTTATCGCCATACTCAGGAGGAGTAGCAGAATGTATTTTGGGGTGTATTTTTGACTACCTATTGCACTTTTGTGAGGCATTGATGGGTACTGTAGTGGCACTGATGGGTACTGCAGTAGCATGGATGTACCACAGATGAGCACTGATGTGGCACGGATTTGGCAGGGATAAGAACTAATGTGTCATGGATGTGGCACGGATGAGTACTGATGTGGTATGGATGTGGCACTGATTTGGCATGGATGTGGCACGGATGAGCACTGATGTGGCATGGATGAGCACTAATGTGGCATGGATTTGGCATGGATGAGTACTGATGTTGCACAGATGAGCACTGATGTGGCATGGATGTGGCACAGATGAGCACTGATGTGGCACGGATGAGCACTGATGTGGCATGGATGAGCAATAATGTGGCATAGAGGAGAACTGATGTGGCATGGATGTTGCACGAATGAGCACTGTTGTGGCATGGATGTTGCACGAATGAGCACTCATGTGGCACGGATGAGCACTGATGTGGCATGGATGATCACTAATCTGCCATGTGTGTGGCACGGATAAGCACGCATAGAGCATAGATGTGGCACGAATGGAGCACAGGTGGATGGATGGAGCACAGATGCAGCATGGATTGATAGATGAGCCAGATGGATGGATGAGCCAAGGATGGAGCACAGATGCATGGATGAGCCAAGGATGGAGCTCGGATTTAGCATGGATAAAGCATGGATGGAGGATAGATGAGCCATGGATGGAGCATGGATGGAGCATGGATGGAGCATGGATAGAGCATAGATGTAGCACAGATGGAACACGGTGGAACATGGGTGGAGCATGGATGTATCATGGATAGAGTATGAATGAAGAATGGATGGGTAAATGGAGCACAGATGGAACATGGATGGAGCACGGATAGGGTATGGATGGATGAGCCATGAATGGAGCACGGATGGAGCATGGATGGAGCATGGATGGAGCATGGATGGTGGATGGAGCACAGATGGAACATGGATGGAGCATGAAAGGAGCATTGATGGATAGATGGAACATGGATGGAGCATGGATCGATGGATAAAGCACGGATGGAGCATGGATTTATGGATAGAGCATGGATGGAGCATGGATGGATGGAGGAGCTTAGGCTGGGCACAGATCAGCTCTGTGGGAACTTCAGATCCAGCCCACAGCACTGCTGCACCCGGCTCCCCTTCTCCTCACACGCTGTACTAATCAGCGTGAGGAAAGAGGAAGAGCCGAACCGGACAAGCTCCGGTTTGTTTACAAGTGGTCACGTCATCATTGCACGGTGTGATCATGTGGTAAAGGGCAACTGTCCTTGGCCCATTACCCAATGGTCACTAGACATGTGCACAGAATTTTTTTTTCTTTTTTTTTGTTCTGTTTCGTAGCGTTGCGTAGGTTCGTTTCCGTTCGTTTTACGTAAGTCGCCCGTTTTCCTGTTCGTTCCCGTTCGTTTTTCGTACGACGCGATTTTTTCGTATTCCGATCCTTTTGTATTTTCGTTACCGTTTTATTTTCGTACATGCGGGATGGTTCGTTATTCTGTTTAATTCATGTTCGTCACTTGTTAGACAATAATTTTCGTGAATTTTCGTCAATGATTTGCATTCTGTATTTTGAATTCCTTTTTTTCTGTTCGTAATTTGGATTCAAAATACAGAATGCAAATCTTTTGTTATAGATGTCATATTTTTGTTTTTTGTTTTTTTGAATGGGAAGTGAGTGCGTGTAGTTAGTAAAGCAGCTTCTCTTTTGTGCTGAGTACACTAGTACAGTGAGTAGTACAGTAAAGTCAAATAAACTTTTCTGTGGATTTTCATCTAAAGGGAGATCAGTTGGCCAGACTTTTGAACCCAAAAATGGTTTTCTGATGGAGTTTAAAAACAAACGAATTGATTTGATTTTGGATAACGGTTAGGATTGGGTAGGGAGAACATGGGAAGGAACATGTGGATAAGGAACTATCAGTACTAAGGCGGAAGGGAGAACGGGGAGTGGGTTAAGATACTCTGGAAGGACATGGGAGAGCGTCCCCCCATGACCAGACACTAAGAAATTGGAAGTTTTTGCCTTTTACTTTTTTTTTTTGGAGCGAGATAAGAGGTCGTTTCCAGGGAACTACTTTCTCTCGCCATGAACCAAAATGGGGACCCAATGGCCCAAGCTCTCGGCTTGGTAGGGTGGGAGTGGAGGGTTTGGGGTGCAGAATGGGTCCCAATAGTGGGAATGTTGTTGCCCGGTTCCTTTTCTTTTTTTCTTTTTTCTCTCTTCTTTTTTTTTTCTGTGGTTGAGATAAATGGAAAAGAGAGACTGCATTGTACTAAGATAACTGAATGTATTTTGCTTTTGTTTTTTTAGCTAACATGAATGTTATCTCCCATGTTTTGTATAGATGTTGGAAAATTATTTGAAAAATAAAGAAATTGTAAAAAAAAAAAAAAGAACATTTTCTGAGAACGAACGGAAAACGAGCGTTTTTATGTTTGTTGTTAAAAAAGTCTGACCAAGTGTATGGGGCTTAACAATGGGTAGGGGGCGTGGCTTGGCACGCAACGAACATGGTCGCTCAGTAGGAGAGCTCCGGAGCACACACGGCCTGCAACAGCTTTATTCCCCAACCATAGCTCTCAAATGCCGGGCAAGCAGTCCTACAACACCCCGCACTCCGGCTCGAAGAGAGGAGCATCCGCTACGCCACTCCTTTAATACGTACTCACTACCGTTGAGGATGTTTTTCCAACTCAACATATGTTTTCAGCACATGTTCAAGCTGGGCCCCTATCCTTGGGGCACCTTCTATGAATCACCATCCTTCTTTGCATTAGGTACATATACCCCCTTCCCCCCCCTATTCCTCCCACCACCTCCCCCCTCTTCTCTCCTCCCTCTTCCGTCCCCCCTCCTTCCTCCACCCTTATCTCTTCCTTTCCTTTCCTTCTTTTGCCCCTGCTCCCCTCTCCCCATTTCTCACCACCCCTCTACCCCCCCCCACTTATCTCCCCACCCCTTTACAATTCCTTTCTTTCCCTCTACTCTCCCCCCTCTCCCTTTCCCCCTCTTCCCTGTCCTCCATCCACATCCCCACTTTATTTTTTACCCTTTTATCACGTATATTCAACACCCGTGGTCTTGCACTAATCCTTCCCCCCCTCTATATTTTTTTTTTTTCGCATGACCAGGCCCTCCCTATATTAATTATTAATATCTTAAACTCTACATACCTGTCTAGTAGATCCATCCCCATGTTCTTGCCCTCTGGCCTCTACATGGGACCTCGTTCGGTGATTCTCCTCTGCGGGATACACCTAGGTAAGCAGCTGAGCCCCCTCTCCCCATTTAAATCTTGTATTCCTAATTTATGTATAACCAATTGTTTTTTAACTTAATTGTAGACATACTTCTGATGAAGCGGTCAATACCGCAAAACCGGTCAAGATTGTCATGACCCCCAACGCATTATTTTGTTCCCCACCGGGATTATTATACTGGCGTTATGTATGGTCGTCACCATTTTAAGCTCTGTATTGTGTTTTTTCTTCTGTGTATTTAATAAAATTATTTTACCCTTATTTAGTAATCTTGTTATCCAATTCTACATGTACCGCAATAGTCCAACTGTGCCCCCCCCTTTTTTGTTTGGTCCTAGGTTTGGGGACCTTAGACCCAATGTTTCTATATCGAATTTCCAGGATGATGGTACTTTTTATTTCTATATCTATCTATAACTATCCTAGAGGCTCTACTTTAAATCATATTGATTAGGTGGATAACACACCTGGGGCCCCCATGGGGTGGCGTGCGTTTTTCTTGCATCCCACCCACTTAACACTCCCCTGATTTTTTTCTGGGGAGTAGCCTCTATATGCACTTCATATTAACCCAATTATAAGTATGTTATTACGTCTTACGGTGCGACTCAAGCGACTTTAATTGCGAGTTGCTGTGGCAATATCTGTAGTTTAGGTTTCTGTTTGTCCTTTATACCCATTGTTTGACCACCATCAAACTGGATTAGATAACGTTAACCCCTTCAGACCCATGCTCAGTTTGCCCAACACCAATTATCATTGCGAGGACACATTGAGCATTTCCCTTTTTTCCCTACCACCTCGAACTCTAATCCTCTGCCCCCATTTGGGCTATCCCTTATGGCTAGCGGTTGCCGCTATGGGCTACAGTATGCCACCATTTAAAGTTCTTGCCCACATATGCTTATAGCACTCAAGATTCGTTTTGCTGGTCCACCCTGGTGTCCATTATTCATGAGGCACCATCATACAATGTGTACTGTATTTATATGCTACGTCTAACTATTATATTCTTCTTTTAAATTGTTTATTTTATTTCTTATGTTGTTTAATTGTAATTATTCCCTTCATTAGGGCTCAGCTGCTTGCTATCCCCCGTCAGCTCCAGGTGAGGTTTTGCCATCCCTGGCAAGTCCTCCGATGGTTAATCACCCTGGTGAGGTCAACAGCCCCGCCCCCGGGGCTGTAACCTTTCACTTGGTTTCCTGTTCTGGGGCTATTTAAGGCACACTCCATGTGGATGCTTTTACTCACAGCGAAAGGGATGCCGATTCTCGGGATCACTGTGTGATCTACCCAATCCACAGTAAGTTACCCATTTACTTGCATATAGCTGTCTGTTCATACCTGCCCTGGTCGCCCTTCCCCTTCCACGGATCATAATCCTTTATTATACACTTTTTTTCCTTTAGGTGTTAGTGGCTGGCATCATTACCGTGACGCCTCCCCTCCTTCATACGTACTCACTACCGTTGAGGATGTTTTTCCAACTCAACATATGTTTTCAGCACATGTTCAAGCTGGGCCCCTATCCTTGGGGAACCTTCTATGAATCACCATCCTTCTTTGCATTAGGTACATATACCCCCCCCCCCCTATTCCTCCCACCACCTCCCCCCTCTTCTCTCCTCCCTCTTCCGTCCCCCCTCCTTCCTCCACCCTTATCTCTTCCTTTCCTTTCCTTCTTTTGCCCCTGCTCCCCTCTCCCCATTTCTCACCACCCCTCTACCCCCCCCACTTATCTCCCCACCCCTTTCCCATTCCTTTCTTTCCCTCTACTCTCCCCCCTCTCCCTTTCCCCCTCTTCCCTGTCCTCCATCCACATCCCCACTTTATTTTTTACCCTTTTATCACGTATATTCAACACGCGTGGTCTTGCACTAATCCCTTCCCCCCCTCTATATTTTTTTTTTTTTTCGCATGACCAGGCCCTCCCTATATTAATTATTAATATCTTTCACTCTACATACCTGTCTAGTAGATCCATCCCCATGTTCTTGCCCTCTGGCCTCTACATGGGACCTCGTTCGGTGATTCTCCTCTGCGGGATACACCTAGGTAAGCAGCTGAGCCCCCTCTCCCCATTTAAATCTTGTATTCCTAATTTATGTATAACCAATTGTTTTTTAACTTAATTGTAGACATACTTCTGATGAAGCGGTCAATACCGCGAAACCGGTCAAGATTGTCATGACCCCCAACGCATTATTTTGTTCCCCACCAGGATTATTATACTGGCATTATGTATGGTCGTCACCATTTTAAGCTCTGTATTGTGTTTTTTCTTCTGTGTATTTAATAAAATAATTTTACCCTTATTTAGTAATCTTGTTATCCAATTCTACATGTACCGCAATAGTCCAACTGTGCCCCCCCCCCCTTTTTTGTTTGGTCCTAGGTTTGGGGACCTTAGACCCAATGTTTCTATATCGAATTTCCAGGATGATGGTACTTTTTATTTCTATATCTATCTATAACTATCCTAGAGGCTCTACTTTAAATCATATTGATTAGGTGGATAACACACCTGGGGCCCCCATGGGGTGGCGTGCGTTTTTTTTGCATCCCACCCACTTAACACTCCCCTGATTTTTTTCTGGGGAGTAGCCTCTATATGCACTTCATATTAACCCAATTATAAGTATGTTATTACGTCTTACGGTGCGACTCAAGCGACTTTAATTGCGAGTTGCTGTGGCAATATCTGTAGTTTAGGTTTCTGTTTGTCCTTTATACCCATTGTTTGACCACCATCAAACTGGATTAGATAACGTTAACCCCTTCAGACCCATGCTCAGTTTGCCCAACACCAATTATCATTGCGAGGACACATTGAGCATTTCCCTTTTTTCCCTACCACCTCGAACTCTAATCCTCTGCCCCCATTTGGGCTATCCCTTATGGCTAGCGGTTGCCGCTATGGGCTACAGTATGCCACCATTTAAAGTTCTTGCCCACATATGCTTATAGCACTCAAGATTCGTTTTGCTGGTCCACCCTGGTGTCCATTATTCATGAGGCACCATCATACAATGTGTACTGTATTTATATGCTACGTCTAACTATTATATTCTTCTTTTAAATTGTTTATTTTATTTCTTATGTTGTTTAATTGTAATTATTCCCTTCATTAGGGCTCAGCTGCTTGCTATCCCCCGTCAGCTCCAGGTGAGGTTTTGCCATCCCTGGCAAGTCCTCCGATGGTTAATCACCCTGGTGAGGTCAACAGCCCCGCCCCCGGGGCTGTAACCTTTCACTTGGTTTCCTGTTCTGGGGCTATTTAAGGCACACTCCATGTGGATGCTTTTACTCACAGCGAAAGGGATGCCGATTCTCGGGATCACTGTGTGATCTACCCAATCCACAGTAAGTTACCCATTTACTTGCATATAGCTGTCTGTTCATACCTGCCCTGGTCGCCCTTCCCCTTCCACGGATCATAATCCTTTATTATACACTTTTTTTCCTTTAGGTGTTAGTGGCTGGCATCATTACCGTGACGCCTCCCCTCCTTCATACGTACTCACTACCGTTGAGGATGTTTTTCCAACTCAACATATGTTTTCAGCACATGTTCAAGCTGGGCCCCTATCCTTGGGGCACCTTCTATGAATCACCATCCTTCTTTGCATTAGGTACATATACCCCCCCCCCCCCTATTCCTCCCACCACCTCCCCCCTCTTCTCTCCTCCCTCTTCCGTCCCCCCTCCTTCCTCCACCCTTATCTCTTCCTTTCCTTTCCTTCTTTTGCCCCTGCTCCCCTCTCCCCATTTCTCACCACCCCTCTACCCCCCCCCACTTATCTCCCCACCCCTTTCCCATTCCTTTCTTTCCCTCTACTCTCCCCCCTCTCCCTTTCCCCCTCTTCCCTGTCCTCCATCCACATCCCCACTTTATTTTTTACCCTTTTATCACGTATATTCAACACGCGTGGTCTTGCACTAATCCCTTCCCCCCCTCTATATTTTTTTTTTTTTTCGCATGACCAGGCCCTCCCTATATTAATTATTAATATCTTTCACTCTACATACCTGTCTAGTAGATCCATCCCCATGTTCTTGCCCTCTGGCCTCTACATGGGACCTCGTTCGGTGATTCTCCTCTGCGGGATACACCTAGGTAAGCAGCTGAGCCCCCTCTCCCCATTTAAATCTTGTATTCCTAATTTATGTATAACCAATTGTTTTTTAACTTAATTGTAGACATACTTCTGATGAAGCGGTCAATACCGCGAAACCGGTCAAGATTGTCATGACCCCCAACGCATTATTTTGTTCCCCACCAGGATTATTATACTGGCGTTATGTATGGTCGTCACCATTTTAAGCTCTGTATTGTGTTTTTTCTTCTGTGTATTTAATAAAATTATTTTACCCTTATTTAGTAATCTTGTTATCCAATTCTACATGTACCGCAATAGTCCAACTGTGCCCCCCCCTTTTTTGTTTGGTCCTAGGTTTGGGGACCTTAGACCCAATGTTTCTATATCGAATTTCCAGGATGATGGTACTTTTTATTTCTATATCTATCTATAACTATCCTAGAGGCTCTACTTTAAATCACTCCGGAACATCACTGAACTGTTTAAACAGTCGGCGGGATCCTGCAGCGCTATGGGGAAGACCAAGATGGCGCTGGAACAGCAGCACGAGGAGGATTACAGCGAGGACTCCCAGTCCCTCCCGGAGGATTCAGGTAGGGAGGAGACCCGCTCCACTCGCCCCCTAACGCTGGCTGACATGTCAGTAATAGCGGCAGACATTAAGTCTGCATTCTCAGCAGCCATTACAGACATTAAATCGAACCCCCTAGCCCTTAATGAGCGCATGGTGGGGGCCAAATCTGCAGGGAAGCAAAGGGACAGATCTATCCACCGTCTGGAGAAGGCACCTGTCACCCACAATTATCATTTTATTGAAATAAAGGAGAAAGAACATTCGTGTTCGGGGCATCCCTGAAACAGTAGAGCCCGCTCAAAGCATGCCAGCCCTGCAGCGCGTATTTAACAGTTTGCTGGAGAGGCCGGAGGATGCTGCAATAGAATTTGTCAGGGCCCATAGAGCTCTCAGACCTAAGGGTCCGGACTCTGCTCCCCCACGGGACATTATATGTTGCTTACAAAACTTCCCTCTCAAGGAAGAAATAATGCGGAAAGCGAGGGGAAACGATCACATAGTGTTCAATGGAGCAAATATCATGCTTTTCCAGGATCTCTCACAGATCACTTTGAGGAATAGAAGAGCCCTACGCCCTCTGCTGGACAAGCTGAGAGAGCGCGGACTGAGATACACCTGGAAGTTTTCCTTTGCCCTGTCAGTAACCATGGGTGGCCATCAACACACACTGCGTGATCCGGACGGATTGCAGCATTTTTGCACTGCCCTGAATTTGGAATATGTCCCGCTCCCTGAGTGGTATGCAGAGTTCCTAGACCCGAGGCCGGAAGGCTCACCTGTCAGATCTCCCTTTTCCACCCCGGAGAAACGGCTCAGCAAGAGGCTTAAGCCTCACCATCCTGGTGGCTCCAAGGCGGGTACCCCACGCAATTCCAGAGATGATCGCAGGGATAGAGGAGAAGAATGATTGTGATCGTTTGCAGAAGGTTTGCGGTGTCTCAGCTTCAACCCTCACCCGGCTCGCCGGCGCCTGACATGTTTTTGCTCTATTTTATTATTTTTTGCTTTTGAACTTCTCCCTCCCTCCAGCCCCACGTTTGAGTAGGGAGGATGCTTTGTCCTTCCTGGACCCCCGCAAGGGCCTTTTCCCCCATGTTTTTGAACTGCCTGCCCATTTGGAACTCGCAACTGCCTGATTTATCCCTTCTCCTTATGAATCACCATGACTGATTCTGTTACAGTCACGATCCCTATCGTGCAAAACAGACAGCGAGGCGTGGTCGCGCCTCAGGGTGGAATTGAACCCGGGACCTCTCCATTCATATCCCAACACCTTGCCTCTGAGCCATCTCTCAGCTCAGATTATGTTGCTATCCATTGAAGCCTGGTGCTGAACCATATGCTGTTTGCCTGATCTCCCTACTATTTGCACTTCTATCCTGGTCCAGCTGAGGGATGTTGCCTAATTAACTTGGATATAAAGCCCTGCCTCACTATGAGACAGGTGTCAGTTCATTTTGGTATTGATCTCCCTGTCTGAGCTAAAGCTACCTGCTTATATCTTCAGCTTTTTGACTGATCCCGGCTTTTGACCCTTGGCTTTGTTTTTGGACTGCTGCTTGCCTGAACCCTTGACCCCGGCTTGGACTTTAGATACCCATGTCTTCTCCAGCACCTGACCACGGCCTGTGACCCGGACTTATCTTTGATTCCTGTTTGTAGGACATCTGCAGTCATCTTGATACCTGAAGATCCTTTATATACACAGATAGCTTGTTCTTGCTTAGGACTTCCAGATATCCCCTACATCATCTGCTACTACTTCACTCTGCAGAAACGCAAGTATCATATACTACGTGCTACCTATAGTCTGTGTTTGTAGATTGGCAGTAATACCTTGTCTGTATCTGAGATACTACCCTGTTCCCCCCTCAGGTAGTTGCTTATGAGGGAATAAGCTTCTACAGTCTTTCAGTTGGTTGTCCACTAGAGGTTGTGATGAATTAACCCCAATCTCTCTGTTTACTCTGAGAGAGAACTGGTGGTTGACCTGAGAGACCTCTATAGTTTTAAAACCAATTGTTTTACTGTAGTTGCATAGCAGGGATGTTACAGTTACCTTACCGATGATGTAGCTGGGTCTCACCAGACGCTCGCTCTTAGGGGGTCCACTATTGCTTAATAATCCTGCTGTCCTCTGAACCCGAGGCAGGAGTGGTGACCGGCAGGAGTTGATTACACAGTCCTGGAACTCTTCATGGAGAAATGTGGGCACGAATGGCTACCTGACTGTGATGTATATGATTAGGGGGGGGTCTAAGGGGGGGAGGGGTGAGAAGATGTGTTTTTGTATAATGGTTCAGGGCTATGTCTGATGCCGGGGGGGGGGGTGGGGAGAGTGGTGGAGCATCTGGGGCACTTTGTGGTGCTTAGGTTGCCCGTCAGCTGATCACTTTTTTCCCCCTTTTTTTTTTTTTTTTTGGGCCGGGGAAAACCCATCTAGTAGTAGATGGAGCTGAGTTAGCTTTTTATTTGCAGGCTATGTGTGTTCTGTTGTTATAACCTATACTGTTTACAGTTTGTTTTCTAAGATTGTGAATTTACTGGTAAGGCTGTCAGTCTACATTTCCGTTGACTGCCTCCCTCTACCCCCCACCCAGTGCCTACGCTTTCACATAGTGACTGCGTAGGTACTGATATATTCCACCTCGGGGAAGGATTTCCTACCCGAGTAGGGAGATCTGTAGTTCTCATTATCTCACTCTGCTCTTCAATTTCTTTTTCTCTCTCTTCCTTTCCTTCCTCGTTTCTTCACTGGCACTACTGCCCACCTCTTTTCTTGGTGTAGTCGACCTTAATGTGTATGTGTATTTTATCCTGCTTAACGCTTGCTTGTATTCTGTGTTTTATTTTGTAGTACAGTAGGTGTGCCCTGATCCATCTCGCTCTGGGCTCTGACTATGGCATACGCGGACCTTGGACGAAACCCGTTTATGGTGTCCCACAATGTGAAGGGGCTGAACATCCCCGAGAGGCGCTTTACTGAGGGAGCTCAGGAAAAGTAGGCCCCAGTTTGTGTTCCTCCAGGAAACCCATTTTAAAACGCACCATGTGCCTCGTTTGACTGATTCCTAGGACCGGGAACACTTTACTGAGGGAGCTCAGGAAAGGTAGGCCCCAGTTTGTGTTCCTCCAGGAAACCCATTTTAAAACGCACCATGTGCCTCGTTTGACTGATTCCTATTACACAGAGGCGCACCATGCCACTGACTGTTCCAGCTATCGCCCTATATCGCTTCTTAATCTTGACGCTAAGATACACGCAAAGGTATTGGCGACTAGGCTCAGTCCCGTCCTCTCAGAACTGATAGGCCCAGATCAAGTGGGCTTCATGCCGGGGCTCGAATCGAGGGATAATGTAATCAAAGCCTTACTGCTTACGCAGGCAGCGAGGACCGGGAACATCGAGGGCCTTCTCCTGTCCACGGATGCGGAGAAGGCCTTCGATCGTGTGGCGTGGGATTACATGCTGGCCGTGTGCGCTAAGGTGGGCTTGGGCCCCCACATGATGGCCAGAATCTCAGCTTTGTACCAGTGTCCCTCGGCCAAATTAAAGATTAATGGCTCTCTTTCGGATAGGGTACTAATTGCAAATGGCACCCGACAGGGGTGCCCTCTGTCCCCCCTTATGTTTATTCTGTCACTGGAACCTTTCATTAGGATGGTCAGGAATAATACAGATATTCGGGGCTTCCAGATTTCGGGTAGGGAGTACAAGGTCGCCGCTTACGCGGATGACCTTCTCTTTTTTTTCTCACCAATCCTGTGACGTCTCTGCCAGTCCTGATGACGGAGTTCGCTAAATACGGATATGTGTCTAATCTCAAAATTAACTACGCCAAATCGGAGGCCCTGAATGTTTCGCTATCAGACAAGGTTCTTTCACAGGTGAGGGCGTCGTCCTCCTTCAGGTGGGAAACAAAATCCTTAAAATACTTGGGGGTTCAGCTCACGCCCAGCCTGGGTGACACATATGGACAAAACTTCCCACAGTTCCTTAAAAACGTTGAGACCGATCTGGAGAGGTGGCGCTCTGGCCGTTTCTCCTGGTTTGGGCGCGCAGCCATCATCAAGATGGTGATTCTCCCCCGCCTGCTTTACCTTTTTCATACTTTGCCCCTTAGGATTCCTAGGGTCTTCTTCGCCTCGCTGAAATCAATTCTATTGAAGTTCCTGTGGAACTCACAAAAACCTAGAATCAAATTTTCCCTATTACTGAAACCCAAGGACCGTGGGGGGATGGGTCTGCCTGACTTTGTGTTGTATTACAGGGCGGCCCACCTGACCAGGGTCATTGGCTTTACTGTACTATTCACTGTACTAGTGTACTCAGCACAAAAGAGAAGCTGCTTCACTAACTACACTCACTCACTGCCCATTCAAAAAAACGAAAATGACATCTATAACAAAAGATTTGCATTCTGTATCTTGAATCCTGTTTCTTTTGGTATTTTCAGTCGTATGTTCATATGACATCTATAACAAAAGATTTGCATTCTGTATTTTGAATCCAAAATACGAACAGAAAAAAAGGAATTCAAAATACAGAATGAAAATCTTTTGTTATAGATGTCATATGAACAATGAACATACGACTGAAAATACGAACAGAAAAAGGATTTAAACAAAATACAGAATGCAAATCTTTTGTTATAGATGTCATTTTCGTTCTTTTGCCGTTTTAGTTTTGTCGTATTTTTGTTGGATCGTTCGTTCGTATTTGCGGTTGTTCGTTATGCGGCTCATTAGTAATCCTGTAGTTTTCGTATTTTGGTGCTTTAATTTTTTCGTATGTACACATTATCCCGCGGGTACAAAAATGAACATTTCCGTACGAAAATAACATTTGTACGAACGGGAATGCACATATCTAATGGTCACAGAGATTCCCAGGTGCACACCCAAGGGGGTGCACGGTAGCGCGATTCTGGGAGGCCGTCATATGGCAGCCTCCCAGAATTATCCGACCGCGCTGTAGCCATCATTCGACTATGGCCTGGTCGGCAACTGGTTAAATTTAATTTTGGCAGTACTGCTAAAATTTGCTACGTGACCCACCCATGACCCAACTCAAGTTGTTCCACTTAATTGAGGCGTAAAGCAGTTCAAAGCTTCTGGACCGCCCTGCGTACTTTTATTGCGGCACAGCAGTCCATTAGTGCAAAATCACATTGCTGTACGTTGCAGCTTTTTTCCCAGTCTGGGGCGCATGCGCATGCTGCCGGCGACCCGCGCGCTGCTGGGGACCCCCTCCAGCTGTGATTGGTCACAGAGGGAGCCAATCGGTGGGCACAGCAGACCCGATGATCTCTGGCACCCAGCGATCTCTCCTGAGAGAGGCGGAACAACAATCTGCCTATGTAAACAAGGCAGATTGCTGTTCTGTCAGAGGGGAAGATGGAGATCTTGTGTTTCTGATAAGCAGGAGCACAGAGCTCTCTCTTTTCACAGTCAAAGCATCTCCCACACAGTTAGCAAAGACCCCCTATGAACACATTTAACCCTTTGATTGCCCCTGATGTTAACCCCTTCCCTGCCAGTGTCATTAGTACGGTGACAGTGCATTTTTTAAGCACTAATCACTGTATTGGTTTCACTGGTCCCCAAAAAGGGTCACTATGGAGGTTATTTACGAGAGGCAAATCCACTTTGCACTACAAGTAAAAACTACGGGCCAGATTCACAGAGCCATTACTCCGGTGTATCTCCTGTTAGACTGGAGTAATTTCAAATTACCCGTGTCGTATCATTAGTTTGAATCCTCAGACCATGATACGACGGCTTCGGGCTTCGATCCGACAGGCTTACGTCTTCGTATGCCGTCGGATCTACGCTGCAATCTTTTTCTGCCCGCTGGGTGGAATTTGCGTCGTTTTCAGCGTCGGGGTATGCAAATTTGCTTTTTCCGGCGATCCATGAAGTTACGATCGTCCGTCGCATTCTCTTACGGCATCTGTAGTCATCTTTTTGCTGCGTAAAGTTAGGGAAGCAAAAATGTTGTCTAACGTTAGTATAGCCGTCGTTTCCGCGTCAAATTTCAATTTTGTTTTTGTTTTTGCGTAAGTCGTCCGGGAATAGCAATGTACGTAAACAACGCTACTCAAAAAAAAACTGACGTAACAACGTTATTTCGCGCAATGCACGATGGGAAATTTCTGAACGGAGCATGCGCAGTTCGATCGCCGCAGGGACGCGCCTAATTTAAATGCTTCACGCCCCCTAATCGCGTATTTCGATTCCGCCGCGAGAAATACACTACGCCGCCGTACCTTACGGGCCGAAATCTACCTGAATTCGTCTTAGAGCCAGGTAAAATACGGCGGCGTAGTGTATCTCTGATACTCTGCGCCAGGGCAATTGTACCTGAATCTGGCCCAACAAGTGCAAAGTGCACTTGAAAGTGCACTGAATGTGCACTTGGAAGTGCAGTCGCTGTAGATCTGAGGGGTACATGCAAGGAAAATAAAAAACAGCATTTTAGCGTGCACATGATTGGATGATAAAATCAGCAGGGCTTCCTCATTTCAGATCTACCCCTGATGCCGCGTACACACGATCACTTTATGTGATGAAAAAAAACAATGTTTTTAAAAATGTCAATTTAAATGACCGTGTGTCGTTTTATGTCTTGTGAAAAACGAAAAAAAAATTGAAGCATGCTTCAATTTTTTGTGTCATTTTTGAAAACGTCATTTTTTGTTTCACAAAAAATCAACGTGTGTAGCAAAAAACGTCGTTTAAAATTACGTTTTTCAACCCGCGCATGTCCAGAAGCTAGTTATGAAGCGAGCTTCAATGGAAAAGAGTGGTGAACGTAACCTCGTTTTGCTAGAGCATTGTGAAAAAACGATGGTGTGTAGGCAACATCGTCTTTGAAAATTGTTTTTTACTTCACAGAAAACTTCGTTTTTTTTCCATCGGATAAAGTGATCGTGTGTACGCGGCATGAGATTTACAGCGACTGCACTTCCAAGTGCACTTTTAGTGCAATTTCAAGTGCACTTTGCACTTGTAGTTTGCACTTGTAGTGCAAAGTGGGTTTGTCTTTCGTAAATAACCCCCTTAGTGTCAGATTTGTCTGCCGCAATGTCGTAAAAGATAATGAGGTAGGTTTTATACACATATATTTAAAATAGAATTTATTCACTTTTTTAATAAGATAAATGGCCACATTTATTGATAGTGCTTTGCACTGCCCATAACAAAGGTACAGGATTAGTCAATAAAATGCTATTGGCATATATCCCAGTTTTATGGGTGTATCTAGCTCTAACTATACCTGTAATCAGGGAATTTGATTTAACAGCAATGGGGAATTTCTCTATCATTGGCACAAACATTAATTGGGATAGAGGGCATCCCTGAGGATTACCAAATGTAATGTTAAAGCGGTAATAAACTAAAAAACGAAAGTGGAATTAATAACAGCTTTCCAATTTTTCGACATCATGGCCATGTTTGTTTTCTTGTTTTAGTGGTCCTTAAGTGGTTAACAAGGCGTAATGCTGTGTTAAGCCTCATCCTGCATTTCTTTCTCTATTCAAAATCAAAAGTTCCCTATGGGAGCCCATTTATTTGAATAGAAGTCACACCAGAAGTCGGATCAAGAGGATCCGTCTTGTGGCGTGACTTGTGTGCTGAGAATTTTGAAGGGGAATCTTGTGTGAGGTTCTCCCAGAAGATCATAACAGACCCCTCGGTCTGGTATAGATCTTAAGGGGAACCCCACACCAAAAAAAAAGGCGTGATGGTTCCCCCATGATCCATACCGGACCCTTATCCGAGTACGCAGCCGGCAGGTCAGGAGGGGGGGCGAGCGAGCGCACCCCCCTCCTGGACCATACCAAGCCACATGCCCTAAACATGGGGGGGTTGGTACTTTGGGGCAGGGGGGCACTGCGCCCCCCCCCCACCCCAAAGCACCTTGTACCAATGTTGATGATGACAAGGGCCTCTTCCCGACAACCCTGGCCGTTGGTTGTCAGGGTCTGTGGGCGGGGGGGCTTATTGGCGGGTGCCGTTTTTTTTACCATCATCTTCTTCCCTCTGGTCTTCTTCCGATGTTGACTTGACGCTCTCTCCTGCTGTATTGCCATGTGCGTGGTGCGCAATGACTTATATAGGCACTGGGCGGAGTCACCTGGTGATGTCATCTGGTGACCCCCACCCCTTATAATGTCACAGTCCCATCATGCCCTGGAACTGTGACGTCATAAGGTGAGGGGTCACCAGATGTCATCACCGGGTGACTCTGACCAATGCCTATATAAGTCGTTGCGCACCTCGCACACGGCATTACAGCGGGAGAGAGTGTTGAGTCAACACCGGAAGAAGACTGGGCACCCGCTAGTAAAAGAGTATGTAAAAGAGCAGAAGATAGCGTTGTAGCCGGATAAGGGTCTGGTATGGATCTTGGCGGAACCCCTATGCGATTTATTTTATTTTTTTTGCTGTGGTGTTCCCCTTAACCACTTAAGATCCGGACCAAAATGCTGCTAAAGGACCTTGCCCCTTTTTGCGATTCGGCATTGCGTCGCTTTAACTGACAATTGCGCAGTCGTGCGACGTGGCTCCCAGACAAAATTGGCATCCTTTTTCCCCCACTAATAGAGCTTTCTTTTGGTGGTATTTAATCACCTCTGCATTTTGTTTGCACTATAAACAAAAATAGAGCAACAATTTTGAAAAAAATCAATATTTTTTACTTTTTGCTATAATAAATATCCCCCAAAAAATATATATATATATATATATATATATATATATATATATATATATATATATATATAAAAAAAAATCCTCAGTTTAGGCCGATACCTATTCTTCTACCTATTTTTGGTTAAAAAAAATCGCAATAAGCGTTTATCAGTTGGTTTGCGCAAAATTTATAGCGTTTACAAAATAGGGGATAGTTTTATTGCATTTTTATTTTTTTACTACTAATGCGATTTTTTTCGTGACTGCGACATTATGGCGGACACTTCAGACAATTTTGACAAATTTTTGAGACAATTGTCATTTTCACAGCAAAAAATGCTTTTAAATTGCATTGTTTATTGTTAAAATGACATTTGCTGTTTGGGAGTTAACCATAGGGGACGATGTAGGGGTTATGTATTCCCTAATGTGTGTTTACAACTGTAGGGGGGTGTGGATGTGGGTGTGACGTCATCGATTGCGATTCTCTGTATAAGGGATCACGCGATCGATGACACCGCCACAGTGAAGGACGGGGAAGCTGTGTTTACACACGGCTCTCCCCGTTCTTAAGCTCCGGGGCCCGATTGCCGCACTCCACGGCTGGGTACTAGTACAGGACGTACCTGTACGTACATGTGCCCAGCCGTGCCATTCTGCCGACGTATATGTGCAGGAGGCGGTCCTTAAGTGGTTAAGATCCATACCAGACTGAAGGGTCTGTTATCGTCTTGGGGAACCTCAGGCCCCGTACACACGGCAGAGAACCTCGACGGGCGGAACACATCGTTCCGCCCGTCGAGGTTCTCGGCCGGCCGTCAGATTCGGCGACCAGCCTGTCGGGAAAGGCGACCAGCCATTCATCCCGACGGGCCGTCGAGCAAATAGAGAACCTGCTCTCTTTTTGCTCAACGGGTTTCCCGGTGGGCGGGGCTCGCCGAATCCGTACACACGGCCGAGGTTCTCAGCCGTGTGTACGGGGCTTTAGGCAATTTTTTTTTTTTTTCGCTTGGTTCCCTTTCAAGATTCTCAGCACACAAGTCACACCACAAGTCAGATCCTCTTGATCCAACTTCTGGTGTGACCTCTATTCAAATCAAAGGGCTCCATAGGGAACTATTGATTTTGAATAGAGAAAGAAAAACACGACTGAAAGCTAGCGCAGCAAAACATGCATTAAGTTCAATGCAAAACACAGAAAAAGTTGTGTTAAAAATGCTGCTTTTTTCCTGGCATCTGTACTAGCTTTACAGCCTGTTTTTTAAAATGTCTTCAGGCATTAGACCTAAAAGTGAAACAATAAAAATGAAATATTTCTTTAAATATGTGCCTGTAAAGTGGCACATCGGTGTGATGTGTATTACAGTGCTGCAGCAAAATGACAGGGAAAGGAAAAAATGTCATTAAAAATTGCTTTCAGCTGTAATGTATTGTAGGCTCCCGACAATATAGATAAAAACTAAGGAAAAAATAAGCCTGCAAAGCTGCTTGCCCGGATAAGGGTCTGGTATGGATTTTTTTTTTCATTTTGCCATAAAATTCCCATTAAAATTAATGCTAGATGCAAAGGGCCTGGTATGGATTTTGGGGGAGACCCTACACAGTTTTTTTTGTTTTGTTTTTGGCAAAAGATGGAGACATATTGTAATGTAACTTGTGAGAGGTCATGGAATAAAACAGTTGGGTTTTCCTCATACACAATTGGCTTCCCTGTTTTTACTTTCTGTAAAAGTTTTTTTCTTTCAGAGGGAAGTTTTGTAGGCAGTATATTATATCTCTTAGGTTATTTTCTTGCAGGCTTCTGGGTCTTAGAGGTCTGTGCGCCATGACAAACGCAGTTTGGGGTTCCTCTGGGCACTCTGGCAGTTTATTGAATATAACTCCCAGGGCATTTTGGATCTGATCTGAGGGTACTAACATACCTCAAAACATTTTCAGATGGGAATGAGGGACACCTACCAAACTTATGTAGGCATCAGCCACGCCCCCTTGCCACAAAAAAAAGGTTAATCAAATCCACAAGGGCTTTTTTTTTTACCACTTCTATTTCTTTATATTGGCTTTTAAGATGTACAAATGCAGCCATTTAGAATTTGGATGAGAAGTTTAGCACTGGAAAACACTTGTGAAAGATAAAAAGTGCAATTTATGTACAACTATATAGATCAGACCAAAATGAGGGACAAATGAGGAGGAAAGAGGGACAGAGGGACATTGCTCAAAATCAGGGACATGTATGGTACTGGTTCCAGGATGCCCCTTTCTCTAATGTTTGATCTTCTGCCCCTGTTATCTCAGTCTTCTCGATGTCTGTCCATTATAATAATGTTTGATTTCTTGGCTGACTGAGAAGTTTGCAGTTCCAAAATGACATAGTCTCACTCTTTCCCTGCTTCCTCCATCTCCTCCAGTTTACTCACCAGCCCTTAAAATTCTTTGTGGTTTTCTAGAATCAGTGTAGTTAGCAGATTCTTCATGTCAGCAACCTGCAGAAGGCAGTTTGGCTTTAGATGAGAGCTGTTTCTAGATAAATTAGGGTGTTAAGAGTTGAAGCATTTGTTCCTTGATCTCTTTCAGCATTGGGCAGCAGAAGGATGGACACAGAGAGTAGAGATGCCATGTTGGTTTCTTGGATTTGTGCTCCATCTGTCTGCTGAATGTAAAATATCTCTGGGATATTTCAGCTCAATTGTATTCTCAGGGGGTTCTCTGAGATTTTGTTTATTCCAATATTCCCCAATACAGTTGTTGTGTGCACCATTTAGCACTGAAAAGTAACCCCTTTTGCCAGAGCTCTGTAATCAAGCTGACTCTGCTCTGCTAGTTCAGCCAAACCAAGAACGTTTTACTTTCAACTGACTTTATCACCTTTTTAAAAAAAAATACCCTACAAAAGAGGACTGTTGATAATTACCTGCCTTGATGCCAGTCCTGGAATCTTTGCTCTTTTACACAACAAAGCCATCAGCAGAATTTTCACATCCAACACTATCCAAATGTGCTCTTTTTAAGGAGGGGACATTATTTAAAAGCAGCCAGCTGTCCAAAGCGCACTTAAAGTGTTTGTAAAGGCTCAATGTTTTTTTACCTTCATACATTCTGTGCATGAAGGTAAAAAACCTCCTCTGTGCAACAGTTCCCCCAGCCCTGCTATAATTTATCTGAGTATGATCTTCCTCCAGCAATTTGCACAAGAGCCTCGACTCTCCAGGTACGCTCCCTCCTCATTGGCTCCTGCTGTTATCAATCACTGCCAGTGAACCAATAAGGATAGAGAGGGGGCAGGTCTGAGCTGCAGCTCTGTGTGTGAGTGGACATGCATACTTGCCAACAGTCCCGATTTCCCAGGACAATCCTGATTTTGGGACCCTCGTCCTGATTAAATTCCCAGGATTTTGCTTTTTGTCCCGGAAAAATCAGGAATGTTTTAGCAAAAACATCCGGCGGGCTACAGAAATATGGCCGTCGCCACTGTGAGAACTAACCAACTTGTGTTCAGTGGAAAGGGGAGGCCCCTCCCCTCTCCAATGAACACAGGGAGAAACCCAGGAACTCACTAGCTGCCACTTAAGGGGACACGATGGATGCGGCATTATGAAGGGCTCTGCTGGGGACACAGATGTAAGGAGGACTCTGCTACTAGGGACACAGATGTAAGGAGGACTCTGCTGCTGTGGACACAGATGTAAGGAGGGGCTCTACTGCTGGGGACACAGATGTAAGGAGGGGCTCCGCTGCTGGGGACACAAATGTAAGAAGGGGCTCCTCTGCTGGGGACACAGATGTAAGGAGTGGCTCCGCTGCTGGGGACACAAATGTAAGGAGGGGCTCCTCTGCTGGGGACACAGATGTAAGGAGGGCTCTGCTGATGGGGACACAGATGTAAGGAGGCCTCCGCTCATTGATATACAGATGTAAGGAGGTGCTTCGCTGCTTGGAACACAGATGTAAGGAGGGGCACCGCTGCTGGGGTCACAGATGTAAGGAGGGGCTCCGCTGCTGGGGACACAGATGTAAGAAGGACTCCGCTGCTGGGGACACAGATGTAAGGAGGGGCTCCGCTGCTGGGGTCACAGATGTAAGGAGGCCTCCGCTCATGGATATACAGATGTAAGGAGGTGCTTCGCTGCTTGGAACACAGATGTAAGGTGGGGCTCTGCTGATGGGGACACAGATGTGTTGAGGGCTCCACTGGTGGGGAAACAGATGTAAGGAGGCTCTCCGCTGATGGGGTCACAGATGTAAGGAGGGACTCCACTGATGGTGACACAGATGTAAACAGGGCTCCACTGATGGGGATACAGATGTGAGGAAGGCTCCACTGATGGGGATACAGATGTAAGGAGAGGCTCTGCTGGGGGCACCTGATGTAATGACAGACTACACTTGGGGCATCTGATGTAGGGACATACTCCGCTGAGGGCACCTGATGGCATTTGGTGGCAGGCGACGATGGCAAGTGAAATGCTCAGGGCTAACACTAATTCAGCATTATGGTGAGTTGAATGATTTCATATTATATTACAATGTAATAATAGAAAGCATGCACTTCAATCATCCTGACACCATAACAACCATGGTGCCCGGATGATTGAAGAACTAACACCAGGTGTTTGGAGTATCTTTATCTGCGGATTGTTAAACTTTATGGAATACACATATTCCTATTGTTGTGTAGGATCTGGGCCTGCTGTCCCTCCATCTCTCTCTCCCTCTTTCCCTCCTTCTCCCTCCATCCCTCGTTCATCTCAGACTCTAACCACACACCCTCAGAGCCATGCCCCTTTAACACACACTCACTATTTCGCTAAAACTAGGCGCATCACATTTTTCTTTTTGCTGTCACACGCCTACAAATGAATGCCCCGCCCATTAATTATAACAAGACTCTGCCTACAGGCAAAAAAGTGTCCCTTTACATTTTTTTACAATGTTGCCAACTATGGACATCCAGATCCACGGCTCAGGAACAAGCCTGCTTCAGTGCCCCCATTGCAAGCTGCTTGCTCTGGGGGCAGCAGGGAGGGACCAAGAGAACTGGAAAGAGACCCAAGAAAGTAAGATCAGGGCAACTTTGTGCGAAAGCATTGCACAGGGCAGGTAAGTATAACAATTTTGTTATCTTTTACAAACGAACCCCCAAAGCTTTAATACCACGTTAATCCACCATTGCTGTGTGTAAATGACAGATCAAGTACTTTGAAGGGACTCCTACACTACCAATCTCTTACCCGTGCTCCCATTGCCCAGTATAATTTATGTTGGGTAATTGACTCAATAATGGACACGGCATAGGAATCAAACTGTGAATTGCATTGCCTTACTTGGTATCTGATATAAGAACAGGAATTCAGCACTCAAGAAACATTAACCACTGAGGAGTCATAATGCAACTCGGAATAGAAAAAAGTTTTTGCGAGTTGATACAGAATTTGCTCAAATTGAATGAACTTAAAAAAAAATCCAAAATCGGAAATTAATCTGAGTTGAATAGGAAATATCCATGCTGGCTGAATGAATCATAGCAGTAGATCAGGAGCAAAACACAACTTTTCCTAAGTTTACATTCAATTAGAAATGTAGGGCAAGGGTAAGGTTTGAAAAATTGCTTCATAAGTTTAAACCATTTTAAACCCTCTGCCCTCTGCTCAACCTCCCACGCATGTCATCTAATAGCTTGTTGTGCCATACTGTAAACTGTCTTGGTTACTGGTGACAGCAACAGTAGGTTATAAAGCTAGTGACAAAAAGTGATATGTGTTCAGGTGGAGGAATTGATTAGCTGTCTGAATTTAACCATTTCTTGTTAGGAACATGACCAGCCACTGTGGTTTTATTAAGCCTGGTACACACGATCGGATTTTCTGCAGACAAAGCGTAGGACTTTTGTCTGAAGGGCGTTGGCCATAAATTTGTATTGCATACAAACGGCAAAGAATCGTTGACCAACAAACACAAAACAACATGGTCTTTCAGCTCTTTAGCGCCACCCTTTGGTCAATTTCTGCTAATGTTGTGTTATGGTTAGCATTGCTTCTGAGCATGCGTGTTTGCACTTTGGAGTTTTGTCCAAAGGACCTGTGTACACATGATCGGATAATCCGACAACACACATTTGTTATTGGAAAAGTTTAAAGCCTGCTATCCAACATTTGTTGGCGGAAAATCTAACAATTGATGGAGCATACAACCGGTCAGATTTTCTGACAACAGCCTGCCATCACACAATTCCCGTCGGAAAATCCAATCGTGTGTACGAGGCTCAAGGCTGGTATAGCTGATCATAGATGGATCTTTATTCTTTTTTTTTTTCCATCAGTTAGCAGGCTGATCAAAAAAAAAATATATATATAGGAACAGATTTCCCCATTTACACAAGCAAGGTGGAGAGAGAAATCCTCCTCACTGTGCAATTGTCAGAATACACTGATCAGTGCTGCAACCAATCAAATGATTTTTTTAATAAAATTCCATATCAAGAGAACTGGATGAATTTTGATCCATCTATAGCCAGCTTTAGATGTTTAGATTCAAAGCAATGTGGGGCATTGTAAAAGGGCTTAGCTTTGTAAATGGTTTGTGTCAAATTTAAACAAAAGACTACCACAGCTTTTAAATTTAAATTAGTCAAAAGAAGAACATCAAATATACGTGTATGTTGCAAATGTATCTAATAATAAAAATATAAAACTTTTAATCAATTACGACAGGAATTCCATCAGATACATCAT
The DNA here is from genome assembly GCA_029574335.1 of Rana kukunoris. Lineage (NCBI taxonomy): Eukaryota > Metazoa > Chordata > Amphibia > Anura > Ranidae > Rana > Rana kukunoris. The sequence goes on from CM056052.1 coordinate 216,157,605, forward strand.
GGCCACTACATGTATTTACAAATGAAACATGCTATGCGGATGCAAGGCAAAAGTTTGATTCTGAACTTGGATGACTGATTTTCTTAGTTCGATCCTATCTACTCCTGATAAGAAGGGAGTTATCTCCCGTATATATGCCTGCCTGTTGTCGCATATACAGGCACCGGATCTTTTACTGTGTAGGGAAAAATATGTAGCGGATCTTGGCTCTATAGAGGGGGATAGCTGGTCACAAATTCTAGCTGCTGGACTGCTTGTGTCGGTATCGGTAACACAATGATTGTCGCATTTATTCATCCTACACCGTGTGTACAGATCTCCTATACAGCTATATAAATGGGGTAGGAGGGACTCCCCCTTGTGTCCGAAATGCCAATTGTACCCAGGTACCCTAATACATTTGCTATGGCACTGCCAAAGCTAGCGAGATACTGGCAGGAAGTGGCGCTCAGGGTTATTAATAGTATATTTGAACTGCAACTACAGCTAAACCCAGTTATCTGCCTGCTTGGTGGGCTGGAATAAGAAATGTATTCACCTAATACTTACATTGCTTTAACTAGAATAGTCTACCTAGCTAGAAAGCGAATAGCGAGGTACTGGCTTTCCTCATGCACCTCATTGCTCTAATGTATTCATATTCAACAGGTCAATAACTCTGTCACAAGGCAGAACAGGGAAATGCCTTTTTTTACCTGTTCTGCAGCTCTGTGACACGATCGCGGGCCACCGGCAAACTTCGAATCTGCTGGACCCGCGGTCACACTCACGGAGCTTGCGGCGGGCACATCTTAAAGGGGACGTACAGGTACGTCCATATGTGCAGCTGTGCCATTCTGCTGACGTAAATAGTCATGTAGCAGTTGGCAATCGGCTATGCACAACTGTAACACTTATTCGGAAAAGGACACACACTCTGCTAGTTAATTTGGTTTATGTTTGTTCTTTATTTTGGTTTTGTTTGTCAGACTAAGCACTGATGAAGACTGAATGTACATGTAAAGTATATGCAGTACTGTGATAAAAAGATATTGCCCAGGTGTTTGTTTTATGGTATGTACAGTATATCTTTCGATTCACTAATAATTGTATGTATGTATGTATGTATTTAGCCTGTCTTCTCTACCGGAAGTTCTACTCCGACTGTTCATACTTTTTTATATTTTTGTACAATAAACTTTATTTTCTAATTAAAAAAAAAATGATAATAAAAAATACCATTCCAAAACAAGTTTTCTTAGTGATTTTCCTTGGTAAAAAAAATGAATCCCATGGTATCGGTGTTCAGAGCAAAATGTTGTATATATGTTAATGGCAAAGAAATCATAGGGCCAGATTCAGGAACAGTTAGGCTGGCGGATCCAGTGATCCGCCAGCCTAACTGTGACTTTGAGCCGGCGTTTCTGTTTTCTGTAACCAGAAAACAAGAAACGCCGGGTTGAAGCTCCGATGCGAGCAGCGTAACTGAGTTTCGCCATCGCATCGTTACTTCAACTTAAAAATGGCGCCGGGGGCGTTCCCGCCGATTTCCGCTCAAAAAATATGTTAATGAGCGGAAATCGGCAATTCACGATCGCATTCCGGCGCGACGCAGTGACGTTACGACGTTTCCGGACGGGATACGCGGCGCATAGTTATACCTACATGGGGTTGGAATATCCTATGTTAGGTATAGGCGTCGTCATCGCGTCGGAAAAAAAAAAAAAAAAACGTCGCTTGCGTAAAACGGTCATGAATGGGAATGTGACGTCATTGACGTTCATTCACAGATTTTGGAGCATGCGCACGGGGATGTTTTGACACTCGACGCATGCGCAGTACGTTGGCGGCGGGATCGCGCTTAGTTAGCATACTACACGCCCCGTACCCGCCCAATTTGAATTCCGCCGGCTCATTTGCGATGCGCTGCCTCAACTTTAGGAGCAAGTGCTTCGTGAATGACAGCACTTGCTCCTAAAATTTCTGCAGAGCAACGCAAATGAGAAGCGTTACTCCAGAGCAAAGATGCTCTGGACTACCTGAATCTGGCCCCATAGTTGTTATTTGCCCTTTTTATAATAATTCACAGGAACCTTTGAACTTGAACTTCCTGCATCTGTGATCTTTTTGTCCCCAGTTAGCTTTGAAAATCTGTTCTATCATCAGTGAGCTCACGCTCTGCAGGGTGTGCTTGCATGCACAGGGAGTCATAAAACTCCACTTATCTTTCTAAGCACTGTAAAAGTGTATTTTCAAGACACTCATATTAATGAAGTGAACTTGGACGTGAACTTCCTGCATCTGTTTGTCCCCTGTTAGCTATGAAAATCTGTATTATCATTGCTGAGTTCACACCCTGTGTGCTTGCATAGGCAGTTATAAACTTCACTTTAAGCATTATAAAAGTGGGGTTTCATGATATTCATCATATATCTATGAAGTTTCATTATATCAAGTGAGAAATTGTCTCTTGTCAACAGGTGTACAGTTTTGAGCTCTGCATTGGTGTTGTCACTAAAAAGACAAAACCCCTGTGGCAATGTTTATGGGAGGAAACATGTTCCTTCAGTGGTGTTAGTGGGAGGAAAAAACAAGCAGTGCAAAGAAGGGCAGTTGATGGGGACAGGTAGTACAGATAGGGGCAACTGATGTTGGGGCAGCAGTACAGAGGGGGAAATTGATGCTGGAGATAGGCAGTACAGAGGGAGACAGTTGATGGTGCTAACAGGAAATACAGATGGTACAGTTGATGGTGGGGACCAGCAGTACAGATGGGGCAATTGATGATAGGGACAGGCTATATAGAGGGTACAGTTGATGGTGGGGGGCAGGTAGTACAGATATGGGCAGCTGATGGTAGGGCCAGCAGTATAGAGGGGGAAATCTATGCTGGGAACAGGAAGTACAGAGCATGCAGTGGATGGTGCCACCCTTTGGGCTGCTTTTGCTGAGAGACGATTCACGCTTTTCAGTCTTTGTCCTTTTCAGTCTGTTACAGCGTGACTAATGTGCTATCTCCATTACAAATGCTAGTTTTACCAGAACGAGTGCTCCTGTCTCAATACTTTCTTCTGAGCATGCGCATTTTTTTCCCCATCGTTAAAGCCTACACACGACGTGAAAAACGACCCAAAACATTAGAGCATGTTCTAAAGTTTTAATGCCCATTTTTCACGTCGAATACACACGATTGTTTTAATGACCAATTTAAAAAATGTGTGTGTGCGCGGCATAAGGGTTACCATGGGAAAAAAGGCTTCTCCACTAATGCATTATCACCATGGCTTGTTTCCACAACCCAAATTTTACAAAATCCAATTGTCATTGGGACAAAAAAGGGAGGTGAAATCTTCTGAACAGGTGTACAGACAGCAAAACAAACATTACAGTTGTGTTAACCCTTCCCTATGCTATCCAAAAAGATAAGAACATATTTTTTTGGGCTGGAGCTACACTTAAAAATATATACCTGCTCCGACCTACAAACAGATTCAACTTAAGAACAAGCCTACAGACCCTATCTTGTTTGTAACCCAGGGATCGCCTGTACATCAAATTAGATATTTAAGCCAAAACCAAGGTTTTTTTATTCAGGTTTTTTGTCTCCATCATTGTCCACCCTGACATTAACTTCATCGTTGAGCTCAGCCTCAGCAGTTAGTAGTGTATTGGGATTTCATTCCCAGACTTACATAAGTCTGAAGTGGCCAAAGTCCAGCCAATCATATTATAGCTTCATCCCCTCACTGGTTCCTGAACTGTGAATTACCTTATTATTATTGAGCTGCAGATGTGCAGTTAGTGTATAGGGGGTCCTCGAGTCTTGGAGCCTGTGTGCACTGCATGTATTGTACACATTAGGGATACTCCACTGACTGCACCACACACATTGTTATGTGTTGACGCATGTTGCTATGCTAAAAAGTCCCATGGTGTATATGAAATTATAGCAGGTTACATTTTTTCACAGCAAAGTGCAAAGCAGCTCCCATACCTATGAAGGTGCATTGGTATGCATTTCAAAATTAATGTCACCCCAGTGCACAAACACATAACAGGCATTACCACACATTCCAGTATCAGTAATAACTGCCCTCCAATGGGGTCACAAACCAATAAAAACTTTAAGGAAAAATTTACTTTGTTCATGTCTCCCATGTCTCGCTCTATTCACACTACTGCAATGCGATTTTTATGCAACTATGTAGTGGGATTTGATTGGGACTTTGATACAAAACACACATCTGCTAATTGTGATCACATCTGTGAGTTTCCGAACATGAAGCAACCCGCATAAAAAACATACTGCAATTGCACTTGCATCGTCATAGTAGCATGATACGTGAAAATGGGGTGTCATTAGCAATTAGGCTGTATTCACATCTGTGCATTTATTAATGCACATCAACCTGCACAGAAACTGTGTGCCTTGCCATGCATTTCAGAAAAATGAGAGCTGCAAAATACTTACCATGCCTCTTAGCAAATACCTTGGGGTGTCTACTTTCCAAAATTGGGGCATTTTTTTTTTTTTTTGCTATCTCGACATTTCAGGACCTCCAAAACTGTGATAGGTATTGAGTAAGGATGAGCCGAACAACCCCCCCTCCCCCCCGGGTTCGGTTTGCACCAGAACTTTCGAACAGGCAAAAAAATGTGTTCGAGCACACACGAACACCAGTAAAGTCTAAAAGACATGGACATGAAAAATCAAAAGGCTTATATGCATGGTATTGTCATAAAAATTGTTTGGGGACCTGGGTTTAAAAAAATGTCAGTTTTTTTCAGGAGCAATGATTTTAATAATGCTTAAAGTAAAACAATAAAAATTCCTTTGAATATCGTGCCTGGGGGGTGTCTAAAGTATTCCTGTAAAGTGGCACATTTTTCCTGTGTTTAGAACAGTCCCGCAGCAAAATGAAATTTCTAAAGGAAGAAAAGTAATTTAAAACTGATCGCAGCTGTAATGAATTGTCAGGTCTCGGAAATATACATAAAACTCCCTGAAAAAAACGGCATTGGTTCCCCCCCAGTCCATTACCAGGCCCTTTGGGTCTGGTATGAATATTAAGGGGAAATGCAATAAAAGGTGATAAGCACTCCAAACCGTAGTTGAAAGAACTACTAAGGTAGGTATCCACAAAGAATATCCACAAAAATTAAATGGTGATATCATAAAAAACACAATAAATATATAAATAGTGACAAAGAAATCTCCGGTAAATCCCCCCCCAAAAAATGCAAAATGGAAGGAAAATAGTGTCCTTAAATAGATAGGAACTGTCCTTTGCAAAGAGGTGAAATAATCAAATAATATCCCAATCTTTCCTGGAATTCCCAGTTGTGAATCTACATATAGCAATGGAAATCTGTAACCAGTCTCCCAAAACTCTCATCTTGCTGCTGCCCAATGATGGACTAGACGATAAGGAATCGATGGAGGAATGGTTTGAGTTTTTTATTAATAATAGTGTAGAAGGGGTTACATTTCTACTTAAAAGGAAACAGAAAAAAACTTGACTAGTTCAGCAACAAATAGAGGAGATCAAAATTAAACCTGAACCTTCTAAAGAATCTGGCAATTTTCACAAACTCGCCACAGCATTGAATAAAGATCTAGTGGCTAAGGACCTAGAAGTTCAACAACGGAAAATTAACCACTTAAGACCCAGACCAAAATGCAGGTAAAGGACCTTGCCCCTTTTTGCGATTCGGCACTGCGTCGTTTTAACTAACAATTGCGCGGTCGTGCGAAGTGGCTCCCAAACAAAATTGGCGTCCTTTTTCCCCACAAATAGAGCTTTCTTTTGGTGGTATTTGATCACCTCTGCGGTTTTTATTTTTTGCGCTATAAACAAAGATAGAGCGACAATTTTTAAAAAAATGCAATATTTTTTACTTTTGCTATAATAAATATCCCCCAAAAATATATAAAAAAACATTTTTTTCCTCAATTTAGGCCGATACGTATTCTTCTACATATTTTTGGTAAAAAAAATCGCAATAAGCGTTTATCGGTTGGTTTTCGCAAAATTTATAGCGTTTACAAAATAAGGGATAGTTTTATTGCATTTTTATTAATTATTTTTTTTTACTACTAATAGCGGCGATCAGCGATTTTTTTCGTGACTGCGACATTATGGCGGACACTTCGGACAATTTTGACACATTTTTGGGACAATTGTCATTTTCACAGCAAAAAATGCATTTAAATTGCATTGTTTACTGTGGAAATGACAGTTGCAGTTTGGGAGTTAACCACAGGGGGCATTGTGACTTTGAGTGTTCCCTGTGTGTGTGTTTACAACTATAGGGGGGTGTGGCTGTAGGTGTGACATCATCGATCGCGTCCCCCTATAACAAAGATGATGCGATCGATGCTGCGGCCACAGAGAAGCACGGGGAAGCCGTGTTTACACACGGCTCTCCCCGTTCTTCAGCTCCAGGGATGGATCGCCGCACTGCAGCGGCGATCGGGTCCGCAAGTCCCGCGGTCCCGGTGCTGGAGCTTCGGACCGGGTCACGGGAGCGCGCTGCGGGCGCACGCCCGTGACCCACGCTGGGTACTAAAATCAACGTATATATAAGTTGATGTGCCCAGCCGTGCCATTCTGCCGACATATATGTGCCGTAGGCGGTCCTTAAGTGGTTAAGAAGTTCCAACGAGACGTGGCGGACTACAAGGCGGATCACGTCTTCAAATGGCAACATAAGGTAGAACCGACTCAACCGAGTTCTACTTATTCTACACCAGTATGGGAAGTTAAAATACAGGATCCCACAACATCGTATTTACGAGCTCTGCCCAGATGGGAGGATCAGGGCCCACATAGGGAAACAGCAAGACCACAATATGAACAGCATAATAATGGAAATGATGCACCATATACACCGAAGAAACAATGTAAAAAAACATATAAGAAACCCTTAAAAAAAACACAATAATTGGCAACAAAATTACAGAAACCAAAGGGACAATAGAGGGCCCCCTCAAGCACAAGAACAATAGATTTGAGCCCATTAGAACCCACCAGGATCAATACCATAATGACCAACGTCATTATGAGACACCACGTCCTTTTTTAGACAGGGAGAGGAGGGAGTACTCCCCCAAAAGACAAATGCAAGATCCCTACTGCTCTCTCAGAAAATGATCCCAAGATGACAAAATAAGACCAAGTCCAGAACGAAGAGGGGAAACAGAGCAGGAAAGAGATACAGAAAGAAAAAGAGAGTATTAGGAGAGAACGTGGTCAATTTGAGTTCCATCCAACTAACTACCGAGGAATTAACAGTCTTGGATAGGGGAGTTAAGCATGCACTGGTTAAGAATCTCAATAAGTTTGACACTTATATCGGGATTCGGAAATATATTAGGAAACTTAATCTAAAGAAATATTTCCTAACCAATACATTTCAACGCAATACATCTGCTCAACCTAGTACCTATCCCACTCACAGTACGTTGCAGAATAATTCTGCATTTAACCCACAGGTATAATCAACACATCGAAGTCTTCAAAAAACTAGTCCTAGAAGATCTGGAATCTCTGGAACTCAAGAAGAAGTTTGATCCAATACATATAAAGAAGGGATTAAAGCAACTTACTGAACAAAATGATTTAGTAATCCGCCCAGCGGATAAAGGGGGTGCAATAGTAATACAAACAAAACAACAATATTTGGGAGAAATAAACAGACAGCTACAAGATGAAGAAACTTATATCAAACTATCAGGAAATCCCACTAACAAATACAAAAAGGAACTCAAACTTTTGGTCAACTTGGGGATTAAGAAAGACATCTTAACTGCTTGCCGACCGTGCACCGTCATTTTACGGCGGCAGGTCGGCTCTCCTGGGCGAGAGCCCGTAGCTATACGTCGCGCTCTTCTGCGGCCACTAGGGGGCGCGTGCGCGCCGCCGGCGCGCGCGCTCCCCCCCGCTCGCCCCCGAGTCCTGCGCGCGTGCCACTGGGCACACGCGATCGCTCGTTACAGAGCAAGGACCGGGAGCTATGTGTGTAAACACACAGCTCCCAGTCCTGTCAGCGGGGAAAATGCTGATCTTCTGTTCATACAATGTATGAACAGAAGATCAGTGATTCCCCCTAGTTAGTCCACCCCCCCATACAGTTAGAACACACCCAGGAACACACTTAACCCCTTCCCTGCCCCCTAGTGTTAACCCCTTCCCTGCCAATGACATTTTTATAGTAATCCAATGCATTTTTATAGCATTGATCGCTAAAAAAATGCCAATGGTCCCAAAAATTTGTCCTAAGTGTCCACCATAATGTCGCAGTACTGAAAAAAAATGCAGATCGCCGCCATTACTAGTAAAAATTTTTTTTTATAAAAATGGCATAAAACTACCCCCTATTTTGTAAACGCTATAACTTTTGCGCAAACCAATCAATAAACGCTTATTGCGATTTTTTTACGAAAAATGTGTAGAAGAATGCGTATCGGCCTAAACTGAGGAAAAAAATATGTTTTTTTTTATATTTTTTGGGGGGATATTTATTATAGCAAAAAATAAAAAATATTGCATTTTTTTCAAAATAGTCGCTCTATTTTTGTTTAAAGCGCAAAAAATAAAAACCGCAGAGATGATCAAATACCACCAAAAGAAAGCTCTATTTGTGGGAAAAAAAGGACGCCAATTTTGTTTGGGAGCCACGTCGCACGTCCACGCAATTGTCAGTTAAAGCGAAGCAGTGCCGAATCGCAAAAAGTGCTCTGGTCATTGGGCAGCAATATGGTCCGGGGGTTAAGTGGTTAAACAAAAAGGAATCCAGATATCTTGTACCATAATTTACACTGTTCCAAAAATCCATAAGTCAAAAGACAATCCGCCTGGACGGCCAAATGTTAATGGCATTGAATCATTTACATCCAGGATGGGACATTGATTATTTCATCCAACCAGCAGTGCAGAGTACACAAGCGTACCTTAAAGACACTAAGCACATACTTCAATTAATCAACTCAGTTCCAGTATTGGAAGGCTGCACTTTACTGGCAACAGCAGATGTCACATCATTATATACCATCGTTGGACACCATGACGCCTGCCACGAAATGGCTACTACGTACCCATAGTAATTTGATCTGCAAACAGCGCAAATATTTGATCAAATGTTTGGAATTCTGCCTCATATATAACTATTTTTGGCATGACCAAACCTACTACAAACAGGCTATAGGCATAGCCATGGGAGCCAAATTTTCCCCAAGTGTGGCTAATGCCTTTATGGCACAGTGGAAAAAACAGGTTGTGTATGAAAACACAACCACTGAATTAACATTGTACAAAAGATTCATTGACGATATTATAATAATATGGAATGGGAGTAGAAAAAAATTGGAACAATTTTTAGAGAAGTTGAATAACAATGAAAAAAACATTAGCTTAGTATGGAAAATTGATGAAAAAACTGTGGACTTTTCGGATTTAAGTATTACGTTAGAAGAAAATAAAATCATGACCAAAACATACTTCAAAACAGTGGATACCAACAGTTACCTGTCAGTAGAAAGCTGTCAACACAAACCTTGGCTTTATAATATACCGAAAGGACAGCTAATTAGATTAAAAATAAACTGTACCAAGGAAGAAGATTTTAATGAACAGGCAAAGCTGATCGGGAAAAGATTTGAAGAGAAGGGATACGACGAAATCTGGATTAAAGAACAATGTACAAGATTTGAATGAAAAAGGGGGGGCTTCTGCGCTAAAATTACAAGGTCGCCCTAAACACACAAAAAAAACAATGCAGCAAAAACAAAAGTGTAAACACAACACCTGAAAAAGAACAACTGTAAAGAAAAAGTAATTGCGCAAAGTGCATAAGACCAACATATGTTGGATATAGGTTTGCAGAGTGATGCAAGTGACATATAGATCAATAGTGCACAATACTATAAAGTGCAAACAGAATCCATGATGTTAAGAGGTGTTTTAGGATACCCGCTAGTTCCGTGAAAGATGTGCACTTCACCACACACACACTCTGGTCTCCCAAAACTCTCACCTCTAAAGGGCTAAAAAGAGACCTCAATGTGCAGATCCACTGCTGGTTATCTCCCTGGTGTTCCTGGTGTCCACGACATGGATAGTATGATCTTACTATCCATGTTGCATCACTCTGCAAACCTATATCCAACATATGTTGGTCTTATGCACTTTGCACAATTACTTTTTCTTTACAAATGTACAAGATTTGGATAGAAATGATATGTTACAAAATAAGATCAAAGTTAAACACCAAGAAGATGCACCCTGTCTCATATTGGACTACAATGTCCAACATAAAGAAGTAGCCAAACTGGTACAACACCACTGGCATATTCTACTAAATTATAAAGATTTGAAAAGTATACTCCCAGATAGACCAAGAATCATTTACAAAAGAGCACCCACCTTGAGGGACATGTTGGTACAATCGGTTATTGCACCACCCCCAAAACCAAGTTATTCATTCTTTAATGGGAAAGGTTTCTTCCCCTGCAGAAACTGCTATGCATGCAGACATGCTAAACTATTCCAAGGCAAAATAATGGAATTTGTTGGAAGTAGTACAGGACAAATGCTTACCATCAGAGATGTCATAGGCTGCCACACGGAAGGAGTGGTATATATACTCCAGTGTGACTGTAAACTACAGTATGTGGGCAGAACTAAGAGGGCCCTTAAAGTTGGAATAGAGGAGCATATTGCAAAAGGTTTACCCAAACATAGTGTATCGCGACACTTTGCAAAGGTACATCACCAAGATCCCACAAAATTACAATTCTGGGGCATAGAGAAATTTAAGGGGTCATGGAGGGGAAGTCACAAAATTAGAGCTATAAGTCAGAAAGAATCACGTTGAATACACACTCTTAGGACATTAACTCCAGGTGGAATGAATGTTGATTTCTACCTGAATTGCTTTCTGAGTCATTTTTAAGATTTCACCCCAGTTTCCAGTGTGGGTAACATATTTTATCTACTGACTTTTATCAGTTTTATAACCTTTACACCTTGCTCGAAGGTACAGTAATATATGTATATTGAGTGTAAGTCACTTTATATAATATATTGTGAGCATGTATATTGACATGTCTTATCCGATGGCCTCGGGTTTACGACAGTTTAGTATATTTTAATATCTCTTGGTGGTGGAACATTATAGTCCATGACAGTGTTTTCCCCCAGTATTGAGATTGTTTTTTTCCAATATATGATATTTTTTGTGTATTTTATATATTTTTATAATATACTAATTTCATATATTCCAATATATTTTTATACATTTTCATGCTGTAATCTATCTACAGTCCTTGTATGATATAGATATAGTGACCATATATGATCCTGAGTATGAGGCCCCATACACACGAGCAGACACTATTTTTCTTCCATTTTAGATTTTTTATTGAGGATTCACCAGAGATTTCTTTGTCACTATTTATGTATTTATTGTGTTTTATATGATATCACCATTTACATTTTTGTGGATATTCTTTGTGGATACCTAACATAGTAGTTCTTTCAACTGCGGTTTGGAGCGCTTATCACCTTTTATTGCATTTATATTTTGTGTATTGTGAACACTACTAGATACAACTGCTTTAAATGTCACTATTTATTATTACTTAACACTGATTTACTCACAGTAGCGCAGAAGAGTCTACCTACATCGATATTAAGGGGAACCCTGCCCCAATTATTTATAAAAATGGCGTAGAGGTTCCCCCCCCCCGAAATCCACAAAAGACCCTTATCCGAGCACGCAACCTGACAGGCCTGCAGAAAAAGAGGGGAGACGAGGGAGCACCCCCCTCCTAAACCGAACCAGGTCTTATACCAGGTCTTATACCTGATCTTACACCAAGTAAATAGATACCAAACATGACATCCTTTAAAATTGCGCACAACCGTGCAGTGGCGACAAACTACATACATTTTTAAAAGCCTTTACAGGTTACCACTTTAGATTTACAGAGGAGGTCTACTGCTAGAATTACTGCCATCTTTCTTACATCCACGGTGATACCTCACATGCATGGTGCAATTGCTATTTACATCATGGTTATTATGGTGATGCACACGCAATCTGCCTTTGCAGAGCATTTTCAAAATGTGCAGTAAAGTGTGTGGTTTCTAGGGGTTGCCGTGTATTAGGAAATGCACAGACATGAATGCATTGCAATGCAAGCACAATGGCCATTTGCATTCCGAAACATACATCAAAGCTTGCGTTTTCGGTGCGGATTGCAACCTGTACAGAAAATGTAAGCTTTAGTACATTTTGGAAATGCACTGCAAATATGTATAGCGCTTGATTTGCTATACATTAACATCTGGGCGTTTTCAAATGTGCGGCAACCCTCACAGAAAACACACACATTGCAGCATTTTTTGGGGAACAAATGTGACTGAGGTGTCATAATAATTAGGCTGCATTCACATCTCTGTATTTCCAAATGCACAGTGACCCACACAGACATGAGCATCATGATTGTGTTTCCATAATGGAATGCTAATTACAATTTGAGTGTAATTCTCAGAGGCTGCATTCACATACTGTATATGTGTGAAAAAAAGTATGGTTAAAAAAAGTTTTGCTGCAGTTTAGTTTGAACAAAGGTGATTTGTGCAATGTATCTGCTGTTCAGCCACTCTATCCTGTGTCTCCTTGGGCAGTTGTAGTGATACTGTGTAGTATCTTTGATGGGAGCACAGAAAAAGTAGACTGGGACAGATGGACAACAATCCTGTTGGCTTTAATGAAAGAGATCTCTTTAACAGTGGAGCAGAGCAGCTTATAGACAAGGGCTCATTTGCTGCTGCTGAAAGGGCCAAGTAAGATTGAGTACATAGCAGTTGTTGTGCCCATAAAAGATCGAACAATGTTGTAATTAATGTGATGCCAAACAAGTAGGTGTTGGCAGAAGGTCCAGGCGGCACAGATATAAATTAAGTGAATTGGGGTTACCAATCCAAATGTGGAATTATGTATTAGTTGTGAAGACAATTGCTGAAAGAGGGTCATGTGCCAGTGGAGTTGGTGGATAGTAAAGTTGCTATAGGAGATAACCACAAGGTTTGTGCGATTTCTCTCCAGACACTGCTCTGCCGAACACCGAAACTAGTTCTGACAAATGTGTTGATATTTCGGACAATGTGGAAAATTGCAATGCACTTGTAAATGATGATTTTGTTACCAGGGGTGGCAATGAGAATAATGGTGGACCTGAAGGCCAAGTGAAAATGGTTGCTACTAACTCTGAGAAATTTGATTATATGGGTAATGTGATGACAGACACAGTAAAGGTATAAGGTGCAGTGGAATTAGGCCCCCTGCAGGTTCAGGAGGGTAGTCTAGGAAGAAAAACTTTAAAGAACTTATCTGCCCAGAGGAAAAATTTTAAGGAATTTTAATCTTTAAAGAGGTTAGGGTTGTGTGTTCTACCACCTCTTGGGTCAAAACAAGGGGGGAATATGTGGTAGAGAATTGCACTGCCAGGGTCTAGAAAATGGTGGGTCAAGGGGTTCCAGGGAGCTGGTGTCCTCAGTGCAAAGACTGTTTGGGGGTCCTGGAGCCTGGAAGTTTCAAAGTGATTTGGGTGGGACGAAATGTCCAATTCTAGGTTCAGGTTTTCTGAACCACCAGAACACTAATTGGCCATGTGTGTGCAAGTCTTTTATTAGTTGTCTAACCATAGTTATGGGCTCCACCCCGGCAGACAGGAAGCTGCTGCCCACCACGATCAGTGCACAAATATTAATATACCATTTGTTATAAAATCTATTTGTAATCACTATGTGTTCGATAATCCTATGTGTCATCCGCATACTTAAAATAATACTTAGACCATAGACGTTACATCCCTTTACACCATAATCCCTCATGAACTTGGTTTTGAAGCTGTTCAGTACTTCCTTGAACGGGACTCTGAACTCCCTATGGTACAGATTGAATTTATTATGTCCCTTTTGAAGTTCGCAACACGATCCAACTATTGTTGGTTTGAGGGTGTCTTTTACAAACAAGACACCGGAGTTGCAATGGGGGCCAAGTATGCCCTGAGTTTGGCAAATCTTTTCATGGCTAAATGGGAGGAGGATGTCATCAACACTACTGATGTCCCTGAGCTCATTCTATGGGCCAGGTATATCGATGACATCCTCCTCCTATGGGATGGCCTCTTGACTTCTTTGGAACAATTTATGGTCCAGTTGAACTCCAACCAGAGAGGGATCCAATTAAAATTTGAGACCAGTCAATTAGAAGTCCATTATTTGGATCTTATTATTAAGGTTGGGGTTAATGGGTTTGACACCTCTACTTTTTTTAAAGTTACGGACCGCAACTCCTTTATCCCTTTAAGGAGTTGTCACCATAATCAGTGGCTTAGGGCTATTCCCAAGAGCCAATATCTGAGGCTTAGGAGGAATTGCTCTAACCTTACTGATTTTTCGGATCAGGCTAAAGTCTTAACCAGGAGGTTTCTTCAAAAGGGCTATGATATAGGATCCCTAGAAGAAACCTTGAGGAATGTCAGCTCTATCCCACGTGCTGATTTATTAAGAGAACGTGACCCCAGTGAAGGGGACAAATTTCCAATAGGCGTCCCATTCATTACACCTTATTCCATTCAACATGGGGGTGTGAAACAACTAATCAATAAACACTGGCATCTAGCCATTAATGATCCCATTCTCAAGGACCTCCTCCCTGAGAAACCGAGGGTGATTTTTAGGGGTGCACCCTCTTTGCGCCATTTCATTTCACCCAATGTTCTGAACCCCCCCTGTGAGGTCGGCAAATCTTTTTTCGAACAACTTACAGGCTACTATAAATGTAGACATTGTAGAGTCTGCTCCTACAATTCTTGTGGGAATAGAAGAACTACAACATTAACATCCACTTCTACAGGGAAAACACATGTCATCAAACCTTTTATTACCTGTAAGACCACTAGAGTGGTGTATCTTTTGCAATGTCCGTGTGGTCTCCAGTACGTGGGCAGGACCAAAAGACCTTTAGGCTGCATTCACATCTAGGCGTCGGCGGCAGCAGGCGTATTCGGGCGACATGCAATAGGCGTTTTGTCCCCGCGATTTGCGGCGACAAAACGCCTATTGCTTTTTTGCTGGAGGGCAGAATTTACACTGTCGGCTATGGTCGAACGCCCGATACGCCTGAAAAAAAGGGTCCGGGACTTGTTTCAGGCTTCACGCTTCAGGCGTATCGGCGTATCGGCGTTCGGCGTAGAGATGTGAACCATCTCCATAGCTGACAATGTAAATTCCCCCCTCCAGCGTATGTCAGGCTGCTTCTGCGTCGGGCTTCAGGCGACAAAACGCCTAGATGTGAATGGAGCCTTACAGGTCCGACTAAACGAGCACATTACCAACATTATAAAAGGGTTCAAAGACCACTCAGTGTCAAAGCATTATCATTTGAAGCATAACAAAGACCCTTCAAACACATTGTTTCTAGGCATCGATAAATTTAAACCTCACTGGAGGGGTAGTGCCGTAGTGAGAGAGATTTCTAAGCTCGAAATGTCCTGGATCTTTCGTTTGAAATGTTACAAACCTTACGGCCCCAACATTGAAACAGACGTTAATGCCTTTATTAATAATGCTTGATTTTTGTTTATTGTATTTTTAATATTTTTTTAATATTATTTTACAATTTCTGGATGTTAGTATTTGTTGTATTTAGTATGTATAATATCCCTTGAGCTCAAGTCTTGGTTTGATATGCCAGGATGGATGACCAATTGTTAATTTTTTATTTTTTATTTTATTCCATTTCATATTCCTTCTAGGGAAATTAGGAATTAAGTATACTAATATATATATATTTTTTCTCTTATTCCCCCTATTTTGGGCATATTTCATGTGTGGTGGCATTTTTCTTTGTTTTTTTTCACTTCACTAATAACAAATAAAGGTTTTATTCCTTTATTTGTTTTGCCCATATAATATTGCTTTACAATCATTGGTGTCTTCGGCTATTACCTTATTTTCACCACTAGGTGGCAGCCTCAGCAATATTTAGAGTCATCATGCCTCTAATCACTTTATAGAAAGAAAGTGAATTTTCTTAAATAAATAAAATTCTTTCACTTTTTTTGCACCTATTGATCCTTAATATGATCTTTTCCTAATGGTATTTTCAATATACTAATTAGTTTAACCACTTAAGACCCGGACCAATATGCTGGTAAATGACCCAAGGTGTTTTTGCGATTCGGCACTGCGTCGCTTTAACAGACAATTGCGTGGTCGTGCGACGTGGCTCCCAAACAAAATTTGCGTCCTTTTCTTCCCACAAATAGAGCTTTCTTTTGGTGGTATTTGATCACCTCTGCGATTTTATTTTTTTGCGCTATATACAAAAATAGAGCGACATTTTTGAAAAAAAAACACTATTTTTTACTTTTTGTTAAAAAAAAAATCAAATAAACTAAATTTTAGTCAAACATTTAGACCAAAATTTATTTAGCCACATGTCTTTAGTAAAAAAAAAAAATCGCAATAAAAAAAAAAAGCTACCTAGCGGGGACAGCGACACTAATACAGCGATCAGAAAAATGATCGCTTAGTGACGCTGGCAATAGGGAGTGAAAGGGTTAACTAGGGCGATGATCAGGGGGTTAAAACTTTATTAGGGGGGGTGGGGGGACTATCCTGAACCTAACACTAACTGATTTTACACTGCCTGTCACACTGACACTAAATGCAGCTATTAGATCACTGCATTCAGTGACACTGTGACAGGGGGGGTGGGGGGGCAGATCGCAAGGGGTTAAGTATGCCTATGTGTGTGTGTGTCAGTGTAATGTTGGTGCACACTTACTGTGAGGTGTTCCTCTCATCGCAGCGGTTGGAAATACCGCTGCGATGAGAGATTACATCACTTCCCCCTTCCTGTGTAAACACAGGAGGAGGAAGTGACAGGGCGAGAGAGCGCAGGGATTGGCTGGGAGCGATCGCGGGGGGCGGGCAAACACCGACATCCGCCCGCTCGTCCCGGATCGCTCCCGGAGACACGGGGACCTCCGCACGCCGCGGAGGGGGTCCCGATCGCACCCCCGACCCGCTACTGGGCAAGGATGTAAATTTACGCCCTTGTGCCCATCCGTGCCATTCTGTGGCCGTATATGTGCGTGCGGAGGTCCTTAAGTGGTTAAATAATCCCTTCTTTGTATTTAGATAGAATTAGACAAGTTTTTGTTGAGCCCGTTATTGCTACTGTTTTTCCCAATGGAATTCCCTTTTTCGAAATGGAGTTTTCGCTACTTCCGGTTCCTGGCAGTCAGAACGAGGCTTGGGCTTATATACAGCGGTGGATCACTGCAGAGCCTATCCCCATTGAAAACGTCATTCTATGACGAAACGCGTCTGGGCTATTGGCGTGCAGTGACGCCACCGCGTTCGACGTTGTGAGGAAAGGCTCCTCGTGTTGCCGGCCGGCATTCGTTTTAGGATCGCATCCAATTTTTCGTTTTATGATCGAATCTCATATTCGTTTGTAAGTAGTTTTTTTATTCGATATTAAATCTCCTTGATGGTTTTACACTATGTGCGGCCTCTTAGTTTCTTTCATTATGGTTGACGGTTCCTGCACCTGTATTGAGGACCTTCTATGAGACCACACTTCAGAATCAAACATTGTCATCCGTTTGGCCTCTGAGCGGCTGTTTGAGCTGGATTTCTGCTTGCTTCTTGTCATCTGCTGATTTTGTCTTCTGTCTTCATCCTGTGAACAGCTGTGGAGCTGTGATATGCTGTTTACCCACTGCTTGCTGGTAAGCCTCTGTCCATAAGGTGGCGGTTCACTGGATCGTATCAATCACTTGGGTGTCGTTTAATATATGCACTTTTGTGGACTTTATTATTTATTCAATATATAAGGACTTTATATTTCTTTATTGGCGCAATTTTTTCTTTTCTATATTTAAAATAATACTTGTTTCAAAACAATGTTCTTAACCCCTTCAGATAGCCAAATGATGGGTACAGTGCTGACCGACTTTTCTGGGAGGCCGTCAATAGACGTCCTTCCCTTTGCACGCTCCCCCCTGAGCCCCTGCAGGGTGAGCATGGTGCGTGCTGTGATCACCGAGTCAATCGCTAACCCCTATCACATGATCAGCTGTCAGCCAATGACAGCTGGTCACGTGATGTAAACCGAAAATCGGTAAGTCATATGCATATTCCAGGTGCATATCCCCTTAAAGCTAAGACCACAGCATCACCTTAACCAGCAATCCAGTGGTGACTTTTGGGCAGGTGATAATGTCAGTAGGCTCTGCCCTGACCTTGGGGACTTTTTTAAACAAATTTAGAGAACTTGTAACTGTGAAAGCTTCTAAAACATTGGGGGGCACACTAAAGTTGCTGTTGTAAAGAACAGAAGTTAAGGCCTAATTTTTAGACAGTAATGGTAGCAGACTTATAATAGTGTTAGGAGATATTAACTGTGACAGATAGTGAGATGTCAAGTGGCTGGGTGTATTCATAGAGCCCGGACATGGCAATGGTGGCAGCATGTGAAATTCTGTTTGTGGCCTGCAACTGTGAAACGTGCAGCTTTGGATGCAACATCTGAAGCAGGGGCTTGGTAGCTACTGCCATCCAAGACTAGCTGATTTTCACAAATGCCAGCATGTCAACAGTGTCCATTGACAGACATACTCTTTTGTCCATCACAAAACCCACCATAGCACTTAGAGCACACTGTCAGCAGGGCAGCCTAGCAGTGTATTTGCATAGTGGGCAAGCTCTGGCCTGTGGCCCAGCCCCATGACCTAGTATTCAAGGGAAGTCATCCATTTGGAAGATAATCTGGCATCAAGTGATGTAGCTGCAGCCAAAAGGTGCTGTGAGCAGACAGCCCTAGGCACTGAGGACTCCCTCAGACAACCACCAACACCATATACAGTATTACCTAATTCCCCAATATGTGTTTATTAGTGTGGCAGTTATTTTGATTCTTCTGAAAATATTGGCCCAGATTCACAGTGCAATTACGCCTGTCTAACTGGTGTTAGACAGGAGTAATTTCAAATTTCGCGCGCCGTATCACTAGTTTGAATCCTCAAACCATGATACGGCGGCTTCGGGCTTCGATCCGAGAGGCTTACGTCCTCGTAAGCCTTCGGATCTACACTGCGATATTTTTGCGGCCGCTGGGAGGAGTTCGCGTCGTTTTCATGCGTCCGGATATGCAAATGAGTTTTTACGGCGATCCACGAAGGTACGAGTGTCCCTCGCAATCGCCTACATCATTTTTTGGCTACGTAATGTTAGAGGAGCTTTTTGCTGGTCTAACAGTGCGTAACCCATGTAAAGTATGGCCGTCGTTCCCGCGTCGATTTGAAAATATATTTTTTTTTTAACGTAACTCGTTCGGGAATAGGAATGTACGTAAACGACGCTACTACGACGTGACGACGTGTTTTCGCGCAATGCACGGCGGGAAATTTGTGAACGGAGCATGCGCAGTTCGATCGCCGCGGGGACGCGCCTATTTTAAATGCTTCACGCCCCCTACTCGCGCAAATGGATTGCGACGGGAGAAATACACTACGCCGCCGTCGTTTACTGGACAAAATCTACCTGGATTCCACGTAGAGCCAGGTAAAAAACGGCGGCGTAGTGTATTTCTGATACTCTACGAGAATCTAATTCTCTGTGAATCTGCCCCATTCTCTTTATCCTGTTTCCTGCTTTTCTGAAGCAATACAATAATCAGGGAAGCATTCCAATGTGTAATATATATATATATATTTTTATTTAGGCAGGTTATAATCAATATATTACAAGTCATAAATATGCAGGGAAAGTATAAAAGTTTTGATGTAAGGAAATACAGTATATATAATTATTTTATCTTTACATTATCTTCCTCAAAAGCAAGGTGATTCTGGGATCCTGCCTCTTTGCTCTTTACCCACATGTTGACATTTTCTTTTGTGCTCAATTTATTTCTGTCCTTTGGTTCTAATGCAATGTCAGACTGATCAGACCTGCTACCTTGCCACTTTCCACTGGCTAATTTACAGGCTTATAGTTCGCTGTTTCAGTTTTTTATTAAAGGGTTTGTTAACCCACAGAATCTACTTGATATAATCCGCTTGGTCTCCTAAGAAATTGTTCCCCTGTGTGTGTGTTGTATAAAAAAAGGCGGTATATACCTTATCTGTGAGCGCTGATCAGCAGTCACTTGACACGCCACATCTCTCCTCTCCCCATCTGACAGATACAGCAGGAGGGGCCGAGATCCCCCCTGATGTCAGTTTGGAGGGGAGGAGAAGGGGAGGAGTGAACTAATGGGTCATGTGACTGTCAATCAGCGTTCACAAATATACAACACACACAGTGGGACATATCATAAGACAGAGTTGATTATATAAAGTAAATAATGTTATTACAGCAGCAGCAGGTGGGTGGGGGCAGACCATGACACAGAAGCCGACAGGACACAAGAGCAGAGAGGAGAGACAGCAGGGCTGCGTATGACGGAGACACGCAAACTGACCACGGTGTCAGGGCTCAGCAACTTAACGTGGTCAGTTTACATAGGGGACAGTAGAAACTGGCAGGATCAGCCAGTTTTTTTTAGGTGTTACAGGGGTCTAAATGACACAGCACAACCACTGTGTCATACAACATGCTTTAAAAAAGTAGGATCCTTTTTTTTTTTTAGGTTAACATACGCTTTAAGCTTTATCTTTTAAATTACTATCAAATGCCATATTTACTGGGCCCTTGACAATACATAGGAGAAAGGTATACTATAGATTTAATTGATGAGGTGTCACTTGCAGTTTCAAAGGGTTCAGAAGTGTCAAACACTCCATTCTTCTTTCTTCTATAAAAAGTAAAGGAAAATAATTAATCCAAAGCACAAGCTGTGTTTTGAGCAGGTATACATTATTGTGTTTCATTAAACTACTGTAGCTGTGTGATGGGAATTTGAAGTGCTATTTGACACTTAGTGCCGGTTCACACTACAGGGACTTGGGATCCGACTTGCGTCGCCCCAAGTCGCACGACATGAGAAATTCCATTGAAGTGAATGAGAGCCGTCTTAATGTACACTACTGAAGTCGCTCCGACTTCTGAAAAGGTTCCTGTACTACTTCAAGGCGACTTCTAGTCAACTTGTACCCACTGATTTCAATGGAAGTTGCCTCCAAAGTCGGATCTCCGTCTTAACTGAAACAACTTTACAGAAAGAGAAAATAGTTTACTTAGGCAAACCCCTCCCTCCCACAGAGCTGATTATTCTGTGATTGGCCACAGCCAATGTCGCCTGTCCTGGAGGCAACCTTAAGTTGCGTTGTAAGTTGCTCCAAGTCACGTTGAAGTCGCGCTGAAGTCACCTTGCAAAGTCGTGCTGTAAGTCGGGTTGCCCCTGTGTGAACCGACAAAAAAAAAAAACTAACGTGCATTACAAATTAAATCCAAGCATAAATAAAAATACTATGTAATGTAGTTGTGTTGTTCCTTTTGGTGGCTATGGGTGGTACGAGAAGCTAATCAGGCTCTACTGCACATGTGTTGACAAGGATCATGCAGATAGGAGGAGAGAACAACAAGTGTGTCAAGAGACACTGTCACCTCGCCCATGAGGAGCAAAGTGACAGAGTTTCTGCAAAGGGATCACCCCAACCCACTAATACTAAACTTACAAGTTCTCCCTTCCTCCTTTCCACTATTTTCCCCATTGCAGCCAATACTAAAATCACCAGTGACAGGGGGGTGGGGGGGCAGTGATGTTTTTTTACAAAGACCCCCCCTCCTCACCCATCCTTATCCTTGTTTAGCAATTGACAACTAAATGTTTGCAGAGACACTGTCATTTTGCCCTGCATAGGCAAATATACAGTGGAGGGAATGTGTCAAAAATGAAGCAGTCAGAATCTATAGCAGCTGTGCATGTTAATCAGTCAGATTTTATCTTGATCAGTTAACCTTTGTATTTTAAATGTAGAAGATGATTGGTTGCCATGCACAGCTGCAGATTCTGGATGCTCCAATTTTGATGAATTGCCCTCTGTGTCTGTTTAACACAGAAAGGAGTAGCGACACTCCTGGCCATGCTGTCTGGAAGAGAGGTAAAAGTCATAGCTGTGGCTTAACATTAAAAAGATAAGACAGTTAACATACATGTAGAAAAAAGGAGAGATACGGCGCTAGTGAATAAGGGAGCAAGATCTATTGGTCAGATCAAGCTCCAAAGGGTTAACATAAACATCTATAATTAAATACATATAAACAACAAAAAAGACACCAGTGTAACTCGTGAGCAATATGAATATGCCGAGAATACATGTGAACATAAGTGAAAAGAGTCCTTCATAGTATCCAAAAAAGGAGAAAAAAAAGTGAGTCCAATTAATCATCCATGGATAGAAGAGGGGGATAGAATGAACTTAATCCACGGGAAGAGACACCCAGGAGTGGTGATGTACTATCCTTACCATGTATCCTGACCACTATGTTGGTCACTCTGGGCGTGGGGATTTAAGGTCTCCCTCCTGACCCTCTGTACTGTCTCTATGGCGTCCTCTAATACGGTTCGGTGTTAACAAAACAAAAGAGAAAAGGGACCATAGCGTGATACCAGAGATAAGATTTATTTATAACAGAGCTGATGCACTCACATTTAAGTTGTTGTCAAACAGCATTGTGTCCAAATGCTTTTTGTAAAGCCGGCGGCTGATCGTCCTTTTCCTGCTCGTATTCGTTCAAGCTTCCTCAATAGGACCAGCGTGATAGCGTCAATACAGCAAGCCACGCCTACGCGTTTCGTCACCACAGACGTCATCTGGGATTGGCAGCCAATCCCAGACGACGTCCGTGATGACAAAACGCGTTGGCAGCCTATTCCAGACGATGTCCATGGTGACGAAACGCATAGGCGTGGCTTGCTGTATTGACGCTATCACGCTGGTCCTATTGAGGAAGCTTGAATGAATACAAGCAGGAGAAGGACGATCAGCCGTCAGCTTTACAAAAAGCATTTGGACACACTGCTGTTTGACAACAACTTAAATGTGAGTGCATCAGCTCTATCTGTTATAAATAAATCTTATCTCTGGTATCACGCTATGGTCCCTTTTCTCTTTTGTTTTGTTAACACAGAGCCGTATTAGAGAACGCCATAGAGACAGTAAAGAGGGTCAGGAGGGAGACCTTAAATCCCCACGCCCAGAGTGACCAACATAGTGGTCAGGATACATGGTAAGGATAGTACATCACCACTCCTGGGTGTCTCTTCTGGTGGATTAAGTTCATTATATCCCCCTCTTCTATCCATGGATGATTAATTGGACTCACTTTTTTTTCTCCTTTTTTGGATACTATGAAGGACACTTTTCACTTATGTTCACATGTATTCTCGGCATATTCATATTGCTCACGAGTTACACTGGTGTGTTTTTTTTTGTTTACATGTATTTAATTATAGATGTTTATGTTAACCCTTTGGAGCTTGATCTGACCAATAGATCTCGCTCCCTTATTCACTAGCGCCGTATCTCTCCTTTTTTCTATCTGTTTAATTTTTTGTATCACAAATTTTCGATACTGGCAGCTTTTACATTATTATCAATTGCAATTTTTATTTCATTCCTCCTAGTATATAGAGCGCAGTGTTTCCTTTTGGATTTTTTTGGGAGTTAACATACATGTATGTATGTCAACTGTTGACTGGAGTTCACTTTAAAATACATAATAAAAAATAAGTCACATGACAGGTAAATAAGAAAAAAACAGAGATATGGGTGAGATGTGCCTTCATTGCATCATTAAAGCAGTTAGGCATTTGCTCTGGTGTGCAGCTGGAGAATGACAATGGGCATGTGAAAAAGAGGGGATATTTTGTATATATATATATATATATATATATATATATACACAGTATATACCATATTTATCGGCGTATAACACACACAGGCGTATAACACGCACCCTGGCCCAGATTCACAGAGCAATTACACCTGTCTAACTGGTGTTAGACAGGAGTAATTTCAAATTTCGCGCGCCGTATCACTAGTTTGAATCCTCAAACCATGATACGGCGGCTTCGGGCTTCGATCCGAGAGGCTTACGTCTTCGTAAGCCTTCGGATCTACGCTGCGATAATTTTGCGGCCGCTGGGAGGAGTTTGCGTTGTTTTCATGCGTCGGGGTATGCAAATTAGTTTTTACGGCGATCCACGAAGGTACGAGTGTCCCTCGCAATCGCCTACGTCATTTTCTGGCTGCGTAATGTTAGAGGAGCTTTTTGCTGGTCTAACAGTGCGTAACCCATGTAAAGTATGGCCGTCGTTCCCGCGTCGATTTGAAAATATTTTTTTTTTTTTAACGTAACTCGTTCGGCAATAGGAATGTACGTAAATGACGCTACTACGACGTGACGATGTGTTTTCGCGCAATGCACGGCGGGAAATTTGCGAACGGAGCATGCGCAGTTCGATCGCCGCGGGAACGCGCCTATTTTAAATGCTTCACGCCCCCTACTCGCGCAGATGGATTGCGACGGAAGAAATACACTACGCCGCCGTCGTTTACTGGACAAAATCGACCTGAATTCCACGTAGAGCCAGGTAAAAAACGGCGGAGTAGTGTATTTCTGATACTCTATGAGAATCTAATTCTCTGTGAATCTGCCCCCCCTAACTTTAATAGCGAAGTTTCAGGAAAAAAAACTTTCCGCAGCCCCCTGCGTATAAAACGCAGGCACAGTTTACCCTCTATTTTCAGGGTAAAAAAGTGAGTGTTATACCTCAATAAATACAGTGTGTGTGTGTGTATATTATATATATATATAATGTAAATAAATAAAAAACATAAAAAATACCTACTTAGACTTTGTCTGTAGTAACAATAATTACAATGCCAATGGCAAGAATTCCAAGCACAATGCCAAGTGCAGTGTACAATACTATGTTGAGAACTATAAGACAAAAAATCAGATATTTATTAGAATAAGTTTAACAATAAAATAAATATTTGTCACGTAACACAATACACAAAGTGACTCTACAAAAAAGCAATATGGCTAGGTATGCAATGTATGGTAAAAAAAAATAAAAAAAATATTATTATTATTTGCTGAGATCTACTGAGACATTTATGCTAATGCAGCACAGGGGGAATTGTAATGCTCAACTGCAAATTCATTAAGTGCAATAACATGCAGAAATAGTTAATTTCTTAAAAAGCTGACTGGTTGCTTTCGATTACTGTAATTAACCACTTCTAGACCAAGCCTATTTTTGACACTTGTTGCTTACAAGTTAAAATCAGTATTTTTTGCTCGAAAATTACCTAGAACCCACAAACATTATATATATATATATATATATATATATATATATATATATATATATATATATATATATATATATATATATATATATATATATTATTTTGTATATTGTGAAAGATGTTATGGTTTAAAATTGTGCACACTTTTGAAATGGCAGAATGGCGACCAACTATAATATACAAAAATCTCCATAGACGGCGCTTTAAATTTTAACTGTTACCAGTTTAGAGTTTCAGAGGGGGCCTTTTGCTAGAATTATTGCTCTTCCTCTGATGATCACGGTTATACCTCACATGTGTGGTTTTAACCGGATAAGGACTGCCGCATGTACATTTACGTCAGCAGAATGGCACGTACAGGCACATTGGAGTACCTGTACGTCCCTGCCTAGACGTGGGTCGGGGGTCTGATCGGGACCCCCCCGGTACATGTGGCGGTTCCCGTGGCTGTGCGAGCGATCCGGGATGAGGGGGCAGCTTTTGTTTTTTGTCTGCCCCCTCCGGATCGCTCCCAGCCAATGCAGTGTCGCTTCCTCTGCCTGTGTAATGTAAATCCCTCCTTTGCACTTAAAAGTATTCAAAACGTCAAAATCTGCGTTTTGGAATACTAGGAGTAAACTGGAACCGACTTTATGATGTCGCTTCTGGGTTACTACATTAGAAACCTAACCAAAGGCAATTGTGGCTTTGTTTTGGACTCCAGCCAGCCGGGTATCCAGGTGGGATGGGAGACCCAGTAGGAGCGGCGGGAGGGGGGAAGTCCCCTCCCACTCCTTATTATAGCAGCCGAGCGGCATCCGAGCCATATGATTGTTATCATCAGAAAGTCGACCATCAGCTCTTCAAAATGGTACCGGTGTGAAACCTGCAGCTGCAGGCTTCACCTGGTACAACCACTGCCTCACAAGGACGTACAGGTACATCGTTTTGCGTGAAGTGGTTAAAGTGGTTCTAAAGTGGGTGCAGTGGAAGATTACTGTGAAGATCATTGATCTAATTTTTATATTTTCAAACTATATGAACTTATTACTTGAAACACTACTTATTTCACGGCTTCACATCATTTATATATTTTGTGTTGTTCACTTATGAGGATCATCCACATATAAGCGCTGTTTATATACAGTATGTTCAGTATTTTAACACAGTGTTTAGATACACCATATATGTTTTACACAAAGTGGTTCTAAAGGCTTAAGGTTTTTCACCTTAATGCATTCTATGCATTAAGGTGGAAAACCTTCTGTCTTGCAGCTGCCCCTCAAGACCCCCATCCCCTTTCCTTACCCAAGCCCATCCAATTCAGCGATGTGCACGGATGCAGCAGCTCCTGGCGTTGTCTCTCTCCTTGTTTGACAGATTGATGGCGGCAGGAGCAATTGGCTCCCACTGCTGCCAATCAAATCCAGAGATGCAGGAGTGGGGGCCGGGGCTGAGTCCTCTTGTCTGTGTCAATGGACGCAGCAGCGGGACTCGGGAATGTGCGCACATGGGTGGAGGGGCTTGGAGCACTGGCGGGGGACCCTAGAAGATGAGGATCTGAGCTGCTCTGTGCAAAACCATTGCACAGAGCAGGTAAGTATAAGCATGTTCGTTATTTTTATGAAAAATAAAACAAGGCTTTATAACCACCTTAATTGCTTTTTTATACATTAGTAAAATATTGGTTGGCATTCTTCATTGTTCATGATTACTACACTATATAAAAAAAGCATCACTGCGCAACATATGAATCATTCCTTTATCTGGTATTCAGTATTCAGTCAAATACTAATTAAAATGTATTCACTTCAAAATCTTCTTGAAATTTGACCCCCGTCAGCATGTTTATTTAATAGGAAGTTATGTAGCGTCACCCCCGAAAGGGCCGCTGGATTAATATGGGATCGGCAGATTAAGTTAACCTTGCTTGGTCTAGGAGTGCACCAGAAGCCACTAAGTAATAATTGAGTGTCCACACCGTCAATAAAGATTTTCTCAATGCTTTAATTCCAGGCCAACATAGCCAACATCAACTCGGTGAAAGGAGAATAGGTTGATGAAGACATAGAGATTCTCGATGTCAGGCCTGGATATATGTACAGCAAAATCAGCCCCTTGAAAGATACAATCTTGCATGCATCGCCACTTTAAATGCTGATTGGGAGGAACAGGTCTCTCTCACTGACCCGGCTCTAGGCCTCTGCCACAGGCCAATGTAGTATAGATAATTTGTCAAGGTCCGAACAGAGCAAATCCTCCCAACAGTTGTCTCAGCATAGATCACCGGGTGACAGCAGAGCGTACCTGTCTATGGCCCGGGCGCCGGATCCTCTCTACGGCATCGGGAACCCAGTAAGTCACTGGGGTCCCTTTAGTTTCATCCCAGACCGAATCTCAGCAAAGCCTGGAAGCTTGGCCAGGTGGGCCACGCCAGCAGGGTCCATGGATGCGCACACCCTGAAGGTGAGTGCCGCACCCCGACTCCGGGACCCCACGCAGGAGAAGGAAAAATCACATTGATACCCCTCCCCAGCATGCCCAGCGGGGAAAAAAAACCTCCAATTGGCTGCTGGGGAAGACTCCATCCTCCAGAAATCCCTTTGGCTCCCACTTCTGGCCAAAGACGATATTAACATCCCCAGAATGCAATCTGAGCCAGTAAACCTCTCCAGAATGACACAGGTCATTAACCTAAACAAATCACGACCGGGAACAAGGTAACTCTCCCAGTCAACTAGCTTTTAGCGTAGTGCCCATGCTAGAAGAAAGGGGGCGCTACAGTTACAATCTGACCATTTACAATCCTAACTAGTCAGACAGATGCATGTTATTTTATAGTAACTAGTTTTGTAAAGCACAATAAACCATATGTTCTATGACAGGCTGACACAGAGGAGATCACGTGACCATAATGGAGCTTCCTGAAAATAGGTATAGTAAGTATACAAATCTTTAGTCAGAATAGGTGTTTTAAGACTTCAGTTAGAGAAAACTGTGTCGGATAAATCAAAGACATTTACCTGGTGAAGGTGTACGAGGACTTGATGGTGTGTAAAATGCATTTGGGCTTGTAGTGGAGAGAAATGATGTTATTGTAGACTCAGTGGTGCTTGAGATAGGATAAGGTGTGGTTGTTGTAACAGAAGATGTTGTAGAACCTAAACAGAAAAGATAAGTCAAGGCATATCAGTAATAGTAAAAAGCATCCTTTTCTGTAAATGGAAAAAAATAATAATTGACAAACACTTGGGGCTGACATTGCTAGCCCTTTTTTTTCCTGGCTGTTTTTGATTGTAACACTTTTAAGTCTCAGTCCCAGAATATGCATGCTATAAATGAGCATTAGAAATGCGTCAGAATTTGTTGATCTCTATATCTTTTCTAGGCAGTCAACTAGAAAATATTTAAGCCAGTTGGTATAAGTATGGGTATGCGTACAAAAAGAAGTGGATTATTTTGCTGTCAATATTTTTAGACTACTCTAGAATTCAAAAGAAAATTTTCATGCGATTAAGTACAACGTGTAAATATTCAGATATACAGGGCCAGATCATATAGAATTAGATTCGCGTAGAGTATCAGAAATACTCTACGCCGCCGTATTTTACCTGGCTCTACGTGGAATCCCGGTAGATTTTGTCCAGTTAACTACGGCGGTGTAGTGTATTTCTCCTGGCGCAAGCCATCTACGCGAGTAGGGGGCGTGAAGCATTTAAAATAGGCGCGTTCCCGCGGCGATCGAACTGCGCATGCTCCGTTCAGAAATTTCCCGCCATGCATTGCGCAAAATCACGTCGTTACGTCATTTTTTTTTGAGTAGTGTCGTTTACGGACATTCCTATTCCCGAACAAGTTACGTAAAAAAAAAAAAATTAAATTCGACGCGGGAACGACGGCCATACTTAACATGGGCTACGCACTGTTAGACCAGCAAATAGCTGGTCTAACAGTACGTAGCAAAAAAATGACGTAAGCGATTGCGAAGGCCGCTCGTATGTTCGTGGATCGCCGTAAAAAGTCATTTGCATATCCCGACGCTGAAAACGACGCGGACTCCTCCCAGCGGCCGCAAAAATATTGCAGCGTAGATCCGAAGGCTTACGAAGACGTAAGCCTCTCGGATCGAGGCCTGAAGCCGCCGTATCATGGTTTGAGGATTCAAACTAGTGATACGGCGTGCAAAATTTGAAATTACTCCTGTCTAACACCAGTTAGACAGGCGTAATCGCTCTCTGAATCTGGCCCACAGTATTTTACTCCTGACTGATACATTTTTTCAGTAATAGAGGTTGGAGTTGCTTCTGTAATTACTATCTAGAGTCAAATAATGTACATTTTTTCATATTACTATTTACTGTGAGCAATACCAGATAGTGATAACGCAAAATGCTGACTATGAAAATCACGGCTATGTACCTGATGGTTTTGATGTTGTGGTAGTGGGTGTACCTAAAAGACAGAATGCATCTTCTGTTTTAAATCATCTGAACTATACAAGCAAATCTTCTTCATGAAATGTTGAATTATGTGTACGGTGATGCTCAAACTTTATACAATATAATTTAAAGATAAAGTCCAAGGAAAGACCAGTGAACTATAAATGTATCACATGATTTACCAGGACAGTATCCGGGGAAGAAAGAGATATCATCAATGGCAACATCATTACGGAAGTCTTCACCTCTAACACCTTCAATAATAATCTAATAATAATAAATATGGGGCTTTCCTACTGAAAACAGTAATATAAAGCAAAGAGTGACATGCAATTCATAGTATTTTATAGCTACCAGTTTTGTAAAACAAAATAAAAAAATATGTGCAATATATACAGTACCTTAAAGGGTCACTAAAGGAAAAAAATATTTGGCCTGAAATGACTGTTTACAGGGTATAGAGACATAGGGCCAGATTCAGGTAGGAGAGCGGATCTTTAATCTGGAGTAACGTTTGTCACTTACGTTACTCCGCCGAAACTTTATTTATTTTTATTTTTTTATTTTTTTTTAAAGTGTATTTTTGTGCGTGAACTCGAGAGAGAGGAGCCGGACTGCAGGAGTTGGGAGTAGGCAGACCCTCCCCCCGGAGGCAATCGCCATCCTTCTCCATGCCCCTGGTGGCAATGGCGGGTGTGAAGGGGGGCCTCCCACTCACCCCGCCCTACCTGCTCCTCTTGGGAGCCCAACTGGGGCCCAACGGGACCCCAATGGGGCAGAGGGACTCCCCCTATGAGGGAGTGAGGGGGCCTAGCCCACCCAGCCAGCCCCATAGGTCCTTCGCCTCTCTTTATTTTAGGAGACTGCATGGCCAAAGTGCGTGTGTTTTAAACCAATTTCGTGTGCGTGCAAGTGTGGTGGTTTTTGTGGGGGGGGGGTGGGCGTACTAAGCACAGGCGTACCTTGCATAGCACACCCACCGGGAGCCGGGCTGAGACCACCAAACTCAATTCACATGTAGCCGAGACCGGGATCCGAACCCTTGGCTGCAGAGGTGAATGGCTTGTCAGCGCAGTGCCAATCACGTTGAGCCACCACAGCTCCCTCCGCCGAAACTTTAGGAGCAAGTACTGTTATTCACATAGCACTTGCTCCTAAAGTTGCGGCGGCGTATCGAAAATTAGCCGGCGGAATTCAAATTGGGCGGGTGGGGGGCATGTAGTATTTAAACTAGGCACGATCCCGCGGCGAACGTACTGCGCATACGTCGACTGTCAGTGCGCATGCTCCAAATTCTGTCAGTGAACGTCATTCAAACGATGCGAACATTTTTAAATTCAACGCGATGACGACGGCCATACTTAACATAGGATACTCCACCTAGGAGGCATGTTTTTCTTTACGCCGCGTATCGCTTACGGAAACGTCGGAAAGTCACTGCGTCGGGCCCGCGTACGATCGTGAATTTCCGATTCTCGCTGATTAACATATTCTCGGCGTTAATCAGCGGGAACGCCCCGAGCGCCATTTTTAAAATTGCAGTTCCGATACGACGGCGAAATACAATTACGCCGCTCATATAGGAACTCCAACCCGGCGTATCTTGTTTTCTGCTTACAGAAAACAGATAAGCCAGCTCAAAGTGAGAGTTAGGCTGGCGAATCACTGATACTCCAGCCTAACTCTACCTGAATCTGGCCCATAATAGTTAACTGATTGCTTTTAAAAATGATTACAAATAGATAAAAATCAATCATATAATCAACCTACAGTTCTAGTTTCGCTTTTGCTGTTGTTTCCTGTCTCTCTGATGTACAGAGCCAGAGAGCCAATAGAGGGCAGTGATGGTTTGTCTAAAACCCCTCAGCCCATCTAGTTTCAGTTTACACACAGTAATCACACCTCCTTGATCAGTGACCACAGTGAGAAAGCTCCCAGCACTGTGGTTACAAGGAAACAGACAACCAGGAAGTGTCCAGAACAGAGCAGGATTACAGCAACATCAAAGCAAAAACTAACAATGAGGACATGAAAACAGCACTGCAGTAAGGTAAAGGAAGCTATTTAGCTAAAAAAAAAATCCTTTAGTGACCCTTTAACCACTTCTGTGTCAATTGAAGGCTGGGTGAGCCTCGTGTCAATCCAAGTGGTCTTCATTAGGGATGAGCTTTATGTTTGAGTCAAACATGAGTTTGACTCGAACATTGGCTGTTCACCCATTCGGTGAACAGCAAACAATTTGGGGTGTTCGTGGCAACTTTAAAAAGCAGAGGAACACCCTTTAAAAGTCTATGGGAGAAATCAAAAGTGCAAATTTTTTGACAATGCAAGTTATTGTCATAAAAAGTGTTTTGAGTCCTGCCCCAGGCGACATTTATCAATTCAAAAAAAAGTTTTTAAAAACTGCAGTTTTTTTTAGAGCAGTGATTTTAATAATGCTTAAAGTGACAAATAAAGTGAAATGTTCCTTTCAATTTCGTACCTGGGGGGTGTGTATAGTATGCCTGTAAAGTAGCGCATGTTTCCTGTGTTTAGAACAGTCCCTGC
The DNA here is from genome assembly GCA_029574335.1 of Rana kukunoris. Taxonomy (NCBI): domain Eukaryota; kingdom Metazoa; phylum Chordata; class Amphibia; order Anura; family Ranidae; genus Rana; species Rana kukunoris. Next base: position 216,189,900 of record CM056052.1, read on the forward strand.
ACAAAATGTAATTTCTAAAGGAAAAAAAGTAATTTAAAACTACACGCGGCTATTCATGAATTGTCGGGGCCCGGCAATACAGATCTAAGTCATTGAAAAAAACATCAGTTTCCAGGCCATTACCAGGCCCTTTGGGTCTGGTATCAATATTAAGGGCAACCCCCCAAATTCCATATCAGGCCCTTCAGGTCTGGTATGGATTTTAAGGGGAACCCCACAGCAAAATAAAAAAAAATGGTGTGGGGTCCCCCCAAAAATCCATACCAGACCCTTATCCGAGCACGCAACCTGGCAGGCCACAGGAAAAGAGGGGGACGAGAGAACGCCCCCCCCCCTCCTGGACCATATCAGGCCACATGCCTTTAACAGGGGGAGGATGTCCCCATGTTGATCGAGACAAGGGCCTCATCCCCACAACCCTTGTGGTTGTGGGGGTCTATGGGCGGGGGGCTTATGGAAATCTGGAAGCCCTTTTAACAAAGGGGACCCCCAGATTCTGCCCCCCCATGTGAGTTGGTAAGGGGTACATTGTACCCCTACCATTTCACAAAAGAAAGTGTCAAAAATGTTAAAAACCACACAGACACAGTTGGGAGAAGTCCTTTATTAAACAAAAAAAAAAACATTCCAGCATTGTAATCCATTCTCTATGTCCCGCGGTGATCCATTCTTCAGCGATGCTCCAGTCTTCACTCCACACAAAATGATGTGTAAGAGGGGGCGGGGGCAGGGGACTGGGGGCGCATTGAAAGTTTTATTATTATTTTATTTTTTTTATTTTTTTTACACGTCTCTTTAACCACTTTGCGCCCAGAGTAAGTCATATGACGTCCTGGGTATTGTGGTTGTATATTTGAATGATGCCTGCAGCTACAGGCATCATTCAGATATTGCCGTTTTTAGCCAGCGATATCCTACACCATAAGAATGATCATAGCGGCTGTTCCGCTGCTTGATCATTCTTACGGGCAGCGAAAGGGGACGTCTCCCTCTCCTGCCTACCTCCGGTGCTTCTCCGACTCACCAATGCGATCAGCAAGTCGAAGAACAGATCTGCCAGGCCCGGGCTGTAATAATAGAGATTTCCGGTGGACCAGATGGTCACCAGAGTCTCTATGATCATCGTAAGCCAGACGCAATGTTATGACGTCACACTTGGCCTCTGCATTAAAAAAAACGGCGCTGCTTTGGCTGTGAAGCGGTGATCCATTATTATTTTTTCTTAGGCTTCCCAGCCTAGTAGTGAGATGTGTTTTTTTTTTACCCCATATCTCACTGTAAAGAGGTCCTGTCATGCCATATTTTTTTTATTTTTTTTAAAGTGTCAAAATAAGTAAAATTAACAGTGAAAAAATTTATAAAAATTAAAGTGCCCCTGTCCACGTGTGCTCGCACGCAGAAGCGAATGTATATTTAAGTCCCGCCCACATATGAAAACAGTGTTCAAGCCACACATGTGAAGTGTCGCCATGAACGTTAGAGCGAGAGCAATAATTCTAGCCCTAGAAAAACAGAAAGAAGTGCAGCGCTAGAAATAGTTAATAATTAATGAATACATAAATCAAGTGATATTAAAAGCTCATTGAAAGTGGGTTGAAAAGAGCTAATTGGTAAGATGTGAAAAGGAATAGATCTCCATACACTATTGAGTGATAAGGTCCAGTGCATAAAAAGTCCAACAGTAAATCTTGTGCTGGAAAATTAATCTAAAAGGTGGTCAGGTGCAATCCAATGTGCGGTCAGATGAGAAGGGTTTTCCACAAATTCACCCGTGAGAAGACTGCCTGCTTACCACAAGGAGAGACTGCTTTGCATCAGTCTCATAAAGCATAGGGAAGTCCTGGTCTCCCCGGAACCAATCCGCGTGTAATCAGCAGCCGTAAGTCCAGGATATATGATGGTACAGTAAAAAAGAATAGACTCTCATAGTGTATTAAGTAAAACCAAAGGAGAGATTTAATAAGTAATGCACTCACAATTGTCAGGTAGAAACAGGCATATGGTCCGGGGGGCGTGGTCTGCGCATGGCCGAGTGAGGTTGTGAAGGTGTGAGCTCCCGCTACCTCCATGTCCTCCGTGCGTGAGACATACCTATAGACCGAGGAAGGTGACTTGTTGCCGGTGAAGTCTCCCCTGATCGTCCCCGCTGGGAGCTGTTTGGAGATTGAGGCCCGCTGATCGACCCCTTGCTGACCCCGCTGCTGACCCCGCTGCCCGCCGCGTCCTGTGCGTCCTGTTCCCCCGCCCTCCGCCCTCCGCCTGTTGCATGGCACGCGTGCTGGCGCTGTTGAGGAGACCTGTTGGCTCCGGCGTGATCAATTGAAAGAGGGAGCTAGGCGCTGTGAGAAAGGAGCTGAGGAGACTGGAGACAGGAGAAGGAACAAGGAGCAGGTTGGGAGACTGTGTCGGTGAAGCTCAAAAATTAAATAGGTGGCGGTGAGCGGCGAGCTGTGGGGAGGGTCTATTCCAGCCCCCCAAGTTTCTCAAGCCACCAAGTGCCTTAGAGAGACGTCGGGAGGAGCGTATACCATAAAGCTTAAAGCTAAAAACTAAGGTGGAAAGTGGAGGGGAGGTATGTGTGCAGCTAGAGCCAGAGATACACGTACATCCCGGAGGACCGCATTGTTAACACAACCACCCAACCTAGCAGGCCATCTGGAGATCCAGAGCTACTTTTCCAAAATTGAGAAAGGGGGCGAACAGGGTCAGTGCCAGGAGAGTCCGCAGACACCAAGACAGAACATCATCCCAAGGTTAGAGGTGCGGGCAGATGTGGAGACATTGCAGACAGCCCCTCAAAGCCCCCGGGTGACTAATACAGGTGGGAGGGATCCCCCCGCTAGATCGAGCGAAGGGGAGAAGAATGAGCTCGAGACCTTAAAATCCCTGATACAGGCATTACCAACAAAAGAGGACATTACTATACTAATTACGAAAATAGAGGAAGCTCACGGCAGAGAAATGGAAGAGATTAAAGGGGAAGTTCAGGGTCTGGAAAAACGCACAACAATGAATGAAAGTACCTCCAAGGACCTCATACTGCGTGTGACGACATTGGAACAGGAAAGAAATAAGCAATCAGAGGTGATCAACTCCCTACAGCTACAACTGGAGGAAATCCAAGACAGAAATAGACGGAATAATCTTCGCATACGAGGTATCCCTGAAGCAGCAGTCCCAGAAGCCCCAGAAGACCTCCAAGAGATGGTAAAAAATATTTTTCTGGTATTATTGAAAAAAGCTTTACCTTTAAATCTTGAGATGGACAGAGTGCATAGGGCCCTGGGCCCCAAGCCCAAAGATAGCTCTCGGCCTCGAGATGTGATATGTAGACTGCACTACTTTAGACAAAAAGAGGCAATATTGAGGAAATCCTGGGACATGGGGACTATAGAATTTAACGGAGCTCAGTTGAAGATACTCCCAGACCTATCAAGTGCTACTCTGCAACGGAGAGCTATGTTACGTCCCATATTAGATCGAATAAGGGAAATAGGGGGAACATACAGATGGAGGTATCCCATATCAGTACTAATCAGGAAACAAGACACAGGTACATTTTGGCTGCGCTCCAAGAATGACTTGCCGGAACTTTTTTCCTTTTTGGGGATCAACCCTTTTGAGGTTGTGGATTGGAGACAGCTAATCTTGAGGAATAATTAAAAATTGAGGACTTGCTGGCTGCCCCTCTCTCCCCCCCCCTTTTTTTTTCCCTTCCGTCTTTCTTTGGACCTTCGAGAGAGATTGGACTTTTTTTTTTTTCTTTTTTTGCTTCTACTTTTTGTGCCTTTCTTTGTTGAGCTCTCTCCTCCTTCTGTCTTTTTCTGGCCTTACCTCCTCAGGACTTTTTAAAAACCCCTGAGTGTTGTAGACTGTGCGAGGAGTGTGCAGAGTGTGTGGGGAATTGAGGGGGGGTGGGATTGGGAGGAGGTGGGAGGGGGGAATGGGGATTAGACGGGGGGAATAAGATAGGGAAGTGGGAAGTAAGGGGTGGGGGTATAAGGGGGGTATAATGGGGGGTAATATAATTACACTACACATCATAATGGATAATTAGAATAATATACACTTTACACAAGGGTTAGGGGGGTTTAGGGGGTGGGAATTAAAGCGAGAGCCCTATGGGCATAATAAACAGAAGGGCACCACATAAGTCACAGAAGACACTAAATAGGTTAGCTATGACTCACTGTTCACAGTTCACAGCCCACAGTATTAGAGCAGGTAGGCTCTCACAGTAATATATACACACATTGGGGGGGGTAGGATGGGATGGGGGTAGGGAGGGGGGGGAGTCCCCCGACACTAAGCAGGCTTATAGATAACCTAAGTATAAGGATCAATACAATTTATTTGGAATTATTAAAGTATTATAAATGTATTATGAATATGCATGAGAAATCATACCAGGGGAGATTAGTTGGATAGGGCACGGATGGAGACGTACCAGGTATGATCTCTTAGAATGTATTATAAAATTCCCTTTTATCTTTTTCCTTTTTCCTTTTTCTTTTTGAACTATTTTAAGAACTATTGTAAGAATACTGTATTACAGATTATTATTTATTCTGTACTGTGACAATGCTATATGAATAACCGGTACATATACTCTATAGACTTTAAGCAGGCTTATTGATAACCCAGGTACAAGGATCAGTACAATTTACTTGGAATTATTAATGCATTACTATTGTATTGGACCGGGGGAAATTAATTGGTTAGGGCACGGATTGAGACGTGCCACGTATGATCTCTTAGAATGTATTATAAAATTAGTTTTCCTTTTTTTCTTTTTTTGAACTACTGTAAGAACACTGTATTACAGATTATATGTACTTTGAACTGGGATAATGCTATATGAATAACTGGTATATACATTCTATCTAGTGATCTAACCTTAAGATTGGGAGGGGGGGAACATTTATATACGGGGAAGCCATTAGGGGGAGGAAGGACATTACCCTGGAGTTATTAATGAATAGGTACATAGGGAGAATGAGTAGTTCTTGAGTGGGGCGATGATATGGGGGGGGTGAGAGGGGGGGGGGAGAGAAGGGGGAGGAATGAAATTAGGATAAATTAGGATAACTCGAGAGCCAGGGATTAATAAAGATAGGCAACATAATATTTATAATATATAGTTTAATATATATAGTATAATTTAAATAAAGTGGAGTTGGAAGGAGGGCTGGAGGTAGCGGGGGCACCTTGGTACAGGAGCGTGCGTAACCAGTACCCCCCGATAGGGAATTACTCAGGGGAATACTCAGGGGACAGGGTATTAGAGTAAGCAAGTAGGAGCTAAATTGGCTCTGGGGTAGAGGGGGGGGCTGTGTACTGAACCCCCCCGACCCCCACTGTCAATAAGTCAGGGGAAGCGGAGGGTTGGGTTGGGTGGGGCGGGAGGGGCTTTTCCTCTTGTTCCCTTTTTTTTTTTTTTTCTCTCCTTCTCCCTCCTCTCTCCTCTTTTTGCTGCGGCGCACTCCCCTCCCTCCCTCACTTGCTCTCCTCGCCTCCCGGCTCTAGGGGGAGGGGGGGGAGAGGGAAGGGGAAGGCCCTGGGTTGCAAGATGGGGGGTATAAGGATTACCACTTTTAACGTCAAGGGACTAAACACCCCAGAAAAAAGGAGAATGCTCCTTAGTGAACTCAAAAAAAATGCGCTCAGACGTGGCCTTTGTCCAAGAAACCCATCTTAGAGCCAGTCGGTTACCCTATCTACAAAATAGATTCTTCCCCTGTGCCTACCACTCCTTTAGCCCAACATCTAAATCTAAAGGAGTGGCTATATTAATATCCAACCAGATCGCCTGGGCACTAACGGAAAAACAGATAGATGAAAATGGAAGGTATATATTCTTAAAAGGTACCTTAGGAGACGAGAAAGTAACATTAGCTACGATATATACACCTAATACGTATCAAGATACCTTCCTAATTAAAGTATTGTCTAAATTAGACAAATTTGTAGAAGGGAAGTTGATCCTAGGAGGAGATATTAACATGACACTGGACCCCAAATTAGATACATCTCTAGGATCTTCCTCCCTATCGGGAAAATCTAGGAGGCGTGTTCTACAAAAGTTAAAAGAAATGCATCTGGTCGATGCTTGGAGGATATTCCATGGAGAGGAGAGAGACTATACCTTCTATTCCAATCCACATAAAAGGTATTTCCGGTTGGATTATTTCCTGATCCCTCATTATTTACTGACAGGAGTTGAGGAAGTAAACATTGGGAATATAACTTGGTCAGACCACGCCCCAGTGGCAATTGACATAACAATATCAGGCAAAGCTCTCTCTACGGGGTATCGTTGGCGTCTGAATGAAAGCTTACTACAGACCCCAGAGGTTAAAGAGGCAGTAGAAAAGGAACTAGGAGAATACTTTCGGATCAACGATACCCCGGGGAGCGACTCAAGTGTGGTGTGGGAGGCTCACAAGGCGGTGATGAGGGGACTATTAATAAAGCATGGGGCAAGAATAAAAAGAATGCGAGAAAATCAGGTTAGGAAGCTAACGATAGACATCCAAACCTTGGAAATGCAACATAAGGGTATACAGTCAATAAGCGTAGGAGAAGAACTAGGACATAAAAGGAGGGAGTTAGCTGACCTGCTGAGGTATAAAGCTAAAGCGATTATTCAAGTAGATAGAAGGATAACATATGAACTAGGGGATAAGTGCGGTAAAGTCTTAGCAGGGAAATTAAAAGACACTAGGAATACTGTGTATATACCACATATTAAGGGTAAGAACGGTCAGGTAAGGTCACTCCCTAAAGATATAGCACAGAGATTCAGAGAATACTATTCCTCCCTATACAACTTAGAACAAATAGATATCTCTAGAGGAAGGATAGAGGATTATTTATCCTTAGCACATCTTAAAAGACTACCCTCAACTGAAAGGGAGAACCTGGACAGACCCATCTCAATGGAGGAACTCCAAGGAGTTATGAAAATGGTGAAAAAAGGGAAAGCTCCAGGTCCAGATGGGTTCTCTATACAATATTACCAGCATTTCTACCTCGCTCTGGGACCATATATGATTAGGATGTTCAATGAGATCGGCCGATCTACCGCACTCCGCCCGGAAGCCCTCATGGCACATATTGCGGTGATTCTCAAAGAAGGGAAGGACCCGGCGGAGTGCGGTAGCTATCGCCCGATCTCATTGTTGAACACAGATCTAAAACTTTTCACTAAATTAATAGCAGCCCGATTACAGCCCCTCTTGACACAGCTAATACATCTAGATCAGGTGGGCTTTATCCCGACCCGGGAAGCCAGGGATAATACCATCAAAGTGCTGAACCTGGTACACTGGGCAAGAGAAACCAAAACACCTTCAATCTTTCTGAGCACAGACGCCGAAAAGGCCTTCGACCGAGTCAATTGGAAGTTTATGGCAGGAGTATTAAGACACATTGGACTGGGAGAACATATGTATAGATGGATTATGGGGGTATATACTACACCTCAAGCACTAATCAAGGTAAACGGGATCCTCTCAGAGCCCATTAAAATATTGAATGGAACAAGACAGGGGTGCCCATTGTCCCCGCTATTATACGTTTTGACACTGGAACCTCTGTTGAATAGGATAAGGCAAAATCCGAGAGTCCGGGGATTAGATATAGGGGACAGAGAATATAAAATTTCTGCATTTGCAGATGATATGCTGTTCACCATATCTCACCCCCGGGAATCACTACAGAACCTGATGAGAGAAATAGAGGAGTATGGGGAATTAGCAAATTTAAAAATTAACTATGAGAAATCAGAAGCAATGAGTGTGGAATTATCGGGGGGCCTACAACAAATCCTAAAACCCAGCTTTAAATTTAAGTGGGTTAAGACCTCTCTGAAATATTTGGGGATACATATCCCGCCAAAACTAGGTAACATTTTTGAAGCAAATTTCCCTCCATTGATGAATATAATTAAGGATACTTTGAGGAAATGGCAGAGGGGATTTCATTCTTGGTTTGGGAGATGTAATGCTATCAAGATGAGCATACTCCCTAGAATACTATATTTGTTTCAAACAATACCAATTAAGATCCCCCCTGCCTTTTTACTTCAAGTAAACAGGCTTCTTTTCAAGTTCATTTGGTCTAAGAAAAAACCCAGGGTCAGTAGGAGTAGAATGTTTCTACCTAAGAGTAACGGAGGCTTAGCAATACCAGATGTAACTAAGTATTATCAAGCGGTCCATATGGGTAGGATTATAGAATGGGGTAGGAGTACAGGATCAAAGCTATGGGTAGACCTCGAACAAGAAATCAGTCAAGTCCCACTGCATAGAGCACTCTGGTGCTATCAAGCACTGCCGAAACAATTAAAAAATCATCCAATCATAGGGACGACGTTAGCAATAGGCCATAAGATATGCCAGTTAGGTAAACATACCTCAAGATATTCCCCCCTGTATCCAGTACTAGGAAACCCACGCTTCTCACCAGGTATGGAGAAAGGAGCTTACAGGAATCTGAGAGAGAGGTGCCTTATACAGATAGTAAATTTCTCAGAACGAGACAGATGGCCAACTGTATCCGAATTGGTACTCCCGGAAGGAAGATATGGGGTTAAAAATTGGCAAGCTATACAATTGTGTCACTTTCTGAACTCCTTGGGACCAATAAGTAGATACAAAAGGGAATTAACACAATTTGAAAGATACTGTGAAGACCAGGAACCCCCAGATAAACTACTGTCTAGGATGTATAGGCTAGGAATAACACCTTTAGAAGGCCAGGAGATACCATCTATAAGAGAATGGGCCAGAGATATGGAGAGAAATTTCTCACAAACTCAGCAGCAAAAAATAATTAACTTAACCATGAAAACATCAATAAGCACTAGGCTCCAAGAATTACATTATAAAATATTAAATAGATGGTACTATACACCAGAGAAACTGAGTAGGGTGTACCCGGGAACCTTAGACACCTGTTGGAGATGTAAGAAAGACAGGGGAACCATATACCATCTATTCTGGACCTGTCCAAAGATTAGGAAATACTGGCAGGAAGTAATAAGGATAACCCAAAAATTTACAACATATCAAATGCAGGACGACCCAGCTTTCTGTCTGCTGCACCTAACACAGATTCCAATAAAAATATATAAGAAATCGATCATATGCCATATGATCAATGAAGCTAAGGCGGGGATAACTCAAAATTGGAAAAAAAACAACCCCCCTACGATAACCGACTGGCTCTATAGGGTGAGGAATATTTGCGCAATAGAAGACATGGTTTTATCAGCCCAAGATAGAAAGGAACAATATAATATGACCTGGGGAGCATGGAACACATTTATGTACTCAGAAGAGGGGAGGGAGTTGATGGGGAGGGGAGTGGAGGAACGGGATAGAACAAGGCTCTAAGAAATCGGATGGGGAGCTCTGTCCCACAGGAGGGGAGAGGAGGGAGAAGGTGGGTGGGGGGGAAGACCCCTTCCTTTTTTTTTTTTTTTTTCTTTGGGGGTAGGGGAGGGCAGGGGGGGAAGAAGGGAATAAAAGGAGATACGGTAATACAAGAGAATACGGGAATTATAAATGGAATCAGGGACAGGGGGGGGTTGGGGTAAAAAGGACAATTAAAGATGGACAATAGGGAAAGACTAGAGAAAATAGGGGAATATAACACCCTACTAAATAGAAGGGGAACTGAAACCTGGAGGAGAAACTCCAGGGCTTTGCAGCTAGGTGAACCCCAGACGTAAACAATTAGCCTCCATTCACCCCTACCCTGCCACCTCTAAGTTTCTTTCCTAGCCCTAACAAATATAAGGGGCTACGAGACAATAAGTGACTGTTCTGTATATATGTTTTGTAATAATGTGATGAATAAGAAATTTCTGTTGTAAAACCAATATTTCCTAAATAAAAAAGAAGGATTAAATATAAAAAAAAGAAACAGGCATATCACTCAAAGCCGCGGTTTCTCCACTCCGATACCTCTTGCTACTCGAATGCAAAACACTGCCTACGTTCAGGACGGAACGCGATGACATCACGGCTCCCTACAATCGTTTTGTCTCGATAGGACTTCAACGGGGGATTAGCCGGATACTGACGTCAGCGCGTATTGTGCTTTAAATAGGCGCGGACTCCATTTTTGAAATGGGAAAGCCAGGAAGAGCCATCCTGTTAACTGAGGGCTGATCCAATACATAGTTACGGTAGCTAGAGAGGTACAAACTTGTATAAAGGAAAACGTACGAGTGAGGCAAAAGGTAAATAACAGAACATGGAGATGCTTGACACTAGTAGGGAGGCATCGGGTTTTAGACACAATTGCACAAAGAAAGGCATTACAAAACAGCACATACATGAATTTTAATACATATGTTTATTATTCAGAATTAATAAAATAAAATAATTGATATTAATTCAGATATAAAAAATCTATTTAAAATTGTAATTTAAAACATTAACTCTAATTAGAAATAAATCTATTAAGAATTATTTAAAAAACAGTTGATATCCCAGTCAATGTTAAGCCCGAAAGGAATACAAGATTTCATGCAAAAAATCCAGCGGGTTTCAAGTCTGGATATGGCTCGGACCATATTGGTACCTCGCCAGTTGGGACGGATATTATCTATGGCAAAAAAACGAGTCCCTTTGAGTTGTTTATTATGATATTTGTCATAATGTCTAGAGAGGTTGTGTTTGGGAAAACCACTTTTGATCCGACCTACATGTTCGCTCAAACGAACATGTAATTCTCTTTTTGTACGGCCAATATATTGCTTGGAGCATGGGCACTGTATCATGTAGACTACATACTTGGTTGAGCAAGTAATAAATTATTCGATCTCATAAGTTTTTGCTGTAACTGAGGATCGAAAATTAGTGCATTTGCGTTCTATAAATGAATTTATCTTGCAAATGCTGCACTTACGGCAGGGAAAAAAACCTTTAAGAGATTGGAAAAATACTAAGGATTTAGGTGGGTCAATAACATTTGGTGCTACATTGTGCCGTAGTGCTGGTGCCCCTTTAAAAATCAGAACTGGATTTACAGGGAGATGGGCTCCTAAAACTTTATCACTTCTTAGAACATCCCAATGTCTCTTTAAGATCTTTTTAATAGAGAAGTGTTGATTAGAATACCTCGTGGTCATAGACCAACTAAATTTCTCTGAGGTAGTAGCATGTGTTTTGGTGCCTTCTATAAGTAGAGAATCTCTGTCCATCTGTTCCACATTACTAATCGTCTCATTAATCGTGCCTTCAGAGTATCCTTTTTTCAGAAATCTCTGCTTGAGAGTATTAGATTGCTCATGAAAGTCTGCTAATTCTGTGCAGTTACGCCTTATACGCTGGAATTGGCCTTTCGGTACGGCTGCCAGCCAAGAGCTGTGATGACAGCTTGTAACGGGAATGAATGCATTACGATCCGTTTCTTTAAAAAAGGTATTAATAACCAATCTCCCGTCTTTAACAAAAATATTTAGATCTAAGAAGTGAATATGAGAGGTACTGATATTATACTGTAAAGAGATGCCTCTGGTATTGACATTGAGTTTAGAGAAAAACACCTCTAATGATGTCACATCACCCTCCCATATAAGTATCACGTCATCTATGTAACGTTTCCAGAGACGCAATTCCGTAGGTGTTTGGGTATCGATCACTTCACGTTCCCAATAGGCCATAAACAGATTCGCTAGGCTGGGGGCAAATTTAGCCCCCATAGCTACTCCGCAAGTTTGCAAGAAAAAAGTACCTCCAAACCAAAAATAATTATGTGTAGTCGCAAACTTTAATAATTCCAAAATAAATTCTCTTTGTAAGGGAGGTATGTTTGGTTCTTGCTGAAGATAAAAGTCAACTTCTTGTAAACCATGCTGATGGGAGATCACAGTGTAGAGGGAGGCCACATCAGCAGTGGCAAGAATGAGGCCTTCCCTCCATTGAAAATCTCTTAGTAAGTTCAAAACCTCAGTAGTGTCACGTAAAAAGGCAGGGGTAGATGAAACCAGGATTTGTAAAAAACGATCTATATATTTCCCAATCCTAGCAGTAACGGAATCAAGTCTTTTAACTTTTGTGAAGTTTGGGTAGATAGTAGATCACCGGTACACGTGGTGTAATGGGTATAGGATGGGCATGTTCTTTTTTATTTAATATCCCTTTTTGAAGACCTTGGTCTATAAGGGTGGAGAGTAACTTCCTATATTTTACTGTAGGATTAGAGGGCAGAGTGGTATATGTGGATTTATCCGACAATTGCCGATTCATTTCCTCTACATAATGTGCCTTGTCCAGAATGACAATAACCCCCCCCCCCCCCCATTTGTCTGCTGGCCTGATTACTAGATATCACGTCTGTAACTCAAAACATGTTACCAGTAAAAAATGTACGCATCGCCTATGGGGATTTTTAAGTACCAACGTTTTCCGCCATTCCACGAGCGTGTGCAATTTTGAAGTGTGACATGTTGGGCATCTATTTATTTGGCGTAACTTCATCTTTCACATATTGCAAAAAAATTGGACTCATTTTACTGTTTTTTTTTTAGCAAAAAAAACGCGTTTGAAAAATTGCTGTGCAAGATAAAAAGTTGCAATGACCACCATATTCTCTAGAATCTCTGCAAAAAAAAAAAAAACATATATAGTGTTTGGGGGTACTATGTAATTTTCTAGCAAAACAATGAACATTTTTACATGTAGGAGCGAAGTGTCAGAATTGGCCTGGGCCTCAAGTGGTTAAAACAAAAAAATTGGTGACTTTTATTACTGTCACAAGTGATGTAAACATCCCCTGTGACAGTAATAGGGTACTCTTTATGGAGGGATCTGGGGTCTAAAAGACCCCAAATCCCTCCTTTGCACTTAAAAGTATTCCCAAAACCCCCAAATCTGTGTTTTGGAATACTAGGAGTAAACTGGAAGCGACTTTGTGACGTTGCTTCCGGGATATTACATTGGAAACCCAATCCGGGTCTCCAGGTGGGATGGGAGACCCAGGTGGAGCGGCGGGAGAGGGGACGTCTCCTCCTGCTCCTTATTATAGCAGCCAAGCGACCCCATAAATAGAGCTTTCTTTTGGTGATATTTGATCACCTCTGCGATTTAAATTTTTTGCGCTATAAACAAAAATAGAGCGACAATTTTGAAAAAAAATATTTTTTTTTACTTTTTGCTATAATCAATATCTCCCAAAAAATATATATATTAAAAAAAAAAAAAAATCCTCAGTTTAGGCCGATACGTATTCTTCTTCATATTTTTTGTAAAAAAAAATCACAATAAGCGTTTATTGATTGGTTTGCGCAAAAGTTATAGTGTCTACAAAATAGGGGATAGTCTTATGGCATTTTTATTAATAATGCGTTTTTACTAGTAATGACGGCGATCTGTGATTTATATCGGTACTGCGACCTTATGGCAGACACATCGGACACTTTTGAAAATTTTTTGGGACCATTGGCATTTTTTAGCAATCAGTGCTGATCGCGCCCGCCGTGCACTCTCACGTCGTGCGAGCAGGGCGTGCGCCCCTATATTACGTGATTTTGCACAGCCGAGCTGACCTGCCACCGTAAAACTACGGTGGGCGGTCGGCAAGCGGTTAAGGTGAAAAACCTTCTGTGCTGCAGCTGTCCCTCAAGAACCCCATCCCCTTTCCTTACCTGAGCCCATCCAATCCAGCAATGTGCACAGGTGCAGCAGCTCCCGGCGCTGTCTCTCTCCTTGTTGGACAGATTGATAGCGGCAGGAGCAATTTGCTCCCACTGCTGTCAATCAAATCCAGAGACGCAGGAGCGAGGGGCGGGGTCGAGTCTTGCTGTCTGTGTCAATGTACGCAGCAGCGGGACTCGGGAGCGTGCGCACATGGGTGGAGGGGCCTGGAGCACTGGCGGGGGACCATAGAAGATGAGGATCTGAGCTGCTCTGTGCAAAACCATTGTAAAGAGCACGTAATTATAAGCATAATACATTAGTAAAATATTGGTTGGCATTTTTCATTGTTCATGATTAATACACTATATAACATGGGTCTTCAAACTACGGCCCTCCAGTTGTTCAGGAACTACAATTCCCATCATGCCTAGTCATGTCTGTGAATGTCAGAGGTTTACAATGCCTCATAGGATGTGTAGTTCCACAACAGCTGGAGGACGTAGTTTGAGGATCCCTGCTATATAAAAAAAGCATCACTGTGCAACATCACTTCAAAATCTTCTTGAAATTTGACCCCCATCAGCATGTTTATTTAATAGGATAAGGTTACAATCTGATCATTTACAATCCTAACTAGTCAGACAGATGCATGTTATTTTATAGTAACCAATAAACCATATGTTCTATGACAGGCTGACACAGAGGAGATCATATGACCATAGTGGAGCTGCCTGAAAATAGGTATAGTATGTATACACATTTTTTTTTTTCACAAGTTAGTCAGAATAGGTGTCTTAAGATTTCAGTTAGAGAAAACCGTGTCAGATAAATCAAAGACATTTACCTGGTAAAGGTGTACGAGGACTTGATGGTGTGTAAAATGCCTTTGGGCTTGTAGTGGAGAGAAATTATGTTATTGTAGACTCAGTGGTGCTTGAGATAGGATAAGGTGTGGTTGTTGTAACAGAAGTTGTTGTAGAACCTAAACAGAAAATACATATTTTTCTATCCGTCTGCGGATCAGATCAGGTGAAAATGGACAGACGGTCCGTGTTCATCTGATCCCCCCATAGGGGAGAGTGGAGATCTGACAAGGTGGTCCTTGCACAGTGTGCGGGGACCACCCTGTCATCCGCCGGCTCAGCGGGGATCAGCGGAGCAGGTGGCGGACAACTATTCTGTAAATAGAAAAAATAATAATTGACAAACTCTTGGGGCTGACTTTGCTAGCCCTTTTTTAAACAAGTTATTTGCCTGCCTGTTTTTGACTGTAATGCTTCGTACACACGACTGTTTTCCTCAGCAAAAACCATCAAGAAAAATTGCTGTGCAAGATAAAAAGTTGCAATGACCACCATATTCTCTAGAATCTCTGCAAAAAAAAAAAAAACATATATAGTGTTTGGGGGTACTATGTAATTTTCTAGCAAAACAATGAACATTTTTACATGTAGGAGCGAAGTGTCAGAATTGGCCTGGGCCTCAAGTGGTTAAAACAAAAAAATTGGTGACTTTTATTACTGTCACAAGTGATGTAAACATCCCCTGTGACAGTAATAGGGTACTCTTTATGGAGGGATCTGGGGTCTAAAAGACCCCAAATCCCTCCTTTGCACTTAAAAGTATTCCCAAAACCCCCAAATCTGTGTTTTGGAATACTAGGAGTAAACTGGAAGCGACTTTGTGACGTTGCTTCCGGGATATTACATTGGAAACCCAATCCGGGTCTCCAGGTGGGATGGGAGACCCAGGTGGAGCGGCGGGAGAGGGGACGTCTCCTCCTGCTCCTTATTATAGCAGCCAAGCGACATCTGAGCCTTAAGGTTCCGACGGACCGTTTCAGCAGACAAACTCGATCGTGTGTACGGGCGAGCATGCTTTAAAATCTGTCTGCTGGAAACCCGTCTGTCCGACATGTCCGCTGGTTAGTACAATAACCAGCGGACATATCTGTCCACACATGCGTCGAATGGATTCGACGCATGCGTGGAAGTATTTTACTTCCTAGTTCGGTGACGTGGCGGAGTCAACGTCACCGCCACGTCACCGCGCTGTCTGCTGGCGTGGATTTTGGTTTGATCGTGTGTACACGATCAAACCAAAATAGCCCAGCAGACAAATCCGATCAAAACGGTCTGTCAGGCCGATTTGATCGGATTTGTTTAGTTGTGTGTAAGCGGCCTTAAGGTTTTTCACCTTAAGGCATTCTTTGCATTAACCACTTCAGCCCCGGACCATTTTGCTGGTCAATGACTGGGCCACTTTTTGCGATTCGGCACTGCGTCACTTTAACTGACAATTGCGCGGTCATGCGACGTGGCTCCCAAACAAAATTGGCATCCTTTTTCCCCATAAATAGAGCTTTCTTTTGGTGATATTTGATCACCTCTGCGATTTAAATTTTTTGCGCTATAAACAAAAATAGAGCGACAATTTTGAAAAAAAATATTTTTTTTTACTTTTTGCTATAATCAATATCTCCCAAAAAATATATATATTAAAAAAAAAAAAAAATCCTCAGTTTAGGCCGATACGTATTCTTCTTCATATTTTTTGTAAAAAAAAATCACAATAAGCGTTTATTGATTGGTTTGCGCAAAAGTTATAGTGTCTACAAAATAGGGGATAGTCTTATGGCATTTTTATTAATAATGCGTTTTTACTAGTAATGACGGCGATCTGTGATTTATATCGGTACTGCGACCTTATGGCAGACACATCGGACACTTTTGAAAATTTTTTGGGACCATTGGCATTTTTTAGCAATCAGTGCTGATCGCGCCCGCCGTGCACTCTCACGTCGTGCGAGCAGGGCGTGCGCCCCTATATTACGTGATTTTGCACAGCCGAGCTGACCTGCCACCGTAAAACTACGGTGGGCGGTCGGCAAGCGGTTAAGGTGAAAAACCTTCTGTGCTGCAGCTGTCCCTCAAGAACCCCATCCCCTTTCCTTACCTGAGCCCATCCAATCCAGCAATGTGCACAGGTGCAGCAGCTCCCGGCGCTGTCTCTCTCCTTGTTGGACAGATTGATAGCGGCAGGAGCAATTTGCTCCCACTGCTGTCAATCAAATCCAGAGACGCAGGAGCGAGGGGCGGGGTCGAGTCTTGCTGTCTGTGTCAATGTACGCAGCAGCGGGACTCGGGAGCGTGCGCACATGGGTGGAGGGGCCTGGAGCACTGGCGGGGGACCATAGAAGATGAGGATCTGAGCTGCTCTGTGCAAAACCATTGTAAAGAGCACGTAATTATAAGCATAATACATTAGTAAAATATTGGTTGGCATTTTTCATTGTTCATGATTAATACACTATATAACATGGGTCTTCAAACTACGGCCCTCCAGTTGTTCAGGAACTACAATTCCCATCATGCCTAGTCATGTCTGTGAATGTCAGAGGTTTACAATGCCTCATAGGATGTGTAGTTCCACAACAGCTGGAGGACGTAGT
The DNA here is from genome assembly GCA_029574335.1 of Rana kukunoris. Lineage (NCBI taxonomy): Eukaryota > Metazoa > Chordata > Amphibia > Anura > Ranidae > Rana > Rana kukunoris. Next base: position 216,207,003 of record CM056052.1, read on the forward strand.
TTGAGGATCCCTGCTATATAAAAAAAGCATCACTGTGCAACATCACTTCAAAATCTTCTTGAAATTTGACCCCCATCAGCATGTTTATTTAATAGGATAAGGTTACAATCTGATCATTTACAATCCTAACTAGTCAGACAGATGCATGTTATTTTATAGTAACCAATAAACCATATGTTCTATGACAGGCTGACACAGAGGAGATCATATGACCATAGTGGAGCTGCCTGAAAATAGGTATAGTATGTATACACATTTTTTTTTTTTCACAAGTTAGTCAGAATAGGTGTCTTAAGATTTCAGTTAGAGAAAACCGTGTCAGATAAATCAAAGACATTTACCTGGTAAAGGTGTACGAGGACTTGATGGTGTGTAAAATGCCTTTGGGCTTGTAGTGGAGAGAAATTATGTTATTGTAGACTCAGTGGTGCTTGAGATAGGATAAGGTGTGGTTGTTGTAACAGAAGTTGTTGTAGAACCTAAACAGAAAATACATATTTTTCTATCCGTCTGCGGATCAGATCAGGTGAAAATGGACAGACGGTCCGTGTTCATCTGATCCCCCCATAGGGGAGAGTGGAGATCTGACAAGGTGGTCCTTGCACAGTGTGCGGGGACCACCCTGTCATCCGCCGGCTCAGCGGGGATCAGCGGAGCAGGTGGCGGACAACTATTCTGTAAATAGAAAAAATAATAATTGACAAACTCTTGGGGCTGACTTTGCTAGCCCTTTTTTAAACAAGTTATTTGCCTGCCTGTTTTTGACTGTAATGCTTCGTACACACGACTGTTTTCCTCAGCAAAAACCATCAAGAAAAATGCTGACAGAGCTTTTTTGCTGAGAAAAACGGTTGTGTGTATGTTTTTTTGTCGAGAAAACTGTCGTGGATCTTGACAAGAAAAAAAGAGAACATGCTCTCTTTATTTACGTTGGGAGTCTCAATTTTCTGGTCGTGTTTCTCGTCGGGGTGGTTCAGGACGAGAAACACGTTCGTGTGTATGCTTAAAAACCCGCGCATGCTCAGAATAAAGTATGAGACGGGAGCGCACCTTCAGTAAAAGTAGCGTTCTTAATGGAGATGGCACATTCGTCACGCTGTAACAGACTGAAAAGCACAAATCGTCTCTCACCAAACTTTTGCTTAACACCCAGTAACATGAGATTAGCAAAAGCAGCTCCAAGAGTGGCGTCAGTGGAATCGAACTTCCTCTTTATAGTGCCGTCGTATGTGTTGTATGTCACCGCATTTGAGAACAACAAGATTTTGTCTCGAATCAAGAATCTAGTCAAGCTTGACAAGAACCTCGTCGAGGAAAACAACTTTTCTTTTATGCTGAAAATCTTGGTCGTGTGTACGAGGCATAATGCCGCGTAAACACGGTCGTTTTTTTGTGATGAAATAAAATGACATTTTTAAAACCGTCATTTAAAATGACCGTGTGTGGGCTTGACATCGTTTTTTGTCTTCTAAAAAAAGAAAAAAAAATTCTAACATGCTTCAATTTTTTATGTTGTTTTTGAAAATGTTGTTTTTTGTGTTGTAAAAAATGATCGTGTGTGGGCTAAAATGATGTTTTAAACCTGCGCATGCTCAGAAGCAAGTTATGAGATGGGAGCGCTCGTTGTGGTAAAACTACCGTTCATAATGGAGTAAGCACATTCATCACGCTGTAACAGAGAAAAAAGCGCAAATCGTCTTTTACTAACAAGGAATCAGCTAAAAGCAGCCCAAAGGCGAATAGAACCTCCCCTTTAGAGTGCCGTCGTACGCTTTGTACGTCAACGCGCTTTGTTCATCATTTTTCAAAAACAATGGCGTGTGGGCAACATCGTTTTTAATGAGGAAGTTGGAAAAACTTCGTTTTTTGGACATGCTGAAAAATTACATTTTTTTTCATGCCGAAAAGTGATCGTGTGTACGCGGCATAACACTTTTAAGTCTCAGTCCCAGAATATGCATGCTATAAATGAGCATTAGTAATGTGTCAGAATGGGTATCAGTGGCGGCTGGTGCTCAAAATTTTTTGGGGGGGCTCAAAAGAAAAAAAGAAAAGAAAATTGCGGTCTCACTGTGCCTATCAAATGCAGCCACTGTGCCATCAATTGTCACCACTGTGCCATGCCATCAAATGCAGTCACTGTGCCATTACTGTAATTGTCACCACTGTGCCATGCCATCAAACACAGCCACTGTGCCATCAATTGTCACCACTGTGCCATGCCATCAAACGCAGCCACTGTGCAATCAATTGTCACCACTGTGCCATGCTATCAAACGCAGCCGATGTGCCATCAATTGTCACCACTGTGCCATGCCATCAAACGCAGCCACTGTGCCATAAATTGTTACCACTGTGCCGTGCCATCAATTGTCACCACTGTGCCATGCCATCAAACACAGCCACTGTGCCAATTGTCACCACTGTGCCCATTGTGGCCACTGTGCATGTCACTGTGCTGTGCCCTTTAATTGTTGCCACTGTGCCCATTGTTGTCACTGTGCGAATTGGCACCACTGTGCCCATTGTGGCCACTGTGCATGTCACTGTGCCAATTGTTGTCACTGTGCTGTGCCCTTTAATTGTTGCCACCATGCCCAGTGTTGTCACTGTGCGGTGCCCTTTAATTGATGCCACTGTGCCTTTTTTTCACCTCTGTGCCCTTTAATTGTTGCCAATTGTCACCACTGTGCCATGCCATCAAACGCAGCCACTGTGCCATCAATTGTCACCACTCCTGCCATGCCATCAAACGCAATCACTGTGCCATCAATTGTCACCACTGTGCCATGCCATCAAACGCAGCCGCTGTGCCATCAATTGTCACCACTGTGCCATGCTATCAAACGCAGCTGCTGTGCCATCAATTGTCACCACTGTGCCATGCCATCAAACGCAGCTGCTGTGCCATCTTTTGTCACCACTGTGCCATGCTATCAAACGCAGCCGCTGTGCCTTCAATTGTCACCACTGTGCCATGCCATAAAACGCAGCCACCGTGCCATCAATTGTCACCAATGTGCCGTGCCATCAATTGTCACCACTGTGCCATGCCATCAAACGCAGCCACTGTGCCAATTGTCACCACTGTGCCCATTGTTGCCACTGTGCATGTCACTGTGCCCTTTAATTGTTACCACTGTGCCCATTCTCACCATTGTACCCATTGTTGCCACTGTGCATGTCACTGTGCTGTGCCCTTTAATTTTTGCCACTGTGCCCATTGTTGTCACTGTACTGTGCCCTTTAATTGTTGACACTGTGCCCATTGTTGTCACTGTGATGTGCCCTTTAATTGATGCCACTGTGCCGTTTGTTGCCTCTGTGACCTTTAATTGTTGCCAATGTGCCAATTGTCACCACTGTGCCATGCCATCAAACGCAGCCACTGTGCCATCAATTGTCACCAAGGTGCCATGCCATCAAACGCAGTCACTGTGTAATCATTTGTCCCCACTGTGCCATGCCATCAAACGCAGCCATTGTGCCATCAATTGTCACCACTGTGCCATTCCATCAAATGCAGCCACTGTGCCATCAATTGTCACCACTGTGCCATGCCATCAAATGCAGCCGCTGTGCCATCAATTGTCACCACTGTGCCATGCTATCAAACGCAGCCGCTGTGTCATCAATTGTCACCACTGTGCCATGCCATCAAACACAGCCACTGTACCATCAATTGTCACCACTGTGCGGTGCCATCAATTGTCACCACTGTGCCATGCCATCAAACGCAGCCACTGTGCCAATTGTTGCCACTGTCCATGTCACTGTGCCCTTTGATTGTTGCCACTGTGCCCATTGTCACCATTGTCCCCATTGTTGCCACTGTGCATTTCACTTTGCTGTGCCCTTTAATTGTTGCCACTGTGCCCATTGTTGTCACTGTGTTGTGCCCTTTATTTGTTGCCACTGTGCCCATTGTCACCATTGTGCCAATTGTTGCCACTGTGCATGTCACTGTGCTGTGCCCTTTAATTGTTGCCACTGTGCCCATTGTTGTCACTGTGCTGTGCCCTTTAATTGTTGCTACTGTGCCCATTGTTGTCACTGCGCTGTGCCCTTTAATTGTTGCCACTGTGCCCATTGTTGTCCCTGTGCTGTGCCTTTTAATAGTTTCCACTGTGCCCATTGTTGTCACTGTGCTGTGCCCTTTAATTGAAGCCACTGTGCCCTTTGTTGCCTCTGTGCCCTTTAATTGTTGCCACTGTGCCCATTGTTGTCACTGTGATGTGCCCTTTAATTGATGCCACTGTGCCCTTTGTTGCCTCTGTGCCCATTGTCGCCGCTGTGCCCTGTAAAATGCACTTACCTTTCTGCTTCCATGTCCCTCGATGTCTTCTCCTGCCTTGGTAACTCTTCAGCCAATCAGGTTACCGATAACCAGAATCCGGGAACCTGATTGGCTGAAACGGCCGTCAGTCTTATCCAAGGAATGCACCCCCCGTACGTTCCGAGGATAGACCTTCCAAGTGATGAGGGCTGTACTCGGAAAGCCTATCAGAGCCACTGGCTCTGATAGGCACTTCTGCTCAGCCAACCAGCTGCCGTTATTCAGGTAACCGGCGCCCAAGGTCCAGTTATCTGAATAGATCAGAGGCAGCTGACAACCAACAATAACATACATTCATACAATACAGTGCATGAATGTATGTTATTTGCGAGAGGGGGTGGCGCTGTAGCGCCCTCTATAGACGGCCGCCATCACTGCAGTTAAAAAGTAAAAAAGAAATTTTAAGCCAAATAAAAATTCTTAAAGGGCCCTGATGGGTATTCGCACAAAAGGAAGTGGATTATTTTGCCGTTAATATTTTTAGACTACTCTAGAATTCAAAAGAAAATTCTCATGTGATTAAGTACAATGTGTACATATTCAGATATACAGTATTTCACTCCTGATGGATACAATTTTTCAGTAATAGAGGTTGGAGTGGCTTCTGTAATTACTATCTAGAGTCAAATAATGTACATTTTTTTTCATATTACTATTTACTGTAAGCACTACCAGATAGTGATAATGCAAAATGCTGACTATGAAAATCACGGCTATGTACCTGATGGTTTTGATGTTGTAGTGGTTGTGGTAGTGGGTGTACCTAAAAGACAGAATGCATCATGGTAAACTTCTGTTTTAAATCAACTAAACTATACAAGCAAATCGGTGATGCTCAAACGTTATACAATATAATTTAAAGATAAAGTCCAAGTTTTTAATCCGATATATGATGAAGCTGACTTTCATCAGTCTTGTCTACACGCCATTGATTAAAAATCTGATTGTTTCCAACGCTGTGACGTAAAACACAACGACGTGCTGAGAAAAATTAGGTTCAAAGCTTCTGAGCATGCGTTGACTTGATTCTGAGCATGCATTGATCTTTGACCAATGGATTTCCCCACAGACGATCGTTTTTTTCTATCAGTTTTTTAACCATAAGAAAAATTTAAAACAAGTTCTATTTTTTTTTTACCGATGGGTGATGGGTCATCAGACGAACCGATCATGTATACAGGGCATAACACTTTTGAGTTTCAGACCCAGAATTTGCATGCTATAAATGAGCATTAGAAACGTGTCAGGTATTATTTATCTCTATATTTTTTTAGGGTCAAGCACCTAGAAAATACTGAAGCCAATTGGTATAAGTATGGATATGGGTAAAAGAAGTGGATCATATTTTTTGCTGTAAATATTTTTATTGTTCACAAAGGATTGCAAATGCCCTGAAAACACATAAACCTATAAATATATGCATTGCTAATTTTTTGAATATTCTAAATATATGGATGAAGAGTTGTCAAATCTGCATAGAATTATACAAATCATAAATTGTGAAACAGACATCTCTCTGCTGATCAAATAGATCTGCTGTACATGCAGAGAAAGAGGAATGAGACAGATTTGTTCCCGATTAAGTTGTTTCTACAAATTTGTTCAAAGTGGCACTTACAAATATAGGAGCTTTCCTAATAAGGCAAAGATTAACATGAAACATAGAGTAACATGCACTTTATTGTATTCTATAGCTGACAAAATGGGAGCAAGTTTGCAGACAGCAAAGTTGCAAAAACAAAAAAGAGGTGGGACTTTATATGAAGCTCATGGTGACAAATTGGATACAATGGTGGAACAATGAACAATTTATTGATACATAAAAAACATGTTTACACACATTAGTTGTATTTACAAAGGAGTGCACCCGCCACGTGGTGCCAATTCCTTAACCCTATAATAGCCAGTAATAGCATGATTTTAAACATTAATTACATGGTACAGTTAGGGGGTCCACCATATTCATAGTTTGGGTAAAACCAATACAAATAATATCATCTGTGCAGTCTATGGTCTTTGTATTCCCTATAATTGTAAAGATAGTGAAAGGCATATCTCAATGGACATGTACTAGGATACACAATATTGCTAGTATCTCGACGCGTTTCGCGGCTTGAAACCGCTCATCAGGAGCAGACATAGGGAGCATCTGTAATAGAGTAGTGACTATGTAAGTAACTATTTTAGGCATGGGGAGAAGAATATAAACCCCCCACAATACCACAAACTGTACCTGTGTTGATGGTAAAACAGGGTAAATGAAATGCCAGTCCAGCAGTTGATGTGTGGCCAGTGTAAAGGTGCACTCGGAAAGACCCAGACCCCACCAGGGCAGCGCAGCCACCAACCATACCATGCCCCCTATGTCACAAACACGTGTGTAGAGAGGAGGGGAGCAATGGCAGAATCACGGGAGGTGATTCGTCCGGCAGTCTGCCCCAACGCAGCCCCGCCCCAAACCATGTGGAGATGGACAGTGCTCTGGCGATAGTACTGCCGTTCTGTCACCCACTTACTCTTCACCTTGTCCCATCTTTCCCTTATCCAGTCCACCTTCTCACCATTCTTAGTTTATCCACATAGTCCCAAATTATTTTTAATTTTTCACTTTTATATACTTTCATTCCCATATTCTCATCCATTTTCATTCACATCCATGTCTTCACTAGGTGTGTTCGGAGGGCCCTCATCCGACTGGACTCTTCCTCCCTGTTGGGTGCCGCCACTGCCGTTATACATGCCCCCTCGGCTCCCGGCCCTGATGATGTTCTCGGGTGACTCCATGGTCTGTGGCCTCATATGCTCCAATGCACACATATCTGTAAGTCACTTTATATGGTATTGCGGAGGGTTTATATTCTTCTCCCCATGCCTGACATAGTTACTTACCTAGTCCCTAGTCTATTACAGATGCTCCCTATGTTTGCTCCTGATGAGCGGTTTCAAGCCGTGAAACACGTCGAGCTACTAGCAATATTGTGTATCCTAGTACATGTCCATTGAGATATGCCTTTCACTATCTTTACAATTATAGGGAATACAAAGTCCATAGACTGCATAGATGATATTATTTGTATTGGTTTTACCCAAACTATGAATATGGTGGACCCCCCTAACTGTACCATGTAATTAATGTTTAAAATCATGCTATTACTGGCTATTATAGGGTTAAGGAATTGGCACCAAGTGGCGGGTGCACTCCTTTGTAAATACAACTAATGTGTGTAAACATGTTTTTTACGTATCAATAAATTGTCTATTGTTCCACCATTGTATCCAATTTGTCACCATGAGTTTCATATAAAGTCCCACCTCTTTTTTGTTTTTGCAACTTTGCTGTCTTGCAACCTTGCTCCCATTTTGTCAATATGACATGGATGGAGGCGCATGACTCTACCCAATCTCCCAATCCCCCTTTTAACAATCATGTATTCTATAGCTACTAGTTTTGTAAAACACAATAAAAAAAGTTCAGACTTCATTTGAAGAAAACAACATATTGTAAGACATTTACCTGGTGAAGGTGTATGAGAACGTGATCCTGTGGAAAAAGCTGTTGGGTTTGTAGTGTATACGGATGATGGTATTGTGAATGCAGTAGTACTTGAGGTAGTATAAAGTGTGGTTGTTGTGACTGGAAATGAAGAGAGTACACTAGTGTCTGAAGAGGTGGAAGTAAATTTCATGGTCATAGTAGAGGTTGGATTCTCTGCTGTGGTGGTAACAGATGTTGGAATGTCCATTGTGGTAGTAAAGGTTGGTGTGGGTGTTATGGTGGTAGTAGAGGTTGTGGTGAAGGTTTCAAAGGACGTACTTGAAAGAGAAGTCAAAACTCTGGAAGGAGTTGTAGTAGAACCTAAACAACAAATAAAAAAAGTTGTGTTATACTTGGTAGGTCAAATTATTAAAAGAGCATCACATGATAAGTGTTCTGCGTATGGAAAAAAATAATTGACAAACACTTCTCAGTGTATATTTAAAGCAACTTTGGCAAGGGAGAAGTATTTAGACTTTTAAAAATGTTAGTTGCAGGGCTGTGTTTGGCTGTAATACTTTTGCGCCACAGACCCAAAATATAAATGCAATAAATGAACACACCAGAAATGTTTCAGATTTTATTTCTATAGTTTGTCTGCATCAAACACTTAGAATGTTATGAAGCCATTTGGTATGGATACAAAAATATATAAGACATTGATCATAGACATTTTGGCCCAGATTCACATACATCGGCGCATTTTTATGCCGCCGTAGCGTATCTCTTTTACGCTACATCGGCGCATCGCGGAGAGACAAGCGTATATTTCGTAGGCGTAAGCCGTCGTAAGTGGAAGTAGGTGGAAGTGGGCTGGAAGTGGGCGTGATCCATGTTAATGAAGCGTGACCCCATGCAAATGATGGGCCGGGTGCCAGACAAGTACTTAAAATGAACTGCGCATGTGTCGGGACATGGATGTATCCCCGTGCACATGCGTACAACCACATCGGAACAACTGCCTGAGATACACCGGATCACTCTGTACGCCGTGAACGTAACCTACGCCCAGCCAGACCCACGTCAGCCCATATTCACAGATGTTAAATACGTAGGCTTGTGTTCCCTGGTATAAGAAAAGGGGGACGTTGACCCACAGGGAGACCAATAAATAGTATCCCCAGTGGGCAACAAAGAGGCTACCAAGGCAGAGATGGACAATGATATAGATTAAAGATTTTAATCACATATAAATGCAAATGTACAAATTTTCTAAATATAACAATCAAATAAATATTTAATACAAATTGTAGGCTAAAAAAACTCAAATATGACCCTACTTGCAGCGGCCGGCCAGTACTGCACTAATAAACCTAGTTCATATATCGTGCAACAACAAAACAAACACAAAACACGGACATATGACAAACATGAAAAACATATAACTAGGGCAATCCGGACGCCTAATAGATCACTGCTGCTGGGAATTCCTGACGGTAACTACCGTATAAATTGCTATCAATAATGATATATATGATATAGGGAATAACCAGCAGACGTACCCCTGCGGGAGAAAGAAGAGGTTGCAGCACCAGTCAATATATGAGGTAAGAACGTATGCATCAATTTAAACAAACTCAGATGTAATTGAACTCCTAGAATGGATATGCAGAGAGTGTCTTTGGAGTTATCACTGAATCCAAAGTGATGGACGTCTTGTATAGGCTGAACAACAGAAAAGTTCCTTAATATTGTACTGTGGTTGCAGTGTTTATGACCTTTAGCTACTGCATGTTAGATTTCACAACAGACCATGTTGGTGTATGTAGAGATTCACACTGCCATGTAAAGAAAAATCATTCATTCAGCTGGCCCCCAAACTTCATGGTGTGAACAGTTGCATAGAGTATTGATAAAGTAATTTGAGCGATCTTACCAAGCTCCAGGTAGGGAGGTCTGAAGGTAAATGGCTGAAGTTAGTTCCCAGTTTTTCGATTGTGGATGTGCTGCTGACAGCGACTGTTGTCTCTTTAGTGCGGCTGTATTTGGGCAGCATGTGCAAGTGATAACCAAGTCATTTGTTTGATCGTGAAGTACGTCTATGTTTTGTTCAGCGTCTGTTTTGTTCGGCCAGTTGACAGGTCCCACTGTGAGGGGGTGTGATCTTCTGGTCTCCTCATATGATTATGCTGTAAAGCATGTCTTTGGCAAGCTTCTCTTCAAAGACTCGCAACACCGAAGCTACGTAACAAACGTTGACGTCACACGGCGCCGGACGCCACTTCTACAAACCCCCGCTGTTGCGGGTTTTTGAAGAGAAGCTTGCCAAAGACATGCTTTACAGCATAATCATATGAGGAGACCAGAAGATCACACCCCTCACAGTGGGACCTGTCAACTGGCCGAACAAAACAGACGCTGAACAAAACATAGAAGACGTACTTCACGATCGAACAAACGGCTTGGTTATCCCTTGCAAATGCTGCCCAAATACAGCCGCACTAAAGAGACAACAGTCGCTGTCAGCAGCACATTCACAATCGAAAAACTGGGAACTAACTTCAGCCATTTACCTTCAGACCTCCCTACCTGGAGCTTGGTAAGATCGCTCAAATTACTTTATCAATACTCTATGCAACTGTTCACACCATGAAGTTCGGGGGCCAGCTGAATGAATGATTTTTCTTTACATGGCAGTGTGAATCTCTACATACACCAACATGGTCTGTTGTGAAATCTAACATGCGGTAGCTAAAGGTCATAAACACTGCAACCACAGTACAATATTAAGGAACTTTTCTGTTGTTCAGCCTATACAAGACTTCCATCACTTTGGATTCAGTGATAACTCCAAAGACACTCTCTGCATATCCATTCTAGGAGTTCAATTACATCTGAGTTTGTTTAAATTGATGCATACGTTCTTACCTCATATATTGACTGGTGCTGCAACCTCTTTTTTCTCCCGCAGCCAGGGTACGTCTGCTGGTTATTCCCTATATCATATATATCATTATTGATAGCAATTTATACGGTAGTTCCCGTCAGGAATTCCCAGCAGCAGTGATCTATTAGGCGTCCGGATTGCCCTAGTTATATGTTTTTCATGTTTGTCATATGTCCGTGTTTTGTGTGTGTTTTGTTGTTGCACAATATATGAACTAGGTTCATTAGTGCAGTACTGGCCGGCCGCTGCAAGTAGGGTCATATTTGAGTTTTTTTAGCCTACAATTTGTATTAAATATTTATTTGATAGTTATATTTCGAAAATTTGTATATTTGCATTTATATGTGATTAAAATCTTTAATCTATATCATTGTCCATCTCTGCCTTGGTAGCCTCTTTGTTGCCCACTGGGGATACTATTTCTTGGTCTCCCTGTGGGTCAACGTCCCCCTTTTCTTATGCTTAGTTTTGGCTACGGCGGTGACCCCTCAAGTAGGGGAGTGACAGTTTATAGATTTTTTGGAATATTTTTAAGCCAATAGAGGAGGTGTGTTCTTCTTTTTGTTTTGTTCATATTGTGTTCCCTGGTCCATACCTTTGCATGGGTTGCGCCTCATCTATGAAGAATAACTTTACGCCGAACGTAAAACGTACGCAAACCGCGTAAATCATGCGCCGGGCACAAGTACGTTTGTGAATATCTGAATAGAAGATCAATGGGAGTGCCACATGCGTCCAGCGTAAATATGTGCCCACTCTACGCCGGCGTAGGCAAGTTACGTCGGTGGGATGAAGTCTGTTTTTAGGCGTATCTAAGTTTGTGGGTTCGTTGCACAGATACGATGGCGCATAAAGGACTGTAAAAGCCCTGATATGACATTTCAAAATTCTCTCAAGCTTACTTCTGAATTCAAGGCAAAATAACCTTTTTCTCATTTTTATAAGTGATCACATAACATCTGTTCTTAGCTGCATAGCTGGGGGAGGAAAACAGCAGAATACTGAACTACCCAGTGAAAGTATGGGGGTGCCAGGACAAGTCTGATCATAGGAGGAGAGCACACTGAGTTCCCAGCACAGCTAGAGAACTGACTATGTTGTTCTCCCCTGCTTAGTGCGGTCAGTTTTTGATAAGGTAATCAGGGGGACTAACAGGAACACCAGGGAGTTCACACAAAGGAAGTAATACAAAGAGAACAGGATACTTTTTCAAACAAGTACATGGTACAGCAGGCACATATCAGGAATTTAAAATGTTGGGTTTACATACTCTAAGTATGTACACATTAAGACATATCTCACTCCTCGTTGATACAATTTACCAGTATTTGAGGGTGAAGCGGCTTCTGTAAATACTATTTAAAGTAAAATAATATACTCTGTCAAGGAAATGTATACATATGGGTGGTGTATACACATCCATATCTATCTTTGGTTGTTGGAAAATTTATCTTCTACTTAGCTAAGTGTTTTTTCTGGAAAAATGGCTAATGACTATGGATGGACCGAACGGACCCCTGTTCGGTTCGCACCAGAACTTTCGAACACGGCGAAAGTTCAGATCCAAATAATGAACCCCATTAAAGTCACTTGGACCCAAACATCAAAATTCAAAAGTGCCTATTTTGAAGGCTTATATGCAAGTAATTGGGCATACAATGGTTATAGAGTTCCGGGTCCTGCCCTGGGGACATGTATCAATCAAAAAAAGTTTATGAAAAACTTAATTTTTAAATAAGCAGTGATTTTTAGATTTTTAAAGTGAAAGCTTAAAAATAAAAAATTCCAATATAGTGCCTGAGGGGTCTCCTTAGTCTACCTGTAAAGGGGCAGATCTGTACCATGTATAGAATCTGCTGCATCAATAATTGCATTTATAAAACGCCCAAAAAAAATGACATTTTCCCTGCAAGCTGTTTTTATTTTGCTCAGCAACAGTTGGGGAGCCAGTGTGTATGATGAGGCCACAATGTAGTGCACTGGGAACAAGATTAGAGATTTTTTGGATATATTCTGGTGTCATTTTGACTTTGGATAGAAGTAGCGGGTGCGTTAAAATTGGTCTTTGAGTGTCTGGGTGCCTTCCCACTGTAACCATATAGAGGAATCTTGATGAAAGCAAGAATTGGCATTGTTGTAAAAAAATTGCAGTGATATGCACCTGTCAAACAAGTGCTGAAAAATTGGTTCTTTGAGTGTTAATTTTGCCCATGTACCCTAAATTTTGCAGAGCCTTGAGAAGCTGGCAGTAACACACAAAACTATATGGCGTTAAACTGACAGTAATGCACGCAAAACGATATAGGCGTTAAACTGGCAGTAACTCACAAAAAACGATATGGCGTTAAACTGGACTGCAATCCGCTGACAGGAGCCGACACATGCTTTTAGCACACCAAGGAAAACAGTGTGGGTGAAGTAGACAGGGTATAGGGGCGGGAGGAGGCAAAGCGAACCAAGCTCTATCTACTCTCCTTCTAGTGGGGGTGAAGCGTGCTGAGGTATGCAGTCCTGCAGGATGCAGCTGCTAAAGGGAACATTGTTCCTGCTGTGGAAAAACAACAGGAACAACATTCCCATGCGTTCCTGCAGGGCTCAAGCCCTGAATATTGTAAGGCATTTACCTGATGAAGGTGTATGAGGTGTTGAAAATACTACTGGGTTTGTAGTGGATGGGAATGCTGTTAGTGTGTATGCAATGGTGCTTGAGCTAGGATAAAGTGTGATTGTGATGCGTGGTACTGAAGATGGTGGGGTAGTGGTGGTAGATGATAGATATGGTAGAGTGGTTGTGGTAAAGGAAGAAGGGGCTAGACTAGTAACATAGGAGGTTGGATTGGACACAGTGGTCATAGTAGAGGTTGGATTAGATGCTGTAGTGTTAACAGATGTTGGAGAATCCATTATGGAATAGAGGAATAATCTAAAAGGCATAAACCTTTATAAGATAATAAAAGATACATACATTATAAAAATGTATAACTACTGTTATGACAGATATTCTAAAAATATTTTTGTAAAACTGATGCAGAAATTGCGCACATATAAGGCTGAGTGAATCAGTTTGAAAACGTGAATCTACGAATATATGCATTGCAAAGTTTTTGAATATTCTAAATATATGGAAGAAGAGTTGTCAAATCTGCCTAGAATTATATAAATCATGAATTGTGAAACAGATATCTCTCTGCTGATCAAATAGATATACTGTACATGCAGACAAAGATGAATGACCCAGATTTTTTTTCTGATTGAATTGTTTCTGCTCAGAGGCAAAGGTATTCAAATATAGGAGCTTCCCTAATAAGGCAAAGATTAACATGATGAAGCATAGAGTACCCTGCACTTCATTGTATTTTATAGCCACTTGTTTTGTAAAACACAATTAAAAAATGTTCAGACTTCAGTTGGAGAAAACAACATTTGATAAATCATACATATTGTAAGACATTTACCTGGTGAAGGTGAATGAGGACGCGATGCTGTGGAAAAAGCTGTTGGGTTTGTAGTGGATACGGATGATGGTATTGTGAATGTAGTAGTGCTTGAGGTAGGATAAAGTGTGGTTGTTGTTACTGGAAATGAAGAGAGTACACTAGTGACTGAAGAGGTGGAAGTAAATTTCATGGTCATAGTAGAGGTTGGATTCTCTGCTGTGGTGGTAACAGATGTTGGAATGTCCATTGTAGTAGTAAAGGTTGGTGTGGCTGTTATGGTGGTAGTAGAGGTTGTGGTGAAGGTTCCAAAGGACGTACTTGAAAGAGAAGTCAAAACTCTGGAAGAAGTTGTAGTAGAACCTAAACAACAAATAAAAAAAAGTTGTGTTATACATGGTCAAATTATCAAAAGAGAATCACATGATAAATGTTCTGCGTATGGAAAAAAATAATTGACAAACACTTCTGTACATTTAGGCCCGGATTAACACTTGTGCGATGCGAGAACCCTGCGAATCCACTGCAGGTTCCTGCATCGCACCGACTCGCACGGCAGTTCACACTGCCATATGCAAACTGCTGGGGAGTGTCATTTTATGTTAACGACATCCCCATTTCAGCTCGCATATCGCACTGCGAACTGACAGTTCGGACATGAATCGGATCGCATATGTGTGAACACACATGCGATCCTATTCTGGTCCGAACAGAAAAAAGGGTCCTGTGCGTATTTGGACTGAATTTGGTGCAATATCAGCCATACTATCTGTATGGCTGAAATCGCACCGCACAGACATCACATGTAATGTGAACAGCAGTGCACTGCAAATTACATGTGATGTCTGGCATCGCACAAGTGTGAACTGAGCCTTAAAGCAACTTTGGCAAGGGAGAAGTATTAGGCCGCGTACACACGATCAAATCTATCTGCTGGAAACGGTCTGACAGACCGTTTCAACAGACAGATTTGATTGTGTGTACGGGTGGACAGACAGATTCGGCCAACCGACAGATTTTAAAGCATGCTTTAAAATCTGTCTGCTGGGAACCCGTCCGCCCGACATGTCTGCTGGTTAGTACGCTAACCAGCAGACATATCTGCTCGCACATGCGTCTGTCAGACCGATTTGAACAGATTTATTTGCTCGTGTGTACGGGGCCTCAGACTTTTAAAAATGTTAGTTGCAGGGCTGTGTTTGGCTGTAGGTCACAATCCCAAAATAGTTATGCAATAAATGAACACACCAGAAATGTTTCATATTTTATTATATCTATATATGTGTGGATCAAACACTAATGCCGCGTACACATGATCGCAAATTCTGTCAAGAAAACCGTTTTCTTTTCTGACGGAATGTTGGCTCAAACTTGTGTTGCATACACACAAATCTTGACGAACATTCCGACCATCAAGAACGCAGTGACGTACAAGACGTACAACGAGCCAAGATCAATGAAGTTCAATAGGCAGTTCGGCTCTTCTGCTTGATTCTAAACATGCACTTTTTTTGCACGTCAGAATTGCATACAGGTAAGCGGATTTTTCGATAGGGACTTTTCCCGTCTGAAAAATAGACAACCTGCTTTCAATCTTTTGTTGGCGGAAATTCCGACAGCAAAAGTCTGATGGAGCCTACACACAGTCGACCAAAAGCTCACATTGGACTTTTCTTGTCAGAATTTCCGATTGTGTGTACGCAGCATTAAAAAGTTATGAAGCCAATTGGTATGGATACAAAAATATATAAGACATTGATCATAGACATTTTTCCTCTAAACCTTATTGTTTATAAATGATTGTAAAAGCCCTGATATGACATTTCAAAAATCTCTCAAGCTTACATCTGAATTCAAATACAAATTCTCATGTCATTCAATTATATGTGAATCCTCACCTTATAAAACAACACATTAAGTTTTATAAATAAATGAAAGGCAAAATATTTGTGCAAAGCTATAAAAAAAAAACACCTTTTTCTCATTTTTAGAAGTGATCACATAACCTCTGTTCTCAGCTGCATAAGAGCTGGGGGAGGAAAAACAGCAGCACACTGAGCTACCCAGTGAAAGACTGTGCAGGGAGGGGGGTGGCCAGTACAAGTCTGATCATTGGAGGAGTGCACAACAGAGCGAGAACTGACTATGTTGTTCTCCCCTGCTTAGTGTGGTCAGTTGTTGTACCCTTACCAATTCACATAGGGGGGCCGGGATCTGGGGGTCCCCTTGGTTAAATGGGGCTTCCAGATTCTGGCACAGTTTTCATCCCGCTTTCTTTTCCTGCAGCCTGCCAGGTTGAGTGCTCGGATAAGGGTCTGGTATGAAATTTTGGGGGGAACCCAACGCCATTTTTTTTACAGAGTTTACCTTAAATCCATACCAGACCTGAAGGGCCTGGTAATGGAATTTGAGGGTACCAAAAAACAATATACAATATATGTATATACTGACTATATATGTATATATATGACTTGTTGTGGAAAATAAAGGTGAAAAGTTGCTAGTAGATCCACCACCAGAGTGTAAATGAGAGGCTTACCGCAATAAGTGGACCCAAATAAGTATATACTTAATGAGTCATATAAGCTTAAAGGGTGACGGTATCCTGACTTCAAAACAGCTTGGATGGCAGACAGAAGGGTGGAACAACTATACCGCTATTGAAATAACCACAGGCAGGATGCCTTCATGTCCAATTGTGGCTCCATATATATATTTTTCAATATATATATTTTTTTAACACACATATTTTTTTTATTTTTTTCTATTTTATCAATTTTTCAAATTTTTTAATATACCTAATTTTCCACTCGTTATTTATTTTACTGTGGTACAAATAATATATTATTATTATTATTTTTATACATTGGCAGGATTTCCCATCTCCTGCCTGTGGTTATTTCAATAGCGGTATAGTTGGGGACAAGGATTCCTGTCCTATTGTCTATTCCATGTTAAATGGCCCAACAGGTGCTTTTTTGCTATTCATTACCAATGTTGGATATATATCTTATTCCCGTATTGGTTTTACGCCCCCTTTCTTTTGTTATCCCAGTTGGCATACAGGTGAACGGTTGTTCCCGTTGTATATGCGCGCTGTTTGTTTGTTAGTCTCACTGGGGATCATGTGATGTGGTCCCGCAGTGAAAACGAGGCTTGGTGATGGTCTCTGCGTGCATTTCTGGGAAAAACCACCTGACGTCGGGACGTTCCGTGCTGTGTTCCAGCCTGTCTCCTGCTCTGAGGCTTGGAGCGCACGCCGGCGTCACCATGTTGCTGTGAACCCGGAAGTAATGAAGGAGTATTGTGGAATTTGCAGCTGGAGCCACAATTGAGGTATGGGGGGCATATCGATATATTAGGGTCATTTACAGCAGTAGGTCAGCGCCCCAGATGATGATCTAGAGATCGAAACGCATCGGGCCTCCATGCTGACCCTACTGCTCTATTGTTTTATGCATGTTTTATCTACTGAAATGTGAGTGTAAATTTTTATACCATTTGCTGCCGAGTAAATTGTTTTATACGGAATTACACTATGTGCATCCTCGTTTTTTCCTCCTCACCCCTCATACTCTGAGCTTCCGGACTACTTGGAAATTGTCCATTGTCATCATCGGCTGCCTATGGTTACCATTTTCCATTGATCTACCATATATAATGTATGCAGTGGAAACCCTCAGAGTTCCATCCTTCTGTCTGCCATCCAAGCTGTTTTGAAGTCAGGATACCGTCACAATTTAAGCTTATATGACTCATTAAGTATATTCCTATTTGGGTCCACTTATTGCTGTAAGCCTCTCATTTATACTCTGGTGGTGGATCTTCTAGCAACTTTTCACCTTTATTTTCCATAACAAGTCATATCTGTTTGGATTTTACGATTTTGGAAATTTTACAGAGATCCATATTTTTTATCATTATTTATGGACTTTGAGCACTTTTTGGTGTTATCACTTTATGATTTATATGATTTGTTTTTTCAAGTTTCTTCAATTAATTTTCACATATATTTAGCGCTACACTTTTTGTTTTTTAATGGAATTTGGGGGGACCCCAACACATTTTTTTTTTATTGACTTTCAATTACCTTTATCGGTATTGCCGGGACCCGACAATTCATTATAGCCGCGAGTAGTTTTAATTGCTGTTCATTGCTTTTAAGTGACTGGTAAGTGAATGCCAGGCAGGGTGACAGGTGGGCCACAACACTAAGCAGCCCCTACGGAGGTACTGCTACAACATATAGACAGGGTAGAGTGAAAAGCATTAGGAAGGCCAGTCCTGAGCTGATCCATCCCAATGCAAATACACCCGGTTATGTGATGTTGGGGATATCAGTCAAGGAGTGGCAGTGCTGAAGCAGAGTGACTACAATAGCTGCCAGGGAAATAACTCCTCCAGTGAGGCCAGGGGCAAGGCTAAAGGTAAGGAAAGACAGAGTCTGGTGGTAGGGGATACAGTTATTAGAAGGACAAACAGGGCAACCAGTCATAAAGACCACAATCGCCTAACAGTATGTTATTTACCAGGCGCTTGGGTTCTGCACCTCGTGGATCGAATGGACAGATTGTTGGATGGGGCTGGGGAGGACCTAGTTGTCATGGTACATATTCGAACCAATGACAATGTTAGAGGAAGGTGAAGTATCCTAAAAAATTATTTTAGGGACTTAGGAGCTAAATTGAAGAAAAGGACCTCCAACGTGATATACAAAGAAATACTGCCTGTACCTCAAGCCACTCCAGAGAGTCAGCAGGAGATTACCTAACAAGTTGCTGAGTAATTGGTACAGGAAGGAGAGTTTGGTGTTCCTGGAGAACTCTACTAACTTTTTGCTTGGTTACCTGCTCTATAGCAGGGAAAGACTGCACCTAAATCAAGAGGGTGCAGCTTTGTTGGGGACTTGTATACTAAATGGTTGGTGGGTGGGTGGGATCAGAGGAAGTGATAGCTAGCAGTGAGTAATGTTCAGAGGGTACCATTGGGGGCATTAGTGGTAGTATAAGCAGAACACCAAAACCAAAAGCGAGTAGGTTGGCAGAACACAATTGCAGCCTCAGTACTTAGGAGGAAAAAATATGCGCTTGTATAAAACGAAAAGGTATGTACACAAATGCTAGAAGTCTAGGTAATAAAATGAAAGACCTGGAGCTGTTGATATACAAGGATGATGTTGACTTTGTGAGAATATCATAAACCTGTTTTTTACAGCTCACAGGATTGCCACTGCCCAGGGGTGCTCCTTGTATTAGAGACCATGCCAGTCTTCAAGGGGTTAAGCAACAGTATTTAAAGTGGCACCTCTAAATTTGGGTCTTTCCTAATAAAGCAAAGAGTAGCATAAAAAAAGAGTAACATGCACTTTACAAAAGGGTATAAAAGGTATCTAAAGATGGAGAAAACAAATCAGAAAAATTAAATGTATTTTAAAACATTTACCTGGTGAAGATGAATAAGGACGTGATGCTGTGGAAACTGCTGTTGGATTTTTAGTTGATGACGTGGCGCTTGAGGTGGGAAAAAGTGTAGTTGTAGTGACTGAAGATGAAAAAGGTGGGGTACTGGTGGTAGATGATAGATGTGGTAGATTGGTTGTGGTAAAGGAAGAAGAGGGAAGACTAGAAACAGAAGAGGTGGAAGTAGATGCTGTGGTCATAGTGGGGGTTAAATTAGATACTACTGTGGTAACAGAATTTGGAGAATGCATTGTGGTGCTGAAGGTTGGAGTAGCTGTTGCAGTGGTAGAAGAGGTTGTAGTAAATGGTTCAAAGGAAGTACTTAAAAAAGAAGTGGAACGTCTGGAAGAAGTTGTAGTAGAACCTAAACAGGAGATCAAAATATTGTGTTACACTAAGTAGGTTAAAGTATATCAATAGGGCCCTGTAGAATAAAAGAATAGTTTTTTTATGTTCCACAATATTTAAAGTGGCACCTCTAAATGTGTGGCTTCCCTAATAAAGCAGAGAATAACATAAAAAAAAGAGTAACATGCACTTTACAAAAGGGTATAAAAGGTATCTAAAGATGGAGAAAACTAATCAGAAAAAATAAATGTATGTTAAAACATTTACCTGGTGAAGATGAATAAGGATGTGATGCTGTGGAAACTGCTGTTGGATTTTTAGTTGATGACGTGGCACTTGAGGTAGGAAAAAATTTAGTTGTAGTGACTGAAGATGAAAAAGGTGGGGTACTGGTGGTAGATGATAGATGTGGTAGATTGGTTGTGGTAAAGGAAGAAGAGGGAAGACTTGAAACAGAAGAGGTGGAAGTAGATGCCGTGGTCATAGTAGAGGTTGGATTAGATACTGCTGTGGTAACCGAATTTGGAGCATCCATTGTGGTGCTGTAGGTTGGAGTAGCTGTTGCAGTGGTAGAAGAGGTTGTAGTAAATGGTTCAAAGGAAGTACTTAAAAAAGAAGTGGAACGTCTGGAAGAAGTTGTAGTAGAACCTAAACAGGAGATCAAAATATTGTATTACACTAAGTAAGTTAAAGTATATTAATAGGGCCTTGTAGAATAAAAGGATAGTTCCAATTTTTTTTATGTTCCACAATATTTAAAGTGGCACCTCTAAATGTGTGGCTTACCTAATAAAGCAAAGAGTAACATAAAAAAAGAGTAACATGCACTTTACAAAAGGGTATACAAGGTATCTAAAGATGGAGAAAACGAATCAGAAAAATTAAATGTGTTTTAAAACATTTACCTGGTGAAGATGAATAAGGACGTGATGCTGTGGAATTTGCTGTTGGATTTTTAGTTGATGACGTGGCACTTGAGGTAGGAAAAATTGTAGTTGTAGTGACTGAAGATGAAAAAGGTGGGGTACTGGTGGTAGATGATAGATGTGGTAGATTGGTTGTGGTAAAGGAAGAAGAGGGAAGACTTGAAACAGAAGAGGTGGTGAAGGTTGGAGTAGCTGTTGGAGTGGTAGAAGAGGTTGTAGTGAATGGTTTAAAGGAAGTACTTGAAAAAAAAGTGGAACGTCTAAAAGAAGTTGTAGTAGAACCTAAACAGGAGATCAAAACATTGTGTTATACTAAGTAGGTTAAAGTATATCAATAGGGCCCTGTAGAATAAAAGGATAGTTCCAATTTTTTTTATGTTGCACAATATTTAAAGTGGCTTTTCTAAATGTTTGGCTTCCCTAATAAAGAGTAACATAAAAAAGAGTAACGCACTTTATGACACGGCATAATAGGTATTTAAAGACTTCAGATGGAGAAAACTACATAAGAAAAATTAAATGTACTTTAAAACATTTACCTGGTGAAGATGCATGTGGATGTGATGCTGTGGAAACTTCTGTCGGGTTTGTAGTGGATGCCGTGGCGCTTGAGGTAGGATAAAGAATGGTTGCAGTGACTGAAGATGAAAAAGGTGGGGTACTGGTGGTAGATGATAAATTTGGTAGATTAGCTGTGGTAAAGGAAGAGATAAAAGAAGAGGGAAGACTAGAAACAGAAGCGGTGGAAGTAGATGCCATGGTCAAAGTAGAGGTGGGATCAGATGCTGCTGTGGTAACAGAATTTGGAGTATCCATTGTGGTGGTGAAGGTTGGGGTAGCTATGGCAGTGGTAGTAGAAGTTGTAGTGAATGGTTCAAAGGAAGTACTTGAAAAAGAAGTGGAAACTCTGGAAGAAGTTGTAGTAGAACCTAAACAGGAGATCAAAATATTGTGTTATACTAGTAGGTTAACCACTTCAATACCGGGCACTTTCACCCCCTTCCTGCCCAAGCCATTTTTCAGCTTTCAGCGCTGTCACACTGTGAATGACAATTGCACAGTTATGCAACACTGTACCCAAATGTGTGGGTACAGTAAATCATTATTTCCCCACACATAGAGCTTTCTATTGGTGGTATTTGATCACCTCTGCAATTTTTATTTCTTGTGCTATAAACAAAAGAAGAGGGACACGTTTGAAAAAGGGACACACCATCAGTCTCCTCTCCCTGACAGGACAGGACACCGTCCTGCTCAGTTACTGGGCAATCACCCCCTAGTGGCTTTGGAAGGCGCAACATCATATGACGTCCGCCCAGAACAACAGGCTCTTCCTTCCACCATCATTTGACGGCGGGTGGTAGAGAAGTGGTTAAAGTATATTAATAGAGCCCTGTAGAATCAAAGGATAGTTCACATTTTTTGATGTTGCACAATATTTTCACAACTGTTTATCAAATGCATGTTTTCAGGAAAAAACATGATAAAGTAAATGTTAGTGCAAATGAACACAATATAATACCCATTTTTTAAAAAAATATAAAATTTGGGGTTGCGACAAGTAAATAGATAGCAAACGTGCCAAGTCTTAATATTGTGTGTGCCTGTGATATCGTGAAAAAAATGGTACCTAAAAATCTCCATAGGTGACATTTTTAAAGCCTTTACTAGTCATCAGTTTTGAGTTAACCTCAAGCTATGGCACTAGAATTATTGCTTTCATTCATTCTGACATCTGTCAGGATACCTCATGTGTGGTGCAATCTTACACATACACATGCACACCCTGCACCACATTTGCATTTATGGTTTATACAGGGCAATGGGGGTTACGTTTATTTATCTGCTTTTTATTTTCTTTATACATTTTAATATGCCCTTATTTTTAAAGTATTAATTTTCAATACTAATCATTGGATCTGCTGGCTGCATTAGTTTTATTTATTTTTTTGCCACGTGAATCTAGGAATATATGCATTGCACATTTTTTGAATATATGGATAAGGAGTTGTCAAATCTGCCTAGAATTCTACAAATCATAAATTGCAAAACAGATATCTCTCTGCTGATCAAATAAATCTGCTGTACATGCAGACAAAGGGCCAGATTCAGGATGGCGAGTGGTTCTTTAAGGCGGCGTAACCTATCTCATTTACGTTACGCCTGTGTATTCACAAAGCACTTGCGTGTAAAGTTGTGGCGGCGTAGCGTAAATTGACTGGCCTAATTCAAATTCAGCGGGTAGGGGCATCTCCTATTTAAATTAGTCATATCTTTACTGCAAACCGGCGTATCTTGTTTTCTGCATACAGAAAACAGATAAGCCGGCGCAAAGTGTGAGTTATGCCGGCGTACCACTGATACGCAGACATAACTCTTTCTGAATCTGGTCCAAAGAGTAATGAGATAGATTTTTTTCTGAATTAATTGCTTTTACTCAGAGGCAAAAGTATTCAAAGTGGCACTGATAAATATACTTGTAGGAGCTTTCCTAATAAGGCAAAGATTAACATAAAACAAAGAGTAACATGCACTTCATTGTATTTTATAGCTACTAGTTTTGTAAAACACATAAAAAAAAAATCAGACTTCAGTTGGAGAAAACTACATCAGATAAATCATACAAATTGTAAGACATTTACCTGGTGAAGGTGTATGAGGTTGTGATGCTGTAGAAAAAGCGGTTGGGTTTGTAGTGGATAGGGATGATGGTATTGTGAATGCAGTAGTGCTTGAGGTAGGATAACGTGTGGTTGTTGTGACTGGAGATAAGGAGGGTAAACTAGTAACAGAAGAGGTGGAAGTAGATGTAATGGTCATAGTCGAGGTTGGATTAGCTGCTGTGGAGGTAACAGATGTTGGATTGTCCATTGTGGTAGTAAAGGTTGGTGTGGCTGTTATGGTGGTAGTAGAGGTTGTGGTGAAGGTTCCAAAGGACGTATTCGAAAGAGAAGTCAGAACTCTGGAAGGAGTTGTAGAACCTAAACAGCAAATACAAAATTTGTGTTATACTTGGTAGGTCAAAAGAGCATCACATGATAAATGAAAGAAAAGGATATGATGAGCGCAGACGAATTAAACTAAATGAGGGGGGGAGACAAAACTGAATAAAATAACTAATCTGCAGAAAATATGTGCCGTGAGTGGAGTCAAAATGAATATATAGTGGTGGTGAACTGCTACACAAACAAATATGTCAGTGACAAAAATGTGTAAACACAAACTAAATAAATCATGTAACACAAATAGCAATAGGCTGAAAGCCTAGAGTGTGCTGGTGTGTGCAATGTAAATGAAGTGCTAATGCACTCTACAGTTCAAATGCTGGCGGCGATGCTTCAGATATCTAAACTGATATCAACAGGAAACAGTTCATTAGAGATAAAGGTCATGAACAAGTGGCATTCATAAGTGCTGATCAATTCTTATAGTATATAGAACTTCTTTTCTTCCAGATAATGTGCTCAGAGCGCTTACCTTAGCCCGACCGGGCAGTAGCATAAAACAGTAGGGGAAATCCTCTCCCGAGCGGTGTGTCAGCCAGTGTGCGCGTCTGTAGTGCACCAGGCTGGTCTCCAGGAAGATGGATGTCTCTAAAACAGTCTTGAGCGTCCGCAGGTCCAGACAGGGAAAAGCAGATAATCCAATCAAGGAAGATATATAAAGGTCCAGATCGTGAATTACGTAGAGCCAAAAAGTTTTAATAGCAAGGCTTACAATAAACAAAAAAGGTAAAATAACAATCCAATGGTGGTGTAGCTCTGGCACAGACGGACGTCACTTCCGGTCACGTGGGTGCCTATTGCTTACATGTATCGTCACGTCACGTGACTTCATCAGAGGAGTGTGATAGGTGGGGAGCTGCACTTCTATATATATTGCCGAGAAACAGGAAGTCCATCAGACTTCCATTTTGGAAACCATGTGTATATATGTTGCTAATGCCGTGGCTGCCATCTTAAAGTAGGGAAACAGTAATGGAACAGAAAAGGATTCCTTCTGGCTGATCGATCTTACTAGATGATCACCTCTCCCTTTAGACGGCCACAGGGTTAAGGGGAAAGTTATCCTAGTGGCTAACAGTGAAAAAGACAGCATAGATATGGATAAAGAGAGAGTGTCATGGACAACTGTAATGATAAATGTGGAATAGATTTAAGACCCTAACTGATGACCGGAAATGGCCTCAATATTAAATGTAAAATGCAGTGTCCTATACAGCCAATAGTACAATAAAAACAATCATTATGGATAAATAAAATACAATCATTATGGATAAAAATTGTAGAAATATATATATAATATGAGAATATATACTCATAATTATAAATATATAAACATATAAATATAAATATAGAACAGTGGAAATGATCTTATTACCCAAATACAGATAAAATACATAAAATCTGTGTATAAAAATAAAAATACTGATATTGAATGTTACAAATTATTTAAAAAGCAGTTAAGATCGAATTCTACATTTAAACCGTCTGGGACTATATATATATATGTATAGAAATAAAAATACTGATATTGAATGTTACAAATTATTTAAAAAGCAGTTAAGATCGAATTCTACATTTAAACCGTCTGGGACTAAGGTGTGTAAAGAATGTATCCAGAAGGATTCCTTCTGGCTGATCGATCTTACTAGATGATTACCCCTCCACGGTTTTGTATAACTGTCAATGGCCCAGAAGGAGAGGTGTTTGGGGTTTTTGTTGTGTTTTTTGGAAAAATGTCTGCTAACATTATGTTTTGGAAAACCATTTTCAATGTTTTTGACATGCTCCTTGATGCGGACCATTAATGGCCTCTTAGTACGTCCCACATATTCTAAATTGCATGTGCATTGTAGCACATAGACCACTCCCTCTGTGTGGCAGCTGATGACGTTTTTTTTTTTTTTTTGTAATTGTAATTTTTATTGAAATTTTTCCAAAAACATGAAAAGGTGAACATAATACAGAAAAGTATCATCATCTCATATAGCAGACAAGCGTGAAGGATGTCGAAATCATGAGAGAAAAAAAAAAAAAAAAGAAACAAAAAAAAGAAAATCAAGGGGGAGGGTACACCATGGATCTAGACGTAGCATATATGAAGAAATAGTATACAATAATAAGGTTATGCAGGCCAATCATCCTAACATGCAGGAACTGGTTGCCTAAGAGACCTTATTAATAGTTCAGGAAAGCGATTCAGGATTGAATGAGGAGTTGTCCCAAGGATCCCATATCTTTGAGAATTGAGGCAAAGAATCGTGAATCACTGCTGTCAAATGTTCCATTCTACGTATCTGTGCTATAGCCAAGATCAATTGGGATTGGGTGGGGGGGTTGGGGGACAACCAATGGGTAGGTATTGCTTTCTTGGCAGCTAAGAGAATATATGTCATCAATTTTTTGCCATGTTTAGGTATTCCAGGAACTGAGAGACCTAACAAGTACTGGGCTGGGTCTTTTGGAATGTCTATTGCTAACACAGACTGGAGCACTGATTGGACCGAGGACCAAAATGGCAAAATTAAAGAACATTCCCAGAAAATGTGGTAGTGCATTCCTATATCCCGTAAGCACCTCCAGCGTGTCTGGGGCACAGAGGGATCATATTTATGGATAACCTCTGGGGTCCTATACCAGAACATGAGGACCTTATAAGCTGTCTCTCTGCTCCACGCATCGGGAAGCTTTTGATATGGAGGTCCAAATCTCCCGCCATTGAGGGAGGGATAAAGGGGTCGGAAGCACCTTGGCCCATTTCCGCATATATACATGAGAATTTAACGTAGGCATATTTGAGTCATGGAGAATCTTATATACAGAGGATATGAGACCAGGTTGGTAAGGGCCTTGCGCACATAACGTTTCAAAAGCATTGGGTCTTTCTAATGCTAAGGCAGGCGATATAGAATGGAAGTAATGTTTAAATTGGAGATATGAAAAAAAAAATTTTGGGGGTATGTCAAATTTGTTTTGGAGTTCTTGAAAGGAGAGTAATTTGCGAGTTACAGGATGTACTAGGTGGCGGAGCTGGAAAATGCCTGCTTGAGACCATGGATACACAGTATTGTAGGATAGGCTATCCAGGATATCTGGGTTAAAAATTATGTTTAAGAGAGGCGGACATGGAGAAGAGAGAGAGAACCTCTTGTTACACTTTTTCCATATGGAAAGAGTAAATAGCATTGGACCTAGACATATGCGTCTGAGCTGAGATATGGATGAAGTCAAGTCGGCCCATAGCATTGAACAAGGATGTACAGGACTAGTAACACTGAGTTCTAACTCTGACCATCTACTCGTTGCAAAGCGTGACGACCAAGAGACGGTCGCTGTAAGGTGAGTTGCATAGTAGTATTTACCAATATCGGGTGCTCCCAACCCCCCCTGCGAGCGGGGAGCAAATAACACTGTGTTAGCAATCCTGTGCGCTTTATTACCCCAAATAAATTTAGTAAAAGCCTGTTGAATATTTCAGAGTTGTATCATAGGAAGTGCAATTGGCAACGTTTCAAAAAGATACAAAAACTTCGGGAGTACGGCCATCTTGAGGACATTTATCCTACCCAGAAGAGACAGAGGGCATTCCGCCCATTTACGGAATAAGCCATGTGTTTCCTAAATTAGGGAGGGAAAGTTGGCTTGGAACAGAGTGGAGTAAGACGCCGTCAGGTGTACACCTAGATATTTAAGAGAGGCAGAGCACCAATGGTAGGGGAAGTTGTTTTGTAACGTGGTAAGAAGTGTGGGGGGGATATGGATAGTAAGGGCTTCTGTCTTGGCTGTATTAACTTTGTAACCAGAAAGTTTACTGAATGTATCTAATAAAGCGTGAAGGTTGGGGAGAGAGATATGTGGTTTTGTTAAGGTAAGCAATATATCGTCAGCGAAAAGAGACAATTTGTACTCCCTCTGCCGCAAGGAGACTCCACAAATGTCAGGGTGCACACGTATGGCTTCAGCTAGGGGTTCTAAGCACAATATGAACAGTAAGGGGGAAAGGGGACACCCTTGTCTAGTGCCATTACTATGCAAGAAGGATGGGGATAAGAAGGATGCCAGTTGTACCTGAGAGGTGGGTCGGGAATATAGGGCCTGTAGTGCTGACATAAAAGAGCCCGTAAACCCAAATCGCGTGAGTGTGGCAAACATATATGGCCAGCCGAGTCTGTCAAATGCTTTCTGAGCATCTAAGCTCAGGATAAGGGCAGAGCAGGATGTTTTGTCGAGTAGATCTATCAGGTCAATGGTGCGTCTAGTGTTGTCGCCTGCGCGTCTGCCTGAGACAAAGCCTACCTGATCGTTATGAATAAGGCTAGGTATTATAGAGGAAAGTCTGTTAGCTATGATTTTCGTAAAGATTTTATAATCAGAATTATGTAAAGCTATGGGTCTGTAGTTGTCTGGTAATGATGGGGGCTTGCCAGGTTTTGGGAGAACTGTAATGTGGGCATGTAAAAATTGAGGGTGAGGGGTAATGCCCTTCTGTAGAGAAATAAAAAGGTCTATTAAATGCGGACTCAAAATTGGGAGAAAGGTTTTGTAATATAAATAGGGTAAGCCGTCTGGACCCGGTGACTTTTGTAAGGGCAGCTCTTTGACAACTTCAGCTAGTTCTTCTGAGGTGATAGCAGCGTTAAGGGTAGCCGCTTGGGATGATGACAATTTGGGCAGTTTCAAAGGGCCACAAAAGGAATCAAAATCATCTTGGGAGAATAGGTGCTTGGGGTCTGTGTTTAGGCAATTATATAGCTTAGTATAAAATGCCCCAAAGATTTTGGACATCGTCTGCGGGCAGTGAGTTGGGGTTCCATCAGCCTGGGTAAGACATTCTGGGTAAGAGTGAAACGGACGCGGTTTGAGCTTATTTACTAGCATCCTATGGGGTTTATTAGCAAATTCGTAAAATTTCTGTTTAGCCCAGAGTAAGGATCTGGAGCATTTGTTCATATCAAGAGATTTTAACCTTTCACGTAAAGAGGTGACTGTGCGCAGATGCAGTACCGTAGGGGAGGCCAGTAGCAAATCTTCTGCTTTACGTAGCTGTGAAAGAATATCGAGTCTTTGAGCCTCAGAATCCCTCTTTAAGCGGGAGCCAGCTGAAATACATAAGCCTCTAAAGTATGCCTTATGGGCCTCCCATAGGGTGGACACATCCGCCACAGAGTTGTCATTCAATTGAAAGAATTCGGTTAGATTTTGAGATAATTGGGTTTCAATGACAGGGTTGCGGAGGAGGGAGTCATTAAGTCTCCAATGGCAGGTTCTAGGTGTAGATGATGAAAGTGTGAGATCGAGCTGGACAGAGGCATGGTCTGACCAAGTTATAGTGTTCAACTCTGAGGCTACAGAGGATGTTAGTAAGGGGGCCGTGACAAAGAGATAATCCAACCTGGAGTACATCTTGTGTGGGGGGGAGAAGAAAGAAAATTGTCTATGCGTGGGGTGTTTGATTCTCCAAATATCCAGTAGATTATGAGATCTGATGAGTCTACGAAAGGAGGCCGATTGGCGTTCTACTTTAGCTGAAGGGCTGGAAGTGAATAATGTGCGTCTGTCTCTTCTAGGGGACAAGGTCATGTTAAAATCCCCCCCAACAATCATAAAGGGTTGAGCATATTTGCCAAGTTTTCCAAATACGTCAGTGAGAAATTGTAGTTGACCAGAGTTGGGGACATAAACATTAATCAAAGTCAAAGAACGTGAGAGATAATCACAGTCCAGAAAAATATATCTACCCTGAGGGTCAATGAATGAGGATTTAACTCTTAAGGGGCAGGATTTTCTAATCAATATGGCCACTCCCGCTTTGCCGGAGGGATCAGAAGCTACAAATGAAACAGGAAAATGTTTTGCTGCAAATTTAAAGGATCCCCCGGGGCGGAAGTGTGTCTCCTGGACAAGGATTATGTCTGCAGCTGAGGACTTGAACTCCTTCAAAGCCAACCAGCGCTTATGAATAGAGTTCAAGCCCTTCACATTATAAGTAAGAACCCGGATAGCCATCACGATAAGACATGGTTAAGCTATGGTGACCATAGTACAATAACGTCCATAAAAACATAAACAGATTGAATGAGCAAAAAAGTCCATGGTGTATCCTGTGGAGGGAAAACATGAAATAGTAGTCAACATTAGTGAAGAATGACGGTGAAAAAGAAAAATGTATGCACAACCAACAAAAAATGAAAAATAGGTCAAAAAAAGACCTATGAAAACAAAAACAAAAAAAAGAAGTAGAGCCCGGGGGGTAATAACCACCCAGGAGTCCACAGCCGTGGCCGTGGAACAAAAGGAGGCATGCTAGGGGCTCCAACTTATCTGGGGAGAGATCCCCGCCGTCTTCCGACAAGATGTAAAAATTTACTAGAAGAATTGACCCACAGTCCACGGAAGAAACACCCCACTTACATGGGTGAAGACTCCCCAAACTAGGGGAAACACGGTAAGGCAGGGGCCAAAACCAACTTAAACATATTGCCGGAGAGACACATTTCAAGGTGGGAGCCTAGGGAAAGGGTGTCGCTGGGGTGTAGAGTAGGCCTTCTGTGATTTTTGCCGAGCAGGGGTCCAGATCCGGCCTGGGATAGATGTAGGCTTAGGCGTTGCCGGGAGTGGTAAGGGGTCTTCATCTGGTAGCGGTGGAAGGCCAAGATTGCGTACGAACGCCTCACTTTCCTGAAGATCCCTCATGGAGTATTGGACCCCATCCTTCGAGGCAGACAAGCGGAAGGGAAATCCCCAGCGATATGAAACATGATGGTTTTGCAAGTGGGTGGTCACTGGACGAAAACTGCGACGTTTAGCAAGGGTTATAGGAGACAGATCACTAAAAATCTGTATCCTAGCCCTCCTGAATTCCATCCGAGATTTGTTGCGCGTGGCCATGGTCAAAGCTTCCTTGCTGTCGTAATAATGAAATCGGACGATAATGTCCCTGGGGTTCGTTCCTGCAGGGGGTTTAGGAGCCAGTGACCTATGCGCTCTATCTAGTCTCCAGTCTATGTCCGGTATCAGAGGGGCCATAGTGTTAAAGAGGCTTAGTAGATATGGTCGGATCTCTCCGTCTCCTACAGATTCAGGGACACCTCTGATACGCAGATTTTGGCGACGTTCTCGGTTTTCCAAATCCTCTTGTTGGGACTGGAGCTGATAGATAGACTGTTTTAAACCAGCATTGTCCTCTTCCAGAACGTGAACGTACTGTATCAGATCATCAAATTTGGTTTCTAAGACGTCAGTACGTTCGCCAATTTGAGCGATCTCTCCCCTCAATTCGTGAGCAAGCTTCCCCATTTCCTTTGAGACATTGCTGGTCAAATCTTGCAGGAGAGCTTGCAGCTTATTGTCCAGTATGTCCACCGTGACGGGAGCTGACATTTCTGGAGATGAAATGGGCACAAAGAGCTGAGAATCTGCTAATGCCGGTGTGTCTCGGGATACAAGCGAGGCCGGGGATTCGGGCCTATTCAGGAAGCGGTCCAGCGTCTGTGTAGGCCGCAACTCCGGTGCGTGAGATTGAGCTGGGTGTTTTGGCCCGTATTTCACCATGGGGTGTCTAGGCGTGTTGGCAATCCTATGTGGAGGCAATGGACGGTTGCTGTGTGGACGGCGGCGGGGATCAGAGCAGAGGGGTTACATGTCCCCTTTCGTTAGATGCCTCGTAAGCGACCCCCTTGATAGCATTCATGCTGGGAGGAAACCAGGAGGGGGGGGGGTCCGCAGTGGCCTGTATTCAACTATCTATGGAGGCTTAAGCAGTCAAACAGATTGGGGGCTTGTGGAGTATGGAAGCCTGAGTCATCCAGCAAAGTAGGGCCTATAGTGATGTGCAGGCTCAAACAGTCCAGCAGAAGAATGAGGCCCGCAGTACCCCAGGACTCAGCAGCCCAACAGGATGGTGTCTGACCTGTAGTTGTGGAGCTCTGGGGGATAGCTGCTGTCACTAGGCCCCAGCGGACCCTCAGCCAACAGACAGTGACCCCCTAGGCAGCCCTCAGAGAAAAGATCCGGGCTTCCGAATCAGGCCGGGCCGATCGCGGCGCGCTCCCGCAGGATGCAGCTGTAGGAAACACTGGGGATCCACAGTCTCCACTAGGCCGTGTCGAGCCGCGAGCACCGCGGACGTCTCCAAGGTATGACCCGACCCCCGGACTGCACCAGGTAGGAGGATGGGTGACAATTGGGGGATGGATGGTGATTCCTTACCCCCAGGAACGCCAGGATCGGTCTCCTCCGGGAGCCTCCAGGCTTTCAAGATGGCGGCGGCCCCGGGCACCGGAGGCCTCGGATCTCGGGCGTCCCCCAGCCGAATTCCACCGGAATAACGATGCAGAGCACTACAGGGGACCGAGCTGAGCAGGCCCAGGTAATGTGCAGCCCTGGATGCTTGTTAAGCAGCTCGGATGGCGGTGGATGGCGAACAGGATTCCTGGAGCTCCTCGCAAACACGTCCACCGCTGTTCACGTCAGGCCACGCCCCCGCTGATGACGTTTTTGATGGGATAGCATGTACCTGTTTTTGTGCAAATAAATTCAGTTCTTTTGGTTTGTGGGGTTTTTGTGTGTCTACAGGCATAGCAATATTTGCAAGGAGAGAAGCCTTTATTTTTGAAAAAGGTGTATCCACTGGTAGGTAGTGGTTCCACTACGTTTTTTACCAAAATGTCCCTGATAGTGGGTTCCCTTTTATATATTATTCTTGGTTTTTCTGGTAGGATATGCCAGTGTTCATTTACTAACCTTTCCACGTCTTTGTATTGGGCTTTAAAATCCAATATGAGGGCTGGTGCTTCGTGTTGATGAGGAGTTTTGATTTTTCCTTGTAGCATGGATTTTCTATCTAGTTTTGAAACTTCTTGAATTTGTTTTTGAATATACTCTTCAGAATATCCCTTTTGTATAAACCTATTTCCAATGAATTCCGCTTGTGTTTGGAAGTCCTCTTTGTTGGTACAGTTTCTTTTTATTCTGACCATTTGTCCCTTGGGTATATTATATAGCCAACGTCTATGATGGCAGGTGTTGAGGGGTAGATAGCTATTAGTGTCTATCGTTTTAAAATGTGTTTGAGTGATACAGGTTTGACCAGATATGATCACTTGGTCTAAAAAATTCACCTGTTTATCACTGATATTGTAAACTAGCTTGATATTCTTGTCATTTTGATTGAGGTGATTGAAAAAATCTTCAAGGCTATTTTTTGTGCCATTCCAGATAACTAATATATCGTCTATATAGCGTTTGTAGAAGATAAGTTCATCTGGAATATGGGAGTATACCGAACTCTCCTCCCATTGCGCCATAAAGGCGTTGGCCACCGAGGGGGCAAATTTCGCTCCCATCGCAATGCCCATATTTTGGTTATAGTATTCTTGATTGTACCAAAAGAAATTTGATTTCAAACAGTAGTCTAAACATTTAATGAGGTATTTTAGGCTGTTTACATAATAATGTTGTATAGTTCCTCAACAGCCACTTGATAGCGCTGCAAGCTTGGTGGTGTTGCACGATGGTGTAAAGGGATGAGACGTCCGCTGTGGCTATCCATGTTATGCCTTCTTTAACAGGGACTTCTTCTAATAGTTGTAGGACGTGTTTAGTGTCCTTTAAATAGGATTTGGTTTGTTGTACAGGTGGCTGTAGAAAAAAATCCAAATACTGTCCCATTCTTGATGAGAGGGAATTGATCCCATTCACAGTGGGTCTTCCCGGGGGGTTTTCTTTGTCTTTGTGGAGTTTAGGGACAGTGTAGATTACTGGAATTCTACAAGACTCTGGGATTAAATATGTAGCTTCTTTTTTGTTGAGAATATCTTTTTTTGTTCCCAAATGAATGAGTTGTTTCAATTCTATTTTGTGTTTCATCGTTAGTCCCAGACGGTTTAAATGTAGAATTCGATCTTAACTGCTTTTTAAATCATTTTTAACATTCAATATCAGTATTTTTAATTTTTATTTCTATACACAGATTTTATGTATTGTATCTGTATCTGGGTAATAAGATCATTTCCACTGTTCTATATTTATATTTATATGTTTATATATTTATAATTATGAGTATATATTTTCATATTATATATATATTTCTACAATTTTTATCCATAATGATTGTATTTTATTTATCCATAATGATTGTTTTTATTGTACTATTGGCTGTATAGGACACTGCATTTTACATTTAAGATTGAGGCCATTTCCGGTCATCAGTTAGGGTCTTAAACCTATTCCACATTTATTATTACAGTTGTCCATGACACTCTCTCTTTATCCATATCTATGCTGTCTTTTTCACTGTTAGCCGCTAGGATAACTTTCCCCTTAACCCTGTGGCCGTCTATAGGGAGAGTGTCAAAATTTTGCTGTTCCATTACTGTTTCTCTACTTTAAGATGGCAGCCACGGCATCAGCAACATATATACACATGGTTTCCAAAATGGCCGCTGATGGACTTCCTGTTTCTCGGCAATATATATAGAAGTGCAGCTCCCCACCTATCACACTCCTCTGATGAAGTCACGTGACGTGACGATACATGTAAGCAATAGGCACCCACGTGACCGGAAGTGACGTCCGTCTGTGCCAGAGCTACACCACCATTGGATTATTATTTTACCTTTTTTGCTTATTGTAAGCCTTGCTATTAAAACTTTTTGGCTCTACGTACTTCACGATCTGGACCTTTATATTTCTTCCTTGATTGGATTATCTGCTTTTCCCTGACTGGACCTGCTGACGCTCGAGACTGTTTTAGAGGCATCCATCTTCCTGGAGACCAGCCTGGTGCACTACAGACGCCCACACTGGCTGACACACCGCTCGGGAGAGGATTTCCCCTACTGTTTTATGCTACTGCCTGGTCGGGCTAAGGTAAGCGCTCTGTGAGCACATTATCTGGAAGAAAATAAGTTCTGTATACTATAAGAATTGATCAGCACTTATGAATGACACTTGTTCATGAACTTTATCTCTAATGAACTGTTTCCTATTGATATCAGTTTAAATATCTGAAGCATCGCCCACCAGCATTTGAACTGTAGAGTGCATTAGCACTTCATTTACATTGCACACACCAGCACACTCTAGGCTTTCAGCCTATTGCTATTTGTGTCACATGATTTATTTAGTTTGTGTTTACACATTTTTGGCACTGACATATTTGTTAGTGTAGCACTTCACCACCACTATATATTCATTTTGACTGTACTCACGGCACATTATTTTCTGCAGATTAGTTTTTTTATTCAGTTTTGTCCCCCCCCCCCCCCTCATTTAGTTTAATTCATCAGTGAGTTGTTTCCACTTCAGATTGAGCTGCATTCACCCATGCACACCCACTAGTTTATTTCATCATATTCACTTTGACCAGCGCTGAAGATCACCCCCTTTTTTCACTTTTATTACATGATAAATGTTCTGCATATGGAAAAAAATTATTGACAAACACTTCTCATTGTATATCACACACCCATATACTTTATAGCTCTTTATTTACTATTTTTACCACTCTTATACTGCCTCCCTGCCTCCCGTCCCAGATCAATCTGGTTCATGTTTGTCTCTAGTTTGCTATGTATATTTGTACACAACACAGCAAGCTTAGTCCATTTAAATTTTTATTTGCATATTTTATGCCATCTGCCAAAATATCGCCATACAGACTGTACAGTTCATCCGGACTTCCTCCCGTGGTGGTGTCTGTTTGCTTCCGCCATTTTGGTACTCAGAGATTGGCAATTCAACCCAGGTCAGTGGTGAGTATTTTCAATTCTGACCTTTATTATTTATTAACCATTTTGCCAACCCCCCCCCCCCCCCATTATCATTAACACACATTTATTGTCTCTATTTCTATAACAGACACAATAACTATGCATCCGCCCCTGAAGAAGCGAGCCGAGTATTGCGAAACGCGTAGGTACAATGATGCATTTTGTATATTTGCAGGTGTTGAGGATCTCTGCTGTATTGCAAGAAGCTCCCATATTGTTTTAACACCACTATTATATTTAAATGAGCTGTCATGGTCGTGGCCGACCACCAGGTGGTGCTAGCGGTACAACGGCGCGCACAGAGGCGCCGGGAGCGCGCATTTGCGGCACTTCGATGTGCACGCGCATGCGCGGCACATCGGCGCATACGCGCATTCGCGGCAGCGCCGCGCGGGCACGTGCTGACGCCATTTTGGCGCCAGTTCAGGCTATTTAATGGGGCTCATCCCGTGGCCTCTTGCTGCTCGATCGTCAGCGTTCCTGATACCCGCCTGAGACCTGTTACCTGATTGACCTCTGTTCCTGTGATCCCGGCTTGTATCTGACCCTTCTGATCGCTGCCTGCCCTGACCTTTGGCCTGTCTGACGCTGCCCTTGCCTTATCCTTTACCGGTTGCTGCCCGCCTTTTGTCGACCCGGCCTGGACTACGACTCTGCTGTTGCCTTATCCCTGAACCTGATCCGTCTGCCTGTATCTGACCCGGCCTGTCTGACTCTGCCAGCAACCGTACTACAGAACACCTCCCTCCTGCCATCTGCCCAGTCATCTGCACTAGCTCCAGCTACCTGTCGGCATCGGTACTACAGCACACCTCCCTCCAGCCTGCGGTTCCAGTCGGCCGCTTCAAGTACCTGAACTTTGTCACCCCGCTGATCTTGATCACCTGCAAGTTCCTGCCGTTCATCGACCTGCTGTTCCAGCTCCACTCACCTCTCTCCAGAGACTACAGAAGATGGACGCAGTGTCTGCACAACATCCCCGCCAGGCGCTAGTGTAACTCTAAACTCCAGCACCTCCTGTCTGCACTACCAGGGGTTCCGGAGTCAGAGGAGCAAGAGTGGCCACTCCCGCACGTCAGGCTCTGCTCAGCACCAGGTACGTGACAGTATCGAGCAGCCATGTCTGAGCCTGCGCAGGGAGTGGACCCTATGACTGAACTCTGTCGCCATTTGGATGGCTTAACGCAAGCAGTCAGGGCCCTGCAGGAAGGCTACACCCGACTTGAAGACCGCGTCCAGGCCTTGTCCGCGCCTTCCTCTGCTTCCGCTTCAGGCACTTCTTCTTCTCCCTCCGTCATCATGCTACCACCAGAGCCCAAAGTGCCCATGCCAGAGAGATTTTCTGGGGAAAGAAGCAAGTATAGGGCCTTCCGGAATGCCTGTGAACTATATTTTGCACTCCAGCCTCGGACTTTCTCATTAGAGGCCACCAAGGTCGGGTTTGTTATTTCCTTGCTATCTGGTGAACCGCAGGCATGGGCCCACCGCCTCTTGGCGCAAAAAGACTTATGCCTTGACCGTCTGGATACGTTCTTTCGGGCCATGTCCTTGCTGTACGAGGACCCCCACCAGGCCGCTACTGCAGAGGCCGCCTTGCACGCCCTCCAGCAGGGTCGCAGACCTGCGGAGGATTATGTATCCGAGTTCAGAAGGTGGAGTGCTGACACTAACTGGAATGACGCGGCACTCTGCTACCAGTTTCGTCTTGGCCTCTCAGAGACACTTAAGGACGAGCTTGCTCGAGTGGGGGTCCCCGGAACTCTGGAAGCTCTCATTAATCTAGCCATTCAGATCGATCGGCGCTTAAGGAAACGCAGGACTGAACGTGCCACAGGTCCGACTCGTTCGACATGGATGCTGCCTCGGGTACCCACCTTTCCTAACCCGACTCCTTCTGCTTCGCTCCCCTCCTCTAGAGACATACCAGAACCTATGCAGCTGGGTCTGATTCGCCCTTCCCTCACATCCGAGGAACGACTCCGTCGCCGAATTAACAACCTGTGCCTCTACTGCGGAGAGTCCGGCCACTATGTGAGGACCTGCCCAGCAAAGTCCCGTAAGTCCACTTCCATGTCTCCTGTCCACACACCTGTTGTCCTCAACAATTCTACTCATCTGGCTGTTCCCGTCTTGTTGCAGCTTCCAGGAGGGGCCAAGCGGACCAGCGCCATACTTGATTCTGGGGCCTGCAGCTGCTTCATGGACTCTTCCTTTGCCACTCTACACCAGATTCCGTTGCGCCCAAGGGCTGTTGGACTGTCTGTGCACCTGGCTGATGGGTCAGTTCTAAAATCTGGCCCAGTTACCCAAGAAACTTTACCTATTGCCACCACTATATCAGACATTCATCGGGAATTTCTGTGCCTGGACGTTATTGAGTCCCCTTTATTTCCCATAATTCTGGGCATACCCTGGCTCCGGGCCCACAACCCGCAAATAGACTGGACTACCGGGGAGATTCGTTTCAGTTCCACCTACTGCCAACTGCACTGCCTGCAAGTGACCTCTTGTTCCCCCTCTCTGCTTTGCATGGACTCTGACATTGAAACCCGCCAATCCGTTCCCGAAGTTTACCATGAATTCCTGGACGTATTTAGCAAAAAAGGGGCTGACACTCTCCCTCCGCACCGGCCCTATGACTGCCCGATTGAGCTTCTCCCTGGGGCTGAAATCCCTTTCGGCAGGATTTTTCCCCTGACAGAATTAGAGCTGGAAAATCTGAAGGCCTACCTCGATGACAACCTTAAAAAGGGGTTTATCCGCCCCTCCACCTCACCAGCAGGAGCAGGAATTTTTTTCGTTGAAAAGAAAGACCATACTCTCCGCCCCTGCGTGGATTACCGTGAGCTTAACAAGGTGACGATCAACAATCGGTATCCCCTTTCCCTGGTACCGGAATTATTTCAGAGACTTGGAACAGCAGTCATTTTCACGAAACTCGACCTGCGGGGGGCCTATAACTTGGTACGAATTTGGGGTGGCGATGAGTGGAAAACTGCCTTCCGCACCCGCTTTGGCCACTTCGAATACCTGGTGATGCCATTCGGGCTCTGTAACGCCCCCGCCACATTCCAGCACTTCGTGAATGACATCTTTAAAGACTATCTTGATCTGTTTGTTGTGGTGTATCTCGATGATATCCTCATCTTATCCCCCTCTATCGACAGGCATCGGAAACATGTTAAGAACGTCCTCAGGTGACTCCGAATTCACGGACTATATGCCAAGCCTGAAAAATGCGAATTCGAACGTGAAAGCATGCAATTGCTAGGACTGATCATTTCCGTAAACGGTATCGAGATGGACCCACAAAAGGTCGCAGCAATTCTTGACTGGCCCGCGCCCTCGGACAAGAAGGGCGTACAACGGTTCATCGGATTTTCAAACTTTTACAGGAAGTTTATCAAGGGATTCTCCAGCATTATCTCCCCCATAACCAGCCTGACCAAACTAACTGTCCGTTTCCGATGGTCCCCTGAAGCCCAAGTAGCCTTCGAAACCCTAAAGAAGCTGTTTACGTCGGCACCTGTCCTTAAACACCCTGACGCCAGTCTGCCCTACATCCTGGAGGTGGATGCCTCGGAAACGGCAGTGGGAGCTGTTCTTTCCCAGAGACAGGGGCCAAAGGCTCTTCTGCATCCGGTCGCCTTTTTCTCTCGTAAATTATCCGACGCTGAAAAGAACTACGATGTGGGGGACCGAGAACTCTTAGCGATTAAAGCCGCACTGGAGGAGTGGCGGTACCTATTGGAGGGCGCAGCTCATCCGATCCTGGTCTACACGGACCATAAAAACCTAGAATACCTGAAGATAGCTAAAAGGCTAAAGCCACGACAGGCCAGATGGGCGCTTTTCTTTACTAGGTTTACCTTCCACATAACGTACAGGCCTGGATCTAAGAACACCAAACCCGATGCCCTTTCGTGGATGTACTGCGATCCTGAAACTTCCGCCCCTCCAGACACTATTCTATCCTCTGGGAATTTTCTGTTGTTGCAAGATGACCTATTGGCTCGGATCAAGCAAGCCTCTGCAGGAATTTCCTCGCCTTTGGATACAGATCTGCAAACTCGGGACGGTCTGTTGTGGCATGGAAACAAGATCTTTGTACCAGAAGACTTGCGGGTCGCTGTCCTGAGCCTCTGCCACAATCATGTACTGGCTGGTCATTTTGGGGCACAAAAAACTTCGGAACTTCTACAGCGCACGTTCTGGTGGCCCCAACTTGTGAAGGATTGCAGAAGCTATGTGGAGTCGTGCACCACGTGCATCCGAAATAAGGGGAGCAAATCTAGAGCTTGGGGATTGTTAAGGCCTTTGCCCGTACCAGAGAGACCATGGCAAATGATCTCCATGGACTTTATTGTTGAACTGCCACCCTCTGAGGGGTTCACGACTATCTTTGTAACGGTAGATAGACTATCTAAGATGGCACACTTTCTGCCCATGAAGGGTACACCCTCTGCCCCAGAGACTGCCAAGATCTTTATTAAAGAAGTCGTGCGGCTTCACGGCATCCCCGCAGACATAGTTTGTGACCGCGGGGTGCAATTCACCTCCAGGTTCTGGAAGGCGCTCTGCGAATCCCTCAAGATTGGGCTGTCCTTCTCATCTGCCTATCACCCTCAGTTGAATGGCCAGACCGAGAGAACAAACCAGACATTAGAGCAATACCTACGCTGTTTCTCTTCATTTTCTAAGGAAGATTGGGCCTCTCTATTACCGCTGGCCGAGTTTGCATATAATAATTCAGTTCACTCTGCTACTAAGCAATCTCCTTTTTATGCAAATTATGGCTACCACCCACCATTTCTGCCTAACTGTGCCCCGGAGTGTACGGTGCCCGCCGTACAAGAGACATTAAACTTCTTTAGCACTAACAACAAGCTACTGCAAGAAACCATGGCAAGGACTCAGGAGCATAATAAAGAGGTCTTTGATAGGAAGCGGAGGGGTGAACTCAATCTGGAACCCGGAAACCTGGTGTGGTTGTCTACCATTAATCTGAAACTTTCCTGCCCATCTAAGAAACGAGGGCCTAAGTTTATGGGGCCCTTCCCGATCAAGAGGAGGATTAATAGTGTGGCCTATGAACTTGAACTGCCAGACTCACTCCGCGTTCACCCAGTCTTCCATGTCTCCCTCCTCAAACCTGATGTCGCTAACCCCTTTCCGGGGCGAAGCACCGATCCGCCCGAGCCGGTCTTAGTGAATGGCGAGGAAGAATTTGAGGTGGAGTCTATTGTAGACTGCAGGAGAAGGCACAACCAGGTCCAGTTCTTGGTGAAATGGAAGGGCTACGGCCCTGAAGAAAATTTGTGGGAACCTGAGCGCAACATCCACGCTAAGAGACTGATCCGGTCTTTCAAGGACGCTCACCCACTTAAGATGGCCCGGTTGGGCATCCGGAGGCTGCCCGTTGGGGGGGGCAATGTCATGGTCATGGCCGACCACCAGGTGGCGCTAGCGGTACAACGGTGCGCACAGGGGAGCCGGGAGAGCGCATTTGCGGCACTTCAACGTGCACGCGCATGGGCACGCGAATGCGCGGCACATCGGCGCGCACTGGCACGCGCATTCGCGGCAGCGGCGCGTGGGCACGTGCTGACGCCATTTTGGCGCCAGTTCAGGCTATTTAATGGGGCTCATCCCGTGGCCTCTTGCTGCTCGATCGTCAGCATTCCTGATACCCGCCTGAGACCTGTTACCTGATTGACCTCTGTTCTTGTGATCCCGGCTTGTCTCTGACCCTTCTGATCGCTGCCTGCCCTGACCTTTGGCCTGTCTGACGCTGCCCTTGCCTTATCCTTTACCGGTTGCTGCCCGCCTGTTGCCGACCCGGCCTGGACTACGACTCTGCTGTTGCCTTATCCCTGAACCTGATCCGTCTGCCTGTATCTGACCCGGCCTGTCTGACTCTGCCAGCATCCGTACTACAGAACACCTCCCTCCTGCCGTCTGCCCAGTCATCTGCACTAGCTCCAGCTACCTGTCGGCATCGGTACTACAGCACACCTCCCTTCAGCCTGCGGTTCCAGTCGGCCACTTCAAGTACCTGAACTTTGTCACCCCGCTGATCTTGATCACCTGCACCAAGTTCCTGCCGTTCATCGACCTGCTGTTCCAGCTCCACTCACCTCTCTCCAGAGACTACAGAAGACGGACGCAGTGTCTGCACAACATCCCCGCCAGGCGCTAGTGTGACTCTAAACTCCAGCACCTC
The DNA here is from genome assembly GCA_029574335.1 of Rana kukunoris. NCBI lineage: Eukaryota > Metazoa > Chordata > Amphibia > Anura > Ranidae > Rana > Rana kukunoris. The sequence goes on from CM056052.1 coordinate 216,248,924, forward strand.
CTGTCTGCACTACCAGGGGTTCCGGAGTCAGAGGAGCAAGAGTGGCCACTCCCGCACGTCAGGCTCTGCTCAGCACCAGGTACGTGACATGAGCATTTCAATATGTGTGTGAATTTGTACCTACTGGCCCAGTTTATACCATTACTGTTGTTTCATGGATGTTTTATATTTGCAATGTATCTATATTTGTCTGTACTTATGTTGTTAACATTGGCCACTATGCCTGGTGACGTACAATTATTGCTGTTTCTGTTTTGTTCTAGAGCATTTGTAACTAAGGCAGCGTACACACGACCGAGAAACTCGACGGACGAAACACATCATTTTCCCCGTTAAGTTCCTTGTTCGGCAGTCAAAAAACTTGTTGAGCTAAATTTTCCCATTGCCCATCGAGGAAATAGAGAACATGCTCTCTTTTTGGCTCGACGAGTTCGACGGGTTTCTCGGCGAAAAGTGTACACACGACCGGTTTCCCATTGAGTTTCTTGCTGAATTCTGCCGAGGAAACCGGTCGTGTGTACGCGGCCTAATACATTTATTTTCTTGCACATTGGTGTGAACATGTGCCAATCCCTCTCACCTCATTCAAAGTCCCAAGGGCGACTTGTCTTTTTTGGTTCAGTATTAGGGATGGAGGTGTTAGAGTGGTTGCACCAGACCATATCCCCTCTTTTTCTTCTCAGTGCATATTTAATATTAGTCTTTTAAACATGTTAGTTGCAGGGCTGTGTTTGGCTGTAATACTTTTGAGTCACAGACACAGACCCAAAATATATTGCAATAAATGAACACACCAGAAATGTATCAGATGTTCTTATCTCTATATTTTGTGTGGATCAAACTTAGCAAGTTATGAAGCCAATAGGTACGGATACAAAAATATATAAGACATTGATCAAAGATATTTTCCCTCTAAACCTTATTGTTCATAAAGGATTGTAAAATTTCTGATAGGACATCTCAAAAATCTCTCAAGTTTTCTTCTAACTTAAAATGAAAATTATCATGTGATTAAAGTACCGTATATACTCGAGTATAAGCCAAGTTTTTCAGCCTTTTTTTAAGGCTGAAAATACTCCCTTGGCTTATACTCGAGTCAGTGTACCTAAATTTATTGAAAGGCTGCGGGCGTCCATCATTTAGAACTTGCAGTCTCCTCCTGGTCCCTTCCGTGATAGGCGGAACTGTGTCTGCTGAAAAACGCCTATCACGAACGTTCTCTCATCTTTGGGTTTCCCACCAATCACGGACACCTTTTCATCCTCGGTCAAGAGGAAGTCCGTAATTGGAGGAAAACACAACACAGTGTCTGCTGGGAAACTGGGTCGGAGGATGGAAAACGTCCGTGATAGATAGTGTTGAGCGGAATACGCCATATTCGATTTCGCGATATATCACGAATATATAGAAGAATATTCGAGAAATATTCGCTAAAATCGAATATTCGTGATATTTTGTCCAAATAACAATATTGCGAAATTTCGCTAATGCGAAATTTCGCTAATGCGAATGCGAAATTGATTGTGAAATTCTCGTCAGCACTGGGAGTAACTGGGAGGCAGGTTCCTATTGGTTGCTATGGAGGTTGCTAACCTCTGACAACTGTGGTAGGAGAACTTTGATTGGCTCTGATGCAAAAGAAGGGCGGAGAAAATAATCGCGCAATATTCCTTTTGCCGAATATCCGCATTGCGAATATTCGGCAGCATAAAAGGATCGCCTCAGCTACTCGGCCCAGGGTCTCTCTCTAATCATACCAGCAATGCGTTTAGACGTCGATGGAGATCACTAGAATGTGATCTGTTTTAAAAATAAATTTGAAAAAATACGAATATTCGCAATAGCGAATATTCACCGCAACATTCGATTTATTCGCGAATACTCGAATATTCAATATTCGTAACGAATATTCGCAATGCGAATATTTGTGAGCAACACTGGTGATAGATGGAACTGTGTCTGCTGAAAAACGCCTATCACAGAAGGGACCAGGAGGAGACCGCGAGTTTTAAACAATGAATGGACACCTGCAGCCTGTCAATTTCAGGTACACTGACAATGGACACAGTGAGGATGGACACAGTGAGGATGGGCACAGTGAGGATGCAATGGGCACAGTGATGTTGGTGCAGTGAGGTTGCAATGGGCACAGTGAGGTTGGGCACAGTGAGATTGCAATGGGCACAGTAAGGTGTGGAAATGGGCATTGTTGACCCCCTTTTCCGCTTGCAGTGGCTGCTGCATTCTCACCCTAGGCTTATAGTTGAGTCAATAAGTTTTCCCAGTTTTTTGGGGTAAAATTAGGTACCTCGGCTTATACTTGGGTTGGCTTATACTCGAGTATATACGGTATATGTAAACCTCACCCTGTAAAAAAAAACAGAAATGGAAGGCAATACATTTGTGCAAAGCTATTAAAAAACATTATAAAACACTTTTTCCCTAATCTTATAAGTGATCACATAACCTCTGTTCTCAGCTGAATAAGAGCTGGGGGAGGAAAAACAGCAGCACACTGCACTACCCAGTGAAAGACTGTGACATATCTCACTCCTGACTGATCCAATTTCTCAGTATTGGTGGGTGGAGGGGCTTTTGTAATTACTGTATTTATTGGCGTATAACAGTCACTTTTTTTACTCTGAAAATAGAGGGTAAACTGTGCCTGTGTGTTATACGCAGGGGGCTGTGGAAAGTTTTTTTCCTGAAACTTCCCTCTTAAAGTTGGGTGCGTGTAATGCGCCGATAAATACAGTACTATTTAAAGTAAATTAATGTACTCTGTCAAGGAAATGTATACATACAGTATGTGTGGTGTATACACATCAAGATCTACTTAGCTAGGTATTTTCTCGGGAAAAATGGCTAATCACACACAAACTACTCTCATGCAATGTTCAGGGTATAAATCTTACTCTTAAATGACAATTTGTATTTAATGATGTAAATTCCTTCCACCCTTCCATGATCTGCTTGCAGGAGACTCATGCCACCAAGGAGAATGTTCAGGTATTCAAACTGCTTATCACTCTGTATATTCTTTATCATCATGTGGAGTTTCTATTTTGGTTTGCTAAGGGGTGACTGTATCTGATTTTGAAATGGTACTTGCCACTGTACATATTTTACCTCCATATAGCTCTGATGTGTTGCTACAGCTTGCTTCTTTTGTTAAAGATCTTTTACCTATACCAATGATTATAATAGGAGATTTTAGCAATATTGATGATCGTGGTAGAGAAAGATTTCTCTTTTCCCAGGCTCCTCTAGATGATAATTTATCTAATTTAGGGTGATTATGTAGAGAAATTAAATTATGGGATATCTGGAGGAAATTACACCTGGAAGAGTGTCATTTTAGAACTCATAACCAACTGTCCAATATAGGTCTGGTTTTATCATTAGCGGAGCTCTTGACAGATTTTTTAGATGCTACCATTGAGATCAGGGTGTACTATGATTGTTTGCCTCTCATTATTTCTATGGCATTGGGTTGTATAGGTCCAAAGTTAGCTTGGTGCCTGAATCATTTTTGGCTAGATCTTTTTCTGCCAATGGATGGTGTCCCATCCAGAGTCATGATCTTTGCTACATACAATATAGATTCAGCCTCTTATGATACTGTGTTGATTGCCCTTAAGGCTTATCTCAGGGGAATTCATATTAAGCAGATTAGTGCAATTAAATCTTATTTCAGGAAAAAGTTGGAACAAGTTAAATCAGAGACTTCAGCAGCAGAGGCCCGATTTATCCTTGATCTATTCCCTGTAAATCAGGCAAAATGGTTATCCCAGCAAGCACAGCTTAGATAGGGCTTGTCACAAGCAGTTTTTTTCAAAAACGATTGACCTGGGCTGAGGGTGAGGGGGCTGGCAAGTTATTACTGTAGCTTAGATTGCCTGATCTCAGAGTAGCAGTCGGTTGCTACTAGTAACTAACATCCACCATATCACCCTGCTGCAAGACCTTCATCTATAACCTCAGAGACAACAGTTATTTGCATTGTTTTGGTTTATTGGGGGATATAACTTGGATGCCCATAGAACATGTTGTTTTGCTATCATATTTAGTGAACATAGATAAGTTGATTTTCCACCTGGTGATCTGTCCAAATAATCAGTGGCATAACTACAGTGGTCTCAATTATGACCCTGTGACACCCCGGAGTTTCCCCTTGCATCAAAGGGGTAAGGGATCACATGACGGGCGGCCCTGCCCTTAACTACATAAGAGCTGTCAGGCTGGTGCCGCGTCATTGACCGGGTGCCTCCGGTGGAGGCAGGATCGTGTGCGCTTTCCTCGCTGGAATCGCTGGAGATCATCCATCACTGGAGAACGAGAATTGCATTACATCGCTGAATTTCGAGGATGGATTCATTGGATTACATCGCTGGAATCTCTCTTGTATTTTTTTTTATTTTTAATAAAGGACTTGTCCCAAGCCGTCTCCTATGGTTTTTAACATTTTGACACTTTTTTTTGTGAAAAGGTAGGGGTAAAGTTTACCCCTTACCAATTAACATAGGGGGGGCGGGATCTGGGGGTCCCCTTTGTTAAAGAGGGCATCCAGATTTCGATAAGCCCCCTGCCCGCAGAACCCCACAACCACCGGGCAAGGGTTTGGGGATGAGGCCCTTGTGACCATCAACATGGGAACATTCTATCCATGTTGAAGGCATGTGGTCTGGTATGGTTCAGGAGGGTGGGGGCTCTCTCGTCCCTCTTTTCCTGCGGCCTGCAAGGTTGCGTGCTCAGATAAGGGTCTGGTATGGATGTTTTGGGGGGAACCACACACCATTTTTTTTATTTTGGTGTGGAGTTCCCCTTAAAATCCATACCAGACCCAAACGGAAGTGATAGCTGGCAGTGAGTAAGGGTACTATTGAAGGAATTCGTGGTAGTATAACCAAAACACCAAAACCAAAGGTGAGTAGGTTGGCAGAACACAATTGCAGCCTCAGAACTAAGGAGGAAAAAATATGTGCATATGTACACAAATGCTAGAAGTCTAGCTAATAAAACGAAAAAACTGAAGCTGCTGATACACAAGGAGGATTTTGACTTTGTAAGAATATTATAAACATGTTTTGACAGCTCACATGATTGCCACTGTCCAGGGTTACTCTTTGTATTGGAGAACATGCTGGTCTTCAAGGGGTTAAGCAACAATATTTAAAGTGGCACCTCTAAATTTGGGGCTTCCCTAATAAAGAAATTAGTAACATGAAAAAAAGAGTAACATGCACTTTATGCACAGCATAATAGGTATCTAAAGACTTCAGATGGAGAAAACAACATCAGAAAAAAGAAATGTACTTTAAAACATTTACCTGGTGAAGATGTATAAGGACCTGATGCTGTGGAAAAGGCTGTTGGATTTGTAGTGGATGTTGTGGCGCTTGAGGTAGGATAAAGTGTGGTTGTACTGACTGAAGAAGAAAAAGGTGGGGTACTGGTGGTAGATGATAGATGTGGTAGATTGGTTGTGGTAAAGGAAGAAGAGGGAAGACTAGAAACAGAAGCGGTGGAAGTAGACGCAATGGTCATAGTAGAGGTTGGATTAGATACTGCTGTGGTAACAGAATTTAGAGCATCCATTGTGGTGGTGAAGGTTGGAGTAGATGTTGCAGTGGTAGAGGAAGTTGTTGTGAATGGTTCAAAGGAAGTACTTGAAAAAGAAGTAGAATCTCTGGAAGAAGTTGTAGTAGAACCTAAACAGGAGATCAAAATGTTGTGTTATACTAAGTAGGTTAAAGTATATCAATAGAGCCCTGTAAAGAGATAGTTCCATTTTTTATTAGTCTGGACCAGAGTTAAGGGCCCCAGGACCAGTGGATCAGGGTGTCCTTCACGGCTTCTGGCCCTAGGGCCCTGATGCTTCTAGTTATGCCTCCGCCAATAACACTCCTCCAGTATTAGAGTACCCCAGATCTCTGAATGAATGAGCTCAGGGGGCACAGCTAACAGCAGTATTCTCAGTCGGGGGGGGTATCAATAAATTTACTAGCAGATTTAAATACACTAAACTGAACTTCAGCTTACACTTTATAATCAGTTACAGTAAACCATTTCCTATCACTTCCTGTTTGGCTATGGGTCAGGAAGTGAAGGGAAATCTCTGCAATGGGACAGGGATGGTAAGAACTAAATTGACAGGGGCTATAACCCTCCCTTACTCTATCCGAAAATAAAAAATAGAAGTGTTGCACACATTTCTGATAATTTTATGGAGAGGACTAAGAAGATATAACCATGCCAAAGGTGCAGCAAAAAACACATAGCACAGTAAGGTTTGTGGTCCAGGATGTTAGGACAGTCAAAATTAAAGGCAGCCCTTCCCACAGTTGCGGAATGACGGCCACCTCCTACCGGAAGTAGTGCAGCCTCTTTATGGGGGCATTAGACTAATTTGCCTCTCAGCCAAGTCCTCCCCATAAGACTAGTGCTACACTAGCAGTGTAGCGCAAGCCAATGGGGACTCTTTCCTTGCTACCCCCCTGCAAAGTGCTGCCCTAGGCCTGGGCCTTGTTGGCCTAGGCCAGGATACAGCGTTGAGTATAAGGTCCCTTTCACACATGCGGTCCGTTCATTTCATCAGTTCAGTCACATCTTTTTAAAGGAAAAGCAAACAAAGTTTACATACGTTTTTCACCAATTTTTACATCAGTTTATTACATCCACCAGCTAGAGTCCTTAAAGGGGTTATAAAGGTTTGTTTTTTATTTTCTAAATAGGTTCCTTTAAGCTAGTACATTGTTGGTTTACTTACCTTTTTTATTTCGATTTCCCTTCTAAATGTTTTTTTTCTTTGTTTTCTTTGTCTGAATTTCTCATTTCCTGTTCCTCCTCAGTAAGCTGTTCTTTCTAACTAACCACTGCTCGGATGATGGTGGTAAGTTTACTGAGGAGAAACAGGAAGTGAAAAATTCAGACAAAGAAAAAAACATTTAGAAGGGAAATCAAAGGAAAAGGTAAGTAAACCAACAATGCACTAGCTTAAAGGAACCTATTTAGAAAATAAAAAACACACCTTTACAACCCCCTTAAACACATGAGTCCTGGATTAATTTTTTCATCCAAAAATTGATTGTTTGTCCATTTACATCTGTTTTCCGTTCAGTTTTTTTTTTTTAACAGAGAAAAAATAGGGGTCTGATCTGTTTAAAAAAAATGGATGTTGATGGAAGCAGATGTAAATGCATGTAAATGGATGATCATCTATATACATCTGTTTTTCCATAGAGATGCAATCATGTTCATTTTTCATCCATCAACGGATGTATGAAAAACAGACAAACAGTCCGAATGTGTGAAATGGATCTTAGAGGGTGAAGCAGCTACTGAAAATACTATTTACAATTAAATAATGTACATTTTGTCAAATTACTATGTATTGTAAGCAATCCTAGACACTGTTACTGTGAAATGCTGACTATTAAAATGACAGGTATTTTCCTGATGGATATTGTAGTTTTTGTGATAATGGGTGTACACAAAAGGCAAAATACATCATGGTAAACCTTTGTTTTAAATCAACTGAACTACACAAACACGTTTGATTCAAGCAACCATGTAAAATGGCATTTATAAATATGTATCCAATCCATGCTTTGTGCAGACGTTGTTGTATCAAAATATTATTTCATGTATATAAATCTGAACTGACTGACGCTAAAAGACTCTAAATATGGTGTTCACAAAATAAATAAAAAACGTATTCACTTATTAGAAGGACAAACAGGCCAACCTGTCATAAAGAATGCAATCGGATTGATAGATTGTTGGGTGGGGCTGGGGAGGACCCAGTTGTCATAGTACATATTGGAACCAATGTCAATGTTAGAGGAAGGTGAAGTATCCTAAAAAATGATTTTATATATAGGAAGAAAAGGATCTCCTAGGTGGTATACTCAAACATACTGCCTGTACCTTAAGCCACTCCAGTGTGGCAGCAGGAGATTACTAAGGAAGAAAAATATGTGCAGGAAGAAGTCTGGCTAATAAAATGAAAGAACTGGAGCTGCTGACACAAAGGATCATTTTGACTTTGTGAGAATATTAGAAACCTGGTTTGACAGCTCACATGATTGCCATTGTCCAGGGGTACTCTTTGTATAGGAGACCAAGCCAGTCTTCAAGGGGTTAAGCAACAATATTTAAAGTGGCACCTCTAAATTTGTGGCTTCCCTAATAAAGCAAAGAGTAACATTCACTTTATGACAGGCATAATAGGTATTTAAAGACTCCCCATCATCAACCAAACTGTACATGCGTACTGGGAGCTTGGTCAGACAGTGTAAGACTTCAGATGGAGAAAACAACATCAAATGTAATGTACTTTAAAACATTTACCTGGTGAAGATGTATAAGGACATGATGTTGTGGAAACTGCTGTTGGGTTTGTAGTGGACTCTGTGGCACTTGAGGTAGGATAAAGAATGGTTGCAGTGACTGAAGATGAAAAAGGTGGGGTACTGGTGGTAGATGATAAATATGGTAGATTGGCTGTAGTAAAGGAAGACTAGAAACAGAAGAGGTGGAAGTAGATGCCATGGGCATAGTAGAGGTGGGATTAGATACTGTTGTGGTAACAGAATTTGGAGCATCCATTGTGGTGGTGAAGGTTGGAGTAGATGTTGCAGTGGTAGAAGAGGTTGTAGTGAATGGTTCAAAGGAAGTACTTGAAAAAGAAGTGGAAACTCTGGAAGAAGTTGTAGTAGAACTTAAACAGGAGATCAAAATATTGTGTCATACTACGTAGATTAAAGTATATCAATAGGGCCCTTTAGAATAAATGATAGTTCAACAACTGTTTATCAAATGCATGTTTTTAGGAAAATATATGATAAAAGTTAATTTTAGTGCAAATGAACACAATATAATACCCAATTTTTGGTAAAGTATAAAATACGGGGCTGTTTCAAGTAAATAGATACCAAACATGCCAAGTATTAAAATTGTGTGTCTGTGATATCGTGAAAAAAATGGTACCTATAAATCTCCATAGGTGATGTTTTTAAAGCCTATACTAGTCATCAGTTTTGAGTTAATCTCAAGCTATGGCACTAGAATTATGACATCTGCTGGAATACCTCACATGTGTGGTGCAATCTTAGTTTACATACACATGTGCACCCTGCACCACATTGGCATTTGCAGGTGTGTCTAGGGCAACGGTGGTTACGTTTATTAATCAAACATTAGATGTGGTGGCTGCATTAGTATTCTTTTTTGGGGGGGCTTTTTCACCCCGTTTCACCATGTGTTTCACCTGGTGATCTTGCAAAATAACCAGTGGCATAACTACACTGGTCGCAAGGGGACCCCTGCAGATGGTAGAGAATGGTCAGGCCCAACTCCCCACCATCATCCAAACCGTACATCTGCACTGGGAGCTCGGTCAGACAGTGCATAATAGGTATTTAAAGTCTTCAGATGAGTGAGTAACTTATATAGCGCTAACAAATGCGAACAGATGGAGAAAACTACATCAGAAAAATGAAATGTACTTTAAAAAGATTTACCTGGTAATGCTGTGGAAACTTTGGTTGGGTTTGTAGGGGATGCAGTGATGCTAGATTCTAAACAGGAGATCAAAATGTTGTGTCATACTAAGTAGGTTAAAGTAAATAAATAGAGCTGTTTAGAATAAAAGGATAGTTCCATTTTTTTTATGTTGGACAATATTTTCACAATTGTTTTTTAAACGCATATTTTCATGAAAAAATATTATAAAGTAATTTTTTATTTTTTTTTATAAATTCTTTATTTCTTTTTCATAAGTTTCTCCTCATTGTTTCAAACAGATATAATCATACATGTTAACCATTCCACATATCCTGTTAATTATATACATTTTATTACCATTCAACTTATTTCAAACTCTTTCTTCAGTGTTTTCCCACCCATTTCCCACCCCCAAAAAAAAAGAAAAGAAAAGGAAACCCCCCTCCTCCAACCATGCCCCTGATGTCCCTCTCCCCGCCGTCTACCGCCACTTTCCTTCACTCAACTCTCGTCTCTTCTCTATATGTCATGTAGGGAGCTCATGTCTTCCGGTACCTACTGTCTTGGTCCTTCATTTCTCTCGCTGCCACCAGCAAATGTCTCAGCAGAGATTTTTTATATTTTTCTGCTGAAATAGGAATGTCAAACAATAGGAAGGCATCCGGGTTTTCTCCTAACCGCATTCCTATTATTAATTCAATCGTTTCAGCTACTGTTCTCCAAAACGCTTTAAATTTCTCACATTCCCAGAAAATGTGCAGTATATTTCCTTTTGCCTCCTTACATCTCCAGCAAAATTCCGATACTTGGGGGTATATCCGATGTAATTTCATTGGTGTTCTGTACCATCTGGTGAGTATTTTGTATCCCCCTTTTTGGTATCTACTCGCTACTGATGCCTTCAAAATCTTATGTATCTGTGTCTGCGAGAATGTTACACCCAGGTCTCTCTCCCATAGGAAAGTAAGTTCTTGTGGGTCTTCCATGTTTGTTAGTTTAGCATAGACGTATGATAGTGAGTGTTTTAATGATTCCCCCTTCAAGCATATCTTCTCAAGCCCCGTTAGTGGTCTGACTTCCGCATATATACTTGATTTACTTCTGATAAATGCCTCTAGTTGCATCTTTCTTAGAAAGTCTAGTTCTACTGCTATCTCTCGATCTATCTCGTTTTTACTCATTAAATGATTACTTTTAGAGAAATGAACAATTCTACTAATCCCCTTTAAAGTATTGCTCTAAATATGGGGTCTTTCCAACCTAGCTGAAATGCCGGTGTGCCTAGGATCGGGGTATTTTGAGATATTTGTTTTTTTTAAATACCCTCTTAGTTACTAATAGAGTAGCACCTATTGTCGGATAGGGTTGTGAAAAGGGATTATAGCGGTGCCTTAAACAAGTCACAAAGAGATTATGGATAATTTCAAAATTGTATTAAATATACAATATAACTAAAAAAAGAACAGGTGATCAAGGAAAATTGACATTTAGTTTTTACAGAAACCCGACATGTTTCGGCAAGACGTTGCCTTCCTCGGGGGTATGCAAATCAGTCAATATAATGGATACAATCTAGTGAAAAGTACATACAGATAATTATTACAAAAATTATGTTCGGGGGCTATATAAACAGGCTTCACCAGCACTTGCTTGCTGTTGAGCCTGGGTAGGCACTGTTATCTAGTTTCAAGGATAGAGAGGTAAATATGCTATTATTCCTGGGACACCTTATTTTCCATTCAGCTAGTACAAATGACCTGCTTGTCCTTTGGACTTTGGGGATATGCTCTTATTTACTTTACTTCATTTTGGCTTTTTTTTTTAGGATTGGTCTCTTTCCTTGTGTCTCTGTATGGGCTGCATTTCAGGTTGCAATAGACTTCACTATTTTGACTTTAATGACAATTTTTAATCACTTGGTAGTTCACCCAGCGCCTACCTACTTTATGAGCTTAAATCTTAACTGACTAGGTATGTATGGAGGCTATGTTAGCCCTGTCTTGTCGGGGCAATCAACCACGTATGTTTTGTGGCTTTATGGAATCCCCATTTAGTATAATATATTTTTTTTGTAAACCTTACCTTTTTTCAGTTGCAGTACTAGCCCCCTACAACCATATTAAAGGTCTTGGTCTGCTTTCGATGTCGCTATGTTTTACGGTGTTCTACCTCATATCTGATCGGTGGTAGGTAATGGCTTTCCTTTCTGGCATACATTTTCTCATAGGGTTGATTTTCTCACACAATGGACCCATTTTGTCTGTCCACTTTTCTGAGAGTTTAATCCTTGACATATGCTGTATTATTTTATGAACATCATTTTTGTACTAATTATCTGTATGCACTTTTCACTAGATTGTATCCATTATATTGACTGATTCGCATACCCCTGAGGAAGGCAACATCTTGCCGAAACATGTCGTGTTTCTGTAAAAACTAAATGTCAATTTTCCTTGATCACCTGTCCTTTTTTAGTTGTATTGTATATTTAATAACATTTTGAAACTATCTATAATCTCTTTGTGACTTGTTTAACCACTTGCGGACCGCCGCATGCACATATATGTTGGCAGAATGGCACGTACAGGCACATTGGCTTACCTGTACGTCCCTGCCTAGACGTGGGTCGGGGGTCACATTAACCCCTTGCGATCGCCCCCCCCCCACCCCCCCTGTCACACGGTCACTGAATGCAGTGATCATATATGTACTGATCACTGCATTTAGTGTCAGTGTGACAGTTAGTGTGACAGGCAATTAGTGTTAGGTCCAGGGTAGCCCCCGTACCCCCACAATAAAGTTTTAACCCCTTGATGACCGCCCTAGTTAACCCTTTCACTCCCTATTGCCAGTGTCACTAAGGGATCATTTTTCTTATCGCTGTATTAGTGTCGCTGTTCCCGCTAGGTAGCTATTTTTTTATTTATTGTGATTTTTTTTTACTAAAGACATGTGGCTGAATAAATTTTGTCCTAAATGTTTGACTAAAATTTAGTTTATTTGATTTTTCTTATAACAAAAAGTAAAAAATATTGTTTTTTTTTTCAAAAATGACACTTTATTTTTGTATATAGCGCAAAAAATTAAAATCGCAGAGGCGATCAAATACCACCAAAAGAAAGCTCTATTTGTGGGAAGAAAAGGACGCAAATTTTGTTTGGGAGCCACATCGCACGACCGCGCAATTGTCTGTTAAAGTGGCACAGTAGACTTCCGGTTCCGCGCCGCATGGAGTAGCTGCTCTTCACTGCAGCTCCCGCAGCACGCCCCCAAATCAGCCTTCAAATCAGCCCGAGAAGCCCCACGACCACCCATCCACCTCTGGGCACGTCCTCACACCATCATGGACCGTTTTCTGGAGAAGACGGGCGCCCGCTCCAACTCGGCCCAGACGGCTCAGCCGGCGCCGGCCCAGCCGCAAATCGAGGCCCCGGTCTCGGCCTACACCGCTCCGCGGACATCACAACAGCCGGCCGCGATGGAGGTAAGCGGCAGCACATCCCCCCCTCCTTCTCCACACGCATCCCTGACACAGGACACTGGGGATGACACCACGGAGCAGATCGCTCAAGCAGTAGCCGCCCTACTGACCCCCATGATCACAGCTTCAGTGGAGAAGGCCGTGAACGCCGGGATGGCGCAGTTCAAGGCCCAACTAGGGGAACATGGCACTAGGCTCACTGATCTAGAGCATCGCCTATCCCACGCTGAGGAAGACCTCTATCAGACCCAAGCCCTGGAACATGCCCAGGATAAGACCAACCAGTACATTCTCCAGAAACTGGATGATTTGGAGAATAGGTCCAGGAGGAGCAACCTTAGGTTTGTGGGGGTCCCCGAATCGCTCCAGTCCTCTGCATTGGCTGACTTTTGCTCCCACCACATCCCAGAAGCATTGGGCCTCCTGGGCCCATGCATGGTAGAACGCGCGCACCGCATGGGGGCCTTTAATTCAGACCGCAAATCCCCGCGCCCGATCATAGCCAAATACCTAAACTATGCGGACAAGTCTCTCATACTTCATACATTCCGACAAGCTCGCCAGCTCCAAATTGACGGTATAAAAGTCCTAGTATTCGCTGACTACTCGGCCGAGGTGTCAAAGAAAAGAAAGGCTTTTCAACCAATATGCTCGGAGCTCTTTAAGCAACAAATAAAATTTACATTGGCTTTCCCGGCCATACTACGCCTCAAGGCCCCTAACGGAGACCAGCTGACCTTCCAGGATCCCTCGGAGGCCGAAGCTTTCCTGAGATCACGGCATGCGCAGCCGCATCCCCAGACCCCCTCCAAAGCCCCTCCACTTAACCGCTCCCTGGATCAAAACAGCCCAAGGAAGGACTCCCCGAAGTGCTTCAGGCACTCGGGCGTCGACCCGAACCTGGCCGACATGAGATAACTGCTACCTGCTCTGTGAACACTCTCATGACTCTGCCCTCTACTCCTATCCTTGTGTCTCACACTGATAGGCACCACCAGAACATGATCTGTCCGGGCACCTGCTGTTCCCCCCGGGGCCTCTGCTATGGTCTAACCCTCTGCACCTTCCAGTCAGGTCAGACTCTTGAGCAATGCTCTCTCATCCCCTTTCCCCTTCTGATGTTCACCTTGCATTTTCTCCTTCCATGCTTAGGATTATGGTCGGTTTGATTTATCATAATATCCACCTTTGTTTAACCTCTGTTATGCCATAACCTTTACCATGTTCCATGCCTACTTTTGATGCCTCTACTAGATAGACTACGTTGTTATGAATCCTGCTACCCCCTGTTATAATATATTATATTATATCCTCCCCTCTCTGCTCTATAGAACCTGTTGTATTGTTAGACTACTATTTTGTTACTGGTCTCACTGTTAGCGCCTCCTGGCCTCACTGTACGGTCTACTTAGGTGTACCCGGCATATCCGGGTATGCACCAGCCAGCCGCATGTTGCCCTGCGTCTTGCTCTGGGCTTCCGGGCCCCACGTCACCCAGGTCGTGACAGGGGAGCCGCCCCGTACAGCGACTTCATGTGGAAAAAAGTTCACAAGTTTGGTTTTGTTGCTCTTGTTACCCCCCTCTCTTCTTCTCGCCCTCCTTCCTCCCCCTACCATCACCCCTCCCCCACACACTCCCCCAGGCACCCGCCCATTCCCCCCCTGCGCTCTCCCCTTCGCAAGTGCCCTACGTCGCCCATATCCCTCGCCTAAGTTGGTCATCGTCGGAGCTGATTCACGCGATACCCATCCTAAAAATCCTTCTCAGACCCCCTTTCCCGAACCAATAACATGAAAGTTATCTCATGGAACGTGAAGGGACTCCGGTCCCCAAACAAAAGAATGAAAATCCTCAGACACCTGAAAAGGCTAAAAGCAGATATTGCTCTACTGCAGGAGACCCACCTCCCTACTTCAGACTTCCCCCGCATGAAAAAACTATGGGTGGGTACGGTCCTAGGCTCTGAGGCCGTCGGCCGGAAGGCCGGTGTCCTCCTACTGATTCATAAAAACCTCCCATGTTTGGTCCTTGCGATAAAATCGGACACCCAGGGTAGATTATTATCCGCCCATGTTAAGATAGGCTCCAAGGAACTTGTCCTTTCAAACATCTATGCTCCTAACTCCCCAGGGAAGGACTTCTATTGTGAATTGTCCACATGGCTACTGCAACACTCCCACCTCCCCCACCTGGTGGGAGGCGACTTCAACGATACCCTACACCAGATAGATGACAGATCTTCCCCTAAACGAACCAACCTAGCCCTTGCCCCCCCCCCAACCCTTCTCTATTTGCCTCCACAATGGATTCACTCCGCCTGCGTGACCTTTGGCGGTTAGCCCACCCTGCTGACAGAGAATTTACCTTCTACTCCAACCCCCACGCAATCTTTACTAGAATTGACTACCTTTTCGCCTCAGACTACCTAATTCCCTTAGTCTCCGCCTCCGACATACTCGACATTGCCGTGTCAGACCACGCCCCGATCTCAGTCTCACTTGACAACCTAGACCTCCCCCCCACCCGAAACTATGGCGCTTCCCCTCCTACCTCAACAATCATTTTGACTTTCAATGTTTCATAGAAAACGCCTGGGCGGAATACTCCTCGTCTAATGCCCCCCACATGGACGACCCAAACCTCTTCTGGGACGCCGGTAAGGCTTTCCTCAGGGGTCAGATCATATCCTACGCCACTTCCTTCAAGAGAAACACCCTATCACAATACAAACTGGCCAGTTCCCGGTTGCACCTAGCCCAAAGGGCTCTTTATGTTACTGACTCCCCCGAAAACAGGGACGAATGGCACGCAGCTAAAAGATCCTTTGACACCTGGGCAGACACTATAGAAACAGTTAAAAGAGCGAACCTAGACGCCACCCTCCACAAATTTGGGAACAAAGCGGGCAAACTGCTCGCTAGGCTAAGTAAAGGCCCATTTAATCCCACCCATATCACGGCCCTGAGAGACCCCAAAGGCTCCATTCACACCACACCTCCGGCCATAAACGAAACGATGCTTCAATTCTACTCGGCCCTATACGCCCCAGACCCCATCGACAAATCTGTAGCCGCCGCCTTCTTAGAAAACCTGGTGATCCACAAAATTACCCCCTCTCAACTAGAAGCCCTCAACGCCCCTATCTCCACTACCGAAATCTCAGACACCATACGCAAACTCACACCTTCCAAGGCCCCAGGCCCTGACGGTTTCACAAGCGAATTCTACAAGACCCTGCAGAGCATTGTAGAACCCACCCTCCATAAGGTGTATAGCGGCATGTGGGCCGGCGGCCCCTACCTCCCCTCGGGAAACCGGGCCATTATCAAACTACTCTCCAAAAAAGGAAAGGACCCCCTCGAGCCAGGCTCATACAGGCCAATATCCCTACTGAACCTGGATGTAAAGATCCTTTCAAAAATCGTTGCAAACAGACTCGCAGACATTATCCCCTCCTTGATACACCCGGCGCAATCGGGCTTTGTAAAGGGTAGGACAGCCACTTTAAATATTCGCAAAGTCATGCTGGCCTTGGAACACGCCAAACATCACCCAGAGGGCGACTTCGCCATCATCACCCTGAACGCGGAGAAAGCCTTCGATAATGTGAGTTTCGAGTGGCTTTCTCTGTCCATGGCCAAAATGGGTTTCTCCGACCCCTTCTGCCACCTCATTAACGCCATGTATAAAACCCCCTCGGCGACCCTGGTGGCGGCCGGGATCCTCTCAGGAGAGTTCCGGCTCCACAAGGGGACGCGACAGGTCTGCCCCCTTTCCCCACTCCTTTTTAATTTAGCCCTTGAACCCCTCTCCAGACATCTCATCCAGGTAGCACCCCTCCACGGCATCAAAAGCGGCACACACGAACTTCGCTCCTCACTTTTTGCAGATGACGTCCTCATCTTCTCAGCGGACCCCTCCTCCGACATGCTCACCATCAAGTCAATTTTTGACGACTTCAGACTCTGCTCGGGCCTCCGAATAAATTATTCCAAAAGTGAAATTCTCCCTCTAGGCATCCGTCCCAAACCGCCCTGGTCCCAACATTCCATTTTTACCATTGCCACTTCCCACATCACCTACCTCGGCATAAAGATAGGCAAACTACCCTCATCTCTATATCACCTAAACTACCCCCCTCTGATTGCTAAACTATCCCAAGAACTGTTGAACTGGTCAGATCTACCGCTCTCGCTCCTGGGGAGATGCCACCTAGTCAAAATGGTCAGCTTTGCCAGACTGTTATATCCACTGCAGACTATCCCACTTCTCGTACGCCACAAAGATGTTAAACTCATTGAATCGGCTATATCTAAATTCATCTGGCACGGCAAAAGGCCACGCATAGCTATGAAGAAACTCTTTCTCCCCAGACGCGAGGGCGGCGCTAGTCTCCCCAATGTTAGGCTCTACAATTTAGCATGTCTGTTAAGATTTAGTTTAGACTGGATATCTCAAGCCTCGAGATACTCTAACTATTCACTGGAATCTGACATGGTACACCCCCTCTCTCTGGCGGCCCTTCTACACTGTAAATGGAAGTCAATTACCCCCAAACTCCAGCACAACCTGTTACTCAGGGACACGGTCATCGCCTGGAGGGAAACCAGGAAACTCCTCGGGCTATCCCCCTTTGTGTCACGACATCTCCCCATCCAAGGAAACCCCAACTTCCCCGCGGGTCTGGATCACAAACCCTTCCAAAGATGGCAGGAAAAGGGACTCACACTATTTGCCTCTCTATGCGACATCTCAACTGGGCGACCTTTACCCTTTGCCACCATGGCGGAAACCTTTAAGTTACCCAAATCGGATGTCTTTCACTACTGGCAATGCGCCACCTACCTACGCTCATCATGCAACGATCCATGTAGGCGCTTCTCCCCCTCTTTCGCGGATCGGCTGCTCTCAGATGGTTCGTATAAAATCTCTGACATATACAAACCCCTGCTCACCGAAACCTCGATCCACCTGGCTGACACATCCGCATCCAACTGGGGTAAGGACTTCCCCGACGATGACTTGATCCACAAATTGCTCCAAGGCTTCAACACAGTTATGCGTCTCACCCCCAATGAAATATGGAGAGAAAGCCAACTAAAGATCCTCCACCGGGCCCATATCCCCTTTCTCCACTCATCGCAAGACCCCACCGGTGCCAGGTGCCCACTGTGCCTCCACCCAAAGCCCTCCCTGGCCCACCGCTTCTGGTCATGTTCCTTTATTTCAGCCTTCTGGGACCAAACTCTTGCCTACGTCTTCAAAGTTACCCTACTGAAACTGCCTAAAGATCCGCTCCTCCTCATCTTCGGCTACTGGGACCCTCTCCTACTCCAGAGATCCCAGCAGGATGTCTCAGATGTCTCCACCGCTTCCATCCCCCCAGCCGCTCCACGGCCATGTAAGGATTGGCCTTTACTCTGCTTCCTCGCTGCACGTAGGGTGATCCTGAGAAGTTGGATTTCCACCACACCCCCCTGTCACCCAGCTCCAACGGGACCTTCTCCTCCTCCTCTATAGAGAAAGAGCCACCACAGATTTCACACGAGACACTGCACATTCCCGCTTCTTCTCAATCTGGCGACCCTTCATGGACTCAACGCTGTCTCAGGATGACATAGCCACCTTTGAACAATCCTCCTTCACATACTACAAGTCCCCTCCTCCCCCGTCCTCGGGGGGAGAACCGTCACCACCCTCCGCTTTGGCCACCATTTATCCATGACCACTATCGGCGACTGGAACACTGTCCACTCCCCCCCCCATCAGCGAAATCTCTGCAACCCCTCGGTCCCTCCTCCCCCCCTCATGCAGAACTTGAACACTGTTCCCCTTCTCGCGGGGCTACACTATATCTGCTAGTTTTTTTTTTAACCTCCCTGCTGTAATTGTGTTATGTTGTTCCTCTAATACTGCATGCCTTACATGAACCCACCTCTCCTAGATCCGACCAGTTCATGTCCTAGTAGGGTACTTGTCCTCCCACAGCCCCTCTTAGCTGGGGGCATCGGGAATATTGTTGTATCTCATCATTTGTTTATATGTTGGACAGGCACCTTGCCCCCTTTCCTCTACAATTACACTGCAGCCTTCAAGCCTCTGTCCCTCTTCACTCCTCTCCCCCCCCACCCACCCTCTGCTTCCCTTTTATGTCTTCTTTTCTCTTCTCTCCCCTTTCCTCTCTCTCCCTCTCTATTTCCTTCCCCAGCCCTCACCCTCTCTCCCCCATCCCTTGTTTATACGCATTCATTGCCCATGGTTTTGCTGTATGTACATTTTGTCCTCTGGAAAATCCTAATAAAAACTTTTTGAAAAAAAAAAAAAGTGGCACAGTACCGAATTGTAAAAACCCCTTGGGTCATTTAGCAGCATATTGGTCCGGTCCTTAAAGTGGAGGTTCACCCCAAAACAATTATCTAACACTACCCATCCAGCATACCAAAGACATGTACAGTATGCTGGTATTTGTTTTTTTCTTCGTACATACCGTTTAATTGTTATTTTCGCCCTGACTTCCGGGTTCTGATTCCCGCGGGACTGGGCGTTCCAAAAAAGAGGTTAGATGAATGACGTCTGGTGAAAAACTTCCCATGGCGCATAAAGCGTATCACCAGTTTTCCGTAAATAGCTGACCTGCGAGTCGGCTCTATATGGCGCCTGAGCAGTCAGCTCTACACGGCGGGTGCAGGCGCCCTAAAAGCGCCGACTCGTAGGTCGGCTATTTACGGAAAACTGGTGACGCGCCTTATGCGCCATTGGGAAGTTTTTCACCAGACGTCAATCATCTAAGCTCTCAATAGGAACGCCCAGTCCCGCGGGAATCAGAACCCGGAAGCCTGGGCGAAAATAACAATATAACGGTATGTACGGATAAAAAAAAACAAATACCAGCATACTGTTCATGTCGTTAGTATGCTGGATGTAATGTTAGATAATTGTTTTAGGGTGAACCTCCACTTTAAGTGGTTAAGGCACTGCTATAATTCCTCCTCCCTTTTCACAACCCTATTTAACTCTTTAGGGATGAGGTGCCAGATCCAATAGAGGACACACCAACCACTTATTGTTTCATCTATTGTCGGACCATTTAGGGGTATATCTATCATTGTTTTCTCCATTAGTACACAAGGTTTTTCCTGTCCTATTTCACACCATTCTACTATTCTCTATAAGTGGGAGGCTTCTTGGTATCTTATTGGGTCCGGTACCCCAATCCATCCTTTTCCTTTTGAAAGCGTTAAAATTGTCCTGCGTACTCTTGCTGGTTTCCCTGCCCATATAAATTTCAGAAATCTCAATCTCAAATCTCTCAAAAAACTTGGTGGGATCTCAATTGGCAGCGTCAGTATGAGATACTGTAGAAGTCTTGGCATCACATTCATCTTTATGATATTTGTCCTACCAAACCAAGTAAAAATCTCCTTGTCCTATCTTTAAAAAACCCAATTTAATCTGTCTTGCCATTGGAATATAATTCAACTCGAATAGCTCAGCCCTTTTTTAGGATATTTTTGTCCCTAAGTAGCCTATATGGGATTCAGTCCATCTGAAATCGAATTGCGTGGTGATCAGCTGCAGTAGGTGTGTTTTTATTTCGACCATAAAGTCAATTTTAGTGCAAATTAACACAATATATTACCCAATTAAGTTTACTTATAATGTTTTGGGGGGGAATGGGTTATACATTTTTATATGCCCTTATTTTGAAATGTTTTTTTTTTACTGATAAATCATTAGATGGATGCATAATTTTTCTCTTTTTTTTTTATTGGGCTTTTTTTTCCCACCTGGTGATCTGGCCAAATAACCAGTGGCATTACTACAGTGGTCGCAATTATGACCCCACCCATGCTCCAGAGGGCCCGTGCGGCTGATAGAGAATGCCTGTCAGGCCAAACTCCCCATCATCAACCAAACTGTACATCCGCACTGGCAGCTTGGTCAGACAGTGCATAATAGGCATTTAAAGACTTCAGATGGAGAAAACTGAAATGTTTTATTTACTGATACAAATCATTAGATGTGGTGGATGCATAATTTTTCTTCTTTTCTTTTTTGGGCTTTTGTTTCCACCTGGTGATCTGGCTAAATAACCAGTGGCATTACTACAGTGGTCGCAATTATGACCCCACCCCTGCTCCAGGGGGCCCATGCAGCTGGTAGAGAATGCCTGTCAGGCCAAAATCCCCATCATCAACCAAACTGTATATCCGCACTGGGAGCTCGGTCACACAGTGCATAATAGGTATTTAAAGACTTCATATGGAGAAAACTACATCAGAAAAATGAAATGTACTTTAAATGATTTACCTGGTGATGCTGTGGAAACTTCTGTTGGGTTTGTAGTGGATGTCGTGACACTTGAGGTAGGATAAAGTGTGGCTGTAGTGACTGAAGATGAAAAAGGTAGGATACTGGTGGTAAATGATAAATAGGGAAGACTAGAAACAGAAGCGGTGGAAGTAGATGCCATGGTCATAGTAGAGGTTGGATTAGATACTGTTGTGGTAACAAAATTTGGAGCATCCACTGTGGTGCTGAAGGTTGGAGTAGATGTTGCAGTGGTAAAAGAGGTTGTAGCGAATGGTTCAAAGGAAGTACTTGAAAAAGAAGTAGAATCTCCGGAAGAAGTTGTAGTAGAACCTAAACAGGAGATCAAAATGTTGTGTCATACTAAGTAGGTTAAAGTATATCAATAGAGCCCTTTAGAATAAAAGGACAGTTCCAATTTTTTTATGTTGGAAAATATTTTTACAACAGTTTTTTAAACACATATTTTCATGAAAAAATATTATAAAGTACATTTTAGTGCAAATTAACACAATATATTACCCAATTAAGTTTATTTATCATTTTTTTTTGGGGGGGGGGGGGTTTACATTTTTATATGCCATTATTTTGAAATGTCTTATTTATTGATACCAATCATTAGATGTGGTGGCTGCATAAGTTTTATTTTTAAATTTTTGGGGCTTTTTTTGCCACCTGGTAATCTGGCCAAATAACCAGTGGCATAACTACAGTGGTTGCAATTATGACCCAACCCCTGCTCCAGGGGGCCCGTGCAGCTGGTAGAGAATGCCTGTCAGGCCAAACTCCCCATCATCAACCAAACTGTACATCCGCACTGGGAGCTCAGTTAGACAGTGCATAATAGGTAGGGTTGTCCAGATACCGATACTAGTATCGGTATCGGGACCGATACCAATTATTTGCGGGAGTACTTGTACTCGCACAAATGCTCCCGATGCCTAAATAGAATACTTTTTTGTATTTATCAACATGTTCTGTGAAAATTCTTTGAGTTTTTTACTACTGCGTGACAAGCAAATAAAACATTTTTATTCATTTTTACTTGTTTTTATTCTTTTATAATGTCTTGAGTTAGAGTTCTTCATAATTCTAAAGAAAATATCCTTAGTCTGTATTGTGGTTTGAAAACTGTCACATGACATTTAAAAAAAGTATCGGTATTCGGTATCGGCGAGTACATGAAAAAAAGTATCGGTACTGGTACTCGGTCCTAAAAAAGTGGTATCGGGACAACCCTAAATAGGTATTTAAAGACTTCAGATGGATAAAACTACATCAGAAAAATGAAATGTACTTTAAAAGATTTACCTGGTGATGCTGTGGAAACTTCTGTTGGGTTTGTAGTGGATGCCGGGATGCTTGAAGTAGGATAAAGTGTGGCTGTAGTGACTGAAGAAGAAAAAGGTAGGATACTGGTGGTAGATGATAAATAGGGAAGACTAGAAACAGAAGCGGTGGAAGTAGATGCCATGGTCATAGTAGAGGTTGGATTAGATACTGCCGTGGTAACAAAATTCGGAGCATCCATTGTAGTGGTGAAGGTTGGAGTAGCTGTTGCAGTGGTAGAAGAGGTTGTAGTGAATGGTTCAAAGGAAGTACTTGAAAAAGAAGTAGAATCTCTGGAAGAAGTTGTAGTAGAACCTAAACAGGAGATCAAAATGTTGTGTCATACTAAGTAGGTTAAAGTATATCAATAGAGCCCTTTAGAATAAAAGGACAGTTCCAATTTTTTTTATGTTGGGCAATATTTTCACAACAGTTTTTTAAACACATATTTTCATGAAAAAATATTATAAAGTACATTTTAGTGCAAATTAACACAATATATTACCCAATTAAGTTTATTTATCATTTTTTTTTTTTGGGGGGGGGGGGGGTTATACATTTGTAATTTGTATATGCCCTTTTTTTTAAATGTCTTATTTATTGATACCAATCATTAGATGTGGTGGATGCATAAGTTTTATTTTTAAATTTTTGGGGATTTTTTTCCCACCTGGTGATCTGGCCAAATAACCAGTGGCATAACTACAGTGGTCGCAATTATGACCCAACCCCTGCTCCAGGGGGCCCGTGCAGCTGGTAGAGAATGCCTGTCAGGCCAAACTCCCCATCATCAACCAAACTGTACATCTGCACTGGGAGCTCGGTCAGGCAGTGCATAATAGGTATTTAAAGACTTCAGATGGATAAAACTACATCAGAAAAATGAAATGTACTTTAAAAGATTTACCTGGTGATGCTGTGGAAACTTCTGTTAAGTTTGTAGTGGATGCCGGGACGCTTGAGGTAGGATAAAAGGTGGCTGTAGTGACTGAAGATGAAAAAGGTAGGGTACTGGTGGTAGATGATAAATAGGGAAGACTAGAAACAGAAGCGGTGGAAGTAGATGCCATGGTCATAGTAGAGGTTGGAGTAGATACTGTTGTGGTAACAAAATTTGGAGCATCCATTGTAGTGGTGAAGGTTGGAGTAGCTGTTGCAGTGGTAGAAGAGGTTGTAGTGAATGGTTCAAAGGAAGTACTTGAAAAAGAATTAGAATCTCTGGAAGAAGTTGTAGTAGAACTTAAACAGGAGATTAAAATGTTGTGTCATACTAAGTAGGTTAAAGTATATCAATAGAGCCCTTTAGAATAAAAGGACATTTCCAATTTTTTTATGTTGGACAATATTTTCACAACTGTCTTTTAAATGCATATTTTCATGAAAAAAATATTATAAAGTAAATTTTAGTGCAAATGAACACAATATATTACCCAATTAAGTTTATAATTTTTTTTTTTTGGGGGGGGGGGGTTATACATTTTTATATGCCCTTATTTTCAAATGTTTTATTCATTGATACCAATCATTTGATGTGGTGGCTGCATAAGTTTTATATTTTAATTTTTTGGCCTTTTTTTCCCACCTGGTGATCTGGCCAAATAGCCAGTGGCATAACTACAGTGGTTGCAATTGTGACCCAACCCCTTCTCCAGGGGGCCCGTGCAGCTGGTAGAGAATGCCTGTCAGGCCAAACTCCCCATCATCAACCAAACTGTACATCCGCACTGGCAGCTTGGTCAGACAGTGCATAATAGGTATTTAAAGATTTCAGATGGAGAAAACGACATCATAAAAATGAAATGTACTCTAAAAGATTTACCTGGTGATGCTGTAGAAACTTCTGTTGGGTTTGTAGTGGATGCCGTGATGCTTGAGGTAGGATAAAGTGTGGCTGTAGTGACTGAAGATGAAAAAGGTAGGGTACTGGTGGTAGATGATAAATAGGGAAGACTAGAAACAGAAGCGGTGGAAGTAGATGCCGTGGTCATAGTAGAGGTTGGATTAGATACTGCTGTGGTAACAAAATTTGGAGCATTCATTGTAGTGGTGAAGGTTGGAGTAGCTGTTGCAGTGGTAGAAGAGGTTGTAGTGAATGGTTCAAAGGAAGTACTTGAAAAAGAAGTAGAATCTCCAGAAGAAGTTGTAGTAGAACCTAAACAGGAGATTAAAATGTTGTGTCATACTGAGTAGGTTAAAGTGTATCAATAGAGCCCTTTAGAATAAAAGGACAGTTCCAATTTGTTTATGTTGGACAATATTTTCACAACTGTTTTTTAAACGCATATTTTCACGAAAAAATATTATAAAGTAAATTTTAGTGCAAATGAACACAATATATTACCCAATTAAGTTTATTTATCACTTTTTTTTTTGGGGGGGGGGTTATACATTTTTATATGCCCTTATTTTCAAATGTTTTATTCATTGATACCAATCATTAGATGTGGTGGCTGCATAAGTTTTATTTTTGGGGATTTTTTTCGCACCTAGTGATCTGGCTAAATAGCCAGTGGCACAACTACAGTAGTTGCAATTATGACCCAACCCCTGCTCCAGGGGGCCCGTGCGGCTGGTAGAGGATGCCTATCAGGCCAAACTCCCCATCATCAACCAAACTGTACATCCACACTGGGAGCTCGGTCAGACAGTGCATAATAGGTATTTAAAGACTTCAGATGGATATAACTACATCATAAAAATGAAATGTACTTGAAACGATTTACCTGGTGATGCTGTGGAAACTTCTGTTGGGTTTGTAGTGGATGCCGTGACGCTTGAGGAAGGATAAATTGTGGCTGTAGTGACTGAAGATGAAAAAGGTAGGGTACTGGTGGTAGATGATAAATAGGGAAGACTAGAAACAGAAGCGGTGGAAGTGGATGTTGTGGTCATAGTAGAGGTTGGATTAGATACTGCCGTGGTAACAAAATTTGGAGCATCCATTGTGGTGCTGAAGGTTGAAATAGCTGTTGCAGTGGTAGAAGAGATTGTAGTGAATGGTTCAAAGGAAGTACTTAAAAAAGAAGTAGAATCTTCGGAAGACGTTGTAGTAGAACCTAAACAGGAGATCAAAATGTTGTGTCATACTGAGTAGGTTAAAGTATATCAATAGAGCCCTTTAGAATAAAATAACAGTTCCAATTGTTTTATGTTGGACAATATTTTCACAACTGTTTTTTAAACGCATATTTTCATGAAAAAATATTATAAAGTACATTTTAGTGCAAATGAACACAATATATTACCCAATTAAGTTTATTTATCAATTATTTTTTTTTTATTTTTTTTTTGGGGGGGGGGGGGTATACATTTTTATATGCCCTTATTTTCAAATGTTTTATTTATTGATACCAATCATTAGATGTGGTAGCTGCATAAGTTGATTTTTTGTAATTTTTTGGGCTTTTTTTCCCACTTGGTGATCTGGCCAAATAACCAGTGGCATAACTACAGTAGTTGCAATTGTGACCCAACCCCTGCTCCAGGGGGCCCGTGCAGCTGGTAGAGAATGCATGTCAGGCCAAGCTCCCCATCATCAACCAAACTGTATATCCGCACTGGGAGCTCGGTCAGACAGTGCATATTAGGTATTTAAAGACTTCAAATGGATATAACTACATCAGAAAAATTTAATTTACTTTAAAAGATTTACCTGGTGATGCTGTGGAAACTTCTGTTGGGATTGTAGTGGATGCCGTGATGCTTGAGGTAGGATAAAGTGTTGCTGTAGTGACTGAAGATAAAAAAGGTAGGGTACTGGTGGTAGATGATAAATAGGGAAGACTAGAAACAGAAGCGGTGGAAGTGGCTGCCATGGTCATAGTAGAGGTTGGATTAGATACTGCCGTGGTAACAAAATTTGGAGCATCCATTGTGGTGGTGAAGGTTGGAGTAGCTGTTGTAGTGGTAGAAGAGGTTGTAGTGAATGGTTCAAAGGAAGTACTTGAAAAAAAAGTAGAATCTCCAGAAGAAGTTGTAGTAGAACCTAAACAGGAGATCAAAATGTTGTGTCATACTAATGCCGTGTACACACAATAGGACATTCCGACAACAAAACCGTGGATTTTTTTCCGACGGATGTTGGCTCAAACTTGTCTGGCATACACACAGTGGCACAAATGTTGTCGTAAATTCCGATCGACAAGAACAAGGTCACGTACAACATGTACGATGGCACTATTAAAGGGAAGTTCGATACCAGTGGTGTTAGTAGAAGTTTGGTGAAAGACGATTCACGTTTTTCAGCCTTGTGCTTTTCAATCCGTTACAGCGTGACAAATGTGCTATCTCCATTACGAACGCTAGTTTTACCAGACTGAGCGCTTCCGTCTCACACTTGATTCAGAGCATGCATGGAATTTTGTGCGTTGGAATTGTCTACACACAATTGGAATTTATGAGAACGGATTTTGTTGTTGGAAAATTTGAGAACCAGCTCTCAAATTTTTGTTGTCGGAAATTCCTACAGCAAATGTCTGATAGAGCCTACACACAGTCGTAATTTCCGACGACAAGCTCCCATCGAACATTTATTGTTGGAAATTCTGAGCATGTGTATGCAGCATATGTAGGTTAAAGTATATCCATAGAGCCCTTTAGATAAAAGGCATAGTTCCAATTTTTTTATGTTGGACAATATTTTCACAACTGTTTTTTAAACACATGTTTTCAGGAAAAAATATGATAAAGTACATTTTAGTGCAAATGAACACAATATATTACCCAATTAAGCTTATTTATCTTTTATTTTTAAAAAAATTTTTTGGGGGGGGGGGAGTTTATATTTTTATATGCCCTTATTTTTAAATGTTTTATCTATTGATGCCAATCATTAGATGTGGTGGCTACATGTTTTTTTTTTGGCTTTTTTTTCCCACCTGGTGATCTGGCTAAATAACCAGTGGCATTACTACAGTGGTCGCAATTATGACCTCACCCCTGTTCTAGGGTACACGTGCGGCTGGTAGAGAATGCCTGTCAGGCCAAACTCCCCATTATCAACCAAACTGTACATCCACACTGGGAGCTCGGTCAGACAGTGCATAATAGGTATTTAAAGAGTTCAGATGGATATAACTACATCATAAAAATGAAATGTACTTTAAAAGATGTACCTGGTGATGCTGTGGAAACTTCTGTTGGGTTTGTAGTGGATGCCGTGACGCTTGAGGTAGGATAAAGTGTGGCTGTAGTGACTGAAGATAAAAAAGGTAGGGTACTGGTGGTAGATGATAAATAGGGAAGACTAGAAAGAGAAGCGGTGGAAGTAGATGCCATGGTCATAGTAGAGGTTGGATTAGATATTGCCGTGGTAACAAAAATTGGAGCATCCATTGTAGTGGTGAGGTTGGACAGTTCAGCTGTTGCAGTGGTAGAGAGGTTGTAGTGAATGGTTCAAAGGAGAAGTACTTGAAAAAAGAAGTAGAATCTCCGGAAGAAGTTGTAGTAGAACCTAAAACAGGAGATCAAAATGTGTGTGTCATACTAAGTAGGTTAAAGTATATCAATAGAGCCCTTTAGAATAAAAGGACAGTTCCAATTTTTTTTATGTTGGGCAATATTTTCACAACAGTTTTTTAAACGCATATTTTCATGAAAAAATATTATAAAGTAAATTTTAGTGCAAATGAACACAATATATTACCCAATTAAGTTTATTTATCTATTTTTTTGGCAGGGAGGGGGTTTATACATTTTTATATGCCCTTCTTTCCAAATGTTTTATTTATTGATACCAATCATTAGATGTGCATGTGTCAGGGCCTGGACTTGAACCTGGGACCTTGTCTATGTTTGCCATTGTCTCTTACCACTGAGCTATCTGGGATGGTGGACAGCTCCCTGTCTGATTTGCTGGACTAACCTACCTGATCCATTGGAATACACTGCCTTTTGTCTTGATTGTTGTTGTTGAACCTAAAAAAAAAAAAAAAAAAAATGAACCCCTAGCTCCTCCCATTAACTTCCTATAAAAGCCTTGTCTCAGCACTTCCACATTGCCAGGTTATTGTGCCTTCCCAGCCAGTGCCTTGCGATTGTCTGTTCTGCTGCTGTTGTATCTGCAACCACCTGTGTTTGACCCTCGGCCTCTTCCTGGACTTCTCTATTGCCTGATCCCGATCTGCTACTACCTGTGTTTGACCCTCGGCTTGTTCCTGGACTTCTCTATTGCCTGATCCTGATCTGATACTACCTGTGTTTGACCCTTGGCCTGTTCTTTGACTACTCTTCTGCTTGATCCCAGCCTGCAGCCACTCGTGATTGATCACTTGTCTTGCTTCCCGACCACGCTACTGTTTCCTCCTTGTCTGCTTATCCACTATTGGACCCCGGCTTGCTCACACCCTGGTGAGGCAAACTTGAGGACCGCAACCTGGTACTAGCTTGCAGCTAAATCCATCTCCACCATCAGGAGCTCTGGGGAAAACCAGCTAGTACTTAGATTCCGCACCTCAAGGGAGCCTGTGTCATCTGCCAGAAGTGACTGTATGTACACCTGTCATCAACTGCTATTGCAATTGGCCTTCAAGCCCGACGCCTGATTGTGACAGCATGGTGGCTGCATACGTTTTATTTTTAATTGTTTGGGCTTTTTTTTTCCACCTGGTTATCTGGCCAAATAACCAGTGGCATAACTACAGTGATCGCAATTATGACCCCTAGTAGAGGTGGGATAAGATGCTGCTGTGGTTACAGAATTTGGAGCATCCACTGTGGTTGTGAAGTTTGGAGTAGCTGTTGTAGTGGTAGAAGAGGTTGTAGTGAATGGTTCAAAAGAATTACTTGAAAAAGAAGTGGAAACTTTGGAAGAAGTTGTAGTAGAACCTAAACAGGAGATCAAAATGTTGTGTCATACTAATGCCGCGTACACACGATCGGACATTCCGACAACAAAACCGTGGATTTTTTTTCCGACGGATGTTGGCTCAAACTTGTCTTGCATACATACAGTGGCACAAATGTTGTCGTAAATTCCGATCGCCAAGATTAAGGTCACGTACAACACATACGATGGCACTATTAAAGGGAAGTTCGATACCAGTGGTGTTAGTAAAAGTTTGGTGAAAGACGATTCGCGCTTTTCAGCCTTGTTCTTTTATATCCGTTACAGCGTGACAAATGTGCTATCTCCATTATGAACGCTAGTTTTACCAGACCGAGCGCTTCCGTCTCAGACTTGATTCAGAGCATGCTTGGAATTGTTTGTGTTGGAATTGTCTACACACGATTGGAATTTACTTGAACTGATTTTGTTGTTGGAAAATTTGAGAACCAGCTCTCAAATTTTTGTTGTCGGAAATTCCTAAAGCAAATGTCCGAAAGAGCCTACACACGGTCGTAATTTCCGACAACAAGCTCCCATCGAACATTTATTGTTGGAAATTCTGAGCATGTGTACACAGCATATGTAGGTTAAAGAATATCCATAGAGCCCTTTAGATAAAAGGGATAGTTCCAATTTTTTTTTTTTCAGAATGTACGAATACTAACAAATTCCTACGAAAATCCATTTGTTTATGAACGGGAACGCACATGTCTAGATTCCTGCATAGCATGAATCTACCCATGGCCGCCGTGGCCACCCCTTATACATGTGTCTGTCCAGATATTTGCATACTGTTTGCCACCCCCCAAAAATATGTTCCACCGGCCACCACTGCCCAGCTGTGTGATTGAAAGTACTATACTGATGATTTTTTGAAAGGCCCAATGTACAGTATATATATATATGTGTGTGTTTGTATTTGTGTTTTTATATCTGTTTGTATCTGTTTAGAGCATTCCACTCATCGAATGACACACTGCAGAGCATTCCATCCATCCCATGATACACTCCAGAGCATTCCACCATCCTATGATATACTGCAGAGCATTCCACCCATAAAACTGCAGAGCATTTCACCCAATGGCATTACTACCAGGGTCGTAAAGTTCCTCTTCGGAGAAAGCCCTGGCATTCCGCCACCATGTGGGAACCCCAAGATGGCGGAAAGGGAACACGCTGCAGAATATGTGAAAGGGTCCCACTAATAAAGGTGCGTAATAAAGAGCCCCATGACAGGAGTGAAGGGCCCTGGGTTAAGGGCCTCTGGCTCGAAGGAAAGGGCCCAGAGACCGATGGAAAGAGCTTGAGGACCAGTGAGTCAGGTGGCCCTTCATGGTTTCTTGCCAAAGGGCCCTGATGGTTCAAGTTATGCCTCTGCCAGTAACAGTACGCCTGTATTAGTGTGCTCCCATTCTGAATGAATGAGCACAGGGGGTACAGCAGACAGCAGTATTCTCAGGGGGATAGTGTTACATTTCTTAGCAGCTTTAAATACAGATTTAAATACACTAAGCTGAACACCAGCTTAGACCTTATAATCAGTTACAGCAAACCATTTTTTCCTTTTAGGCTAAAGGTCTTACATGAATACATTAAAGTTGATTAGTGTAAGCACCATTGTCAGTGTTAAAAGGTTTAGCTGTATTAGGCTCAGTTCACACTAAGAATTACAAGTAATGCACTGCATTCCTGTGCAATTCACATGCAATTCTCTTTGAGCCAATTCATTTTCAAAGGGCTTAAATCAGACCACATTGCACCAAAGAAGTGCATGCACCTTTATTGAGCCATACTGCAATCAGTCTGCATGGTTGTTTTGTACCATGTGATCTTGTGCGTTACAGTTCAGGCAAGTGTGCTGCGTTTGCGACCTGCTTTTGGGATGTTATTAACTTTGTATTCACACCAACAGCAGATTTCAAAGGCAGTGCGATTTTCATGCGGTTCTGGAAATTAAGATGCTGGAAATCTTTGGAAATACAGATGATCATCCATGTATAGCTATTTACATCCCTGTACATCCGCTTCCATCAAAATCATATTTTTTTTTTTTGGAATGGATCAAAGCTTTATTTTTCCTCCATAAAAAATAATGGATCAGACGAAAAACGGCTGTAATTGTACAAATGGTCTGTTTTTACATGAATAAATTGCTCCAAAACTTTAGTGGTTAAGGACTCTAGTTGGCAGATGTAAAAGCATATGAAAAACTGATGTAAGGTTCATCCGTGAGTTCATGAAACCAATAGTCTGCAGTTTAGCCTAAACTGAATTCAAATAAAAATTCTCATGGGATTAAGTATGTTCACATTCAGATGTACAGTATCTCACTACTGAATTTCTCAAGCCTTGTACACATGACTGGTTTTCCCAGCAGGAAAACTGCCAGGAAAGCTTTTGGCCAGGAAAACCGGACGTGTGTATGCTTCCTCGCAGTTTTTCCGTCAGGAAAACAGCCGGGAATCCGGGCGGGAAAATAGAGAACCTGCTCTCTATTTTCCCGTCAGGATTCCCTGGGTCAAAGCTCCATGGAAGTTTTCCTGCCAGGTTCTCGGCTTTCTCTTCGGTTTTCTCGGCAGACTTTTTACCGCCGAGAAAACTGAGCGCGTGTACAGGGCTTCAGAATTAATTTCATCAGTTCAGTCCCATTTTTTGAAGGAAAAAGAAAATAGGGCTTTGATCTGTTTAAAAAACAGATGTTGATGGAAGCAGATGAAAACGCATGTAAATGGATGATCATCTATTTACATCCGTTTTTCCATAGAGATGCATCAATGTCCATTTTTCATCCATCAACAGTGGGTGAAGATACTATTTATGATTAAATAATGTACATTTTGTCAAATTGCTATTTATTGTGCACAATTCCAGACACTGTTAGTGTGAAATGCTGACTATTAAAATCACATGTATTTTCCTGATGGCTTTGATGTTGTAGTTGTTGCGATAATGGGTGCACTCAAAAGGCAAAATACATCATGACATACCTTTTGTTTTAAATCAACTGAGCTACACAAACACGTTTTCTTCAAGCAAATACGTAAAATGGCATTTATGGATTGGATATTATGTATCCAATCCATGCTTTGTGCAGATGTTGTCTGAACTGACTAAAGTTGAAAGACTCTAAATATGGTGTTCACAAAATAAAAAATATAAAAACACAATTCACCTGGTGTGTTTGAAGAAAGTGGCATTTTAGTGGTTGCAGCAGTAGTTTGATCCATTAAAAAAAAAAAATGAATTAACAGCAGAATTGTATACAAAAAAATTGTAATGTTGAAAGTAAAGTCATACTGTACCAACAAAAACTATTCAAATTATGCAATTCAAATTAGATTGGGGCTTCCCTAATGAAGCAAAGAGTAACTTAAAGCAAAGAATAAAGCTTGGTATACACGTTTAATTTCTCAGAATACTCAGATCAGCACTTGCAGCCATTGGCTGCAAACGCTGATTGAATGCTGGTTTTCCAGCAACACCATCCATCAGCCGGTTGTTAGGACGAGCTACACAGTGGAGGTAAGTAGAACATGTTTGTTATAAAAAAAAAAAAGGAAACCTTTAATATTACTTTAAGCTAACCATACGCCCATAAGGCCCTGTGATATTTGCAAAAATGTTTATCAAAAGAATATTTTCCCACAAAATACACTAAAATCATTATTAGCGTATATATACATGGCAAGATTTCTGCTAAGTACCTAGTAAATATAAAAGTTAAAACTATAATAAGTAAATAAATATCTGAAGGTTTTCATTTTTCAAGTACAGCTTTCAGAATTTGTAAAATACCCCCCAAATCATATATTTTCTGAAAGTACATGACCTATAGAATAAAATGTGCTACTGATTTCTTAGGCCCTGCAATAGTGTAAATGTTCATTAAATCGCTATTTTCATTAGAAATACACTAAAATCATTATTATTGAGTACATACATGGCAACATTTTCAAAATTCCTGCTAAATAAAAAAGCTAAAATTGTATTGACTTAATGGATAACAAATATTAAACAAAGCTGGACCCACATGGATTTCAAATTGAGAGCAACAGCTGTGTTCGTTGAGTTGCTACTTCCCAAATTACAACAATGGGACTGCCTACATAGGGATGCACGGAACACCTGTGCATCCCTGTATAGGTAAGACTTTTTTTATATGTTGTACTTTTTTACTGTGGGTGTGTGTGTGTGTGTGGGGGGGGGGGTTGGGGAGATATCAGAGATTTGGTTTGACATTAGAGGCTTTGGTGGGATATCAGGGAAAGGGGCTGCACAAGGTCCTTTTCTTTGCAGGCCAATCTGTACATTACATGAATGAATAAGGATTCTGTAAAGAGACTCCTATTCATTCATAAACTGACAAATAGTAAACACGGTTTACTATGCTCAGTTATTAATGGGCACAGGAGCGATCAGTCAGTGATTGCTAACTCCATTGCAAGAAAGGGAGAGGGCTTGTAAACACATGTTCAATGCACTATTTAGAGTGAAATGATATGAATCCATGTACAAACAAATGACATGCATTAACAAAAAGTCATACTATCTAACTATTATAAATGAAATAGTGCTAATTTGATACAGTATACAACTAATGATATATATCTAATTATTATCAATGAAGATTGGTGAGCTGAGCATCATGTTAGTTTTTACAGTGGTGCTGACTTGATATAACACACCTTTTATGTCTGCAGCACCTTTTTTATTGGTATATTGAATTGAAGGCTGCAGCGATATTGCACATTGTATTAATATTTTTGGGGTATTGTATGCCTATAGCGCTGAGTTGGGTGATTATACCAGAGCAGAGTAGTTGGGTGACAGTTAGACAGGGTAGAGGGAAAAGCATTAGGGAGGCCAGTCCTGAGCTGATACATCCCAATGTAGATACGCCCGGGTGCACAATGTTGGGGTTATCAGTCAAGGAGTGGCAGTGATGGAGCATTGTGACTCCTCTAGCCGCCAGGGAAACAACTCCTCCAGTGAGGACAGAGGCAAGGCTAAGGGTAAGGATAGACAGATTCTGGTGGTAGGGGTTTCACTTAGAAGGACAAACAGGGCAACCTGTCATAAAGACCTCAAATGCCTAACAGTATGTTATTTACCAGGCACTTGGGTTCTGCACATCATGGGTAGGATGAACAGATTATTGGATGGGGCAGGGAAGGACCTAGTTGTCATGGTAGATATTGGAACCAATGACAATATTAGAGGAAGTTGGAACAACCTAAAAAAATTATTTTACGGACTCAGGAGCTATATTGAAGAAAAGGACCTCCAAGGTGGTATACTCAGATATACTGCCTGCACCTCAAGCCACTCCAGAGTGGCAGCGGGAAATTACTCTACAAGTTGCTGAGGAATTGGTGCAGGCAGGAGGATTTGGGGTTCCTGGAGAACTGGATTGACTTTTCGGTAAGTTACCTGCTCTATAGCAGGGAAGGGCTGCACCGAAATGGGGATGGTGCAACTCTGTTGAGGATGCACAGAAAATGGACAAAAAGTTGAAGGTACTGGTAAACTAGATGGTGGAGAGGGAGGGATCAGAGGAAGTGATAGCTGGCAGTGAGTAAAGGTCAGAGTGTACCATTGAGGGCATTAGTGGTACTATAATCAGAACACCGAAATCAAAGGTGAGTCTGTTGGCAGACTCAGGACTAAGGAGGAAAAATATATGCAGGAAGAAGTCTAGCTAATAAAAAGAAAGAACTGGAGCTGCTGATTCAAAGGATAATTTTAATTTTTTGAGAATATTAGAAACCTGGTTTGACAGCTCACATGATTGCCACTGGCCTAGGGTTCTCCTTGTATAGGAGACCAAGCCAGTCTTCAAAAGGTTAAGCAACAATATTTAAAGTGGCACCTCTAAATTTGGGGCTTCCCTAACAAAGAAATGAGTAACATAAAAAAAGGAGTAACATAACACGGCATAATAGGTATCTAAAGACTTCAGATGGAGAGAACTACATCAGAAAAATGACATTTACTTTAAAACATTTACCTGGTGAAGATGTATAAGGACGTGATGCTGTGGAAACTTCTGTCGGGTTTGTAGTGGATGCCGTGGCACCTGAGGTAGGATAAAGTGTGGTTGTACTGACTGAAGAAGAAAAAGGTGGGGTACTAGTGGTAGATGATAAATATGGTAGATTGGTTGCGGTAAAGGAAGAAGAGGGAAGACTAGAAACAGAAAAGGTGGAAGTAGATGCCGTGGGCATAGTAGAGGTGGGATTAGATACTGCTGTGGTAACAGAATTTGGAGTATCCATTGTGGTGGTGAAGGTTGAAGAAGCTGTTGCAGTGGTAGTAGAGGTTGTAGTGAATGGTTCAAACAAAGTACTTGAAAAATAAGTTGTAGTAGAACCTAAACAGGAGATCAAAATGTTGTGTTATACTAAGTAGGTATAAAGTAAAGTATATCAATAGAGCCCTGTAGAATAAAAGAATAGTTAATTTTTTTTTTAATGTTGCACAATATTTTACCAACTGTTTATCAGATGCATGTTTTCAGGAAAAAATATGATAATGTTAATTTTAGTGCAAATGAACACAATATAATACCCAATTAAGTAATATTGTTTATATATATATATATATATATATATATATATATATATACAGTACAGACCTAAATTTTGGACACACCTTTTAATAAAGAGTTTTCTTTATTTTCATGACTATGAAAATTGTAGATTCACACTGGAGGCATCAAAACTATGAATTAACACATGTGGAATTATATACATAACAAAAAAGTGTGAAACAGCTGAAAATATGGCATATTCTAGGTTCTTCAAAGTAGCCACCTTTTGCA
This sequence comes from Rana kukunoris, assembly GCA_029574335.1. Taxonomy (NCBI): domain Eukaryota; kingdom Metazoa; phylum Chordata; class Amphibia; order Anura; family Ranidae; genus Rana; species Rana kukunoris. Next base: position 216,285,198 of record CM056052.1, read on the forward strand.
GCAGACACATCTCTAGAACAACCGTTAAGAGGAGACTGTGTGAATCAGGCCTTCATGGTAAAATATCTGCTAGGAAATCACTGCTAAAGAAAGGCAACAAGCAGAAGTGACTTGTTGGGCTAAAGAACACAAGGAATGGACATTAGACCAGTTGAAATCTGTGCTTTGGTCTGATGAGTCCAAACTTGAGATCTTTGGTTCCAACCACTGTGTCTTTGTGCGACGCAGAAAAGGTGAACGGATGGACTCTACATGCCTGGTTCCCACTGTGAAGCATGGAGGCGGAGGTGTGATGGTGAAAAAAAGTGTGAAACAACTGAAACCATGTCATATTCTAGGTTCTTCAAAAAAGCCATGTTTTGCTTTGATTACTGCTTTGCACACTCTTGGCAGTCTCTTGATGAGCTTCAAGAGGTAGTCACCTGAAATGGTCTTCCAACAGTCTTGAAGGAGTTCCCAGAGATGCTTAGCCTGATTCACACAGTCTCCTCTTAACAGTTGTTCTAGAGATGTGTCTGCTGCAAAAGGTGGCTACTTTGAAGAACCTAGAATATGACATATATTTTCAGTTGTTTCACACTTTTTTGTTATGTATAATTCCACATGTGTTAATTCATAGTTTTGATGCCTTCAGTGTGAATCTACAATTTTCATAGTCATGGAAATAAAGAAAACTCTTTGAATGAGAAGGTGTGTCTAAACTTTTGGTCTGTACTGTGTGTGTGTGTATATATGATGGTTTGACTCTGTCCTACCTGAAGGATGGCTGGTTTTTGCCATATTTTGGAGAGACAGACACATTAATTACACAGCTGTGTGTTCAGCTATTTAGTGCTGGCCTGGCTGTGGCTCAGTGCCCCACCAACAGACAGGAAGTCTGGTCCTGGGAGCCATGTTTGAGCTCCCAAACCCTCTGAGAGGAGTCAGAGGCGGTGCATAGGTGCAGCTACAGCATGCATGACTGCAAGAGGCAGATGTCGTGCGATTGAGCAGCAAGACGCTGGACAGTTAGTAAGTTAGCTGTGTGCTTACCGTTAGGAAACGGGTAGTTCTGAGGAGCAGAACTTGGGCCTAAGTTGGAGGCCTGAAACAGCCGGATGACAAGATACAGGAATGGTGGAACCCCCTGCGAGGGCTGCTATTTGTATTTGTGAAGTTGTAAATAAAAATGGGCTACCAGGTCCTTAAAAAACGCAGTTCTGGCTTGGTGTACTCACAGGAAAATGCATTTATCACTGGAGTCTAATAACCCCCATCTTACTAAATATATATATATATATACACACATTTTACTATGCCCTTATTTTAAATGGTTTCATTTTTTATACCAATCATTAGATGTGGTGGATCCATTTGTTTAATTTTTTTTTTTTTTTAGGGGGGGGGTTCCCTCTAGCCAAATAACCAGTGGCATAACTACAGTGGGGGCGCAATTACGAACCTGCTCCTGCTCCAGGGGCCCGTGCGCCTGGTAGAGAATGCCTGTCAGGCCAAACTTCCAATCATCAACCTAACTGTACATTGGCACTGGGAGCTCGGTCAGACAGTGAATACACTCAGCAAAGAAGGGAAAGGGTACAGATTAGTACCCAGTGTGATATAAGGTACTGTACTGCTGATTTTTTGAAAGCACCAATATTTATATTTATATATACTGTATGCGTGTGTGTTTGTATGTGTTTGTGTTTTTATATCTGTGTGTGCATGTGTTTAGAGCATTCTAGCCACAATATGACACACTGCAGAGCATTCCATAATCCCTTGTTACACTGATAAGCATTCTATCCATCCCATAACACACTGCAGAGCATTCCACCCATCACATGATATGCTGCCAAGCTTTTCAACTATTACATAATACACTGCAGAGCATTCTGCCCATCCCATAACACCGCAGAGCATTTCACCCAATGGCAGAACTACAAGGGTCGCAACTTGCGGCCAGGCCCTGGCATTAAACCACCGTGGGAGAATGCCAAGACGGCAGGAAGGGGACACGCTGCAGAACATATAAAAGGGTCCCACTAATAAAGAACTGTAATAAACAGCCCCATTATGGGAGTGAATGACCCCTGGTTTAGGGCCTCTGGCTCAAAGTAAAGGGCCCCGAGACCGATTGGAAAGGGCACCAGGACCAGTGGGTCAGGGGGCCCTTCATGGTTTCTTGACCTAGGGCCCCAATGGTTCTAGTTACACCACTGCCAATAACACTTCTCCTGTATTAGAGTGCCTGGATGAATGAACACAGGGGGCACAGCAGATAGCAGTCGGTGGATAGTGTTAAATTTACTAGCAGATTTAAATACACTAAACTGAAATCCAGCTTAAACTTTATAATCAGTTACAGCAAACCTTTTATTTTCCTTTTAGGATAAAGGTTTTACATTAATAAAATAAAGTTGATCATTATAAGCACCCATTGGTGTTAAAGGGGTGTTCCAGCCAATTTTAATGTTTATTAAAAGTCAGCTGCTACAAAAAGTGTAGCTTCTGGCTTTTAATAAACATACACTCACCTTCTCCACGTTTCAGCGACGCGCCGGCCGGAGCTCCGCTCCTCTCCCCCCCTCCCCGGCCGGCGTCTTCATCCTAAGTGTGGACAGCTTTCGGCTTCACGGCCGGGCACCCACTGCGCATGCACAAGCGGCGCTGCACTTTGGACAGGCGATCGCCGGGACCTGTCACATGTCCCAGGTGATTGCCTACAGGGAGAGGCTACCAAAAGGCGAATTGACTATTCGCCTTAGCAGCCCCTCGGCGGGAGGCGGAAGTGGGACAGGAAGTCCCACTCCTCCTGAAGCCCCCACTCCCCTCCCCCAAAAAAATGACATGCCAAATGTGGCATGTAAGGGGACGAGGAGTGGATTAAGCGGAAGTTCCACTTTTGGGTGGAACTCCGCTTTAAGTGGTTTGTCTCATCCCTGTAAACTGACACATCTGGAAGAAAGCTTGCTCTTTGGAAAAGTAACAGACTTACTGGCCATTTTACCAGATGAGAATAGAAGAAATTAAGCTTAAAACATCTATAGACTGGTAAACGACAATATAATAGATATTAGCTTTTTGGTTTAATACTTTATTGCTATCTCAAGGGATTTACAAAATTCATATGATAGCCTTGAGCAGGTGACAAGTACTCTTTAAGGATGCATTGGAGGTTTTAGAACCCAAAAGTCCCTTCTGTCCTCCAAAGCAGCTAACCAAGCAAAGATGAGCTTATGTAGCTGCTTACTTAGCTGTATTAGGCTCAGTTCACACTAAGAATCCCAAGAACAGCACTGCATTCCTGTTCAATTCACATGCAAGTCAGTGTGAAGCAGTTTGAGCCCATTCCTTTCGGGTGGAACTCTACTTTTAACTACTGGCTGCGGGTGTAAAAAAAAATGGATGTAAAAACAGATGAAAACTTATGTAAGCTTCTTCAGTGACTGAACCAATGAAACCAATGGTCTGTACGTGTGAAGGGGGCCTTAGAGGAATGGATGAATGAAAAACTTATATAGCGCGGCACATGCAAACTAAATCACCTCTGGGAGAGATGAGTTTTGATCTTTCTTCTGAAGGCCAGGTGGTTTTCCTTCAACCGAATGCTGGTTGATAAAGCGTTCCATAGTCTGGGACCCTGGAGCGCAAACCTTCTTTCTCCTTTGGACTTACATCTGGCTTTGGGTACCTTGACCAGATTTTGGTCGGTGGATCGCAGAGCGCGATTAGGATTGTGGGCTTCTATCTTTTCGCATAGATATTGGGGGGCCTTCCCATGGATGCACTTATGTGTCAGACAGAGTGCTTTAGAAAGCAATTCTGTCTTTTACTGGCAGCCAGTGAAGGGATCTCAACGAAGGTGAGATTGATTCCCATGTTTTTTTTCCCAGTCACAAGTCTGGCGGCCGTATTCTGAACGACTTGCAGACGAGAGATTTGGTACTTTGGGAGTCCAAGATAGAGGGAATTTGCATAGCTTTACCGGAAAGTAAAAAAAAAACAGACAAATCCCCACATCAACACAACAATCTGTGATGCAGGGATCTCTCCTGCTAAGCTACTGTATTCTGACAGCAGGGACTCCCTCCTGTAGTCTTCAGATATTTTGTATAATAGACTCCATCCTTCATATCAATGTAGCCTTTAGATCTTTTAGCGTGTATTGTCTATCGTATAGTGTCTAGTATGATGTTAGTAAATTGTTCTCGCAGCAACACACCAGGCCCTCCAGAGAACGCAATTTTAATTCAACAACTTCAATACAGAATAAAGTCCAAAGTCCTCAGACAACATAAAAAAATCCAGCAGAGTAATTCAAAGACCTATGCCATATTTCTCAGTCACAAGATCCACTGAATGTCAGCCTGTCTTTGGTCTCATACTGGGGGGGGTGGGGGGTCAACCAAATGTTCCCATTGAATTACTACCCCCCCTCAAGTCTAATTACCATTAATAAATACTTCCTTATGTATGTAAGGAAGTACCAGGCCATCTCACACACCTAGATTGTCTTAGATAAGATTTACACATCAAAGGGTCTTCTGTACCTTTTGATATGTAAGAATTCAGCTGGCTTGGACAGTTCAACTGAATTCTTGGCCAATATGGTATTGCAATATAATATATTATGCAATACATAATATAACATCATATATAAAATACCTACACATCTATATTAATATTACAACACCTCCCTGCCAGAATACACAGATCAGCGCTTTCAGCCATTGGCTGCAAATGCTTTTTTAACAGCAACACCATCCTTCAGAAGCTGGTTATAAGAACAAACAGTGGTATACATATACTAAAAGCCCAGTATAGCTTTAACCTTTGTAAAGGTTAAATTGTGCCTTTTTGTGAAATGGTGAAAACTGAAGGTATGCAAATCTGTAAATAAAAATAATTTACTCTAAAAATCTGGAGGTTTTCTATTTTCACGTACAACTTTGTAAATTTATGAAATACCCTGCAATAGTGAAAATGTTCATCAAATCTCTATTTTCATAAAAAATACACTAAAATCATTGTTAATGAACACATACATGTTGCTGCATCCCAAATGACATCCATGAGACTGCCTGCACAGGGATGCATGAAACAAACATGCCTTTTTTTTGTGTGTAGGAGGGGGGCTGTGGTGAGCTATCAGAGGTATGGTTTGACATCAGAGGCTTTAGGGGGATATCAGACCCCTGATGTCTCTTTTGGATACAGGGAAATGGACTGCAGAACGTCCTTTTCTCTGCAGCCTAAGCTGCACATTACATGAATTAATAAGGATTCTGTATAGAGACTGAGTTTTATTCATGAATTGACATATAGTAAACACAGTTTACTATGCTCGGTTATTAATGGGCACAGGAGCGATCAGTAGTGATTGCTGACTATTTGCATTGCAAGAAAGGCAGGGGACTGATAAATAGATATGTGCGTTCCCGTTCGTAACGAATGGATTTTCATACGAATTTGTTAGTATTCGTACATTCGTATCAATTCGAACATCCGAATAGCTGAAAGACCCAAAATACGAAAATTACGGAATTACGAATAAGCAAAATAACGAACAAACGAAAATACGAATGTACGAATGGACAATCTTACTAAAATACGAAACACCGAAAAAGCAAAAGAACGAAAATTACATCTATAACGAACGATTTGCATTCCGCATTTTAAATCCTTTGTCTGTTAGTATTTTCATTCGTATGTTCGTATTTTCATTTGTGTGTTTTGTAAATCTGTTTCTTTGTCTGTTCGTAAATTTGTGTACTTGTAAGTTGTAACGTTCTTTCGAATGGCCAGTGTAGTTAGTAAGTGATGATCTTACTAAATATCTTAGCCAATCAGCTTATCTCTTTTGTGCTGAGTCACCTTGTTGGCAAAAAGTCCGACCGTGTGTACGGGGCTTAAGAGAAAGCATATCTTAATATGGATTAGCCGCGTGTTGCTATGTATTTACGAAAGTACAAAATTACGAATCCATTAAACGAAAATTATTATCTAACAAAATTACGAATTTCGAATCAACGAACATAAAGTAGACAGAATTAGGAATCATTCAGTATAAACGAAAATAAAACTGTTACGAAAATACGAACGGATCCGAATAGGAAAACTTGCGTCTTACAAAATACGAACGGGTCCGAATAGGAAAACTTGAATCTTACGAAATTACGAATCTTTACGAATCTACGGAACGAGACAAAACGGAACAAAAACATACGAAATTTTTTGTTGTGCACATGTCTACTGATAAACACATGTTTATCAAGCCCCTCCACCCCAACCTCACCCCCAGTCTCTTTCCTAACAGCAGCAGCTTCAGGCTGGAATCAGGATAGTCTTGCTTTCCTTGACCTTGAACTCAGCCACGATCAGAATAATATATTTGATCGCAACTACACAAAACCTACTGCGGGCAACTCTTACTTGCACTATGACAGCTGCCACCATCCTCTATGGGTGAAAAATATACCGAAAGATCAATTTTGCAGATTACGGCAAAATTGTACCAGAGATATCGACTACATCTCTCAAAGCTCACATTTAAAACAGACATTTTTGAAAAAAAGGGTACCCTGAACCCTTGATAGATCAGGCTTATACTACCTTCCTCCCAGGCAAAAAAACTAAACGGGTAAAATCGTCTGAAAAACCCATTGTGCGATTCATCACTGGTTTCTATGAACAATATCAAAAAATGGAACATATTCTCACCAAACATTGGAACATTCTCAAACAATATCCCCATTTGGCTACCATCTTATGTGATAAGCCTAAAGGTACTTATAAAATGGCGACCACATTAAAAAATAAGATAGCGCCCAGCAGATTAAAATGCCTTAAACCATCTGTTTAATCCCACTTAAGGGTATGTACAGGTGCAAAAAATCCCGGTGTAAAACTTGTGCTTTCGTCATCCATGACCAAAAAGATTTCATCCATAGAGATAAAACATACCAGCTGGACAATTTTCATAATTGTTCCAGCGACTATGTTGTCTATTGCCTCACTTGTCCCTGTAGGCTACTGTATGTTGGCCGCACAATCAACCCGCTGAGACAGCGGTTTGGTAGGGACCGTTGTTTTATTGAGGCTGGGTCTGATGAACACAGTGTGACACGTCCAATTTCTTGAGAACCATGACCAGTCTACGGCAGGCTTACGTGTGTGGGTCCTGGAAGGCTCATTTGAGTATCACACACATACCGCATGCATGTGTTTAGTTTAGTTTATTTTATTTCATCCTTATTATTATTATTATTATTTATTATTATTATATTTTATTATTACTATTTTTCATTTTTCATTTCTATCTCTATTTTTAACTTTTTTTTTTTTTTAAGAAGTAGTAAAACTTTATTGGCAGCAATTTCCACAAAGAACAAAATGAAACAGATGTTACAATTTGGTCACAAATTACCTGCTGTAGACAATCTGTGTTCAAATAAATATATAGCTAGAATCAGTTAATGCATATTCAACTATTTTACAGAAAACACTTATCACTGAAATAGGCTGACAGTTTGATTCGCAGAAAACAATTACTATAGAGCGTTACGTTTTTGGAAAAAAACAACACTGCAAGTAGAGGTGAATAAATCCAAATCCATAGAGTATCAATCAACAATCAGTAATCGTATACTACAGTTGAGACTAAATGTATATATTTACGTTTTTATGTCTTGCTTTTTTATGTCTCCTAAGGAATTGTATCGTTTAATGCGATCCTAACAAGTAACAACATCCTTTTTTTTTTTTTTTTTCAACAGTAAATTTTTATTTGGTTTTTCAAAGAGAGCAAACATATATGCAGGCATTTAGCTTGTAATGCACCACATGTGAACATTACATGGTATACAAGGAGTAAGGACAACACTGTATGTGGTGCAATACTGTCAGGAAAGGCTCCATCCGCTGGTGCTACTGATGTTCTGTCTTGCAGTGCTGCGTCCCACCAGCAGGGGTCTCCTGGCAGTTCGGAGCTGTCAGGGGAATTTCCCCCTGCTGGTATATCACCTTTGGGACGCAGTACTGGCCTCCACCAGCGGGTGGAGCACCTGGCCCTTGCTGCGTTCAGGTGTGACCTGAACACAATTAACACACCTCTATTTATACCCGGCAAGTTCAAGCAGAACTTGCCCTGGTATCTGTCTATTAACCGGACCCTGAGCCTGATTCCTGACCCTGAGCCTGCTATCCCCGTTCTGGACTTCTGACCCGACCCGATCTGTCCTGATCCCTCTCCTGGACATTTCCTTCCTGACCATTCCCTGTCTGCAGCTTCCTTTGATGATCTCCTGGTATTTGACCCCGGCTTGGCTTTGGTTTATGATTATCGCATTTCCCCTGGACTTGTATATAGGCTTGTGTTATTCGTGCACTGGTTGTTGTCACCTGTTTGTTCACCGTTGTAATAAAACACCTTTTTATTCCACTATATACAGTGTTGGTCTCCTCTGTGTAGGCACACAGTCCTGGTCCATTTAGAATCCCTGACAAATACAAGGCGTAATTTCTAATTCAGCATTCAACAGTAAGACAGGTTAAACGTTGCCTCATACATGGTACACCATAGGTAACGGGGTTAGGCCTTCCCTTGGACACGCCTTGCGGGATCACTACTGTGTCCAGGATCCAGGCTGTATCCCCCTCCCCAGAGGTGAGATCCAGACAAGCTATATGTTTAAGACCAGAGTTAGTACTAGTGGTGTAGGAAGAGAAACAGAACATTTATCAGAGATATATACAGCTTAGGTAGAAAATAGCAGGTGATGGCGCCTACTAAGAAATTAAATATAAATATAAGTGCAAGAGGTATAAGGTGTATCCAATCAGTGATGGTACTGTAACCAGATTATGTGCTAAAAACACTAGTCCTTGTAGTGATGTCAATTCTTAAATAATATGTGTAATAATATATGAAAAATGAAAAATAACAAGATTACTGATAATCAGTGAAGGTACTGTGACCAAAATTATGTGCTAAAAGTGCTAGTCCTTGTAGTGATGCCAATTCTTCAATATTATATATAATGCACAATATATAAAAAATAAATAAATGAAATAAATTAAAATAAAATAGAAAGATTCCTAGTAATGATAGTCCATATAGTCCAATCAAAATCCAATTCCTAATTAATCAAAATTAATGATGAGTGATTCAATAAATAAGTGCTCCTAAATTAAATTGATGATCATAATAATAGTCCAAGAACAATATTTTCAAGATTTTCTTCATATAAAATAAAGTGACAGGTGCTTCATGCAAGTATAGCCGTCGGTGGATCACTCAGTGCTCTCCCCAATGGTCCCGCACTCACCGGATCCAATCACCCCTGCAGGGGTAACAGGCTCTCTTAATAAGTATCCAAACTTCAAAAGTCTGCCTGGTTTTCTCACATGGGGTCTGTCCAGCCGTTCAGCCGCTCATAGAGAGGATAAATGAAAGTGCGCAATAGCGTGATACCGTCTCACAAGAAATAAAGTTTATTTTGACAAACAATGGGTACTCACAATTTACATGTAGTTAAAAAGCATTGAGAAAAGTGTGCTGTGGCTCTGAAGAACGATCGCTCTACCGGTTTCGTCGTTGTGACGTCATCTGGAGCGTGCCTCTGAGCCTTCAGCACTTCCTTATTTATATTACAGTCGACGTTGTGTCGGAAATACGGACGTTGCATCGAAAGAACGACTCCGACGTTACGTCGGAAAAAAACTCTGTCATCCGGTCGTTCTCCATGTTGGAGATTTTTCAGACCGTAGTCCTAACACTAGAGGCTCTTGTGTTGGAATCGACGGACGTTCTGTCGAAAAAAAAACTCGATCTTACGTCGAAAAGGATCCCATCTTTCAAGCGTCCTCCATATTGGAGATTTTTGCAGACCGAAGTCCTGACGCTAGAGGCTCTGTATTAAATAAGAACGTTCGCTTTCAGATCTGTAAAAACCGCAAGTTTGATTGAAAATAAATATAAGATAAACATAAAAATACATGGTTATTTAGCTGAATCGAATCGAGGAATCGATTAGTCCATAATGCTATTGACCCCCCAAAACAGATTCAAATTTTCAAAAACCTTAAAGGCTTCCACAAATGTGGCAAATGCCTACCCTGCCGAGTCAGCAAAAAGACCAACACAGTTCACATCTACAACTAATGGAACCACACACAAAATAAGAGAGCTCATAACATGCAGTAGCACACATGTTACGTATGTCCTGGAATGCCCATGTCAAAAGCAATATGTAGGAAGAACAACAAGAGAACTACACATCAGGATTAGAGAACACATAGCTAACATTAAAAAAGGGTTCCATAAGCATAGTGTGTCTAGACATTTTAGAGATTACTACCATAAAGATCCGGGATGTATGACTTTCTATGGAATAGACAGAATAAAGGAACATTGGAGGGGGGAGAATAAAACTATAAAAGTATCCCAAAATGAAACCCGGTGGATCTACACGTTAGATACCCTCCAACCGTCTGGTATGAATATTGACGTGGACCTAAATTGTTTAACCAATTTTTAACAATTTTAATATATTATTTTATACACTAAATTTCATATTAATACATATACATAATTTTATTTGATATATATATACCACCTCCTTTTAATAACATCTCCTTTTTAATTACTCCTCATATATATTAGATACAATAATTTTTATTTTATTTAATCTCCAATATAAATTGTATCAATTATATTAAGGTTTTAATAATTCTCATTTATGCATCTCTACTGTGTTTATCTATTCATTCATTGTTTTTACAAACTCATGTATGTCGAATTATAATACCAACATTACATTGGATTAACTTGGATATCAGCTAAATAACCATGTATTTTTATGTTTATCTTATATTTATGTTCAATCAAACTTGCGGTTTTTACCGATCTAAAAGTAAACGTTCTTATTTAATACAGAGCCTCTAGCGTCAGGACTTCGGTCTGCAAAAATCTCCAATATGGAGGACGCTTGAAAGATGGGATCCTTTTCGACGTAAGATCGAGGTTTTTTTCCGACAGAACGTCCGTCGATTCCAACACAAGAGCCTCTAGTGTTAGGACTACGGTCTGAAAAATCTCCAACATGGAGAACGACCGGATGACAGAGTTTTTTTCCGACGTAACGTCGGAGTTGTTCTTTCGATGCAACGTCCGTATTTCCGACACAACGTCGACTGTAATATAAATAAGGAAGTGCTGAAGGCTCAGAGGCACGCTCCAGATGACATCACAACGACGAAACCGGTAGAGCGATCGTTCTTCAGAGCCACAGCACACTTTTCTCAATGCTTTTTAACTACATGTAAATTGTGAGTACCCATTGTTTGTCAAAATAAACTTTATTTCTTGTGAGACGGTATCACGCTATTGGGCACTTTCATTTATCCTCTCTATGAGCGGCTGAACGGCTGGACAGACCCCATGTGAGAAAACCAGGCAGACTTTTGAAGTTTGGATACTTATTAAGAGAGCCTGTTACCCCTGCACGGGTGATTGGATCCGGTGAGTGCGGGACCATTGGGGAGAGCACTGAGTGATCCACCAACGGCTATACTTGCATGAAGCACCTGTCACTTTATTTTATATGAAGCAAATCTTGAAAATATTGTTCTTGGACTATTATTATGATCATCAATTTCATTTAGGAGCACTTATTTATTGAATCACTCATCATTAATTTTGATTAATTAGGAATTGGATTTTGATTGGACTATATGGACTATCATTACTAGGAATCTTTCTATTTTATTTTAATTTATTTCATTTATTTATTCATTTATTTTTTATATATTGTGCATTATATATAATATTGAAGAATTGGCATCACTACAAGGACTAGCACTTTTAGCACATAATTTTGGTCACAGTACCTTCACTGATTATCAGTAATCTTTTTATTTTTCATTTTTCATATATTATTACACATATTATTTAAGAATTGACATCACTACTAGTATTTTTAGCACATAATCTGGTTACAGTACCATCACTGATTGGATACACCTTATACCTCTTGCACTTATATTTATATTTAATTTCTTAGTAGGCGCCATCACCTGCTATTTTCTACCTATTACTCATTCCCACCTAGGTGGGTTTTCTATGCAGGGGCTGCCACTATAACTAATTACTTAATTACTTATTTAATCATCACTATATTACCTATTTAAGTTATCTGTAGCGCAGATTCATTCCTTTTTCTTTCACATTTATCTTGCAATATGCAAGTAGAAACTGCAGCAACGGATATATTTAAATATATACACAATAGAAGTATTAATCTAGGAGAAGTTTTCAATCAAGAACACGTGGTTACTAAACAAGATACAGATGGACTATTTAAACAACTCAGACACTGCCTAGAAAAACAACTTAGAGTCTGGTGGGACATTGGGCAAATATATAGCAGAAAAAATCACACCTAGAAGGTTGAGATGGGATATCTCACCTAATGATGCCATTAATGATAAAGATCTGATGGAAGAGTGGTATAGATTTTTCAACCAAAGGGAAAATGACTTGTTACATAAAATACTGGAGAGAAGACAAGTCAAACTAAAAATGATAGAATCTGAAATTCTCCATGTGAAAGATCAACTTTTACCATTCTCAAATACACCACAATATAAAGAGAAAGAAACATTACTACAAGAAATTATTACAAAATATGACAATGAGATCCAACAGAAAAAACAGAAAAAATTCAAAAGAGACGTTTTGGATTACAAGAACCAACAGGTATATAAGTGGCAAACTGATGACACCTATATGAATAATTCCATGGTGGAAGAATCAAGAGAAGATTCCCCAGATATGGAAACTAATATATGGCAGCCAACCACAACAACAACAATTAGACCAAACAGGACTATACGCATTAATAATGCCACAACACCGCAGAGAAGAGAGGAAGTAAGTCCCATAAGACAAACACATAGAGAAAGAATACGGAGTGAAGAAAGAAGACCCCAAGCACCATACACACCAAGGATCCCACGACATAGAAATAGATTTTCTCCACTGAGAAATTATCCACAGGAAACTCCATACAGAAGACCTCAAAATAGGGGGAATTTTTTTCCCAGGGGATACAGAGGTCGACCACCTGTCATGAGAGAAGACAACAGACCTTTCAGAACCCAAGGATGGAGGCAACCTTTTCGATATCCACAGAGGAGACCCCAATACGGAGAACAACAAGGTTGGGGTCCCAGAACATACAGACACCCGAGAGGGAACAATTGGGAACAAGAAGACAACGATTGGGAAGAGAGAGGAGAACGGATATACAGACCCCAAAGAGGGGAAAGAGGATACGCAAACGAGGCAAACGAGGGGGGTGCAAGAAAAAGAAGGAGAGAATATTAGGAGGAGGAATTTTTAACCTAAGTGATGAAATTTTCACAGAAGAGGAGATGAAGGTTTTAGATTTAGGACTTAAATATGCACCAGACAAAGAATTAGATACATTCGAAGCCTATATAGATCTGCACAAATTTGTGCGGAAGTTAAATATCAAAAAGTTCTTTGCAAACAAGAAGAACAAACAAGATGAAAACATTACCCACTACCAACACTCTAATTTAAGAAACAATTCAACGTTCAACCCCAAAAACCAGCAAAATGAGAGTTTGATGGTATTTAGGAAAATGGTAGAGGAGGATATAAGAAATCTAAAGGTAAATAAATCAAAACGCAACAAAATATGGAAAACAATCAGAGACCTTGAAAAGAAGAAAAACATTGTCATCCGACCTGCGGACGAAGGGGGAGGTCTAGTTATCCTCAGAAAAACAGACTATGAAACTGAAATGACAAAATTACTCAATATACCAGACACCTACAAAAAATTGAAGTCAAACCCCAAAAAGGAATATAAAAAGAAATTACATACATATGTAGAAAAAGGCAAAAAGCTAGGCATTCTCACAAAAAAAGAAGCCAAATATCTGACCCCAGAAACGGCAAAAACACCCATCATCTACTATGTCCCAAAAGTACATAAGAATCAATCCAATCCACCGGGAAGACCGATCATAAGCGGAATTGATTCCCTTTTCTCAAGACTCGGAGCTTATATTGATGGATTCCTACAGCCATTAGTGAAGGAAGGACCATCATATCTCAAGGACAGCAGACAACTTATAATGGAACTTGTGGATTTGGAAATAGAACCCACGGACCTTCTAGTCACCATAGATGTCAACTCGTTATATACAAATATAGTACAGGAAGACGGCATTAAAGGGGTAAAATGGGCCCTACACAAAGACTCAAAATTAAAACAGGAGCAAATAAATTATATTTTGGAGGGGCTAACATTAGCTATGAGCCACAATTATTTTTGGAACAAAGGGAAATTCTTTGTTCAGACCAAAGGAGTAGCCATGGGGGCCAAGTATGCCCCCAGTGTAGCTAACATCTTTTTAAACCATTGGGAGGCAGAACAGATCCAAGGAATAGTAAGACCATCTTTGAAATTTTACAGAAGGTATATAGATGACATACTAATAGTATGGGGCGGCACGGAAACGGAGTTACAAGATTTTTTTGATGAGATTAACCATAACATATATGGGATCACTTTTTCAGGCATCTGGAACTTAGAATCCATTGATTACCTGGACTTACAACTATTTAAAGCAGAAAATAGAATCCACACCAGAACGTTTTTCAAAAAGACAGACAGGAATAGCTACATCCCAGTAACAAGCTGTCACCACAAACAATGGATTCAAAACATCCCTAAAGGACAGCTTATGAGAATATTCAGAAACTGTAGCAACGAGGAAGATTTTGAATTACAAGCTACACAAATTATTAACAAATTCGTGGAGAAGGGTTACCAACGTAGAAAATTAGAAATTTTGAAAAATAATGTTAAAGAAATGAACAGAGACAACATCATAGCAGGAACACAAAGGAAGAAAGAGCAGAAAAAACACAGAAGTAGCTTTCCTGACTGGATACAACATACAATATAGAGACGTGGAAAAAATATTCAAAAAATACTGGCCCATTCTGCAATCTGACAAAAGCCTGAAACATTTATTACCGAATAAACCGAGTTTCATATATCGTAAAGCCCCCAATTTAAGGAATCGATTAGTCCATAATGCTCTAATTCAGGTCGTGTTCTTGGTTCCGGTGGTTGTTCTTGTGTGGAGTTAGCTATTGTTTCAATGAGTGAGCTGGGCTGGGCTGAACTCCACAGGAGGGAGATCCCAATATCTGAAGGCGATTAACACCATGTCTATCTGGTGAGTACAAAACCGTGAGGGGGACTACAAGTGAAGGAAAGCCTGGATTTGTGTCTTTTCAACCAATTTCAAGTTTTTTTTCCCACAAAGAACATTTTAGATCTACAGACTATGTGCTCTATTTTTATTTTTACTTTTATTTGTATTTTTAAAAAAAGAAGTACCCCATTGACATATGCGTGTCATACACACTCAAGATTGTATTTCATTATCTTATTTTAGTGGATAATAGCTGTTGTCACATTTTTTTTAGTATCTGAGGCTAGCTACCATTCTTAGGATAGGAGATCCTGATTGATGTTTGCACCTCACAAAAGCAGATTTTGAACTTATGAGTTCAATTGATATAAATTCATATAGCGCTGTTAATGCCTCATAGAGACATATTTCTTTCATACATTTTTTCTCATTATAATAGCTGCTTTTTCTGCATATACATCTATATAATTTACTAAATTTGTCCACTGAGCGCTAGGACCAGCCTCTATCTTAGGATATATCCTGGTATATATTTTTTCTAGTCCATAATGCTATTGACCCCCCAAAACAGATTAAAATGTTCAAAAACCTTAAAGGCTTCCACAAATGTGGCAAATGCCTACCCTGCCGAGTCAGCAAAAAGACCAACAAGAAAAAAACTGAGTTCACATCTACAACTAATGGAACCACACACAAAATAAGAGAGCTGATAACATGCAGTAGCACACATTACGTATGTCCTGGAATGCCCATGTCAAAAGCAATATGTAGGAAGAACAACAAGAGAACTACACATCAGGATTAGAGAACACATAGCTAACATTAAAAAAGCCATGAATAAGCACTGATCCAGTGCGAAACGCGTCGGCTGTTCCTTGTTTCTACTGCTGTGACCCTATTTTTGTACATGCTGTCTATTGAATAAAAGACCACCCATCAGGTTTTGGAGTGCGGCTATCCATTTTTCTTTGTCTTCAACATTAAAAAAGGGTTCCATAAGCATAGTGTGTCTAGACATTTTAGAGATTACCACCATAAAGATCCGGGATGTATGACTTTCTATGGAATAGACAGAATAAAGGAACATTGGAGGGGGGAGAATAAAACTATAAAAGTATCCCAAAATGAAACCCGGTGGATCTACACGTTAGATACCCTCCAACCGTCTGGTATGAATATTGACGTGGACCTAAATTGTTTTTTAACCAATTTTTAACAATTTTAATATAATATTTTATACACTAAATTTCATATTAATACATATACATAATTGTATTTGATATATATATACCACCTCCTTTTAAATAACATCTCCTTTTTAATTACTCCTCATATATATTAGATACACTAATTTTAATTTTATTTAATCTCCAATATACATTTTATCAATTATATTAAGGTTTTAATAATGCTCATTTATGCATCTCTACTGTGTTTATCTATTCATTCATTGTTTTTACAAACTCATGTATGTCGAATTATAATACCAACATTACATTGGATTAGCTTGGATATCAGCTAAATAACCATGTATTTTTATGTTTATCTTATATTTATTTTCAATCAAACTTGCGTTTTTTACCGATCTGAAAGCGAACGTTCTTATTTAATACAGAGCCTCTAGCGTCAGGACTTCGGTCTGCAAAAATCTCCAATATGGAGGACGCTTGAAAGATGGGATCCTTTTCGACGTAAGATCGAGGTTTTTTTCCGACAGAACGTCCGTCGATTCCAACACAAGAGCCTCAAGTGTAAGGCGGCGTACACACGATCGGATATATCCGATGAAAACGGTCCGCGGACCATTTCCATCGGATATGTCCGATCGGGAGTTTGATCCGATGGCGGTGACGTAGTGGTGACGCGGCGGTGACGTTGACGCCGCCGCGTCACCGCCACGTCACCGCACCAGGAAGTAAAACACTTCCGCGCATGCGCCGAATCCATTCGGCAGCGGCGCGGCGGTGGTGGGAGCCGACATGTCTGCTGGTAAGTGTACTAACCAGCAGACATGTCGGGCGGACAGATTCCCACCGGATAGATTTCAAAGCATGCTTTGAAATCTGTCGGGTGGAGAAATCTGTCCGCTAGCCCATACACACGAGCGGAGATGTCTGCTGAAACGGTCCATCGGACCGTTTTCAGCGGACATATCCCCTCGTGTGTACGCGGCCTTAGGACTACGGTCTGAAAAATCTCCAACATGGAGAACGACCGGATGACAGAGTTTTTTTCCCGACATAACGTCGGAGTCGTTCTTTCGATGCAACGTCCGTATTTCCGACACAACGTCGACTGTAATATAAATAAGGAAGTGCTGAAGGCTCAGAGGCACGCTCCAGATGACGTCACAACGACGAAACCGGTAGAGCGATCGTTCTTCAGAGCCACAGCACACTTTTCTCAATGCTTTTTAACTACATGTAAATTGTGAGTACCCATTGTTTGTCAAAATAAACTTTATTTCTAGTGAGACGGTATCACGATATTGGGCACTTTCATTTATCCTCTCTATGAGCGGCTGAACGGCTGGACAGACCCCATGTGAGAAAACCAGGCAGACTTTTGAATTTTGGATACTTATTAAGAGAGCCTGTTACCCCTGCAGGGGTGATTGGATCCGGTGAGTGCGGGACCATTGGGGAGAGCACTGAGTGATCCACCGACGGCTATACTTGCATGAAGCACCTGTCACTTTATTTTATATGAAGAAAATCTTGAAAATATTGTTCTTGGACTATTATTATGATCATCAATTTCATTTAGGAACACTTATTTATTGAATCACTCATCATTAATTTTGATTAATTAGGAATTGGATTTTGATTGGACTATATGGACTATCATTACTAGGAATCTTTCTATTTTATTTTAATTTATTTCATTTATTTATTCCATTATTTATTTATTTTTTATATATTGTGCATTATATATAATATTGAAGAATTGGCATCACTACAAGGACTAGCACTTTTAGCACATAATTTTGGTCACAGTACCTTCACTGATTATCAGTAATCTTTTTATTTTTAATTTTTCATATATTATTACACATATTATTTAAGAATTGACATCACTACAAGGACTAGTATTTTTAGCACATAATCTGGTTACAGTACCATCACTGATTGGATACATCTTAGTAGGCGCCATCACCTGCTATTTTCTACCTATTACTCATTCCCACCTAGGTGGGTTTTCTATGCAGGGGCTGCCACTATAACTAATTACTTAATTACTTATTTAATCATCACTATATTACCTATTTAAGTTATCTGTAGCGCAGATTCATTCCTTTTTCTTTCATATATACAGCTTACCCTGATATTCCTGGTTAATTAGCTTAAACAGTCTGGAGGCTAGGAAGTAACAGATTATTTTTGAACCAGTGTAACCATGGGTGCCATAGTCGGAGAATCTTGTCTCTGTTTTTGTTCCTAAGCGCCAATATGTGTTCGTGGGTAAAGTGTAGATGGGTATTTTGTATGATTTCTCCTAGGGTTGGTAGGGGTGGGCTTTTCCACTTTCTAGCGATGTTCAGGTTCGCTGAGAGTAGTACGTGGGCCAATGTGTGTTTTAGGTATTTCGGGTATTGGTCCAGGTCAAGAAGCAAGACTGCTAAACTGGGTGCCGGAGCTATCTGCAGTTGGGATATCTCGGACAGTAGTCGGAATATGGATCCCCAGAGGTGAGATAAGCAAGGACAGCTCCAAAATAGAGCATGTCTCCCTTTTCCCCACATTTTCTCCAACATCGATTGTCCTGGGAGGGTCCACATCTAGATATTTTATCTGGGGTCAAGTACCATCTTTGTGCGATTTTAATAGACATTTCCCACAGGGTAGAGCAGGATGTAACGTCAAAAGTTGAATTGCAGGCTGTAGCCCATTGTTTTGTTGTAAATGTGTGTCCCAAGTCCGATTCCCACTGGAGCAAGGGAGTGGTTTTAGCAAAGACATCTTTTTGTTGGAGAATGTTGTAGAAAAGTGTTATTCCTTTAAGGATGAGTTTAGGGTTACTAAGAAAAAGCCAAGCCGGGTGGGGAATATTACATTACCATGAGGGTGACTCTTAGAGGTAGTGTTGTGTCCTTAGGTAGAGGTAGAGGTCTGAATTAGGGAGGTGATAAGCCTTTTGTAGGTCGGGGAAAGATTTAAGGTCAGTACCACTGAAAAGATCGTTGATGTGCAAGATGCCCTTCTCTCTCCATTTTATGTAGGAGATCAGGCTAATGTTGTGTTGTAGTGCCAGAATGGGGATGTTTAGCTTGATTACATCAGGGTGGTCGTGGCTAAGGTCTACAAACTTGTTTCACACTCGGATTGTAGCCCTCATAGTAGGAGGGACGGAGGATGGAATTTAGATGAGAGGGAGGAAGAGAGTAGCCATGTGGATAAGTCTCCACCGGGTACAAAGGTGGATTCAATTTGTCCCCAGATGGTATGTGGGGAAGGCAAGAACCACTCTCTGGCCTGGGTGAGCATGTAGTAGTCCCGGAAGTGCACATATCCGATGCCTCCGGCTTTTCGGTGCTTGATCAATCTGGGGTGTGCGCATTTAGATGTTTTACCTTGCCAGATGAAAGAGGACAGTATTGTTTGTAAAGATCTAAAGTAGTAAAGGGGGATGACAATAGGGAGTGTCCTGAATAAATATAAGATTTGGGGAAGATTAAACATTTTAAACGCCGCTAGGCGGCCTAACCAAAACAGTTCCTGAGACGCGAGCCTGCACAGACTCTCCTGTAATTTGTCGCGAAATGTAATGTAATTATGCTTAAAGAGCAATTTGGTAGTATTGGTCAACTGAACTCCAAGATAAGTTATGGCTTGGTCCGTCCATGTATATGGAAACTGTTGCTGCAGTAGTAAGCTCGTTGGAGAGTTAACCCCTAGATTTAAGATATGAGATTTGGATTTGTCGACTTTGTAGTAAGAGATTCTGCTGAACCAGGCTAACGTCTCCTGAACCGCTGATAGAGAAGTATTGGGATTGGTCAACATCAATTTTACGTCATCCGCAAAAAGGCTGATTTTGTGTTCCTGGCTTCCTATAGTTATTCCTGTGACATTTGTATTAGAGCGTATATGTTGTGCAAGGGGTTCCATTGCTAGGTTGAATATTAGGGGGGATAGGGGGCACCCTTGTCGGGTTCCATTAGAAATAAGAAATGGGCATGATAAGGATTCAGCGGAATATACTTGGGCAGAGGGGGTAGGCTGTGACAAAACGGCTGTGACAAAACGGCGTAGGGAGGAGTGGCATGCTGACGTCACCGCTATTGACTAAACGATTACCCGGAAGGACGAGCGAAATATTGGAGCCGGCCGGCTTTACTTTTAAAACGCCAAAACGCTAATTTTTTTACATACCATGTGAGTGCAATTTTTTTTTATTATTAAATACGATTTTATCTACGGTACAACTCTATATTGGCTTTTCTATTCTCTCCAAACTCCCGGATTTGGCATTTATCGATGTATGGTATACCTACATGTGGAGTTGTGCAGCAGACGATTAGTGGAAGCAAGCCTGCCATAGAGACATAGGGCCAGATTCAGGAACAGTTAGGCCTAACTGTGACTTTGAGCCGGCGTTTCTGTTTTCTGTAACCAGAAAACAAGAAACGCCGGGTTGAAGCTCCGATGCGAGCAGCGTAACTGAGTTTCGCCATCGCATCGTTACTTCAACTTAAAAATGGCGCTCAAAAAATATGTTAATGAGCGGAAATCGGCAATTCACGATCGAATTCCGGCGCGACGCAATGACGGTACGACATTTCCGGACGGTATACGCGGCGCGAAGATATACCTACATGGGGTTGGAATATCCTATGTTAGGTATAGGCGTCGTCATCGCGTCGGGAAAAAAAAAAATCACGTCGCTTGCGTAAAAAGTTCATGAATGGGAATGTGACGTCATTGACGTTCATTCACAGAATTTGGAGCATGCGCACGGGGATGTTTGGACACTCGATGCATGCGCAGTACGTTGGCGGCGGGATCGCGCTTAGTTAGAATACTACACGCCCCGTACCCGCCCAATTTGAATTCCGCCGGCTCATTTGCGATGCGCTGCCGCAACTTTAGGAGCAAGTGCTTCCTGAATAACAGCACTTGCTCCTAAAATTTCAGCAGCGTAACGCAAATGAGATGCGTTACTCCAGAGCAAAGATGCTCTGATCTACCTGAATCTGGCCCATAGAGTTACATGCGATTTTGATCTTGGTACTAAGATCATTTGGAGTCGGTAAGGAGGCATTTTTATTAGAGGTGGAGGTGCCCTTTGTCTGATCCTACTATATGAACTTTCTTCAAACACACTTCGGGTGCAAGTTTGATACACATGGACTTTATATATTATCACTCAATAGATTGTGACTATTTTTGGACTTGTCACTTCACCAGTGTTCAACTGAAGCATATTTATTGAGTGGGATGGTCATATCTGTCCTATTATTTATACATTTCTTGCAGCGCAGCATACCTTTGTTTTATATTTTTTAGATGGGGTAGAGTTTAGGGCCATAATGGCGCTATGGATTGGACCCGAAAGCCAGAAATGCTGAGGAGAGGTACCCCCAATGCACCCTGTCAAACGCTTTTTCAGCATCCAGGGACAGGAGAACAGAGGGGGTACCTGAGCACCCAACTTGGTGGATAATATCAATCATCCTCCTTGTAGCGTCTGAGGGTTGTCGGCCCTTTGTGAAGCCGGATTGATCCATATGGATAAGAAAAGGGAGGATCTTGACTAGTCTGTTGGCGATAGCTTTTGCATATATTTTGACATCTACATTGAGTAGAGAAATGGGGCGGAAGTTTTGGGGCGATGTCGGGTCCTTACCGGGTTTAGGAAGTGTGACTATTATTGCATTCAGCATTTCTTGGGGGAAGGAAGAAGAGGCTGCAGCGGAGTTGAAAACTTTGCATAGATTGGGAGTCAGAATGTGATTACATTTTTTATAGTATTCTCCAGTAAACCCGTCCGGGCCTGGAGATTTGGAGTTGGGGAGATGATGAATAGTTTGTGTTATTTCAGCCACCATAGGGGAGCGTTAAGATAGGTCAGCTGTGAAGGTGAAAGTGAGGGAAGATTGACATGTGCTAAAAATCTCTCTATGTCATCCTGGAGAGGTTGTGTGACGTTGGCATTTTTTCCTATGTTATACAGGTCAGTGTAGAATGTCCTAAAAGCATTGGCTATCTCATGAGGTTTAAGCAATTTGCTCTTAGTATGGGGGTGGAAAAGGAAAGGGATTTTAGATTTGAGCCTGTGTCCTCGAATTTTTAGGGCCATCATTCTGCCTGCTTTGTTACCTGTGGCGTAGGTAGAGGCTTTCAGTTTGGTGTAAGCTTTTCCATGGGATTCTAGTAGGAGAGCACGCATATCCTGGCGTAATTTAAAATTTTTGATTTGAACGATGGGAGAGGGGTGGGATTTGTTTTGGGTTTCAGTGGTATCTATATCGGCAGAAAGTTGGTCAATTTTCCGTGACCTGTGTTTTTTGGCTCTGGGTCGCGTACACACGGAGGGACATGTCAGCTGAAACATGTCCGACGGACCGTTTCCAGCGGACATGTCTCCTCCGGATTTTCGTCCGACGGTGTGTACACACCATCGGATGAAAATCCCCTCGGCCAGGGAACGCGGTGATGTGGCGGTGACGTTGACGCCGCCACGTCACCAAATGAGGAAGTGAAATCCTTCCGCGCATGCGTTGAATCCATTCGACGCATGCGCGGACAGTTCTGTCCGCTGGTTAGTGTACTAACCAGCGGACAGATCCGACGGACAGGTTTGTAGCGGACAAATTTCAAAGCATGCTTTGAAATTTGTCCCATGGACAAACCTGTCCGCTAGCCCGTACACACGATCGGAGATGTCTGCTGAAATGGTCCGTCGGACCAGTTTCAGCAGATAAATTCGATCGTGTGTACGCGGCCTGGCACCTAGTTTTATAAGAATACCTCTGGCAACGGCCTTGTGGGCGTTCCACACAACCACCGGATCGGGCAACGACTGGGAGTTCAAGGAAAAATAATCTATCAGTTGTTGTTGGATGGAGCTTACAGAGGTAGTATTGTAAAGAAGAGAGTTATTAACCCTCCAAAGAAAGGATGTGGGAATTTGTGAGTGGGCATCGATAGTGATGCTGATAGGGGCGTGGTCCGACCAGGTGGCTGTGTGTATCGCTGATGCCGAGATTCTCTGCAGTAAGACTTTATCAGACAGGAATAGATCAATTTGTGAGTATGTGTTGTGACGCGGCGATAAGAAAGTAATCTCGTTCTCTCGCGTGACAGCACCCCCACACATCGAACAAGTCATTGGAGAAAAGAAACTGGGCTAATGGAGATACACGTCTTTTGGCTCCAGTTGTGGAGTCTAGTTCGTAATCCGGGACCATATTAAAGTCACCACACACAAGTAGGTGGCCCTGTTGGACACCTTTAATGGTTTTTAGGATCGCTTTAAAAAAGGACATCTGTCGTTGATTTGGGGCATATAGCGATACCAAGGTATATTGGACATTGTTAATTTTACAAATCAAAATAATGTATCTTTTTTCAGGGTCTATCGTACAGCTCTGTAGTTCGAAGGTAACAGTGTTTTGAATAACTATTAGGACTTCTCTCTGTTTCTTCTTGAAGGAGGTGCAGAAGACATGGGGGAAGAGTCTGTGTTTGCATACAGGGGAAAGATCCTGGGCAAAATGAGTCTCCGCACACAGAGAACGTCACAGTTATGTGACATAGCAGATTTCCACATGGATGAACGCTTGGCTGGGTGATTCAGTCCCTTCGCATTTAGGGAAAGGATAGAGACGGACATGTTGGCAGGTGGGAGTGTAACAGGTGCAGTTCATTAACTCACGGTTGGTAGTAGCAGTACTGTGGGGTCCCCCAGAAGAAGTTTTGCGCTTCAAATCGTGCAGTAGTCTCTGGTAGATCGGGCCGTAGTATACAGGCACTGGTACTTCAAAGTGGTCAGGATGCTCTGCTTGTCACGTGAGGTCCTGTCTCAGGGTCCGTAGTGGTGCAGAAGAACCGATCAACCAAAAGCAGTCAAACAAAGGAAACAAATAAAAAAGAAAAATGACAGAAAAAACGTGAGCGAGTCAGTAACATCAACAATTCAGCACAGTATAACTTCAAAAATGTGCTGAGTTAACTAGGGGGAAAGTTCAGGCTCTGTAGAGAAACAAGCAATTGACCGGACCGGACCTAGAATATCATCTTGTTGTAAATTCGGACAGGAATTTGCTAGTTAGTGTGCCTTGTGAGCACCGCGTTGGGAACCCGCGTGAAAAGGATTCGATTTTCCTCCAGAAGCATGGTTAGTTTCCTGGGTTTCTGGGACAATGCCCCAGGAATGGAGGAGCTTCATCCCTCCTTCAATTGTGGAGATGGAGTGGGGGATGCCGTTATGAGTGACAAGAATAGTGGCTGGATGGCGCCATTTATAGCTGATCTTGTGATTGGTAAGGGCTTTGGTCACTGTTTTCATCTGTCTCCTCAGTTGTAGGGTATGCTGGGACAGGTCAGCGAATAGTTGAATTCCTGTGTATGGCGCAGGGAGATTATTGAGTTCCCGAGCTCTCTAGAGCATTTGTTCCTTTGCTTGGAAGAAATGGACACGGAGAAGCACGTCTCTGGGGACTGTGTCTTCCAGGTGGCGTGGTTTGGGTATTCTGTGGATGCGGTCAATGGTTAGCTCTATAGGAGTCAGTTCTGGCAGCAGGGTGGAGAACATGGTGCTGGCGTACTTGTGGAGGTCTGTTGGGGGGACCGATTCTGGTACCTCGCGAATTTTAATGTTATTGCGGCGTGAACGGTCCTCAAGGTCCGCCAGCTTGGACTTAATCCAGGCCGTGTTATCCTTTTGTGACATACACTCGTCCACCAGGCCATTCACTGTATCAGTACATTCCTCCATCTTATCTTTAATGTAATGTACCCTATCTCCCAAGTGCCTCATATCATCTGTGAATTTGTGGATCAGGGATGAGAGGTTAGACATGAGGGAGGACTGTAGGGTCATCAGCATGTCCTTCATTGTGGTGTCAAGGACAGGTTGCCCTGAGGTGGGGAATGCAGCAATGGATGATTGTAGGGAGGAGATGGCATGAGCGTTGTGCAAGGCTGTACTCACTGCGGTCCCATTCAGTGGGTCTGTATCCAGGCGCATCCGTGCCTTTGCAGGGCTCTGTGTCACTGGAGACAGTAGAGGAGACTGGGTGAGGAGGGGGGAGGACATTCCTCCCTCTGCCTCTTGTGGATCGCTGCTTGGGAGATCTGTATAGGCAGCGGAGCGCCGCGTGTCAGCTCAGGCGGCGCCATCTTGCTTCCTCCCCCGTCGCTCGGGCACAAACTAAAGTGACGTGAGCTTTTGGAGGTTCCTCTCCTCCTTTTTCTTGCGGGACATCGCTCCTGTAGTATCCGCAAAGCTGTTGAGAGCAGCGCGGGTCCTCGGGGTGACAGGAAACCTGCCCGTTTGCTTTCAATGTCCGTCCGGCTTCAGGGAGCTCTAAGCTGAAGCTGCCATTTCTCTTGCGCGCAAGCCACGCCCCCTCTATTTTTAACTTTATATAATATTTTTCTTATACTTATTATTTCTTATCCCCATGTGTTTTGTTCGTATACATACTGTATGTCTATAATATATATATGTATATCCGCAGTATTTACCTGTTAATTAGTCAATTACTATTGTCCCCCTTTTCTAACAATTTATGTTTAAACAATTGTGCCTTGTTTTGATCCTTTACCTTGAATCTCTATTGGTCAGTGTAATACCGCAGGATAAGCTTTGAAACCCTCCTTGTCCTTCACTTGTTTACACTTGAAAAAAAGAGCGCGCACGTCTGTTTTCTTGACTCGCGCAAGCTCTGAAATGCATTGTGGTCCCTCTTGGCTCCTGTCCATCTGACGTCACACGCCAGCACACATGACCTCAGCTTAGCAGTTTTTCAGCCGGTACAGCGCTAAAAATAGCGCTGCTAAACCGCCTGAAAAACTCCTGCCCCAGCAACCTCAATGTGAAAGCCCGAGGGCTTTTACACTGAGGCATTGCGAGCGATATTAACCCTTTCACGTCCGCTAGCAGGGGTTAATACCACACCGCTAGCGGCCGTAACTGGCGGTATTTTAGCGGCGTTATACCGCCAGCGCACCTCCACTGCCCCATGTGAAAGGGGCCTTAAAGTGGCACTGTATCTGAACTAAATCTTTATCAGACTGATTAATTTTTGGACTATTAGACCATATACGCGCCTATTGTGGTTCTTTTTTAATCTCCTCCCATAATTGGTTGTTGGTGCAGACATCCTGAGCACTGTAATTCCTTGCTACTTTGTCTTTTTTCTGAAGTCCCGTATGGCTGCTAGGTTTGGAAACACAACAATCATTTTTATAGTTTTAAGTTCTTCTTTCCTATGATTTTCTGAAAAACATTATTAGATATGCCACCCCTTCTTTCCCTTTTTTTCTCCCCCCGCCCCCATTTTTGATCTCAGATATAATTAATTTCTTTCCCTTTAAAAACAATAAATACAAACTAGATGGAATTGATTAATGAAATAGAATATCACAAATATGATATACCGTACTTGACACTTTATATACTAATTTGCCCTGTGATCTTTTTTGTAACACTTCCAAACTTGCACGTCCTGACAGATACTCACTTTGTGGGAAGTTCAAAAAATTGGAAAGACTTATCAATTCCACCAACACACAATGGTGGGATGAATTCTTTCTTAAAAAGTATTTAGAACATAAAATTTCTCCTAGAAGGCTCAGAATCCTCAAAACCTGCTCCTTCTTAGATGCCTCTCACAATGCAGAGTGGGAGGGAATAGCAGAGTTTTGCACCAACAAATTAATAGGAGTAAATATTAGCCAAAGACGTATCAAATATGATGAACTAGTACATCATACACAGATGGCCTTGTTAGAAATTATAGCATTTCAACAAAAAATTCCACTGACATGGTTGGAAACACTGAAAAAGAACACCAAAACTCATGAGAATTTCCTCATTAAGACTAAATTAGGCAAACTCCATAGAGATTTAGACGATTATCATCAGAAAAAGATCTTCTCGTGGAAAAATAATGCTGCTATACCGGCCCTTATGTCTCTTATACCATATTCCAAAATTTCTACACGTGGTATATCTAAACACACAATAGCAAAAAAAACTATGACCAATAACCCCACTGTACCCCATAGAGCTATCCCACTACCTCAAAGAGTTCAACCCACACATAGACCTAGAAATAAGTCTTCATCACGTCCTACAGAACCACCACTCATTTTAAATCCTATTCCTATGTCTAGTGAAGTAGTACTTCCTTCATCTTTATCTCTAAACACTTATATTAACCATACACCTGGTGATATCCCCATATTGCTTTCTATTGAATCTAGTGTTGCATCTAGCTAAATAATTTACCCTTTAATTCCAGGCGATAAACCTGGTACTTCTAATGGCCTCCCTCCTGCCTCTTTTGATCTCATTTTAGGTGACTTCAATAGAGATAAAATACCATTGTACTCTACATCACTGTCATTTTCACCTTTTTTAGAAAAGGGCCCACACTCCAAACATCGGCAAAAAAGAAAAACACATAGACTAGGATGTAGGGGAGGACGTAGAAAACAACATGCTCAGCGCCAAACTACAGAAACTATAAAACTATTTAACGTGTCTTCCCATACACTCTCTTCTGAAGATTCTGCATTATTGAGTCGAGGTCTCACCTTTTCTCCTACTACACAACATAATCTGTTTCAACTATTTAAAGACCTTAACAAATTCATCAGGAACCTCACCCTTAAGAGATTTTATTACCGTATATACAATCTCTGAAAGAGATACCGCCTGCATTAGATCCCTGATCACTCTCCTTGGCCTTAAATGAGACCACCTTAGAGTTCATGATATGTCCCACAGTAGTTTACTGCCTTCAGATTCTGGCGAGATTAACTCTGAGGCGGCGTACACACGACCGAGGTTCTCGCTGGAAACCAGCGAGAACCTCGCTGGAAGCTGCATTCCAGCGAGGACCTCGGCCGTGTGTACGCTCTCGGCGAGCATCCCGTCGGGAAGCCCGTCGAGCAGAAATAGAGAGCACGCTCTCTATTTGCTCGACGGCCCGCCTGGATGAATGGCTGGTTGCCATTCCCGATGGGCGGGTCGCCGATTTCGACGGCCGGCAGAGAACCTCGACGGGCGGAACGATGTGTTCTGCCCGTCGAGGTTCTCTGCCGTGTGTACACGGCCTGAGTTAGAATTTAATTTGCTAACTCAGCACCTCACAACCTCACCCCCTACTGTACATACATCATTTAAACCCAAATCATTATTTTACCCTACCAAATCAAAGGGACCGTATTTAGAGTCATATTATAGAGTGGTGTTTGCTGAATTCCAACAGTTATGCCAACATTCAGCGACCAATGTAAAACATCTTAACCCAGGTGAGAGAGCGTCCCTTAAACATTTCCTTAGTAACCCTGATCTTATTATCAAACCTGCTGATAAGGGGGGCGGCATTGTGATTCAAGATCGACAGACATATGTAATTGAAGCTTTGAGATTACTAGCAGATACCAATACCTATAAAAAATTACCTAGAAAGATCGCCGGGTTCCATGAAGTGTGGGACCCTTGGATCAATTATCTCACGAACACGTGATGTTCTGGGCCAATTTTTAGAAATGTGTTTTTTAAGGTGAGGGTGCACCACCCTTTCTATTGGCTATCCCTTGTTCTTCTTTATTCTCTTCTTTTTGAATTTGTTATTATGTGACAAGCCTTTAAGGCCAGCTAGATATTCAGTAAGGAGGTCCTGAGCTAGATATGATTTAGATCTTTTTTATCTGACAGCTCTAGTATATGGACCCAAGAGAATTATATATCCTGGTTATGTATTTGTACTTATAATGACTCGTGCTTGTCTGTTTACTCGCATGGCTATGACAAATATTGTTTTTGTTTATATTGTATTTTTCTATTTGAAAATATTAATAAAAATATTGGAAACAAAAAAATTACCTGGTGATCCTCTTCCTGAGTTTCGTAAAGAAGCAGACACTCTTATTTTAAAAGCAACCACTGACCTCATCATTGACAAGAAAGAAGCAGCTTTCCTACGAAAGGACTTTTATAACACACCATATTTTTATCACCTACCAAAAGTACACAAGGACTAATTGCATCCCCCTGGTAGGCCTAGTGTTGCCTCTATGAATAGTGTAACCAGTGGCTTTTATTATATATAGACTCGTTCCTACAACCTCTCGCTCAGAAACTTCATTCCTATATACGAGATTCTATACACTTGGCAAGACAGCTACTCCTGACTGTCTTTAGATGTCAACTCTCTATACACTTCCATCCCCCATGATACTGGCCTTAAGGCTGTACGAGAATTTTTATATTCCGATTCTATGCTCAATAACAAGCAGATGGCCTTTAATGTAGAGGCCACCTCATTTTGTCTTACACACAACTACTTTCATTTTGAGGGCGACTTCTACCTCCAGACCCATGGTACAGCTATGGGTGCTAACTTTGCCCCTTCCTACACCAACTTGACCATGGGCCTGTGGAAGATTTCTTTCATCTGGAAAGATAACCCCTTTGCTAGACATATCATCTTCTACGGCAGATACATCAACGATATCGTCATCATTTGGGATGCCACTTCCTCCACAGTAAACAAATTCATTGACCATTGTAATGCCAACCAGTTAGGACTTTCCTTCTCCTTTGTGTGGAATCAGGATAGTCTTGCTTTCCTTGACCTTGAACTCACGATCAGAATAATATATTTGCTCGCAACTACACAAAACCTACTGCGGGCAACTCTTACTTGCACTATGACAGCTGCCACCATCCTCTATGGGTGAAAAATATACTGAAAGGTCAATTTTGCAGATTACGGCAAAATTGTACCAGAAATATCGACTACATCTCTCAAAGCTCAAATTTAAAACAGAATTTTTTGGAAAAAGGGTACCCTGAAACCTTGATAGATCAGGCTTATACTACCTTCCTCCCAGGAAAAAAAACAAAGCAGGTAAAAATTGCCTGAAAAACCCATTGTGAGATTCATCACTGGTTTCTATGAACAATATCAAAAACGCTTCAGAAGACGTAACACAATACGAAACGTGCGTAAAGCGGACACACGCACTACCGGTTCGCCAGCTGACTGCGGCTGGAACGCACGCCGTTCCCACGCTGGTACGAGCAGTTATCGGACATTACAGTGCAGTGTTATGCAGGACCTATACTCTGTTATATAGGCTGCTGTTACTCATCTATTTGTGTTTTTTTCTGACTGTCAGCTGTGTTAGTTCAGCAACACAGCCTGCCGTCGTATTTTATATTTTTATTTTCATTTTTTGTAATTCTGCTTATGGTTTGATGCACACCTGTTGGTAGTGCCAATAAAACTTTTTTATATTTTAAAACGTATTACTCTATGGGAGCTTTTTTCTTTGCCTTGGAGGAACTCAGAAACAATTGAATCCCAAACCACCTCAGGAACCCAGGAGACATATCAGGAGAAAAGTTCACGGTACGAAGGAGCAGCTGTCCGCCTGACACGCACTCTACCCCAGCAGGGGTGATTGCCTCTGGTGAGTGGGGACCCATAAGGGGGAGCACCGGGACCACAGCGAGCAACACCTGTTGTACAGTTTAAAGACCACCTACCTAGCTAGGTGCACCCTGACCCTCACATCACTTTTACCTACCAGCCTGTTATTTTTGCCATATGGACTCCTGCACGTTAAATATTCCATATATATATATATATTTTTTAGACCTTTGATCTTGATTATTATGTTGTCTGTATGTACATAGAAGTTGGTGTATAAGGCTTACTCCTGTTATATTTATACTGTGTCATGTGTTATGTGATTAGTGGACTTGATATATTGTAGATCACTATTAGTACATATGCCACATAGTACCAGGAGCACCACCACCTCTAGTGGTTTCTAGAGATTACCACCACTATCCTTGTACACCTAGATCTACCCTGCCCAGGGTGGCCACCTCTATATCACACATCTAGGGACAGTTGCCCTACAGAGCCTATCATTTTAACCTGGAAGGGTGACTATCGGCTCATTAATACAACTTACTAGCAACAGCGCCACGACCCCCACATCCTGTTTAAATATCAAAAAATGGAACATATTCTCACCAAACATTGGAACATTCTCAAACAAGATCCCCTTTTGGCTACCACCTTATGTGATAAGCCTAAAGTTACTTACACCCACATAAAAAAATAAGATGGCGCCCAGCAGATTAAAAAGTCTTAAACCATCTAGTGCCACCTGTTTAATCCCACTTAAGGGTATGTACAGGTGCAACAAATCCTGGTGTAAAACTTGTGCTTTCGTCACCCATGGGCAAAAAGATTTCAACCATAGAGATAAAACATACCAGCTGTACAATTTTCATAATTGTTCCAGCGACTATGTTGTCTATTGCCTCACTTGCCCCTGTAGGCTACTGTATGTTGGCCGCACAATCAACCCGTTGAGACAGCGGTTTGGTAGGCACCAATGTTTTGTTGAGGCTGGGTGTGATGAACACAGTGTGCCACGTCACTTTCTTGAGCACCATGACCATTCTACGGCGCGCTTACGTGTGTGGGTCATTGAATCCATACCAAAAAAACTTTCCGAGATGTGCGAGCATGAGACTTTCTGGATCTTCACTCTCGATTGTCTCGCGCCCCTTGGCCTTAATGAAGAGTTGGATATCAATATCATCCTGTAAATGTCCACTCTTTTGATTTGTCCTTGCCACCCCTTTATATGTATATACACGCATGCAGGGCTGCCATCAGGGGGGTACAGGCAGTACACCTGTAAGGGGCCCGGAGGCCACCAGAGCCCCAGATGCCAACCCCCTCTTTTTTTATTCTATTTTTTATTTCAGGGCCAATTTTTTTACAGGTCTGGAGTTCCCCAGGGGCCCTGAGATCCCCAGGGCCACAAATGAAAACCCCCCTTTTTTTATAAAAAAAAAATTTTTTAGATACTATTTTTGTATTTTATATATATATATATATATATATATATATATATATATATATATATATATATATATATATATATATATATTATATATATAAATTATTATTATTATTATTACAGGGCCCAGAGGACGCCAGGGCCCCCGGATGAGAACCCTCCTTTTTTTATTAAAATGTTTAAATTTTTTTAATATCTTATTTCTTGTTTTTTTCTTCTTTTTTTATATATATATATATATATATATATATATATAGATATATTTTTTATTAAAGGGCTCAGAGGTCCCCAGGACCCCATGTGTCAAATCCCTTTTTTATATATTTTTTTATTTTTGTTTATATATATTTATTAAGGGGCCCAGGAAGGCAACCCCCTTGTTTTTTTTATAAATGTTTATTTCATGTTTATATATATATATTTTTTTATTTCTTTTTTATTAAAGAGCCCAGAGGTTTATTTTTATTAAAGGGCCTAGAGATCCCGGATGGAAAGCCCCCTTTTTTTGTAATTTCTTTTTATTAAAAAAAAAAAGATGATTAAAGGGCCCAGAGGTCCCCAGGGCCCCAGATGGCAACCACCCATATATATATATTTCTCTCTCTTTTTTTTTCTTTTTATTAAAGGGCCCAGGATGGCTACCCCCCTTTTTATATATATTTTTCTTTATTTCTTCTTTTTGTAAAGGGCCCCCCACTTCTCAACTCGTGGCAGCCCCCCCCCCGCTTCTCAATTTCACAGGCGGCAGCACCCCACCCCCCCCCCGGTTCTCTGCTCCAGGGGGCCATGCCTGAAGCTGTGTAAGATTCCTGGTGGCGGCCCTGACGCATGTATTGTTAGTAGGGATGAGCCAAACACCCCTGTGTTCGGTTCACACCAGAACCTTCGAACGGACCGAACGTTCGCGCAAACATTTAGAACCCCATTGAAGTCTATGGGACTCGAACATTCGAATTCAAAAGTGCTCATTTTATAGCCCAATATTTAAGTTATTGTTGGAAAACATCTTTGAGAACCCGGGTCTTGCCCCAGGGAACACGTATCAATGGAAAAAAAAGTTTTAAAAACTGTAGTTTTTTTTTAAAAGCGATTTTAATGATGCTTAACTGCTTGCCGACCGCCCGCCGTCATATTACTGCGGGACGGTGGCACTGTTTCGCGAGAGCACGTAGCTCTACGTCCTCTCTTTTTCGGCCACTAGGGGGTGCGCGCGCGCCCCCCGCACGCCCCCCAGTACCCCGCGCGTGCCCGGTGGGTACGATCGCCGCCGGGCACGCGCGCTCGTTCGTTACAGAACGGGGAACGAGAGCTATGTGTGTAAACACAAAGCTCTCGTTCCTGTCAGCGGGGGAAACGCTGATCTTCTGTTCATACAAACAGAAGATCAGCGATTTCCCCTAGTGAGTCCACCCCCCATACAGTTAGAACACAAATAGGAACACACTTAACCCCTTCCCTGCCCCCTAGTGTTAACCCCGTCACTGCCAATGGCATTTTTATAGTAATACAATGCATTTTTATAGCATTGATCGCTTTAAAAATGCCAATGGTCCCAAAAATATGTCAAAAGTGTCCGATGTGTCCGCCATAATATCGCAGTACCGAAAAAAATGCTGATCGCCGCCATTACTAGTAAAAAAAAATATTAATAAAAATGCCATAAAACTACCCCCTTTTTTGTAAACGCTATAAATTTTGCGCAAACCAATCAATAAACGCTAATTGCGATTTTTTTTTAACGAAAAATATGTAGAAGAATATGTATCGGCCTAAACTGAGGAAAAAAAATGTTTTTTTATATATTTTTTGGGGATATTTATTATAGCAAAATGTCAAAAATATTGCATTTTTTTCAAAATAGTCGCTTTATTTTTGTTTATAGCGCAAAAAATAAAAACCGCAGAGATGATCAAATACCACCAAAAGAAAGCTCTATTTGTAGGAAAAAAAGGACGCCAATTTTGTTTGGGAGCCACGTCACACGACCGCACAATTGTCAGTTAAAGCGACGCAGTGCCGAATCACAAAAAGTGCTCTGGTCTTTGGACAGCAATATGGTCCGGGGCTAAAGTGGTTAAAGTGAGGAAAAAAATGCAAAATTCCTTTAAATATCGTACCTGTTGGGTGTCTATAGTATGTCTGTGAGGTGCCCTGCACAAAATGAGATTACTATAAGAAAAAAGGTAATTTAAGACTGCTTGCGGCTTTTATGTAATGTTTGGTCCCTGGCCCTGCAATATGGATAAAAATCACTGAAAAAAATACCATGGGTTTCCCTGCCACCACTCCCCCCAGGTCATAACAAGACCCATTGGCCCTATATACTTTGAACAGCAGTATACAGCAGTATACAGGCAGTGCAAACAAGACAAGGACTGTAGGTTTGTTAAGTAGAATCTGAACCATGTCATACTTTGCTGCTGCATATTGCACAATTTCGTAGAGACCCTCAACAAACTACATGACACTTGTGCCTGATGAGGCCATTGATGTTCCAGTGGTGGCCCGTTAGTCTGTCCATACAGGCTTGTCCCCCCCCCCCAAAGCGCACGTGCTGTGTGGCAACAATATGTCACTTATTTTAGGGGTGGGGGGCATTACAATGCCAGATCTTGGCTGAATAAATTATTTTTTTGGGAAAGAAAAATTCTAGAAAACAGGAGGGTTGCCATCCAGGGCCCCCTTTGAACAAATTCTGTGAAGAACTCCTGTTCTCTGAAGGCCTCCATTATTTCTGCAAGTCAAAATTAAGCAAAAAAAGCTAATGTCAGTCAAGCCTTTTACTTTTACCAAGTAGGTTTAAGTGCAAACTATACGTCCCAAGTGCAGTAAACGCCAAGTACGTTTAGGTGCAAACTATACAGCACAAGTGCAGTAAACACCAAGTACGTCTAGGTGCAAACTATACAACACAAGTGCAGTAAACACCAAGTACGTTTAGGTGAAAACTATACAGCCCAAGTGCAGTAAACCCCCAAGTACATTTAGGTGCAAACTATACAGCACATGGGCAATACAACACGTTAGAAGACTGCAGCTAGCACAATCAACTGCCTGACAAATAGGAATAGCTGATCTAGCTAAACTATACAGTGTATAAATATATGTACAACTCCCGGGATGTATATATATATCCTCTACACACTGTAAATTTAACTAAACTGACTAGCCTGCCTGCTCTATCTATCTAGTAATGAAGACACTGTCTCTCTCTCTATAGAACTGATCTTCTCATTAACAACGCCACAACACACTACACGTGGCCGCATTGCAGGCTGCCTTTTATAGTGTGGGGCGTGTGCTAAAGCCCTGAGCCATAATTGGCCAAAGCCACCCTGGCTTTGGCCAATTATGGCCCTCCGTTTTTTGCGCCAAGCATGCGGGACAAAGAGCATGCTTGGCCAATCATCAGCGTGCAATGCCGCAGTGAATTATGGGCCATGGTGCGTCACTCAAATTTGGAGCGAACGACCTGTTTTGTTCGAATTTTCGACGAACGTACGAACAGACGATGTTTGAGTCGAACATAAGTTCGACTCGAACAAGAAGCTTATGCCTAATTGTTAGTCATTTATTTCATACATGTGTGTGTGTATATATATGTTTACATACTGTTCAGCATCCTTAGTCAATTCCCCTACGTTTTTATATATATATATATACAATTCTCACGTTTATTGCACATGTTGATGCGGCTGTCTCTTTAAGGCCGCGTACACGATGCAGACCAGTTTCATCGGACCAATTCGATGATGTGTACGGCCCATTGGACAGTTGTCCATCGGACGAAAGTTTTAAAACTTGCTTTAAAATCTGTCCGACAGACACCTGTCCGTCGGACAGATTCAATGGTTAGTGCGCCAAAGCATCGGACCAAAAACCTGCGCAGGCTCAGAATCAAGTCGACGCATGCTTGGAAGCATTGAACTTCCTTTTTTCAGCACGTCAGTGTTCTATGTCACCGTGTTCTGGTCTGATCAAATTTTTGGTCCGATGGTGTGTACACACATCAGACCATCAGACCACTTCAGCCTGGTCCGATGAAAACGGTCCGTCGGACCAGTCTCATCGGACCAGTCTGATCGTGTGTACGTGGCCTAAGTGTGCACTTCTATTTGCTGCCCAGGCCTTTTTTGTCCTGGAAGGCTCGTTTGAGTATCACACACAGACCGCATACATGTGTTTCGTTTAGTTTTAGTTTATTTTATTTACCCATTTTGATTTATTTTCATCCTTATCATTATTTTTATTATTATCATTTTTATATTTATTACTATTATTTTTATTTTCATTTTCATTTCTCTCTATTTTTAACTTTATATAATATTTTTCTTATACTTATTATTTCTTATCCCCATGTGCTTTGTTCGTATACATATGTCTATAATATATATATATGTATATCCGCAGTATTTACCTGTTAATTAGTAAGTTACTATTGTCCCCCTTTCTAACAATTTATGTTTAAACCATTGTGCCTTGTTTTGATCCGTTTCCTTGAATCACTATTGGTCAGTGTCATACCGCAGGATAAGCTTTTAAACCCTCCTTGTCCTTCACTTGTTTACACTTGATAACAAGAACACGCCCGTCTGTTCCCTGACTTGCGCTAGCTCTGAAATGCGTTGTGGTCCCTCTCGGCTCCTATCCATCTGACGTCACACGTCATCACGGACACCATCGGCTCCCTCTGGCTCCGAGCGGCTGCAGAAGCCTGATTTAGATGGTAAACATCTCCCGTTCCTGGCTCCACTGACTCTCGGCTCTGTTTACACCAGCTCCCTGGACTACACCATCACTATTATGATGTAAGTGCTGGATAATTTTAAATGTCAAAAATTAAAACAGAATACTCAGAGGCGCTTTTCTTCTTTTCTTTTTTCTAGCTTCAGGCAGCGGGAGGGGAAAGAGGGAATGCCGGCCACCAGTAGAGGATAGGTGAGTCAGGGTCCATGCTGGGGGGACCTATTTTGGTGCCTTGTAAGAAGCCCTGCAGCACCTGAAGCCAATGGTAGAGGCAAAGGTGGGAAGCTGGTGCCTGCAAGGTAGCTGCAGGAAATTGGGTTTCTGGGGGAAATCGGTGCTAGGGGGCAGGTGAATGCAGGGGAAAAGGAAACAATAGGGCAGGGCATCTTAAAAGAAGAGGAGCATCTGGAAGTGGAGAGGCTGGAGACAGCGAAGTGGCCGCATTGGGGTGAATAGCTCTGATCGGACCTGGGCAGCTGGAATCAGTGCTGTAGGTTGGTACACCGTAAGGACCTGACAGTAAAAGGTTTAAGCCCAGTACACATGTACCAAAAGTCAACCGGTTCAGCAGTAAGCAGCTGACTTTCAGTACATGGGCTTAAAGCTGGCCATAAATGGGTAGAATTTCGGAAAATAATGTTCTAAAAAGATTCAATAATTTTTCCTAATCATTAGTGGGTAGAATTGAGCTTTGTTTTCAACCACAGTAAACAAAATGAAAATTCTTCTCAAATAAATGAATTTCTGACAGTGTATACGTTTTTTCTTCAGGAAAGTCCATTATTCCAAAATCAAATTTTAAGAGCAAACTACGTTTTTTGAACGACTTTCGAATGTTCTGAGAATTTTCCTAAGTCTTTTCTTAAGAGTGTTGCAGTTCTATCCATTTATGGCCAGCTTGACATGCACTTCATGGTATTTTATAGCAACCAGTTTTGTAAAAGTACAATAAAAGACATGCCCCAAGACAGGGTATAATAGGTACTTAAATACATCAGATGTAGTAAGACATTTACCTGGTGAAGGTGTATGAGAACTTGATGGTGTAGAAAATGCTGTTGACTTTGTAGTGGAAAGTATTGATGTTAATTTGGGTACAGTGGTGCTTGATGTAAGATAGATTGTGGTTGTGATGACAGGAGATGAAGAGGCTGGGGTAGTGGTGGTAGATGACAGAGTGGTTGTGGTAGAGGAAGAAGAGAAAAGACTATTAACAAAAGAGGTTGGATTGGATATAGTAGTCATTGTAGAGGTTAGACTAGCTGTAGTAGTTGTAGTGGACAATGGAGTATCCACTGTGGTGGTAGTAAAGGCTGGAGTAGCTGCTGTAGTAGTAGAGGTCGTGGTGAATGTTTCAAATAAAGTACTTGAAAGAGAATCTGAAACTCTGGAAGGAGTTGTAGTAGAACCTAAACAGAAAGTTAAAATAAAATGTTGTGTTATACTTGGTAGGTCAAAGTATATCAGTAAGGTTAATAAGCATTACATGTCAAATGTTCTGCATATGGAAAAAATAATTGCCAAACACTTCTCAGTGTATATTTAAAGTTACTCTGGCATGAGAAAAGTATGTGTCTGTCATTGCCGGCCTTCTTTTAAATGCATTAGTTGCCTGGATGTGTTTAACCTTAAACATTTTGGGCCAGATTCTTGTACATTTCGGCGTAGCGGCACGTAAGCTATTTATTTTACGCCGCCGCAACTTACAGGAGCAAGTGCCGTATTCTCAAAGCACTTGCTCAGTAATTTGCGGCGGCATAGTGTAAATGGCCTGGCGTATTCCTGCGTAAATCGAAGGGGGCGGCTTGTATTTAAATTAAGCGCGCCCCCGCACCGAACGAACTGTGCATCCGCCGCCCGGAAAAAAAAACAGTGCGCATGCTCCAACTCGCGTCGGAAAACGTTGATGAAACCGACGTGAAAACAACGTGATCGTCACTTACGCAATGCCCTATTCGCGAACGACTTAGTTAAACGACGTAAACAACGGAAAAAGACGACGCTGTCCCGACGCCATACTTAACATGGCATACGATGGACCTTCGTAAACTTACCCCTCATATAGCAGGGGTAAGTTTATGCTTACGGAAATGACGTAAACGACGACGAGGCGGCGTAAAAACGTTTGGGAATCGGCGTATCTTTCTCATTTGCATAAGCAAATGAGAAATCAACGTAAACGCCACCTAGCGGCCGGCGTAACATTACATTTAAGATCCGACGGTGTAAGATTATTACGCCAGTCGGATCTTATAGTAATTCCGGCGTATCATGTTTTCAGAATAGAAAACACTAATACGCCGGCGGGAAATTCGAATTACGCCGGTGTATCTGTAGATACACCGGCGTAATTCTTTTGAGAATCTGGCCCTTTAAGTCATAGACCCAGAATATGCATGCTATAAATGAACAGAAATGTGCTTTGTATTTAGCAAATTTATTTAAAATGGGACTTGTAAATATGCATGGTGGAGAAGTCTCCCTGCTGTCAAAATACAATGACACAATGGGAGGATTCCATCATCTAACTTAAATGTGTGGCAGGTGGAATCAGGTCAGTTTTTTGTTCAACCAGCTAGTTATATGAATAAAAAAAACTGACTAATTTATGGGCTGCCTTAGTAGTTGCAGCAGACGTTTGAACTATTATTATTTTTTTTTTAATTAACAGCGGTAATGTTAAAAAAATAACTAATGTTATTGCAAACTGTGACAGAACACACTGTCACTGTGTGTTTTGGAAGGGACTGTGGGCGTGCCTCCTACCCACAGACTATGGCCCAAACTAGGCTGGAGACCCGGGACAAGCTGGCATTGAGATAATGTAATGTAATGCTACATCTCTTCTCCCCATCCCCCCCTTGTTTCTGTGTCTAATTGTGTTGATTCATGTCACAATGGTCTGGACTAGAGGTGTCTCTCCACAGGGGGTGTGTATTGAGAGGCTGCCTGCTTACCATAATCTCATTATGTTTTATCTGTAGCCTGTTTCAATGTACAAATGTTCCGTTCCCATTGGTTGTTCCTTGTCCCTCACCCCCTCCCCTCTATGACAAGGCTAAGGGGAGTGTACCTAACTGTGTGTAAAACTGTATGTCTTGGATTTATTAAACCGTTAATGCTCTGCATGTTTAACCCTCAACACCTGTGTGGATTGTCTCGTGATTGAGGGTTAAGGGCTGGTTATGGCGAATCTGCAGGCTGCGGGTGCGTTTGGAGGACATCGAGATCCGTCACACAAACAAAAGGGCGAATGGTGTCAGAACAAATCATATTAACAGAAACTTTTCAAACTTGATTTCCTCTCTTCCATAGATGGGTTTCCCTAATGAAACAAAAATGTAACTTAATATGAAATTCCAGGATAAATCTTAAAATTGCTTCCACTAGAGTAATACTTTCACTAGATGCACAAGAGATGTTTGGTAGTATAGAGAGTGACACTATTTATGGTCAGTTCTGGCAGCTTTTGGGATAGGAGTAAATTTCATTAAATGGATACAGATTCTGTATACAGTACCTCAGTACAGATTACGAGTAAATTATGTTTTATCCTATCCCTTTGTACTTCAAAGAGGAACCAGGCATGGCTGCCCACTATTACCTCTGCTGTTTGCCCTGGCAGTTGAGCCTTTGACAATAGCCGAGGACAATTACCTATTGTAGTAGAATTTCAGAGGGGAGTCCAGAAAGGACAGGATAGTATTGTATGTGGATGACACACTCCTCTTTTTGGGGGAATTTTACAATTCATTGACATCTTTAATGTGGCTTATTTCTCACTTTGGGACATTCTCAGGTTTTCACATTAACTGGGTCAAGTCAATTCTACTTCTATAATGACGTGTACACATGATCGGAAATACCGACAACAAATGTTCAATAAGAAATTCCGACCGTGTGTAGGCTCCATTGGACGTTTGCTGTTGGAATTTGCGACAACAAAAATTTGAGAGCTGGTTCTCAAATTTTCCGACAACAAAAGTTATTGTCGTAAATTCTGATCGTCTGTAGCCAATTCCGATGGTATCAATTCGACACATGCTTGGAATCATTGAACTTAAAGGATCACTAAACAAAAAAATGTTATTGGCTAAAATGTCTGCAATTAATACAGGCAGAATTCCTAGCTGCTTTCTATAAAAAACGCTTTAAAATTGATTAGATCAAAACATCTAATCTACCTGTGGCTTCCAGTCTCCTTTCTTCTTTTCATTTCCCGAATCGCTGTGCACGTTCCTGTGATTGACGTCGTCCTTTGCGGTTTGCGCATGCGCAGTTTAAAAAAAAACGGGCAGGAGCGCTCGTTCTTGTTTCTACACTAAACCGCCCACTATACCTCCCACTATACCACCCAACGATTAATATTCATGATCATATACCCACCCACACAGCCATTCTGAGCACATGAAGGAAGCAGCAGCAAAACGAACCACAGTACAATGGTAAGTTTTAAAAGTTAATTATCATCATTAACTGTGTTCCTATGGGCAATTTACAAGAAAGAAAAGGGGCGAGTCCAGGCGGGGCAGTGCAGGGGAAGAAACAAAACGTATTCAAAGGGGGAAGGTACTATGGTCTTAGCCACACAATGCTCACACCCCCTTCAATTCTCTGATGCACGGAGAACAGGGACGAGCACAGCTTAAACCACAGTGATGAGATATTTACTATGGAGCCAGACAACCAGGAAGTGAGGATTTCAGCAAAGGATTACAGCTGTTTCAAAGCAAAAACGGACAATGAGGACATGAAATCAAGACTCCTATAAGGTAAAGCAAGCTATTTAGCACAAAAAATGTTTTTGTTTAGTGATCCTTTAATTTTTCTCGGCTCGTCGTAGTGTTGTATGTGACCGTGTTCTTGACATTTGGAATTTCCGACAACATTTGTGTGACCGTGTGTATGCAACACCAGTTTGAGCCAACATTTAGTCGGAAAAAAATACACGGTTTTGTTGTCAGAATTTCAGATCATGTCTACGCGGCATAAGAGGTTTTCTTTACCATCGAAAGAATTTTGCATTGTAGATTCCTTCTAATATTTGGGCATGGTGGTTTCTAAACACATACAAGATTAGTTGACACTTAATCTAACTCCTCTCCTGGATAGATTAAAAAACAAAAATGTTAGGAGAAAAAAATATTTAAAAATGGGTAAATGGGGAGGCGCATGCGCGGGGCTACGGAGATGGCCGCTTGATCTGTGAGCTCCGCTCCAGACTGACACAGCGGCGCCCACAGCATGGCGCACGGCATCCCGCGGGCTCTCACGGACATGGGATCGTTCCCCACAGCTCCGGGCACGTTCCTGCATGACTCATCCCGCAGTCCGACGGGATCTGAGGCCACAATTGGAGACGGCGGGAGCGGAAGACACAGCTAAGATGGCCGCCGCACCGCTACCTCAGATACCAGCTCCTGGTCTGGAGGGGAAAGCGGACATCAGGTCAGAGCCAACCCACATCCCACAGCACTTAACCCCAGAGAAACAGGGGGACCCTTAACATATTTACACCCCATCCCCTGCCTCCACTGAATCGCTGCTCAGGAGGACAGTGACTGATTTCTCTCCCTCACCTCAGGGACTCAATACAACGCTGTTGCCAGGCAGCTTTCATCATATTGCTCAGCCGCAGGACCCTGCAGTTCTAATGGAGGAGCTGTTCCTAAAGTTTTCAACCCTACTGGAGAGAGGTCTGACTCAAACTGCTGCAAAGATCACAGGGTATTTGAAGGCTGACTTTCACTCCCTGGGCAACAGGATTGAGATGATCGAAAATAAAACGGAGGAAACAATTGCAGCAACGTCCCAGAACTACAGGCACATACAAATGCTTCAAGACCAACTTGATATAGCAATGTCCCGCATAGATGACCTTGAGAATAGGTCAAGGAGGTCAAATATTAGAATCCGTGGTCTCCCAGAGACCGTGATGAATGTGCCAGAGGCAGTACAGGACTTGATCAAAAACCTTCTCCCAAATATCTCGCCTCATCGACTTGAACTCGACAGGGCCCACAGAGCTCTAGGACCCCCCAGGAAGGACGGCACCCCGAGAGACATCATAGCCAAACCCCACCATTATTCCGTGAAAGATGAGGTGATGAAACAAGCGAGAACGGCTTTGGTTGTTATGTGCCAGGGCCATCAGGTGCAGGTCTTCGCAGACCTCTCCCCCTCCACTATCCAGAGGAGGAGAACAATAAAACCCCTTCTACTTGCCCTGACCCAGAAAGCTATTAAATACAAGTGGGCCTTTCCGTTTGCGGTCAAGTTCACCTTTCGCGGCAAGCAACATGCATTCTCCACCCTGCCTGAAGGAGAGAGATTGCTCTTGCACCTAAAGCTCATATCGCAGGAAGCCGATATGGACACCTCCACCATAGGACAGGGATCTAACAAGAGACCAGTGCCTACCAGTCCGCAATCACCCCTGTGGAACAAAGGCAAGACCAAGAAGGCAAAAGACAATGGCACCACCTGAATCACTTCTCTCCGGAACCTCCCTCTAGCCTCTCTGGGCCTGTTGTTTGGCCCTGGCCTATTTGGCCTTCCTGCCTTACACTTTTCCAGGCCCGAAGTGCGAAACCTTGTCGACGATCCCCACTACAAGCGCGCATGAGAGGCTTATGGCTTCTTGAGCCTTGTCCCGGCTTATAACGATACCCCAGACAACCACAGGAACTCTAAGCTAGACTGCTGGAACCGGGTGGATCAACTGACCGGAGACATGGCCAATCTTGGGAAACATTATCCCCCCCTTAGTGCCTCAATTTTTTCCTTGAAGGATATCTTTTCCTCTTTTTTCTTCTCCCTACCTACTCCTCCGATTATACATGGACCCTGTATAGCCCCCGCAATACTACAAGAGGCAGTGTGGGTCCCCCTGGGGGTAGATTGTGACTGGCTATCCTAACACTAGGGTCTTATTTTTATTTATTTTTCCTTTTATTTTAATATGCTGTGCACCACTGAGTTAACTACTTTGCACACTGGTTTTGTGATATAGGGCGCCCTGTTCCGGTTTGGAACTCCTGCGCCTCCACCCAGCCCCTGGACACCTGATGGGATCCGAGGGCAGGACAGGCCGCTCCCTATTGGGAGGGTCTGACTGTTGTTGTTGTGATCGGAGCACAGGGGCTCTCTCCCCCCCTAGTCTCCATTATTCTTTTCTGGGAGTGCTTTATGCTTCTTTACTCTTCTGTCTATCCCTTCCCACCCCTGACCTTTTCCCGTTTGCAGCAATTGTGCCTAATACCAATTTTTCTTCCAGACCTCTTAAGACTTCGCTGCTTCCTGGACAACCAATCAGAAGAAGAGGTTTTGGACAGCCGCACTCAAAAATAGGTAAAAATCAAAAATAGCCCTTTATTGTGGTAAAATAAATGCATGCACTACAAAAAAAGCATACAGTGGGAACAAAAAACAGCTGACGCGTTTCACATTGAGCTTCAATGCTTAGTCATAGCTATACACATGACTCATAGCTATGACTAAGCATTGAAGCTCAATGCGAAACGCGTCAGCTGTTTTTTTGTTCCCACTGTATG
The DNA here is from genome assembly GCA_029574335.1 of Rana kukunoris. Taxonomy (NCBI): domain Eukaryota; kingdom Metazoa; phylum Chordata; class Amphibia; order Anura; family Ranidae; genus Rana; species Rana kukunoris. The sequence goes on from CM056052.1 coordinate 216,329,806, forward strand.
CTTTCTTTGTAGTGCATCCATTTATTTTACCACAATAAAGGGATATTTTTGAATTTTACCTATTTTTGAGTGCGGCTGTCCAAAACCTCTTCTTCTGATTGCCTAGTGCATTGCCGGCACCTGCCTGGATTCTAAACGGACATTGATTGCCTGGAGCTCACCTGGAGCGGTTGTCTTTCCCATTCCTGGACAACCAAGCCTTGGCCCTGACTGCTGCTGCGCCACCGGAGTCCCCGGTTCCCCAAGACCTCCAAAGGTAGGTAAGGGCGGTTCGATCTGCGGTCCACACCCTTCTCCTAGCAGACACATCCTCAATTTTCCATAAGATCTGGACTCCCTGGGCAGACTATGTGGGCATCTCCCTGATCCCGGGTGTCAGCATGATTGCCCCATAGTGTTTAGCTTTTCAATGGGAACATTACCTCCCATCACTCCCTCACCCCCTCCCTCCCTCCTTCTTCTCCCTTTCTTTTTCTACCTTCTTTCTCCTCTAACTTTACATGTTAAGTTATGCTTACGTTTTACCTGTAGCCTACACGGATGAGTTTTGAGGACCAACCGCTTTATTACCATAGAGGGCAATTCCTTCATTTACATGTTCTTTCCGATGTTCACCTCCCCTTCCCCATTGGATTTGCCTAGAGCTAGGCTGGGGCCTGGGCCTGATGGGGATACACGCCTCTGGCACAGCATGATCCCTTACGGGGTGCCGGGGGTGGTGTGGTCCATTGAAGTTTCATGGAGCCTGCCTGGTTTCTACAAGAGAATGTCCTCTTAGTTTTTAAATCCCTCTGGTTACTTTTCATTCGTGTTATGTGAAGACAGCAGTCGGTATAGGTAACAATACCTTGTTAGGTTGTGGTATTCATCTATCTAGGTTACACCTGCTGCAATATTCTTGGGGTATTTTCCCCCATGTTTGACAAATTGTATGTTCTCATTTTATGTACTGTATATGCATTTCAATCTCAATAAAAATGTATTGAAACAAAAATGGGTAAATGGAGGCGGAGGAAGCATTTTTACGATTAGTTAGGTTTGTCCTGGAATTCCACTTAAAGGAAAAAGTAACATGCACTTCAAAGTATTTTGTTGCCACCAATTTTGTAGGGCACAATTAAGAATATGTGCTATGACAGAGTGTTAAATGTATCCAGGGAGAAAACTATACAAGATAAATCAAAGGTATTCTAAGACATTTACCTTGTGAAGGTGCATGAGGATTTGATGATGTGGAAAAGGCTGTGGGGTTTGTAGCAGATAGTAATGATGTTATTGTGGGTGCAGCGGTGCTTGAGGTAGTATAAAGTGTGGTTACTGGATATGAAGAGGGTGGGGTAATGGTGGTAGATTGTGTATATGGTAGAGTGGTTTTGGTGAGGGAAGAAGAAGGTAGACTAGTATCAGAAGAGATTGGAGTGAATGCTGAGGATGGATTAGCTGCTGTGGTGGTAACAGATGTTGGAGTATCCATTGTGGTAATATAAGGTAGAGTAACTGCTGTGGTGGTAATAAAGGTTGTGGTGAATGATTCAAAGGTCGAAACTCTTGAAGGAGTTGTAGTAGAACCTAAATATAAAATGAAAATGTGTTATACTCAGTAGATCAAAAGAGCATTGCATGACAAATGGAAAAATGACTTAATTAATTGCAGTGGTACTTGAGGTATAATAAAATTAAGTTGTGGTGACGGGAGATGATGAGGGTGAGAGTGGTTGTGGTTGAGGAAGAAGAGGAAAGACTAGTAAATAAATAGGTTGGAGTAGATGTGGTGGTCATAGTAGAGTTTGGGGTATATGTTGTTGTTGTAGTAAAAGTTAGAGTAACTATTACAGTGGTAGTAGATGTTGTGTTAAATGTTTCAACGGAAGTACTTGAAAGAGAATGTGAAACTCTGACTTTTAGTAAAACTAAAGAGAAAATAAAAATGTTGTGTTATTCATAGTAGGTAACTCTCAAACCTACTTCTGAATGCAAATGAAAATTGTCATTTAATTAAGTATGTGAATCTTCAGATATATCCCGCTTAGTCAGCATTAGAGGGTGGAGTGGATTTTGCAGTTACTATTTAGAGTCTAAGGGCCAGATCCACAAAAACTGGCCCGCCGGCGGGGCGTGTCCCATTTACTCTACGGGGTGTGTCCCTTTTACTCTACGCCGCTGTAAGTTACAACGGCATATCCTTATCCTCTATACAGCAGGGGTAACTTTACGCCAGACCTGCGCTTACGCAAACGACGTAAAAACACTGCGCCGGACGTACGTACGTTCGTGAATCGGCGTATCTAGCTCATTTGCATATTTTACGCAGACACACAACGGAAGCGCCCCTAGCGTCCAGCGTAAGTATGCAACCAAGATACGACGGTGTAATAACGTTACGCCAGTCGTATCTTAGCGTAATTCCGGCGTATCTTGTTTTGTGAATACAAAACAAAGATACGCTGGCGGGAATTTGAAATTACGGCGGCGTATCTGTAGATACGCCGCCGTAATGCTTTGTGGATCTGGCCCTAAAACATTTTAGCAGAAATTGTAAATACTACTTTTTCATGTTTTTCTATTCGGTGACATGACCACACAGTTCCACCCCCTTTATGTGATGTGCAGGTCCAACAACAAACCTGAGAAGAGGGACCAGAGGGAAGTGACATCATCCACCAGCATCCACTGCTCCAGGTGTTATTAGTGGATACAGTTTTTTGTTAAAATATATGCAGGTAAATAGGGAGCACTTAGGAAGCAGCATTTATAAGGTGGGGCATTGTATAGCTTTCATGTCTTCTTTAAGGTTGTATTCTCTAGAAATCACTAGAGGATTAAAGATACACAATTGTATCTGCTGATGGCTTTAGCAGTGCTGAAACAAAACATCAAGAAAATGATTCTGCAACTTATTCTGTTTCCATTGGGATGTTAAATTACCTTCCTGTCCAGATAATATTTCAGTTTTCAGTACTGTCACATTTTGAATGGCAATTACCCAGTCATGCAACACTGTACCTACGTGAATTTCATATTCTTTTTTGAGACAGATATAGCTTTTATTAAGTGGTATTTTACTTTTGCTTTTTTTTTGCTGTAAAGAAAAAAAAGACAGAACATTTTGAAAAAAGTAGTATAAGATACAGTAAAAGATATAGGGCCAGATCCACAAAGGAATTACGCCGGTGTATCTATAGATACACCGGCGTGATTCGAATTTCCCGCCGGCGTGTCATTGTTTTCTATTCAGAAAACAAGATACGCCGGACTTACGCTAAGATACGATTTGTGTAAGTTTCTTACACCGTCATATCTTAGATGTATATTTACGCTGGACGCTAGGGGCGCGTTCGTGTTAAATATGCAAATGAGGTAGATACGGCGATCCACAAACGTACGTACGCCCGGCACAGTGTGTTTTTGCAGTTTGCGTAAGCTTCTGTACGGCGTAAAGATAAAGCTACTATAGTGAGGCGCAGCCAATGTTAAGTACAAACGTCGGGACCGCGTCGTATTGGACGTCGTTTACGTAACTCGTTCGCGAATAGGAAATTGCGTATATTACGTACACGTCGTTTTCATTGACTATTTGCGTCGTGATTTCATGCATGCGCACTAGGGTACGTCCATGGCCGGCGCATGCGCAGTGTAAAAAAAGCGTTGTTTGCGTCGGGTCATTCCTAATTATACTAAACCACGCCCCCACTAGTAAATTTGAATTACACCCGCGTACGCCAGCCCTTTTACGCTACGCCGCCGTAAGCTACAGCGGCATTTTATTGAGGATTCGTAATACGCGGCATAGTGTAAATGGGATACGCCGCGCGGGCGTCCCATCTTTGTGGTCTATAAACTATGGTTCTGTGTGTGTAAGTGTATATGTGTGTATGTGTGTGTATATGTATATATTATATATATATATATATATATATATAAATAAAAATGTAATTGCCTATCAAATTTGTTGAGGTCTTAAAATTGTAGAACAGTTCAAGTACTCCCACAAGATTAGACAGTGCAAGGTATTTAGTAAGTTGCATGTGAGTTTATTTTTAGTTGAAATTAAAGGGGTTGTAAACCCTTGTGTTTTTTCAACTTCTGACAGTGACCAGCCCCCCATCGCAATGCCACCCCCCCCACCCGTTTTATTCACCTGAGCCATTCGTTCCCTCGGCGGAGACGTGCTGTACCTCTCTGCCCAGGGTTATTGGCACTTGATTGGATAGATTGAAAGCAACGCAGCTATTGGCTCCCACTACTATCAATCAAATCCAACGTGCCGGGGGCAGGGCGGAGTCCGGCATTCTGTGTCTGTGTACGCAAATGCCGGACTCGGGAGCACACCTGCAAGGTAACCCCCAGGAGGTTAACCGATGCAAGGAGGAGCCACGAGCGCCAACAGGGGACCCAAAAGTGTAGGTTTGGGACCACACTGTGCAAAACGAACTGCACAGTGGAGGTAAGTATGATATGTTTGTTATTGAAAAACAAAAACAAAGGTTTACAATCACTTTATATACAATTATTTACATTTATTTTTTTTCCCCACAAAGTCATCAGTTTAGCAAGTTATTTCTCACACATAGCATAGGCATGCTTACAATTAAACCCAAAAACACATTCTGCAACTCCTCCTGATTGTGAGGATACCATATATGATACCTTTTCACAGCCTAGAGGCATAGATGGCCCCAAAATGAAAGGAGCACTTTTGGGCTTTCAAGGAGCATAAATTACAGTATCTCACAAAGTGAGTACACCCCTCACATTTTTGTAAATATTTATTATACCTTTTCATGTGACAACACTAAAGAAATGACACTTTGCAACAATGTAAAGTAGTGAGTGTACAGCTTGTATAACAGTGTAAATTTGCTTTCCCCTCAAAATAACTCAATCCAACAGTAATGTATAATTTCTCTGGCAACAACAGTGAGTACACCCCTAAGTGAAAATTTCCAAATTGGGCCCAATTAGCCATTTTCCCTCCCTGGTGTCATGCGACCCGTCCGTTTTACAAGGTCTCAGGTGTGCATAGAGAGCAGGTGTTTTACATTTTGGGTTATCATTCTCACTCTCTCATACTGGTCATTGGAAGTTCAACATGGCACCTCATGGGAAAGATCTCTGAGGATCTGAAAAAAAGAATTGTTGCTCTACATAAAGATGGCCTAGGCTATAAGAAGTTTGCCAAGACCCTAAAACTGAGCTGCAGCACATGGCCAAGACCATACATTGGTTTAACAAGACAGGTTCCACTGAGAATGCATGTGCTCAGCGTCACATCCAGGGGTTGTCTTTGGGAAATAGATATGAGTGCTGCCAGTATTGTTGCAGAGGGTAAAGGGGCGGGGGCTCAGCCTGTCAGTTTGTCAGACCATATGCCACACACTGCATCAAATTGGTCTGCATGGCTGTTGTCCCAGAAGGAAGCCTCTTCTTGATGCACAAGAAAGCCTGCAAACAGTTTGCTGAAGACAACATGGATTACTGGAACCATGTCCTGCAGTCTGATGAGACCAAGATAAACTTATTTGGTTCAGATGGTGTCAAGCCTGTGTAGCGGCAACCAGGAGTACAAAGACACGTGCGTCTTGCCTACAGTCAAGCATGGTGGTTGCAGTGTCATGGTATCGGGCTGCATGAAAACTGCCGTCACTGGGGGGCTACAGTTCATTGAGGGAACCATGAATGCCAACATGTACTGTCATGGAGATAAGGCTGTACGCAGAGCGCACAGCCATATCTCCCGTGCTTATAATAAGCATACATTTAATCTAAAAATATAATGCATCTTACCCCATCATTCTATTTCTCGTTCATCCCCAGTAAACAGACATCACCACAGCTACGTTCTCAGCTTCGTCAGCATCACTGCCCAGCGACTAGTGAGCTTGGCCTTTTATTCGTAAATCACAAAAGAAATTACAAACAGGAAGTCCTGGCTCCAACAGCCAATCGCCTCCTACACAGGATGTGACCAAATAAGGATGCGACAACATAGGATGTGACAATACAGGAAATCCTTCCAACAGGATTAGTTACGGTAATACAAACAACAACATGAATACTACAACAACCCATGAACACAGTTCCTGGAGTGCCAGGACAGTAGAAACACCAACAAATGTATCACATTTTAGAGATTAAACCAAAGTATTTTCTTGGTGGCATAGTAGGTCCTTTTTTTGCCACAGAATTTTGAAACATGTGGAAAGAAAATTAAGTTTATCTTATTACACTAAGTTGTCAATTTATTGAGATATTTTTGAGACACAACATGGCCATACTTAGAATTTCACAACAAAACACATTTTGCTACTCCTCCTGAGTATGGCGATAACCCATGTGTGAGACGTTTTCAATGTTTGGACTGATCATGTACCAAATATTGTATCTTGCGTGTCACAAAAATCAACCACTTCTATCAAAAACAGTGTACTGTAACAGTCGACTGATCAGGAAATATAGCTTAGTGTAACGTCACCTATAGCAATCCCTATTTCTATAAGCAGAGCTTTTTTTCTCAGAAAATAGGTGCAAGAACTCAACCACGACCCCGTTCAGATTTCACAAACAGTAGAAGGATCTTAAAGGGGCATTAAATACCAGGATTGCATTACATACAGAATTCAGAGTTCAGGTGGTGACACAGCTGTCACTTGTAAACACAGAAAGCAGACTTCTGTGTTTACAAGTGATTGTGGTGAGCGGGCACCAAAGGGTCTGAGCCAGAGGTGGTGGAACTGAGTTCCCCCAAGTTCCCCCAGAAAAAAAGCCCTGTCTATAAGACAAGCAAGCCTAGCTTACTGGTACATGTATTCCCCCACAAATGTCATGTTTATTGGCCAGTAGGTTTAAAAAAGGCTGAACAAAAGAGTTTCTGTGATTGCAGGAGTGCAGTTGTTTACAGGGGACTGGTATCTTGCAAGAACATAAACAGTGTGGCATTTAGATGGGTTAGCTTTAGACAGCAGGCAAAGACATGGTCAATAAACGGACAAAAGATTTGGTCCAGACAGTGGACAGAAACATAGTCATTAAACAGGTCAGGATCAATACAGGCAACAGGCATAGGAAACGCTACACTGGTGTGGTGGTGTTCTGAAAAACTGTTGATGGTTGCACTGGTCTGGTGTACTGACAATCAGGAACTCTGTTTCTAGTTAAATTGGTCTGGTGATACTGTCACTGGTGTAGTGGTGATCAGAAACACTGTAGCTGGCTGCACTATTAGGACTTGTTCACACATAAGGCAGTAAAATCTCAAAAATTATCAATTTTATCGCCCTTCAATGCTACTCCCTTCAGCTGCAGAGGCAGCTATCTGGGGTGTACACATGCCACGGCTGCAATGCTTTGCTTCACAGCCGTGGCAGTGGTTACACACCCTATTGTTTTTGACAGACAAAGCCCCGCTGACTGCTACTCTTTTAAGTGAAAGAGAGCACTTGTGTGGGGCCAAGGGGTTAAAGCAGGCTGTGAGGAGGCAATACAATGCCCCTTCACAGCCTGTCATTTGCTCTCTGATGAGATACCCCAGAAAAACATGATCCAATTTGCTCCAGCGGGGGGGGGGGGAATATTTTCTTATCCCCTGAGAGGAAATTGGATATTCCCTGGATCAATTTTAGCTGTAAATGTTAGTATCCCGTTATATTATTTACATTAAGGAAATAATCTAGACCTTTTTTAAAGCAATCTACTGAGCTGGCCAGAACAAGCACTTGAAGGGGTCTATTCCACATTTTTACAGCTATTACGGTGAAGAAACCTTTCCGTATTTCAAGATTTAGGGCCCTTTCCCACGGGCGGACTGTTTAGGACCTGCCGCTGACATCCGACCCGCCAAAGTGTGACGGAGGAAAACCCTACTTTTTCATCTGTCTGGCAGATTGGATGACAACGCTCTGACAGGTCGGTCCCTGTACGGTGTGCAGAGACCAACCTGTCATCTGTCTGCTCAGCAGGGATCGTCGGAGCGAACCCTGCTAAGCAAAGCAGAGCCCGCACATGGACAGCCCTGTGTGCTGTGTGAAAGGGCCCTAAATCTCTTTTCCTCTAGACATAAAGTCTGGAGACATGCTTGGTCAGTCCATCACCTTTACCCTCAGCTTCCTTAGCAAGACAGTGGTCACCTTGGAAGTGTGTTTGGGGTTGTTATTAGTGTTGCTCACGAATATTCGCATTGCGAATATTCGTTACAAATATTGCATATTCGAGTATTCGCGAATAAATCGAATATCGCGGTGAATATTCGCTATTGCGAATATTCATATTTTTTCACATCTATTTTTATAACAGATCACATCCTAGTGATCTCCATCGATGTCTAAAACCATTGCTGGTATGATTAGAGACCCTGGGCCGAGTAGCTGAGGCGATCCTTTCATGTTGCCGAATATTCGCAATGCGAATATTCGTATTACGAATATTCGCTGTTTAGTGCATATTAGTTTAGTAATCCAGGAAATGATCTCCGTTTTCGCGTGTTGTTCGCGCGCATGCGCGGACGAGAATTTCGCAATCAATTCGAATTCGCATTAGCGAAATTTCGCAATTTTTTTTTTTTTATAAAATATCACGAATATTCGATATTAACGAATATTTCGCAAATATTCTTCTATATATTGGTGAAATATCGCGAAATCAAATATGGCGTATTCCGCTCAACACTGGTTGTTATCATGTTGCAATCCTGTCCTACGGCCCAGTCTCCAAAGGGAGGGAATCACGATCTGCTTCAGTATGTCACAGTACATGTTGGCATTCATGGTTCCCTCAATGAACTGCAGCTCCCTAGTGCCGGCAACAGTGCCAGCCCCAGACCATGACACTCCCACCACCATGCTTGACTGCAAGCAAGACACACTTGTCTTTGTACTCCTCACCTGGTTGTCACCACACACGCTTGACACCATCTGAACCAAATAAGTTTATCTTGGTCAAATCAGACCACAGGACATGGTTCCAGTAATCCAGGTCCTTAGCCTGCAAATAGTTTTCTGAAGACAATCAGACTTTCTTGTGCATCATCTTTAGAAGAGGCGTATGGTCTGAGCACTGACAGGCTGACCCCCCACCTCTTCAGCCTCTGCAGCAATGCTGGCAGCACTCATACGTCGATTTCCCAAAGACAACCTCTGGATATAACGCTGAGCACGTGCACTCAACCCCTTTGGTCGACCATGACAAGGTCTGTTCTGAGTGCAACCTGTCCTGTTAAACCGCTGCACGGTCTTGGCCACCATGCTGCAGCTCAGTTTCAGGATCTTGGCAATCTTATAGGCCATATTTATTTAGAGCAACAATTCTTGATCCTCAGAGAGTTCTTTGCCATGAGGTGCCATGTTGAACTTCCAGTGACCAGTATGAGAGAGTGAGAGCGATAACACCAAATTTAACACACCTGCTCCCCATTCACACCTTGTAACTCTAACGCTTCACATGACACCGGGGAGGGAAAACTGCGAATTGGGCCTAATTTGGCCATTTTTACTTAGGGGTGTACTCATTTTTTTTGCAAGTGGTTTAGACATTAACGGCTGTTTGTTGAGTTATTTTGAGGGGGTAGCAAATTTACACTGTTATACATGCTGTACACTCACTACTTTACATTATAGCAAAGTGTCATTATTAAGTGTTGTCACATAAAAAGATTTAATAAAGTATTTAGAAAAATGTGAGGGGTGTACTCACTTTTCTGAGATACTGTGTATGTGTATGTGTGTATATATATATATATATATATATATATATATATATATATATATATATATATATATATATATTCCAGTACTTCATAAAACCCCATGAGTATCCGGAAAATACATATTAGTAAGCGGGGCTTTTTTTCAGGGGGATCTCAGACCCATTGGTACCTGCTCACCACAATCACTTGTAAACACACAAGTTTGGTTCCTGTGTTTACAAGTGACAGCTCCGCACTCTGGGCCAGATTCAGTAACAGTTACGCCGGCGTATCAGTAGATACGCCGGCGTAACTCTGAATCTGCGCCGGCGTATATTTAAGCGTATTCTCAAAGCTTAAATATTGTTAACTTACCGCTAGGGGCGTTCCCGCTGATTTACGCCTAGAATATGTAAATCAGCGAGATACGCCTATTCACGAATGGCACTGGGATACGTCCACGGACGGCGTATGCGCAGTTAAAAAAAAAAAAAACGTAAAAAACGTGGGGTCAAAACACATTTGAATAAAACACGCCCACCTCATCCTCATTTGAATTACCTGGGCTTACGCCAGCCCATTTACGCTACGCCGCCATAACTTAGCTTGGTGAATACAGCATTTGCCTCGCTAATTTACGGCGGCGTAGCGTATCAGAGCCACGTTACGCCCGCGGAAATTTAAATCGCGCTACGTGAATCTGGCCCTCTGTGTGTAACCCCCCCCCCCCCCTGAACTCTGCACTCTGTATGTAATGCAATCCTGGGGCGGGATTCACGTACCACGGCGTATCTTTGTGCGGGCGTATCGTATCTTATTTACGCTATGCCGCCACAACTTAGAGAGGCAAGTGCTGTATTCACAAAGCACTTGCTCCCTAAGTTACGGTGGCGTAGCATAAATGGGCCTGCATAAGTCCGCGTAATTCAAAATAGATAGGCAGTGGGCGTGTTTTATTAAAATGTACCGTGACCCCATGCAAATGAGGGGCCGAACGAACGGCGCATGCGCCGTCCGTGGACGTATCCTAGTGCGCATGTTCAGAATCACGTCGGATAGAATGCCTAAGTGACGTTGGCGCGCAATGTTTACGACATGTGAATGTAACCTACGCCCAGCCCTATTCACGTACTATGTAAACGGCGTAAACTACGTAAAATTCTATGGCGTCATTCCCTCGCCCATACCTTTGCATTAGCTGCACCTCATATAGCAGGGGTAAATTTACGCCGGACGTAAGCCTTAAGCAAAGCATGTATATGAAGCGGCCGGGCGTATCTACGTTCATGAATCTTGCTCATTTGTATATTTCTAATGGGAACGCCGAATGCGTCCAGCGTAACTATGCGCCCACGATACACTGGCCTAGGCAAGTTACACCGGGTGACTGAAGCCATTTTTTTCGGCGTATCTTGCTTTCTGAATCTGCGTAAAGATGCGACGGCGCACATTTAAAAATTACAGCGGCGTATCTGGATATACGCCGATGTAACTCTTTTGTGAATCCGGGGCCCTGGTATACAATGCCCCTTTAATACCCTTTTACTGTTTGTGAAATCTGAACGGGATTGTGGTTGAGTTCCTGCACCTATTTTCTGAGAAAAAAAGCTCTGTTAGTAAGGCCAGTAACAGTTTAATGATCCTGTTCCCACAAATGTCACACATATATTACTCTTCCTTTACTCTGCAGGTAGCGGTTATGTTATTTAATGCTGAGTGACAGGGTGATGATTTTTTGCAAATCTTTCATGAAACAATTGGTTTACTCAGATATCTTTTAAAATAAATTTGTAAAAAACGTACCTGGCACCGTTGGAATGATGGTGGTAGTCGTTGTAAATCCTGTTAATTTCGAAAATCAATAAATGAGTCTCAAGTTATATTTTGAATATATTTACTTGAAAACATTTACAATGTAACAGATAATTTTCACCTACGGCATATGTTGTGCTCATTCCAGTCACCAACAATGATACCAATATTGTCACAAATGGCAGCATAGGCCTCTAAAGCATTGCAGAACTTATATTCATTTCCTCCAGTTGCACACAAGTCATAAACACAGTTCTCAAAGTATATCTGAGGATTAATGTGGGGGTGACAGTCCTTGAAATGTCCATTGTCTAATATTTGAGAACATTCGTCTTCATAAATAATCTCTTTATTGGGATCACACGGTGAAGGATCAACAATGTCATCTTCACATCTAAAGAGAAAATAATTGAGTGATTTGTTGTTTCTCATATGAATATATTCCTGCAAAGATCAGCATTTGGTTCTCATAACTATTTTTTATTCTATGATATTAAATCCTTCATAAAATCAGAAACTGCATTGGCTGCTAAGAGCACCAATGTTACCCTAACACCTACTGACACTTGATTTAACATCTGCAAAAAAATAAAAAATAACTTGGTATCTCTTTGAAGTAATGTCTTCTTTTAAACAAAATTGTTACTTGGAAAGAGCAGTTATATTCACATTTCCTATCTGTCATGCCTTCATATGATAATGTTGCACTTCAACCTTAGTATAAGGCATGCCATCTTAGTGGACTCTATATAATGTTGGCATACACAAACATTTAATCATGTGAAGTATACAGCCATAGTTCACATAGAGTTTAAAGCTGAACACCAAGCGATACAGCCATGACAAATGCCTGAGCACACCAACATTTAGATTTCTGCAAAAGATCTGACTTGGAAAATAAAAATTACCCCAGAGTTGGCTTTACACAAAAAATAATATTAATTTTACAATCCAGTAAGTTTATGTATCTTTCAATATTCATCCTAGTCCTTACATTTTGTTGGTAAGATCCTGATCGCACCATTCATTTTTATACAACGCAATTAAATGCAACTATTTCTAGTATATCCTTACTCATTGATTTTTTTGCTTATGAAGTATATATATATGTATATATATATATATATATATATATATATATATATATATATATATATATATATATTACACATACTTCATATGTATTTTCTCCTCTGTTAATGTATTTAAATATTCTAGGCCAGATTCTGTATCTACAGATACACCGGCGTAATTCGAATTTCCCGCCGGCGTATCATTGTTTTCTATTCTGAACACATGATATGCCAGAATTACGCTAGGATCCGACTGGCATAATAATCTTACACCGTCGGATCTTAGATGCAATGTTACGCCGGCCGCTAGGTGGCGTTTCCGTCGATTTCTGCGCCGAATATGCAAATGAGCATGATACACCGATTCCTGAACGTTTTTGTGTCGCTTTGCCATAGTTTACGTCGTTTCCGTAAGCGTAAGGTTCCCCCTGCTATGTGAGGGGTAACCTTACATCGGTCCGCCGTCGGGTTTTTTCCGTCGTTTACGTAACTCGTCGCGAATAAGGCTGTGCGTTAATTACGTTCACGTCGCAACCAATGTATTTGCGGCGTACTACGGAGCATGCGCAGTGGCCTATGTTTAAGGCCGGCGCATGCGCAGTTCGTTCGGCACGAGGGCGCGCTTAATTTAAATACAAGCCACCCCCTTTGATTTACGCAGGGATATGCCGGGCCATTTACACTATGCCGCTGCAAATTACGGAGCAAGTGCTTTGAGAATACGGCACTTGCTCCTGTAAGTTGCGGCGGCGTAATGTAAATAGCTTACGCGCCGCTACGCCGAAATGTACAAGAATCTGGCCCTCTCTCTGTTGTTTCTAGTACATTAAATAGCCATACAATTCATCTCCTAAAAAAGCTCTTTTGGAAGCAAAACATGTAGAGAAAAATGGTCTTTACACGTGTACCCTTTCAGGAATAACCAATTGATATCTACTGTCTCATGCTTTTATCAATTTTGTAATAAAAATATTTCATATTTTTTTACATTTTTGTGTTGATCAGTACCTGATCATTTTATACACTTTTGACACCATTAAAATCCTGTGGTATGTGAGTCTCTTCTATTTCAATTTAAATTGGGATGTGGTGTCTATATCTATATATGCTCATTCTCACCATTCTAAACATGTTGGTAAATGGGTCTAGATCTAGGATGAACAAGGTAATTTTTATATTTATACTTACACCCAATTGTCATCGGGAACACGCCAGCTGTTCGCAAAGTCATTGGATGTGGGGGCAAGTACACCAACAGGTGTCAGAAAATCATCTTGATGGTTACCATTATACGTGCCACAGAGTCCACACAGTTTTCCTTCAAAGTTTTTACTTACTCTAACAAAGAGTTCGTGGTCACCACTAAATTTTACTTCAAGACCAAAGTCAGTTTTCACAACAACAAATGAGCCACTTAAGTCTATTGAGATGCCAGGTGCTGGGGTCGCAGGCAGTGAAATAATGAGTCCATTAATCTAAACACAGAGAAATATATAATAAACTGGGAGTGGCAAATATTAACCATAAAAAATATTTATTTATATGCCAAGCAGGTCATTATGCTTTAGTTGAAGTGTGATTATAAATCTTACCTCTACCACTTTGTTTTTGCCTAGAATAATATTAAGATCATTGAAGCTGACGGCAATTGAATTTATAGCTGTCAAGTTTAAGCTTCCTCTGTGCTCATTTCTCGTAGTGATTGAGAAATATACACTTGAGTTTCTACAGGTCTCCACAACTGTATAATTACAGGATCCTTGGAAATGGTATGAATTGCCATCAAATGTTTTGTAGTGTGGATCACCATAGATATGGCAGATGGAGGTATTGTCAGGGAAACCCTTAATTCCATTGTGTACTATGTACTCTTCTTCAGGATCACAGGTCTGAGTTGTACAGTTCACATGATTGTTTCCATGACATATACATTGACTGTTACAATCCCCTTTCCAAAATATCTCATTTTTCTGTAAGATTAAAATAAAGCAATGCATAATACATTAACAGATTTGGCAGAAATAGAATAGTACATGAAATCTGCGTTGATTGTCTGCTAATAGTGTAATAGGAGCAATGAAGGATGTCTCCAGATAGTGAGGCGGCATATCAGTGAACTTCCATTTGTCTGTTTCAGCTGTCACACTCTCCAGGTGCTGTGACTGGGGATGAAGCTAATGAAGCACAATCTGTAGTCTGATAACTTCAGTGGAGGGCAGGGGAGAGATCTGGGTCCAATAGACCCCCAATGCCTCATTAAAGCTGTCACTATGAATAATCACTGACAAGGTTATTAGTCCCCTATGTGATAACAATAAAGCAGTGGTTCTCAACCTGGGGTCGGGACCCCCTCGGGGGTCAAATGACGATTTGCCAGGGGTCACAAGATCCTGGGCTGTTCCTGAAGCCCACACTGTTCTCTCAGGAAGGGAGATAATAAGAGGGGGAGAAACAAAGAAAAAGGGAGTGAAAGGAAAAAAATTGAGAGCAAGAACGACAGAGGGAAAGATGGGGAAACAAACAAGGAATTAGGATAGAGAGAGATAAAAGGGAAAGAAAGGAGAACAAAAAAGAAGGCTGGTACATCCTAAAATGTACCATAAGGGGTTTTAATACTTTACGAGTGGAAGGCACTCAGGGAGGGCTAAATGTCCGCAGGTTAGGGGCGGAAATTACTTGTCTTGCCTTGGGTGCCTTTCAACTCATGCTATGAAAATAATTTTACTGTTAGGGGTCCCCAAAACTTGGAAAATTTTATCAAGGGGTCACGGGCACTAGAAGGTTTTGAACCACTGCAATAAAGCTTTGTGATAAAAGTGTAAAAAGTGTGACACCCAAGCACTTAAAAATTCACCTAAAAAAATATGTACTCACCTTGTCCCACATTCATTCACATAGATATGGTTTATGCAGATAAACACGTAGCTTGGGGGGCCTTTAAAGTGTTCCCTATGGACAATTTTTGGTACAGTAATTTGGCACCTTTTTCACAGGCACACACAATTTCAAGACTTGACATGTTGGGCTAGATTCAGTAAGAAGATATGTCGGCGTATCTCGGGATACGCCGCGTAACTTCTAAGATGCGCCAACGTATCTTTTTTCTGTATTCAGAAAACAAGATATATGCCGGAATTTAGCTAAGATACGAGCGGCGTAAGTCTCTTACGCCGTCGTATCTTAGTTGCATATTTACGCTTGCCGCTAGGTGGCGCTTCCGTTACCCCTCCGTGTCGATTTACACGTCGAATATGCAAATGAGCTAGATACGCCGATTCACGAACGTTCGTGCGGCCGGCGTATCTATTTGCGTCGTTTACGTTAGGCTTACACCCGGCGTAAAGTTACCCCTGCTATATGAGGCGCAGACAATGTTAAGTATGGACGTCGGGACAGCGTCGTACTGTACGTCGTTTACGTCATTTGCGGAAGTTGATTCAGAATGGGGCTGGGCGTAAGTTACATTCACGTCATTTCATTGACTATTTGCGACGTGATTTGGAGCATGCGCACTGGGATACGTTCACGGCCGGCGCATGCGCAGTACGTTCAGCGCGTCATTTACGTGGGGTCAGTGTTAATTTAAATACACCACGCCCCCTACCTGCCCTATTTGCTTTGGCATCAAAAGTGTTAAATTGCACTTCTATAGTGGGTGTATTACCTGCAAGAATTGCACACAGTTTGACATATTTGGCATATTTGACATCTGTTTACTTGACACTACCTAATATTTTATTTTGCATAAAAGAATTAAGAATTAATTGTGTGCACTAACATGTATTTCTTTCTTGAAATTATAGAATAAACAGCTACACAAATGTTTTTATTCTACTGGGACTATTAAACTATTTAATGTTCTGGCTTTAAGTAATTTTATAACCAAAAATGCAGATTTGTGAAAAATTAAAAAATAATTACACCAGAGAAGAAATTGGCCCATTTCTACCTGCAAATAGTCAAATATTCCACACTGAGCTTTGAAATGTTATGCCTCGTACACACGACAGGTTTTCCCAGTAGGAAACGGGCGTGTGTATGCTAAATTGCAGTTTTACTGGCAGGAAAACCACCGGGAATCCCAGCAGGAAAAAAGAGACCATGTTCTCTATTTTCCTATGACAAAAAATATGGAATAAACAAAAAAAGACAGACTGCTGCACACCCTAAAGAGTTAACTACAAATTTATTGAAAAAAGTATTAAAAAGAACACACATATATATATATATATATATATATATATAAAAGGCATAAAAAATGGGTCCCCTAAAGATAGGTGGGCCTACCCAGATAATTCCCTATGGATACCCCCCCCCCCCCCACACACACACACACACACACAACGGTATATGCTGGTAACTAATATAAGAAAAGTGCAGCAGTCTCTTTTTTTTAAATATTTTTTGTCATACCGTATTTTTGATTGCACCCCCCGATAATATCGGTGAGTACTGCACTACTCCTTATTAGGTGGGATTCCCATACTCTCTACTTTTTTTTTCTCTCTATTTTCCTGCCGGGATTCCCGACATATTTTTTCTCTGCAGTTTTCCAATGGTAAACACTGCGAGTCAGTGCAGATGGAACATACACACAGCCGGTATTCCTATAGGGAAAACTGGCCGTGTGTAGGGGGAAAAAGCAGGTTCTCGGTTTTCCCCTTGTTTTTTTGCCTTGTACACACTGATCGTGTGTACAAGGCATTAGCCCATCAAGCCATCTAGGGGTCCTCATCCACCTTTCAGGGGTAAGGGGGTGCTACTTTCTACATTTAGGGGTTTACCTGACTTTTGTTTGTTTAATTGTACATTGTTTTCTTCTAATTTACTGTTTTCCTACATACCATTTCTAAAACCCAATGAAATGTTTCAAAGGGTGATAAAACATGGCAACACTTACCAGATAGTATTTGTCATCATAAAAACATCCACATTCACTGATAGGGACACAAGTGGGTCCACTGAGTACAAAGCCATTGTCACATTCACAAGCATCAGTACAAGGCTTATTGCAGTTACTCTGAGCACTCTGGTCCTGGCATGTGGCTGGGCAAGCACTAGTACAAGGATTGTAGTGACTGTTGGCAGAACATGGGATGGCTAAATAACAAGGACAGATAACAGTTCATAAACATGGTAAAGGAAACAGGCATAACTATAGCCAATGAAGGCCAGAAGTACTCACAAGTAGCAATACACAAATAATATGTGGGCATTGGCATGGCATTCAAAATAAAAAACATCACATCTACCTATATCATATTTACTTTAAGCATCAGGAAAAAAAACATATGCCTATAAATCATTTTTCTTTGCAAACAATATTTTATTTTGTTTTGCCTACTAGCACGAATCTGCTGTTAATATTAATCACTTGACCACCGCTTTTTTGCTTTTCAGCACTGTGCTACCTTAACTGGAAATTGCTTGGCCATGCAACTCTGTACGCATTTGATCACCACTGGGAATTTCTTCATAAATTTAGGCATCCTGCTACATGTCTTTGGTTAAAAAAAAAAATCCCTAACAGATTATTTTATTCACATTGATCAATGTGGATGAACTAATCTCTGCCAGAAAAAAGTGAAAAAAGTATATGCCAAAGCATAGGAGCTATTACCCACTGACCACCTCATTCCCCTAGTGCTGGGCATACATATTGTTTTTTTTTTATTATTGCATTTGGAGAAATCTCCTCCTGCGGCGCTGAAGGCACTGACATATATTTTGTGAGAGAAGCACCCTGCTGCTGTCTGAATGAGTACACATATCAGTGTTGCAGCTGATTGGAGTTCCTGCAAATCAAACACCAAAGCCCTGTACACATGATCGTTTTTTTTTTCATCGGACAAACCGATCGTGTGTGGGCCCCATCGGTTTGTTTTCCATCGGTGAAAAAAAATAGAACATGTTTTACATTTTTCCTATGGATAAAAAACGATCGTCTGTGTGGAAGTCCATCGGTCAAAAATTCACGCATGCTCAGAATCAAGCCAACGCATGCTCAGAAGCATTGAACTTCATTTTTTCAGCACGTCGTAGTAATTTTACGTCATGCGTTGGGCACGGTCAGATTTTTGACTGATGGTGTGTAGGCAAGACTGATGAAAGTCAGCTTCATCAGATATCTGACAAAAAAATCCATCGGATTAGATTCCATCAGATAACCAATTGTGTGTACAGGTCCCCTTTCCACTGGGGCGGTGTCTGCGGTAAGGTATTTTTAGCGTTGACTTTACCGTCAATTTTACAACGCTTTTCGGCTGCTAGAGGGGCGATTTTACCCCCTGCTAGCGACCTAGAAAGGGTTAAAAACGACCACAAAGCACCTCTGTATAACCCTAAAGCCACAATCATTTTTTGGCATGAAAAAAATGACATTTAAAACATGTCATTTAAAATGATCGTGTGTGGGCTTCACATCATTTTTCGGGTTCTGAAAATCAAAAAAAAATGTTTTCGAACATGCTGCATTTTTTAACGATGTTTTAAACAATGTCGTTTTTCGTGTTGCAAAAAATTATCTGTGCGTGGGCTAAAACGACGTTAAAAACCCGCGCATGCTCAGAAGCAAGTTATGAGACGGGAGCGCTCGTTCTGGTAAAACTACCGTTCGTAATGGAGTAAGCACATTCATCACGCTGTAACAGACAGAAAAGCGCGAATCGTCTTTTACAAACACAAAATCAGCTAAAGCAGCCCCAAGGGTGGCGCCATCTGCATTTAACTTCCCCTTTATAGTGCCGTTGTACGTGTTGTACGTCACCGCGCTTTGCTAGAGCATTTTTTTAAAAGATTGTGTGTGGGCAACGTCGTTTTAATGATGAAGTTGGAAAAAAAAAAATTCTCTAGATGCTGAAAAATTATCGTGTGTACGCAGCATTACTCTCTGTCCTGTTGAAAACAAATTCACCAGACAGAAAGTGTGAAAATCAGCAACGGGGATACTGATCGGACAGGGGTTCCAGCCATGGGCGTCCGCTCCATAGGGCAAAGGGGGGCATTTGACCCCCCCTGGGATCGTAAAAGAGTATCACTGCCATGATCATTCACATCTGCAGTCTGTCAGTGTGTTACAATACATTCACTTTGCTCCCTCTGAGCTGGCTAAGAACAGCAGCTCGGGTGTCAGTACTGCAGCGATGAGCTCTGTTCAGGGCTGACAGTCTGTGTGTCTGAGTTCAGCCCAGCCCCTCCCTCCTCCACACAAAGCTCTATCATAGGCTGGGTGGATCTCCTCTCTCTTTCCCCACCCACACTTCTGGCAGAACGTTGTCTGTGAAGAAGATATGTGTGCGGGAAAGTTAAAACAGAGCAGTCTGCTGCTCTGCTCAGCATCCACAGCCTTAAAAAAAAAGTGAGCCTCCTGGGACTGTCCATTGCCACCAAGTAAGTGACAAGTGAGCTTCTCCTCCCTCCCTTCATGCTCTCTCCCCCACCCCCCAATACACAGTACTAGGCTAGTAGCCTGTTATTACTAGCACTGCAGCCTGTAACAGTTTATTGCCCTCCTATGTTTTTTGATATGGGTTCACACACATGTATGCTGCAGTTTGGTCGCAATGCTGGTGTACTTGCACTGTCTTGCTGCATGTTACCCCCGGTCCCATAGACTTCTATTAGGTTGTACATTTTTGCTGCATGTTCTGAAAGTGTACATAAAGTCCTGCATGCTGCATCTTTGGTGCAATTCCAGAAAATGCTGAAAAAACGCACAACCTAAAAGAAGTCTGAGGGACTTCGGCTATAGAAAACCGCCAGCACACCAGCGCAGTGGTGGCCAGTTTATTAAGGGTGCAAGGACGCTTCCCCCTTCATCATGCCACCTCCTATATGTAAAATTGATAGATTCCTGCCTTGCATGAATCTATCCATGGCCACCGTGCCCACCCAATATTTAGGTGTCCGTGTCCAGAGCGGGTGTCACAGCGGCTGCATTTGATAGGCACAGCGGCTGCATTTGATTGGCACAGTGGCTGCATTTGATTGGCACAGTGGCTGCATTTGGTTGGCACAGTGGCTGCATTTGATGGAGCACAGTGGCTGTGTTTGATGGGGCACAGTGGCTGCATTTGATGGGATACAGTGGCTGCATCAGTTTTATTCCAGCATTTTTTCAGTTTGCTTGCCCCCCCCCCCTCCTTAGCAGGCACTGCCACTCCACTGAAAAGTGATCAAAACTCAGGTCACTTTTCAGAGACATTTGACAGGCAGTGATAGGTGGTGGTGAGGTGATATTTAATTTCCCCCCTGCCTGTTTTAACCTCCTAAATGCCAGTCCCTCCAGGTAATTCACTTTGTACTCCAGCTTATTTTCATTACTCTCTGTAGGTATTAGATGTTCTCTCACCTTATTCTTTGCACATCTAATACATAATGAGAGTTCTGGAAATAAGGTGGAGTTCAAAGTGAATTTCTACACCTAAGTGGAGCACCCCGTTAATAAGATTTGAGGATATTATTAAACCCAGAGACTGGTGGACTTAGGCCATCATAGACAGATTGAAATTCTGCCAGTTTAGCAGAAATTTTAACCTATCAATGTGTAGACTGGTTATACAGAATGTAATGTAAAGGTGTCCAGTGATGCAGGGTGCTGTGTATTGTAAAGGGGTCCAGTGATGTAGGGTTCTGTGTAATGTAAAGGGCTCCAGTGGTGAAGGGTGCTGTGTAATGTAAAGGAGTGCATGTGCTGTGTAATTTAAAGGGTTCCAGTGATGCAGGGTGCTGTGTAATGTAAAGGGGTCCAGTGATGCAGGGTGCTGTGTAATGTAAAGGGTTCCAGTGATGCAGGGTGATGTGTAATGTAAAGGGGTGCATGTGCTGTGTAATGTAAAGGGTTCCAGTGATGCAGGGTTCTGTGTAATGTAAAGGGTTCCAGTGATGCAGGGTGCTGTGTAATGTAAAGGGTTCCAGTGGTGCAGGGTGTTGTGTAATGTAAAGGGGTCCAGTGATGCAGGGTTCTGTGTAATGTAAGGGATCCAGTGGTGCAGGGTGCTGGGTAATTTAAAGGGGTCTAGTGATGCAGGGTGCTGTGTAATGTAAGGGTTCCAGTGGTGCAGGGTGCTGGGTAATTTAAAGGGGTCCAGTGATGCAGGGTGCTGTGTAATGTAAAGGGGTCCAGTGATGCAGGGTGCTGTGTAATTTAAAGGGGTCCGGTGATGCAGGGTGCTGTGTAATGTAAAGGGGTGCAGGGTGCTGTGTAATGTAAAGGGTTCCAGTGATGCATTGTGCTGTGTAATTTAAAGGGGTCCAGAGATGCAGGGTGATGTGTACTGTAAAGGGGTCCAGTGATGTAGGGTGCTGTGTAATGTAAAGGGGTCCAGTGATGCAGGGTGCTGTGTAATGTAAAGGGTTCCAGTGATGCAGGGTGCTGTGTAATGTAAAGGGGTGCATGTGCTGTGTAATGTAAAGGGTTCCAGTGATGCGGGTGCTGTGTAATGTAAAGGGTTCCAGTGATGCAGAGTGCTGTGTAATGTAAAGGGTTCCAGGTGTGCAGGGTGTTGTGTAATGTAAAGGGGTCCAGTGATGCAGGGTTCTGTATAATGTAAGGGATCCAGTGGTGCAGGGTGCTGGGCAATTTAAAGGGGTCTAGTGATGCAGGGTGCTGTGTAATGTAAGGGTTCCAGTGGTGCAGGGTGCTGGGTAATTTAAAGGGGTCCAGTGATGCAGGGTGCTGTGTAATGTAAAGGGGTCCAGTGATGCAGGGTGCTGTGTAATTTAAAGGGGTCCGGTGATGCAGGGTGCTGTGTAATGTAAAGGGGTGCAGGGTGCTGTGTAATGTAAGGGGTTCCAGTGATGCAGGAAGCTGTGTAATTTAAAGGGGTCCAAAGATGCAGGGTTATGTGTAATGTAAAGGGGTCCAGTGATGTAGGGTGCTGTGTAATGTAAAGGGTTCCAGTGATGCAGGGTGCTGTTTAATTTAAAGGGGTCCAGAGATGCAGGGTGCTGTTTAATTTAAAGGGGTCCAGAGATGCAGGGTGATGTGTAATGTAAAGGGGTCCAGTGATGTAGGGTGCTGTGTAATGTAAAGGGGTGCAGGGTGCTGTGTAATGTAAAGGGTTCCAGTGATGCAGGGTGCTGTTTAATTTAAAGGGGTCCAGAGATGCAGGGTTCTGTGTAATGTAAAGGGGTCCAGGGTGCTGTGTAATGTAAAGGGGTCCAGAGGTGCAGTTGTGGAGAGGGGGTACACAGTAGTGACAAAGAGATATTGAAAGATGCAGGGGGCACAGTGGGGTGTTTTTACATTTTAACGTGGGGGGGCACTTTTAACCCTGCTAGGGGTTAAAAAATGTGACTGTGTGACGCCGCTCCCGAAGCACCCCCCCCTGAAAAATTTTTAGCGGATGCCTATGGTTCCAGCCTTTACACTACTGTACAGTATTAAAGGAAAGCAATTTCATTCCTTTCTGAGTTGGTTTTGGAGAGTTCCCCACATGTTGTCTTGTAAACCATTGTCAGCAGGACAAGTGATGTTAAAACTCTCTAATAATAGCAGTAAAAATCTAAAAAAAAAATCTAACCCTTCCCCACTCTACTGTACACAAAACTAAGAAAAAACTTTGGCGAACAAACACTTTAAGTAAAATACTGACCTTAAATACATTATAATCTAAAATGACTGATGATGGGCATGAACTGCCAAGCAAATCCTTATAAATGTTTATTGTTATATGCTGCTGTCCTATAGGATTAGCATGCAAAATTATGACAGTATGTCTATACAGGAAACAAAGGATTCCATAGACTATAAAACACTTACAACAATAGCATTACTTACAACAGAATGTCGAGTTTCTCCAAGCAATGGTGACTTCTGATCTTTGACAGGTATCAGCATAAACTTCCAGTGCTTTACATAAACTGCCAACACCAAGAGCGCACAGATCTAATACACAGCTCTCAAAAAAGTAGTTTGGGTTGATTACCGAGTGACAAGCTTCGAAAGGACTATCTTTCATGGTTAACAAACCACAGAATTGTTTGCTTGAATAGAGTTCCTCTGTCTCTGGTGGACATGATGGTGGAGGTGTAGGAACAGTTGTGCTACATAATGGATTATAATATTCCACATTCCAGCTTTCTACCAGCTGATTTGAGTTATGGGCTAACTGTCCATCTGGCATCATAAAGTCATCATGTTGGATGCCATTAAAGTTGCCACAAATTCCACAGGTTTGATTAAAATATGTCATTGGGATCCTTACATCCACTAGATGGTCAGTGTCATAAGACACTGTGAGATAGAATTCATAGAATTTAGTCTCCAGAATAACATATCTACCACTTTGCTTCACAGTCAGAGACTGATTGACCAAGATAACTGGAAGATTTGTCCAAGTGCCATCTACCTGATAACCAATACATGTGCAAGTTAGATTTACCCATGGAAATACAGCATCATTTTAACACTAGGAAAGATATTACATGTATATTCAATGAAACTTACCAAAACTCGACTGGGTTCATTTTTAACAATGGTTATTTTGTGATCATAGACATCCACCATAACTCTATGAATATATGATACAGTTGGATTCCCATTAAAAGGTTCGCTCTTTGCCTCAATGTTAAAATATAGCAGAGGTGTGGCATTGGTACAAAG
The DNA here is from genome assembly GCA_029574335.1 of Rana kukunoris. Lineage (NCBI taxonomy): Eukaryota > Metazoa > Chordata > Amphibia > Anura > Ranidae > Rana > Rana kukunoris. The sequence goes on from CM056052.1 coordinate 216,353,972, forward strand.
CTTGGAAAGAGTATATGTGCATATTCCCATAAAGTGATGAATTTCCTTATCAAAGGTGTAGTAATGAGTATTGCCCCAAGTTACACAGTCGCTAGATGATAGATTATAGCAGTCAAGAACTCCATTTATTACACCACAGTGTTCGCTAGGTGCACATGAAGCAGAATTGCACACTAAACTACCACCAGCAGAGGGACATCTGCATTTAGTGGAGCAGGTATCATCAGTCCAGAACTCTGAGCCTACAGGGTAATGTTTATCATCTTTCCAGCATCCACATTGACTACTTGGTACACACGTCTTATCATAGAGAACATATCCCGGGTCACATACACAACCTTCTGTGCAGGGAAGAGTGCAGCTGGATTCTGATAATGGATTGACACAAGTAGCTGGACAAGCTGTTCCACAGACCTCATAATGACTGTTCAGTTGGCAATTCAGAGCTGTAAAACATAAACTCTTTGTAAAATCTATACAAGACTATTACTGAGTAACAATATGTATGCAATCGGCACTACAGAAACAGGTACCAAAGCTACAAGCCCCATTTAACAGTTTGTTAAATTATTCATGGCAGTAGAGAAACATTTTGTCATTGGGTACAGTAACAATTTGCAATCAAAAATGTTATCTTAAATTGCCACCAACAATCTGTCAATGCCCATCACTGCATGTAAACCTTAATCTAACCACTCAGATTTAATTTAGGTTGCCTCTTGCTTAGCAAAATCTATGCAACAGGTTTATTGTGTATTTGCAATCCCTTCTCCTGTAATCCTGGGCAGCCAACTACAACAAACTTGAAAAGTTATGATACAGACTTATCCCCGAAGATGATACAAAATTTCACAAAAATAATTAAATAAGAAGTGGATAGGATCATGTCTTATTCTGTGGCAGTGCAACTTTAGAGCAGCAAGTGGAAGAACTTATGAATGAAGTTTTAACCTGGTAGTAAATCTGTCACACAATCTGTCTCCCTCAGGGGCAGACTGGGCCATGTGGCAATTTCCCCCCAGGCTGCTCTGAAGCTCCGTAAAAAGGCTACACCACTTTAGCAGCAGGCAGGGCCTGATTTCTGTAATACTATTGGAGCTGCATCTCCAAGCGTCCACTGTCAGCCATGTGTGCCATCCCCAACGGAAGAGGGGCCCACTGTGCTCTTCCTCACACTGCACAAATGTAGCAGACAGGGCTCAGCCTCTGTAGCGGAGTCTGCCCGACTCATATCACAAGATCTGCACACACAAATCCTCAGTTCTGAGAATTTCAGGCAGCTGCCTGGGGGTGGGGCGCTGATGTCATCCTATCCAGCAGGAACTATGACCGTGGGTGGCATGTACAGGTGAGGAGTGTGGGTGATAGGACTGTGGACAGTATGTACAGGAGAGTAGTGTGGAGGCTATGACAGTGTATGGTATGTACAGGAGAGTAGTGTTGAGGGTAAGACAATGGGCATTATGTACAGGAGAGTATTGTGGAGGATAATCTACCATATTGTACACTGACATGGGCAAGGATCTCCAGGGGCCCCAATCCGCCATATTGTACACTGACATGACATTGGGCAGTATGTACAGGAAAGGAGTGTGGAGGATATGATAGTGAGCAGTATGTACATGAGAAGAGTGTGGAGGGTATGACAGTGGGCAGTATGTACAGGAGAACAGTGTGTATGATATGACAGAGAGTAGTATGTACAGGGGAGGAGTGTGGTGCGTATGATAGTGGGCAGTATGTACAGGAGAGGAGGGTGGAGGGTATGACAGTGGGCAGTATGTACAGGAGAGCACTGTGGAGGTATGACAGCAGGCAGTATCTACAGGAGAGGAGTGCAGAGGGTATGACAGTGGGGAGTATGTACAGGAGAGGAGAATGGAGGATATGACAGTGGGGGATATGTACAGGAGAGGAGTGTGGAGGTATGACAGTGGGGGGTATGTACAGGAGAGGAGAATAGAGGATATGTACAGGAGAGGAGTGTGGAGGTATGACAGTGGGCAGTATGTACAGGAGAGTAGTGTGGAGGGTATGACAGTGGGCGGTATGTACAGGAGAGTAGTGTGGAGGGTATCACAGTGGGCAGTATGTACAGAAGAGCAGTGTGGAGGTAAGACAGTAGGCTGTATGTACAGAAGAGTAGTGTGGAGGGTATGACAGCAGGTGGTATGTACAGGAGAGTAGTGTGGAGCTATGACAGTGAGCAGTATGTATAGGAGAGTAGTGTGGAGGATAATCTTCCATATTGAACACTGACATGAGCAAGGATCTCCAGGGGCCCCAATCCGCCATATTGCACACTGACATGGCAGTGGGCAGTAGGTACAGGAGAGGAGTGTAGGGGTATGACAGTGAGCAGTATGTACAGCAAAGTAGTGTGGAGGGTAAACCCTCCATATTGTACACTGACATGAGCAAGGATCTCCGGGGGCCTCAGGCCACAATATTGTACACTGACATGACAGTGGGCAGTATGTACAGGAGAGGAGTGTGGAGGGTAATCCGCCATATTGTACACTGACATGACAGTGGAAAGTATGTACATGAGAGGAGTGTGGAGGCATTACAGTGGGCAGTATGTATAGGAGAGTAGGGTGGAGGTATGACAGTGAATAATATGTACAGTTGAGTGGTGTGGAGGTATGACAGTGGGCAGTGTGTACAGGAGAACAGTGTGGAGGGTATGACAGTGTGCAATATGTACAGGAGAGTAGTGCGGAGGTATGACAGTGGGCAGTATGTTCAGGAGAGGAGTGTGGAACAGGGTAGACTGGTCTGGCCCTTGCTGGCAAGTTTGGAAACCTGCAGTTAGTGCAGCAGGCACTGTCCAGCTCAAGCCGCTCGATGAGCAGAGTACCTGGAGCAAGGCTTCAACCTGGGGTTGGGGTCAGAAAGAGACAGAGAAGAGGGAGCGCAGGAGGGGGACAAAGTCGCTGCATTTTGTGCCTCTGGGTTGTACTTGCCCCGTGGGCCAAAAGTTGCCAGTAAGCCCCTGGTCTCATTGCTCTGGTTTAGCATTGTCTTGTTGTGAGATTATGTAATTTATTTTAGGCAAATTGTCTAGTTCCTACTAGCAGCTTCAGGATACAAGAATTCAAGTACATCTACAGAAGGTGGGGTACATAATCATAATTAACATTTGAGGTTACAGGTCCTGGTGTTTCAGTTATTGGAAAGTGGAAAGTGTAATATCATTTTTAGGGGTTCTCTTGGTATTTTTGCTGACCAGGACCAGAGAAATTAGCTTTAAAGTGGATTTTTTTTATTTTTTATATCACAATGTAGAGAATAAGATTTCCTATCATCTGTGCCCAGTCTTGCCACACAGAGTTAATCCAGCTCCAAGCAATCCACGTTTATTGTTCAGTAAAAATTAACAGACTTCCAGATAAAAACCTGTCTAAATAAAAAGTCCTTTCCGTCCCCTTGCTTCGAGTGACAGGTTATTTACATATCTCATGTACTAGCTTGGACTCATGCACATTCCTGGATGTTTATCATAATATAGGGGGTGACGAGATATGTATTCCCAATTACTCTGTGTCGCACAGCTTGCCCAGCAGTGGACGAAGTGATTTTGTAGATTTATCAAAATACAGTTTTTGCCTTTTCATGTTTATGATCCTCTGAGCTCTTACTCGATCCTGTTTAATGGACTGAGGCTGCAATTTCTTTGGTGCAATAGGCACCGTGGTCCTCAGTGTTCTACCTATTAGCAGCTGTGCAGGTGAGCATAAACCTTCAATAGGCATTGCACGATAGTTTAACAGTCCTAGGTACACATCCTGCCCTGATGATTGCGCTTTCAGTATAATGGACTTGGCTATGCCAACATACTTCTCTGCTAGACCATTGGCCTGTGGGTGATAGGGGCTTGTGGGTTTGTGCCTGATTCCCCATTCACGCAGGAAGCACTGGAACTCAGAACATGAGAATTGTGGCCCATTATCAGACACAAGTTCTTCACACACTCCATGTCTTGAAAGTACTGTTTTGAAAGCCTGTATGACTGTTGCTGCTTTTAAGTTTCTCAGCTGCACTAGCTCAAAGTATTTGCTGTAGTTATCTACTACTATCAGGTAATGGTTGTCCTCAAAATGAAAAATATCTGTAGCCAGTCTCTGCCATGCCCCTGAAGGAGCATTCCATGGTGTAAGCGGTTCTTTTGCATTTTTGTTTTTGAAAATGGCAGGTTTCATACTTCTGCACAAGTGTCTCAATATCAAAGTCCAAATTAGGCCAGTAGACCAACTCCCGCGCTCTGCGCTTACACAGAGTGATGCCCAAATGCCCCTGATGGATTTGTTTCAGTTATTCTGCCTGTTGTGACTTAGGAATGAGAATACGGTCACCCATAAATATGATGTCCGAATTAATGTATAGCTCATCTTTCATAGGCCAGAATGCCTGTAGTTCAGGACACAGCTTCTTTTATTTTTCTGGCCAGCCATTGCACATGACACAAGTTAGTTTTTCTAGGACTTTATCCTGTTTGGTGTCTTGTCTTATCTTCTCCAGCCGTACATCTGATATTGGAATGTTCGCTAGTACTGTATGTACCTGTTCTTCCAACTCAGGTTCATCCCGTGCTTCATGTCCTTCTAGAAACACCCTAGACAGGGTATCTGCCATTGGAATTTCCTTTCCAGGTTTATACTTTACTGTGAGATCATACTGCTGTAATTTTATAACCATCCGCTGACGTGGAGGTGTAGAAGCTAGTGATTTCTGTAGGATGTACTTCAACGGCTTGTGGTCTGTTTCCACAACTACCGGGCGACCATATATGTACTGGTGAAATTTCTTACATCCATTCACAATAGCCAGCATCTCTTTCTCAATTTGGGCATAATTGGCTTGCATTGGGGTCAGTGCTCGTGAAGCATATGCCACAGGACGTCCTTGTTGAGTCAGTACAGCACCTAACCCAAACTGGGATGCATCCACTTGAAGTACAGTGTCACAGTTTACATCAAAATATTTCAGTATTGGCCCTGGATGTTTAGTGATCAGTTTTTTCACTTTGTCGAAAGTCTTTTCCATGTTTGCATCCCAACACCAAACAGCATCCTTCTGTAGCAGTGTATGTAGCGGTGCTATCTGTTGAGCAAGGCCCTGAGAGAATTTGGATAGATAGTTGAAAATACCTAGTGATGTCTCCAGCTCCTTTCTGGAGGTTGGGGCTTTCATGTTAAGAACTTCTGTAATCTTCTTTGGATCAGGCTTCAAACCTTCCTTGGTTAGTAGGTGTCCAAAATATGTAACTTCTTCCACGCCAATTTGCATTTTGTTTGGATTGAGTGTGAGATTCTTCTCACGACACTGATTGAGCAAAGCAGTAAGGTTTTTGTCATTTTCTATTCGATCCTTTCCATAGACCAGCAAATCATCAACTATTACTTCAACACCCTGTAGACCAGCGATCAATTCGTGTAATTTCTTTTTGAAATATTTCCAGTACAGATGCTATGTCGAAAGGTACCCTTGTGAAGCGCCAAACCACCCCGAAGTGGAGTTTAAAGTGGTCAAGTAACTGCTGGCTTCATTAAGACGCAATTACCAGTAACCAGAATGGGCATCTAGTACACTGAATACTGTTGTTTCTACTAGCTTGTGCGATACATCCTCTATGGTGGGGAGTTTGTAGTGTTCTCTTATTAGACTTTGTTCAAATCATGTGGGTCAATGCATATCCGATTTGCACCTGTGTTCTTCTTCCCCACCACAACCATAGAACTGACCCATTCCGATGGTTCTGTGACCTTTTTTACTACCCCCAGCTTCTCCATCCTAGTGAGTTCTTGTCTGACTTTATCCACAAGAGTTAAAGGTATTCTCCTTGGGGCGTGAATGACAGGCTGTGCCCCCTCTTTTATACGTATGCGACTTACACCCGGGAGACACTCCAGGCCCTTGAATAGATCACAGTACTCAGGTTTAATGTCAGCCTCTGTCAGACCTCTGTGCCCACCATCCACAGTCATTATGATCTTCACAAGTCCAATGTCTTTACTTGTTCTGAGACCTAGTACGGCTGGGGCTTGAGTTTCTATCACAAACAGATCACTTGTATGAACATTTTGCATGACAGCGACCCATTACTTTCAGCTTTTCACCGCATATCCCATTAGTTTCGGTAGGTCTTGAGTCTCTAAAGGGGATTCATTACTGAGGTGTTCCAGGTATATGTGGCTTGGTACACAATTTACTTGTGCTCCTGTATCTATTTTGAATGTGATTGGAGTTTTGCTAGCCCCTATATGTAATGTTACAGTTGCTTCATCTGCAGACTGATGTGTTTTTTGTATTGCTGCAAGATATATTGGGGTGCAGTCTGGCCCTGCATTGTCATCATTGTCCTCCATGGCATGTACAGAACGTGTTTTTGGCCTTAAAGTTTGTGAAGACAAATTACACACCCTGGCAAAATGTCCTCTTTTCTTGCAGTTATTGCATATCTGCTCCCCTGCCGAACAGACACTATTTTTGCACACACTACTTGTGTGTTACTTGTCGCAGGGCCATAGGTGCCCATATCTGCTGCTGTGATTATCTATAGCATTAATATGGAGCTGTGTTCCTTCCAGTACCTGCATGTCCTTACTTGACATTTCATATGCTCTGGCAATCCTTATGGCTTTCTCAAGATTTAAGTCTTCTTCCTGCAGCAGCATTTTCTGAACTTCCTTAAACTTACTGCCCATCAGAATGCAGTCTTTTATCATATCTTCAGCATCATAGAAAGCACAGTCTTTGGCAAGCAAGCACAGCTGGGTCACCCATTCATCCAGAGACTCAACTCCACACTGCTTCCTCTCATAAAACAGTTTCCCTTGCACTGTGGAGTTTCTCCTTGGGTTGCAGTATGCCTCAAACTTTGAAAACAGTACCTCCGTTTTCTTTTTGTACTCTGCAGTGATCTCTCCACTTGCTTGCCAGGCTCTGCACACATCACGTCCCTTTTGTCCCACACAAATCAGAAAGTGAGCTGCTTTCTGCTGATCTGACCATCTGTCTGCATCTGGTCCTGCAAACACAAGCTCTATCAGCTCCTTTCACTGTGATCAGTTTTCAGACACATTCCCTGATTCCAAATTCAGGGATGGAATGTTCTTTGTGTTGCTGTTTGTTAGCATACAAGGTTTGTATTATATGAGCAACATCTACTAAATGTAATTGCTCTGTGCCTATTACATTATATGATCACTAGATGGCAGTGTTACGTTTGCTAGTTCATGTTTTGTCTATGTACAAGAAGTAGTAATAAAGTCCAGTTCCTGTTTCCACGACCTACAGACTGTCTGCCTGTAATTTGTTTAGCTCCAAAAGCTTATGTCTAACAGGTTATGGGCCCAGAGCATGTTACAGAAGCCCAGGATATAATACAGATTACCCCTGGATATAGCCAGATACAGTGAGCTAGAGCAATTCAGTGCAGAAGACAGCAACAGAAAGACAAACAGCAGTAATGGCAGCTGTCATCCCATCAGCAAAGTTTTCCATTGCAAATCTGACAAATCAGAACTACCAATCTTGGAAATTCAAGATGAAAATGCTGCTTATAAGAGAAGGTACGTGGAAATGCATAAATGAAGAAAGACCTGCACAGCCCACAGAGGAGTGGTTAGACAGAGATCAGAAGGCGCAAAGCACAATCTCCCTGTGCATAGATGATGATCAAATCATACATATATGTAACTGTCAAACTGCTAAAGACATGTGGGAAGAGTTACAGAAAGCACATAAAAGAGTTAATCTCAGCAATAAACTGTATTTAATCAGAAAGCTCTATCAGACTAAGCTACAGAAAGACCAGGACATGCAGGACTATATAAGACAGACCTTAGAGATGGTGGAGAGACTGCGAGGGATTGGAGAAGAGATGAAAGATTTTCATGTTGCAGCGCTATTATTAAGTGGACTTCCTGAAATTATGAGACACTTGTCACAGCACTAGATGCACGTCCAGATGATGATCTGACACTGGAATATGTTAAAGGCAAGCTTGTGGATGAATACAAGCGCAAAACTGAAAGCATGAGTACTGTGAGTGTGTGTTCAGAGACGGCTTTAAAGACAAGATACAAAAATAAACACAGTAACGTGCAGCTAGAAAAGCGGGAATGCTTTGTGTGCAAGAAACCAGGACATCTAAAAGCAGATTGTAGAATCTGGAAAGCTAGAATGCAAAAACAAAGTGCATTCCAACAAGTTAAGAATGTAATAGAAACAAAGGAATATGCATTCGGATCCAAAAATTGTGTCACCACTGTGCAAGCATGGTGTGTGGACTCAGGCGCTACAAGTCACATGACAAATAACCGAAGTTTCTTCGCTCAGCTTGACGAAAGCAAAACAGAAGGGATAACTACAGCTAATGGACAACTCATGAAATCAGTGGGAATAGGAGATGCCTTTCTATACTGTCCTATCTCTCCAGATATCACTAAAAAGATCCATATGAGGAATGTTCTGTATGTGCCAGATCTTGAAAGCAACCTTTTGTCAGTAAAGAAACTCACTAACCAAGGCAATGTAGTCACATTTCAGGGTGACAGTTGTATCATAACAAAAGGGGATTGCTTGCTTGCAAAGGCTAAAATCATAGATGAACTATATCAGTTGAACTGCAGTGAAATGGTTAAAATAGCCAAAGAGGATAAACATTCAAACTGCATCCACACTTGGCACAGACGATTGGGACACAGAAATTCTGATACAATAAAGAAAATAGTTGAGAATAACTATGCAAGTGGTATTAAGATTAATCCATGTGATCACACAATGATTTGTACCAGCTGTATTAAAGGAAAAATGGCAAGGACACCTTTTCCCAAGCAGACCAACAGCAAAGTTCAAAAACCTCTGGACTTAATACATTCAGATCTTTGTGGTCCAATGAAAACTATGACTCCAGGAAAGAAAAAGTACTTCCTGACCTTCATTGATGAATACTCCAGATATACCACAGTATTTCTACTTCACAATAAGGATGAAGTGCCAGAGAAATTAGAACAGTATCTCGCTCAAGTAAATAATATTTTCGGCAGAATGCCCAGAGTACTACGAACAGACAATGGCTCAGAATATACAAGTGGTAAAACACAAGCCATTCTCAGGAAGCATGGAATTATGTTCCAGACAACAGTTCCATATAACCCGGAGCAAAATGGAGTTGCAGAGAGAATGAACCGCACACTGTGTGAAAGTGGGAGGAGCATGCTATTTGATGCTGATATGCCAACTACATTCTGGGGAGAAGCTATCACAACTGCATGTTATCTTCAAAATTGTTTGCCGGGAAAAGCAACAACAAAAACTCCATATGAACTATGGAACAAAAGGAAACCAGATTTAAGACACATCAGAATTTTTGGAAGTAAAGCCTATGTACACATTCCAAAAGAAAAACGTACAAAATGGGATGCATGTGCAAAAGAAGGTGTACTTGTGGGGTACAGTGAATCTCAAAAAGGATACAGGATTTTACATCAAGACACGAACAAGGTAACAGTCAGCAGAAGTGTGATTATTGATGAAACTTCTATGTGCTCAAAGTTTGAAAAACAGACACAAACTATTCAAACTGAGAAAGAATCAACATCAGTCACTCAAGAAAATAAGGAAAGTGATACAGAAATAGAAATTACTGCAGAAGAATCAAAACCTGAATCTGAACCAGAAATATCTTCAGTCAGAAAATCAACCAGAATCAATAAAGGTGTTCCAGCTGAACGTTTATCTTACATAGCTCGCAGAGCTGTTCAAACTGAACCAGGTTCATGGAAAGAGATGCAGAAACTGCCAATGCATGAGAAACACGTATGGAATAAAGCCGCTGATGAAGAAATTACATCACTCGAAGATCTCCAGACATGGACACTTTCAGAGCTACCTCAAGGTAAACATGCCATAGGATGTAAATGGGTTTTTAAAACCAAATGTAACTCTGAAGGGAAAGTCTGTCGGTACAAGGCAAGGCTGGTTGCTAAAGGTTACTCACAGAAGTTCGGTGAGGACTATGATGCTACTTTTGCTCCAGTTGCTAAACAAAGTACTTTCAGAACACTAATGACAGTGGCTGCCATGCGTACAATGATTGTGAAACATCACGATATTAAGACAGCTTTTCTTAATGGTGATATTGAAGAAGAAATTTACATGTCACAACCAGAAGGATATTTGAAAAAGGGACAAGAGCATCTTGTCTGCAAGTTGAATAAATCTCTTTATGGCCTTAAACAATCAGCTCGAGCATGGAACCTGAAGATTAATCAAGTTCTACTAAATGAAGGATTTACAAGAAGCAAAGCTGATCCGTGCCTATACGCTAAACAAGTAGAAACTGAGTGGATGTATCTGCTAATTTATGTTGATGACCTGATCATTGCTCACAAAAATAACAATGGAATTGCAAAGTTAACAGGAGTACTCAACAAGCACTTTGAAACTAAAGACCTAGGTGAAGTGACATATTATCTTGGAATTGACATCCAGCGTGAGAAAGATGGAAGTTTCCTGTTAAATCAGAGTGCAAAAATTGAATCTATTCTTCAGCAATTCAACATGACAGAGGCGAAAGGAGCAAGCACACCTATGGATACAGCCTATCCAAAGTTAGAAGGAGAAGATGATCTTCTCACATCCAATGAACAATACAGACAAGCAGTGGGGGCACTTCTCTACATTGCAACCACTACACGTCCAGACATTGCAGCCAGCATGTCTCTTCTTTGCAGGCGAGTTGATAAACCACGTCTAAGAGATTGGAATGCGATCAAAAGAGTTATGAGATATCTGAAACATACAAAAGACTTAAATTTGAAACTGTCAGCAAGTGGTGATTTAAACCTTGTGGGATATGTGGACTCCGATTGGGCAGGTGATCACAGCACACGCAAATCCACAAGTGGTTACTTATTAAAATTGGGAGACAGTCCTATATCATGGTCCAGCAAGAAACAGATGTCAGTGGCATTGTCCTCTACAGAAGCTGAATACATATCTGCAGCTTATGCCAGTCAAGAAGTTGTGTGGTTACAACAATTACTCAAGGATCTTGGAGAAGCAACATCAGAACCTACCGTCTTATTTGAGGATAATCAGGGTTGCATTAAGCTTGCAACAAGTGAGAAGATTAATGGAAGAACCAAGCACATCGATGTCAGACATCATTACATTCATGACTTAGTTGATCAGAAAGTGATTGAACTTGTGTATTGTGAAACGGAAAAAATGATTGCTGATGTTTTGACAAAACCACTAGCTAGAAACAGATTTGTTGATCTTAGATAAGAAATGGGATTGACATAGATAGTAGTTGTTGAGTGGGGGTGTTAGCATACAAGGTTTGTATTATATGAGCAACATCTACTAAATGTAATTGCTGTGTGCCTATTACATTATATGATCACTAGATGGCAGTGTTACGTTTGCTAGTTCATGTTTTGTCTATGTACAAGAAGTAGTAATAAAGTCCAGTTCCTGTTTCCACGACCTACAGACTGTCTGCCTGTAATTTGTTTAGCTCCAAAAGCTTATGTCTAACACTGTTTGCTGCCATGACGCTTCCGTTCCACACTTCTGGTACCATGTATAGATTTAGCATGAATGATAGGCAGACAGCATGAGCTTGAACATGCGCTTGCTCTTTATTCAGTAGCCTCCATCTTAGAAATAACCACAGCTCCCCACCCCCAGATCACATGACCAAAACTGTTAACTGTTTCCTAACATGATAAGAAACTGGCTATAACAATTGGACTTCAATTATAACATAAGCATACACATCATTACACTCACAACCCTTGAAATAGTGCCATACCTGCAACATCTGTTTTCGCAAACTCATCCCGTCACTGACAACAAAAGACCACAGCATCTCTGGCTTCTATCCCCAGAGAACTTTTAGCTCGAGTGAATTTTTTCCACGTCAAGGAAAATGTCATGCAAGCAGCGAGGTCTTTGCGCACGCCCCCCGGAATCCTTCGCGAAAATATCGCTATACAATAACATCTCAGCAGCAATCTCCCAGGTACGCAAATCGTTTCCTCCAGTGACACCAGTGCTCAATGAGCATAAATGACCCTATAAATGGGGTTATCAGACCAAGTTACTGGTTACGTATCACAACCAGCAAGTTTCCATATTCACTCCCAAAGATGGGGTTGAGCAGCTGAATAACTGGAGTATTATCTCTTGTGAGCCCCCATCTACCCCAAAAAACAGGGCCGCCCTCCAGAATCTCTGACTCTTGGGCCTCAAAAGCTTTGCTATAACGGCAGCATGCCTTGATATTCAATACCCTTCATAAAGGAGTTATGTTTCTCAGGCTGGATCAAGTTGTTCCTCAGCAGTTTATAACAGTGGAGTATTACCACGTTGGGAACTTTCTCCATGCTTCACGGTTTTAGTGTGCTAGGCACACTTATCTGTTGCACTCATTTACTATTCAACCTCAACAGTCTTGTTGTCACATGCCAGGCTGGAGGCTATGATAACAAGAGCGCTCCCCTTGCGGCTGAGAGCAAAATACCCCTGGAGTTGGAGACAGAAGGCGCTCTGCCCAGAGATGCATGGGTTGCCTGCCGATGAAGCTGTCTGATGGTTCCAGAAGTGGACACCCTGGAGCAGAGAAGGCAGAGACAATGGTTCCTTGAATGTGCAAGCTGAGACGTTGTCAAAAGCCAGGCCAGGGGTCAAACACAGAAAGGCAGTCAGAAGCAGAGGCAGGTGGTTGTGATCAAGCCGGAGTAAAACACAGGAAGTCAATCTGGAACAGACAAGGAGCAGCTCCATAAAAGAAGCTGGGTCCAGAGCCAGGACAGAAGCCAGAGCAGGTCAGGGTAGCCTGAGCAGGTATCAGGTAATCAAAAAGGAGCAAGGAACACAAGAACACCCTTCATGCTTCATGAAATCGATAAGATGATTGGCACCTTACTTTATACCTCAACACAAAGCGCCCAGCCCAGACGGGTTCTACAATGACTATTATAAGAAATTTCGGTATCTCAGTACCCCCCTACCTCTGCGACACACTAAATCACTTTCTCTCAACTTCTGAAATCCCCCAAAAATCCCTAGAAGCCTTAATTGTAACCATTCCCAAGCCTAGCAATTTTTTTGACAGTCCAGCTCACTACAGACCCATATCCCTCCTTAATACGGACATTAAACTTTACTGCAAAACTTCTAGCTTCCCATCCGGCAATATACATACCAAATCTAATGCACAATGACCGGGTATGTTTTTTTTCCCCACAGAGAAACATCTGATGGCAATAGACGCTTCCTGAATTTGATTTAATGGACTGAACACCATAAAACGCCTTCTCTGTTGATCTCTTTAGATGCAGAGAAGCTGTTTGATAGAGTACACTGGCGATACCTCATGGAGATCCAAACAAAGTTTGGCTTCTCTGGCAGTATCCTATGAGCCATCCCAGGTTTATACTCTAATCCAAGTGCCAGAGTGTGGACTTCAGGTTACTTGTCTCCATATTTCTCAATAACTAACAGAACCCGTCAGGGCTGCCCCTCTATCCCCGCTTAACTTTGCAATGGTAATTGAACTGATAGATGCAACTATAACGTCCCATACCATTATCTCTGGCGTCACAATCGGTAACTCTTCTCACAAAACTGGTCTCTATTTAGATAACATCATAATTGCAATTACAAACTCGCTTGACACCCTTTCCTACCTATTGCATACTCTAGAATACTTCAGTAGAGCATCTCTTTATAAACAAAATCATTCCAAATCATCGGTGCTGGGCTCTCACATTTTTGCAGTCGGAAATTCCGACAGAAAAAGTCAGATGGAGCCTACACACGGCTGGAATTTCTGATCAAAAGCTCACATCGAACTTTTCTTGTCCGAAATTCTGACCGTGTCTACGGGGCATTAGTGGTGTCATTATAGTATTTCTCATGTGGTTTTCTACTGACATAGTCTAGCATGTGTGTATATATGTGTAAAAAACACAAAGGCATATTTTTTTAGCGCTGCACTTTTTTCTGTTACTTTTATACTGAATGCATAGTGTTATGGGATGTGATCAGTGCTAACAGCTGATTATATTAGAACTGACTATTTGTGTATGGTAGCTCACAAGATCACCAGTGTTTAGAAGTGATAGGATATAGTGGATGTTGTGTGAATTGTACTGATTATGTCTGTAACAATGATAAAACAATGCTGAATATTACTTGACTATCAATAAGTGTATAGGTGTGTTACAAGGGCGGCCAGGCATCTATACACGAAAGACAGGTAGAGGAAAATAGTGGATGCTTATACAAATTGTATGAATTGTGCAAATTATGCCTGTAGCAATAATCTCATGGTGAAGGGTAATACTCAACAGTGAATTAGTATATAGAAGTGTTATGGGCAGCTGGGTGTCTATCCAGTACACATGGTGGGTAATAGGAGGTGGTGGATACCTATGCAAATAGTAAAGATTATGCCTGTAGCAATACTCTGACAATAATGGATAATAATTGGGTGGCCGGGCGTTTACACAACCATAAATAAGGTCACAAATCTAACATAAAGAATTTACTCATAAGAATTGGTAATAAGATGTAATGGATGCTCTACATATAGCACAGATTGTGCCTATAGTTGGCAATAATAGATCGTATTTGGCTGTGACAGATGGAAGATATGTACATGTATATACATGTAAATATATAACAGGCACACGCCATGACGCATGGATAGTATAATGATAAAAGGGAATGAATGATAAACGAACAATTAAATGTAGATCATATAACTTAAACAAGATAAAAGAGGAAGGTTAGAGGTAGATAGTATACTAGTAGTGGATAAGAAGTAGACATCATATTATCGCAGTCTGTTAGTTAAACGTAGTAATATCTAGAGTACGGTGCTAAATTCCAATTCTTCATTATTACCTCCAGGCGAAAGTACGTTAAGAGCATATATCCAATAAGTCTCCTGTTGGCAAAGGTTTTTGAGTCTTTTTGCCGCAGGGAGAGTGGCCAGTATGGATTTGACGATCCATACTTTTAGGCCTACAGTGGATTTAGGAGGATGTTGTGTGAAATGTCATGGGACACTATGGTGGTCTTTCCTGGCCTCGATGAATCGGCGGTGCTCTCCAAAACGCTGACATAGGGGGCTTATAGTTCTACCTACATAGTAGAGGCAGCAGGGGCAGGTCAGGCAGTACTACATGGTGTGTAGAACAGGTGTAGAATTCTGAAATGTTGTATTATTTTTAATCCTGAATGTTTTTTAACCATGTTGTACAAAACTGCATGTAAGGCAAAGTGATTTGATACATCCCAATCATAAAGAAGAGTTGAAGGTGATGTGTTTTTTTTCTTTTTGAGTTTGCTTGGGGCAATTTTGACTAAACCATTAAACTTTGTAGCATAGCATTGGAATTGTTTTATTTCTATCTGCAGCATGACAAAATGATATTCCAATTATAAGAGCAAATCACATCTTTGTATATCTCTACAAAAGCTAATTCCAAAGTCTGTACAATGGTTTTGTTATGATGTATGTTTAAACCTAAAATTCATTAGCGAATTGTCTTTACCAATAATATAAGTCCTGGCTAAATTATCAAGCTCTGTGTGTGGTAAAACATTTGGTCCGTGCATTTTTAAAGTGTAAGCTTAAAGGTCTATTTAAAAAAAAAAAGAAGTCACATGTGTTTAATCACCACCTGGTTGTTGTACCCAGGGCCGTCTTTAATATGGTTTGGGCAAAAACATTTTTGGGCCCCCCTCCAGCCTAATTTGGGCCTGGCTGGTTCACATGTATGTGTTTTGGCGGCCCTCATTTGTGCAGGCACAGTAGCCCATTGATTTGAATGGGCTGCCATGCCTTTGTTTCCTGCAGAAAAAAGGTGCATTCAGCATTTTAAAAATACAGTTGCCTTGAAATCCATTCTGCTTTTGCACCATGCTACTTACCTGCAGTACTTGCACACACAAACGCACTGTATTTTTAAAAGCGCGACCTAAACGTCTAAAAATGCAGAAAGTTTGACAGTGCAGGAACTGCAGATAGTCACAGCAGACAGCAGAATGGACAGACGGTGCTGTATTTCATTGCTTGATGGGCATAGGTGTGCCATGTGCGCAGCCTATTACATGAGGCATGCGCTTTTCTTTGCAGGAAACACAAGCATGGCGGCCCATTCAAATGACTGGGCTACTGTGCCTGCGCAAATGTGGGCCGCCAAAACACATACATGTGAACCAGCCAGGCCCAAAATAAGCTCATCAAGCAGTTAAATACAGGCAGTAATGCCATGTGCTCTGAGGCCTTACTCAGCCTAGACTGCAGGTCTGGTTTGTAATTTAAAGAGTTCCTCTATTTTACACATGGCATGGGGTCCCATGGTGCTAAAGCAGAATGGACAGACGGTGCTGTGACCCCATGCCATGCCATGTGTAAAATACAGAAACTGCAGTGAATCAAATATTATAAAGACTTTGGGCACACTCTACAGAAAACTTCTATTTACAATATAGATTAGCAAACAGTGACATACCTTGGAGTGCAGGACGTGAAGAAGAAGTCAGCCTCAGGGAGAGCAAACTGGGGATGCTATAAAATCACATTCTAATTCACTTTTATATACAAGCAGCACCCAGTGGCAGGAAAGGAGAAGTGCACGTCTAAAGGGAAGCCAGGGGTGCTGTACATTTTAAAACACTGGGAAGGGAAGCAGTACTGCGTTCCACTGATGATTTTCAGCACTGATTTGTGGGCAGCACAGGGGCTTAACGAGCGGCTATGATTTGGGCCCCCAACAGTGACAGGGCTCTGTTTGCCCTATGGTAAAGACAGCCCTGGTTGTACCACAAAGAAAGCTATTTACAAAGCAGTCACAAAGTGTCAAAACTTGGTAATTTGTAACAAGAGCTTGTGGTTTTTTTACTCGTCATCTGCATCACCCATATATTTCATATTTAGATTTATATTCTTTGTATCATTACCAATTATATTTGATAGTATTTTGCACTGAATTATTAGTTAATAAATATATATATATATATATATATATATATATATATATATATATATATATATATACATATTTAAGATTGGGGAATTAGACTCCAGCGGCAGGTGCGTTTTTAAGGGCTTGGTAGCCAACTTTTATTTAAAAACATCAAAAGTTCACATATATTAGCAGTCCTCGCAGGGGTTCCATCATTCCTGTTTCTTGAAAAGAATCAACAGTTCAGCCTCCCGGCTTTCACACTAGCCGTCTGTCAGGTTTCATATCAGGCTAGCAGCAGACAACAGTTCAGGTGTGCTAATATGCTTATAGTTCAATAACAAGAGCACATACCATGAGCAGGTCTTGAGAAGCAGGTCAGCGCTGGGACTTGTAGTTCACCACGGATGCAGGGTTGAGATGAGCGGGACAGCTGGCACTTGTAGTTCACTGCTGAAGTAGGTGTTTTGATGAGCAGGAAAGCTGGAACTGTAGTTCACCGCAGGTGTGGATGTTGGTGGTGTTGCTGGTGCTAGTAGTGCACCACTGCAATGGATGTGGTCTAGGCAAGCCGAGTCATACACGGATAATCAGAGTTCGAAAGGTACCAAATCGGAAGCAACAAGCAGGGTCAAACAATCCGGGTCATACACAAAGTTTACAGATAAACAGGTCAGGCTGGATCTCTCAAGGCAAGCAGAGTAACTCTATCACGAGCACTGATTGGGTGAAAACACAGGTGTTTTAAAGGAGAGCTGGCCAATCAGTGTTTCACAGCCAAGGCTGTGTCAGGTGAGTGCGCTGGGTCCTAGAGGGATCCAGTACTGACAGTACCCCCCCTTCTCGAGGGGTTGCTCCTGCACCCCCAGGCTTACTTGGATATCGAAGATGGAACTTCTTCTTAAGGCGATCAGCATGGAGATCGCGAGCTGGGATCCAGGATCGATCCTCTGGGCCAAAACCTTTCCAATGAACTAGATATTGTAAGGAATTGCGTACTCGTCTGGAGTCAAGAATATATTCCACTTCATATTCCTGGCTATCCGACACATCTACAGGTTCTGGTTCATTTACTTGGAGACTAGAGTGAACAGGTTTCAATAAAGAAACATGGAAGACATTAGGAATGCGCATGGACGGGGGGAGTTTTAATCTATAGGACACAGGATTAACAATCTCCGAAATCTCATAGGGCCCGATGAATTTTGGGCCAAGTTTCTTGGATGGAACATGCAGGGACAGATTCCTGGATGATAGCCACACTTTGTCACCAACTTTATATCCCGGGGCTTTTGAGCGCCTCTTATCAGCCGTTTTCTTAAAAGCCTGCACCGAACGAGAAATAGCACGATTGACGTCAGACCAGATTTTGGAGAAATTTTCAATCGTGGTGTTGGCATCTGGAACATCAGAGGGTGGAAGATCAAAGGAGCACACACGAGGATGCAACCCGTAAACACAGAAGAAGGGAGAGGTCCCTGTAGAAGAGCTGGCACAATTATTAAAGGCAAACTCTGCCCATGGAAGGCTGTCGACCCACTCCACCTCATCATTGGCCATCAGACAACGTACCATCTTCTCCAGAGTCTGATTAGTTCTTTCTGTTTGGCCATTTGTCTCGGGATGATAGGCTGAAGAATATGATAACTTAATCCCTAGCTGAGAACAAAGGGCCTTCCAAAACTGGGCTATAAACTGAGAGCCGCGGTCTGAGACAATGTTAATTGGTGCCCCATGGAGCCTGAAAACATGTTTAATGAATAAAGATGCCAGATCTCTAGCAGACGGCAGTTTCGGAAGTGGAACAAAGTGGGCCATCTTACTGAACCTGTCTACCACCACCCAGATCGTGGAACATCCCTGGGACGGAGGCAAGTCAGTGATAAAGTCCATAGATAAATGGGTCCAGGGACAAGTAGGTATTGGTAAAGGACGTAGAAGACCGGAGGGCTTAGAGGTACTGCCCTTGCTTCTGGCACAAACCTCACAAGCCTGGACAAAGGCTAGCACATCCTGCCTAATCGATGGCCACCAGAGGTTGCGAGAGATAATCTCATAAGTTTGTCTAAACCCCGGATGCGCTGCAGGCTTTGACGCATGTACCTGCTGCAAAACCTGCAAACGAAGAGCCAAGGGCACAAAAAGCATACCAGAGGGAGTGGAAGGGGGGGCTTCAGCCTGTGCAGGTAATAAGGCCTCAGAGATGTCAGTCTGGGTGAAAGCCAAAATCCTGTCCTCAGAGATAATGGATTGTGGAGGAAGCGGAGGTGGGGATTCTGATAAAAAAACTGCGAGACAAGGCATCGGCCTTAACATTTTTTGGCCCTGGTAAATAAGAAATTGTGAAGTCAAATCTTGAGAAGAACAATGACCACCTGGCCTGACGTGAGTTCAGTCTTTTAGCAGAACGGATGTATTCAAGGTTTTTGTGGTCAGTCAGAACTATGAATGGATAGCGAGCTCCCTCCAGCCAATGTCTCCATTCCTCCAAAGCTAGCTTTATGGCTAACAGTTCTCTGTTGCCTATATCATAGTTGCGCTCTGCTGGGGAATATTTACGGGACAGGAAGGCGCAGGGGTGGATGGCAGCAGTTACAGGGTCCTTTTGTGACAGAAGCGCCCCCACCCCTACTTCGGATGCATCTACCTCCACAATAAAAGGCAGCTCAGGAACAGGATGGCGTAGAATTGGTGCAGAGGTAAAGGCTTTCTTCAACTGAGTGAAGGCTGTCTGGGCTTCAGTAGTCCATTTAAACTTAGACAGAGACTTCCTGGTGAGAGAGGTGATGGGATGTGCAATGGTGGCAAAATTCCTAATGAATTTCCGATAGAAATTTGCAAAGCCCAGGAAGCGCTGAACTGCTTTCAGGTCTGAAGGTGATGCCCAGTCTAGAATGGCCTGAATCTTGGCTGGATCCATGGTTAGGCCTGTGTCAGAGATTATGTAGCCCAGAAAAGGTACTTGTTTGACATGAAATGAAATTTTTTCAGGCTTAACAAAAAGGGAATGAGCCTTTAATCGGGCCAACACTGAACGGACGTGCCTCTGATGCGTTTCAAGATTGGGAGAATATATCAAAATATCATCCAAGTATACAAGCATAAAGCGACCCAACAGGTCACGGAAAATGTCATTCATAAAGTTTTGAAAGACAGCTGGTGCATTCCCGAGACCGAAAGGCATGACAAGACACCCGTAGTGGCCATCCTTGGTGTTAAAGGCCGTCTTCCACTCATCTCCTTCACGGATGCGCACTAGATTATAGGCTCCCCTTAGGTCTAGTTTGGAGAAAATCTTTGCTCCCTGGATTTGGGAGAACAACTCTGTGATGAGAGGGAGAGGGTACCGATTGGGAACGGTTATTTTATTTAGACCTCTGTAGTCAACACAAAGTCTTAGACCCCCGTCCTTCTTTGGGACAAAGAAGCAACCTGCGCCTGCGGGAGAAGTAGAGGGACGGATGAAACCTTTAGCTAGGTTTTCCTGGATGTATTCTTGCAAAGCAAGGTTCTCTGGTTCGGACAATGGAAAGACTCTCCCTCGCGGAGGTGTAGTGTCAGGCAAAAGGTCAATGGGACAGTCATAACTGCGATGAGGTGGTAAGGTGTCAGCACTCCCTTTAGAAAACACATCCTGAAAGTCCTTATAACAAAGCGGAATCTGTTCCATTCCCACTTGACAAGCAGCAAGTCGAACAGGGTGCTGGATGCAACTTCCTTTACACTGATTGGACCAAGCCAGAATATTTCCTGTTCGCCAGTCAATTACAGGATTGTGCTTCTGAAGCCAAGGAAGGCCTAGGATCAAAGGAGTGGATGGAGAGTCAATGACAAGACATGAAATCTTCTCCCAGTGCAGGGCCCCCAATTGTAACTGGAAGGGATTGGTGGACTGAAGCACAAGGTCTTGTGAGAGAGGCCGGTTATCCACAGAAATTAGGCGGACTGGGCAATCTAGCATATGAGTTTCCAGGGACAAGGAGGTAATCAAAGTCTTATCAATAAAATTCTCAGCAGCTCCAGAATCTACCAAGGCCAGCAGTTCATGAGTCCCTGTCCCAAAGTGAATAACACTAGGTAGAAGTATACGACTGTCCCCCTGGGGAGAGGAAAGCAGACCTAAGATGACCTCCCCATAATCACCTAGGTCCGGGAGTTTCCCGGACGTGTAGGGCACGAATGGAGCATGTGACCCCTGAGGCCACAATACAGGCAAAGTCCCATATTACGCCGGCGTGTGTGTTCCTGGGCAGATAGCCGGGTGGAGCCTAGCTGCATAGGTTCTTCCACTGAACTGGCACTGGAGGTTGGATGGTCAGGTGGTAAGGGAGGTATACAGTTTGCCACAGCCATATTTTTTTCTCGCCCCCTCTCTCGCTGACGGCGATCAATTCTAATGGCTAGACACATAGCTTCCTCCAGTGAGGGTGGATAGGAGAAGTTGACCAGAGCATCCTTAATTGCATCTGAAAGACCTATTCTGAACTGGCTGCAGAGAGCTGCATCATTCCAGCCAGATTCTGGGGCCCACCTGCGAAACTCTGAGCAGTACATTTCAGCTGTGGTGGTTCCTTGCTTTAAGTTACGCAGGGTTGATTCTGCAGTAGCCATACGATCTGGATCATCGTACAGCAATCCAAGGGCTTCAAAGAAGGCATCTACAGTTAGCAGGGCTGGATGGTTTGGTTCAAGGTTAAAGGCCCAAGCCTGGGGGTCACCCTGTAGCAAAGAGATAATGATCTGAACTCTCTGAGTTTCAGAACCAGAAGAGAAAGGCCTTAATTTGAAATATAATTTGCAGCTGTTTTTAAAGTTGCAGAATCCCTTACGGTCGCCAGAAAAACGGTCAGGCAAAGGAATTTTTGGTTCAGATAAAGTTTTTGTAACAGTTGTAGTAGGGGATTGCACCTTGGTGAGCTCTGTGGCCATTTGCTGAACTTGATGGGATAAACGGCAAAGTTCTTGTGCAAACATCTGAGCCTGCTCAGAATCCATGATGGGTTTTCCCTTTTTATGTATGGCTCGTGATAATGTCAGGTTTCATATCAGGCTAGCAGCAGACAACAGTTCAGGTGTGCTAATATGCCTATAGTTCAATAACAAGAGCACATACCATGAGCAGGTCTTGAGAAGCAGGTCAGCGCTGGGACTTGTAGTTCACCACGGATGCAGGGTTGAGATGAGCGGGACAGCTGGCACTTGTAGTTCACTGCTGAAGTAGGTGTTTTGATGAGCAGGAAAGCTGGAACTGTAGTTCACCGCAGGTGTGGATGTTGGTGGTGTTGCTGGTGCTAGTAGTGCACCACTGCAATGGATGTGGTCTAGGCAAGCCGAGTCATACACGGATAATCAGAGTTCGAAAGGTACCAAATCGGAAGCAACAAGCAGGGTCAAACAATCCGGGTCATACACAAAGTTTACAGATAAACAGGTCAGGCTGGATCTCTCAAGGCAAGCAGAGTAACTCTATCACGAGCACTGATTGGGTGAAAAACACAGGTGTTTTAAAGGAGAGCTGGCCAATCAGTGTTTCCCAGCCAAGGCTGTGTCAGGTGAGTGCGCTGGGTCCTAGAAGGATCCAGTACTGACACCGTCCTGCTGTTTCAGGCCTTTAGCTTAGGCCCCAAGTTCTGCTCCTCATAACTACCAGTTTTAGAGATAAGCACACATCTAGCTTACATCTCGCTGCTCCAATATTAATGACCTCTGCCTTCTGCAGAGACACATTCACTCTGTGACTCCTCTCACAGAGCTTTTGGGAGTCACCTGACTCCTTAGCACAGACCTCCTGTCTGTGTTGTGGGTCCCTGAATGCTGTTTGGGTCAGCCTTAAAAAGCCCAAAACACAGCTGACCCATTAACGTGTGTTTCTCTACAGAATCTGGCATAAAGCAGCCATTTCTCACCCAGGACAGGGTCCCATCCTCACAATATATATATATATATATATATATATATATATATATATATATATATGTATGTATATATAGGCACACCGCTTTATTACTTTTTGTCTTCAAGCTACCATGGATAAACAAATTTGAATTATTTGGTTGATTTGTGGAAAGACGTGAAAATGTACTTAACCATAGATTTTTGCATAGTTCAATAAATAAAATACTGTTAATATTTCAGTATAAACATCTGACAAAGTATACCTAGATAAATTGATGCTGTTTTAACCACTTACGGACTGGCCACCGTCATTATACGGTGGCACTTTTTAAGTGGAATATCTTTGTTATGGCAGCAGCTAGCTGCCATAACCCCAGTATCCACTTCTACAGCAGGCAGTCCGCTTTCAGACAAAAGTCTTAAAGGCGGATTCGCCACGAGATCACTTTTATCAGTGGCATGAGGGGGGCTCCCCCTCCCTTCCATTGCTTACCAGGGCCACTGGCAGCGGAGGAGGCAGTCGTATCCTGTCCCCTGTGTTGTATGGAGCTGCGTGAGGGGAAGATGGCTCCCACCCAGCTCCATACCATTGCAGGGCGGAAGCGACTTCAAAACGTCACTTTCGCCCAGAGCTCTTAAAGCAGATGTCTGCTGAAAAAAAAATATTAAAAGCCAGCAGCTACAAATACTGCAGCTGCTGACTTTTAATATCAGCACACTTACTTGTCCTGGAGTCCAGCACCGTCCACAGCAGAGGACGAGCGATCGCTCGTCAATCTGCTGCCCCCCCGCCATCCTCGGTGGGGGAACCAGGAAGTGAAGCACTCCGGCTTCACTGCCCGGTTCCCTACGGCGCATGCCCGAGTCATGCTGCACCGTGCTGACTGGCTCCCACAGTGTTCTAGGAGCCGAGTGTTCCCAGAACACAACGGGGGGACGGGAACTGACGTTCTGCCCACAGTCTACCCGCAGACTGTGTGGCCAGAAGTGGGTGCAAATACCTGTCTTTTGACAGGTATCTGCACCCCCTCCCCCCTGAAAGGTGTCAAATGTGACTTTAGGGTGGAGCTCCACTTTAAAGGGACTTTTAAAAAATACAAACAATGTTTTTTCTTATTGCATTTTAGTATAAATATGAGATCTGAGGTCTTTTTGACCCCAGATCCCATATTTAAGAGGTCCTGTCATGCTTTTTTTCTATTACAAGAGATGTTTAATAGTAATAGAAATAAACGTAACATTTTTTAAAAAAGAACTGTGTAAAAATAAAAAGTAAAATAAATAAGAAAAAAATAAAATATATTTTAATGCACCCCGTCCTACTTAGCTTGGGTGCAAAAGCGAAACGCATACCTGAGTAGCGCCCGCATATGAATGGTGTTCAAATGACACGTGAGATATCACCGTGATCATTAGAGCTAGAGCAATAATTCTAGCCCTAAATCTCCTCTGTAACTCAAAACATGCAACCTGTAGAATTGTTTAAATGTCGCAAGTGGAGATTTTTAAGGATAAAAGTTTGTCGTCATTACACGAGCGGGCACAATTTTGAAGCGTGACATGTTGGGTATCAATTTACTTGGCGTAACATCATCTTTCACAATATAAATAATTTGGCTAACTTTACTTATGTCTTATTTTTTTATTCAAAGAAAGTGTATCTTTTCCAAAAAAAGTGAGCTTGTAAGACCGCCTTGCAAATACAGTGAGACAGAAAGTATTGCAACGACCAACATTTTATTCTCTAGGGTGTTATAAAAAACAATATGATGTTTGGGGGTTCTAAGTAATTTTCTCGCAAAAATAAATGATTTTACCTTGTGAACTACAAGTTTGAAAAAAAAGGCCCGGTCTTAAAATGGTTAAAGGCAAAGGGTGGTCAACCAAATATTGATTTGATTTGGATTTATCATCTTTTAATTAAATTTCCATCTTGTTAATTGATAAAAATGTAATTATTAACACTTTCTTAATTGTCAGCATTTTTTCACACCTCCCTAAAATATTTGCACAGCAGTTTTTATCATACCTCTGTTATACCTATTGGGAACTAACTATCTTGTGTCTAATGCCTCATACACACGCTCGGTTTCACACGCATGCTACGGAGCGATCCCCGCTGGGCTTACGGACACAGGGAGGTGGATCATTACTGATCCGCCCCGTGTGAAAGGGCCCTAAATTTGAGAGTATTTACATCCACATCAGGTGAACGGTGTAGGAATTACAACAGTTTGCAACCCTCAAAAATTCCACTCGCCTGCTCGCGATTTGCGAGTGGAATTTCATTCAGGGCGAGTGAGGAGCGGGGGTGGACCAGGCTGATCATTTCCTGGCTGAAGCGATCAGCCAGGAAACTGTCAGCCAGAGCACACACAGTGACAGGACCGGACTGCCTGGTGCGGCTTTGAGCTGAGGTGAGGAGGCTGCAGCGCTCCCCTCCCTCTCTCTCTCCTCCTCTTGTTATGTTTTATTGCACACAGCGGGGATGTCACTCTGTGTGTTCGCGGGGATGTCACGCTGTGTGTGCGGGGATGTTACACTGTGTGTGCGGGGATATCACGCTGTTTGTGCGGGGATGTCACGCTGTGTGTGCGGGGATATCACGCTGTTTGTGCGCAGGGATATCCAGATGTTTGTACGCGGGGATATCACGCTGTTTGTGCGCGGGGATATCACGCTGTTTGTGCGCGGGGATATTACGCTGTGCGTGCGCGGGGATATCACGCTGTGTGTGATTCCCGTCTCAGGAAAAGAAAAGACTTGTAACACACTGGAAGGGAAAGTCAGCTGACCAGCTGACACCAATGCAGTGAAGGTGGAGGAGCTCTCCCCTCTGCAGGAGATCCCATGACATCCCTGGAGGCATGGGAGTAATGATGAAGAGGAATCGACTGCCAAAGTAAGTGACATAATAGTCAGTGCAGCTGATCCCAACCTCTGCCTCTTACTGACCCCCCTCACCACCACAGATCTTATCCCTATATCACCACCTCTGCCACTGATCCCACCCACCACCACCGATGTCACCACCACTACTGATACCACCACCACCACCGATGTCACCACCACTACTGATGTCACCACCACTACTGATGTCACCACCACTACTGATCCCACCACCACCACTGATGTCACCACCACTACCGATCCCACCACAACCACAGATCCCACCCCCCATACATCACCACTGCCAGTGATCTTACCTCCTTCACAGCCACCACTGATCCCATCCCCCCACCACAACACTGATTCCACCACCACCACTGATCCCATCACCCCTCACCATCATCACTGCCAGTGATCTAACCCCCCTCACAGCCACCACTGATCCCATCCCCCCCACCACTGCTGCCACTCACCCCATCCAACCCACCACCACTGATCCCATCCCATTCCCCCATCACTGCTAGCACCGCTCACTGTCACTCATCCCAGCCCCATGCTTCAGGGGAGCCATGCCTCACCCCTGTACACCTGTATAGGAGGGGCAGCGGGTGGCATATAGAGGAACCAATGGCCGTGACTGCAGGAGAAAAATGGAGGGTATTGGTTCCTCTATATGCCGCCCGCTGCTTCTCCTATGTGGGTGTACAGGGGTGAGACATGGGCCCCCTGAAGCATGGGGCTGGGATGAGTGACAGTGAGCAGGGGTAGCAGTGATGGGGGAATAGAATCAGGAAGGGGATAATGGAGGGGATTGGTTCCTCTGTATGCTGCCCCTGGCCTTCTTCCTATCCAGGTGTACAGGGGTGACACATGGGCCCCCTGAAGTGAGAGTGCATTGATGGGCACAGTGAGAGTGCATTGATGGGCACAGTGAGAGTGCATTGATGGGCACAGTGAGAGTGCATTGATGGGCACAGTGAAGCTGCATTGATTGGCACAGTGAAGCTGCATTGATTGGCACCGTGAAGCTGTTAACAATCACAAATCCTTTGCAGTCAATTGCAGCCTGAAGTCTGGAATGCATAGACATCACCAGAAGCTGGGTTTCAACCCCGGTGATCCTTCGCCAGGCCTTTTTTGCAACTGTCTTCAGTTCCTGCTTGTTCTTGGGGTATTTTCCCTTCAGTTTTGTCTTCAGCAAGTGAAATGCATGCTCAATCGGATTCACGTCAGGTGATGGACTTGGCCATTGCATAACATTTCACTTATTTTCCTTAAAAAAACTCTCTGGTTGCTTTCGCAGTATGCTTCGGGTCATTGTCCATCTGCACTGCGAAGCGCCGTCCAATGAGTTCTGAAGCATTTGGCTGAATATGAGCAGATAATAATATTGCCCGAAACACTTCAGAATTCATCCTGCTTTTGTCAGCAGTCACATCATCAATAAATACAAGAGAACCAGTTCCAATGGCAGTCATACATGCTTACTCCATGACACTACCACCACCATGCTTCACTCATAAGGTGGTATGCTCATGAATCCCTACTACTAGTCCAAACCCCCTGCTCCAAAATCCCCCCTCCTAGCACAACCCCCCAAATGTCCCCCTCCTAGCAAAAACCCTCTGCTCCCAAATCCCCACTCTTAGCATATACTCCCTGCTTTGTATAGGTGTTGCAGGTAGGATAATAGGTCACAAGATGTGGGTACAGGTTTTTGCAAGTTTAGTTATCACTAGTCAAGCCACAAAATATATATTTTTTAAAAGTTAAAAAGTGTTTGTTACCGCCAGTAGAGACCCGGGCATTCCATATGGGGTTTTGACTCACACTGCAAGTTAAAACATAAAATTATTATATCAGATCATCGTCCATGATAGGCTTTTCTCATTGAAATTCAGTACTAAGTATTAAGAGCTTCACTTTAGTAATGGGATCATTTTTACCAAAATTGTGATCAAATTTTTCTAGAAACTGGTGCATTGATTTTACCCAGTTACTACAGCCTGACATAGATTCTAGAAGCATTCACAATTCTTTTGATATCCAACTTATATTGGATGATTTTACCTTATAAAAAATTTTCCTTATACTTAGGTGATTGTAGCCGTATTAATGCACTTGCAATAGAAACAATTGAGTAT
Organism: Rana kukunoris; assembly: GCA_029574335.1. Classification (NCBI taxonomy): domain Eukaryota; kingdom Metazoa; phylum Chordata; class Amphibia; order Anura; family Ranidae; genus Rana; species Rana kukunoris. Next base: position 216,381,897 of record CM056052.1, read on the forward strand.
TTTCCGTGATATTCTTTTTTATTTGCACAATTTTTCAGGACAAGCTTTCGGGTTATGTTCATTTCTTCAAGGTTCCAGCAGAACTAATTCAACTAATTCATAATTATTTTAGCAGAATGTAAAAAAAAAGGAAAATCTCTGGGGAAAAGGAAAAAAAACTGCAAACTGTGTAAATGAATCAATCCATCTAAAAGTGTCACACACACAAATGGGACCTTCAATAACGTCAGGGTCATACAACTGCACTTGCAGGATTGTTGTGTACCTCATCCAGCGCAAAAGATGTAGAAACAAATTTTATGTTTGCTTAACCGCTAGCCGACCAGCCGCTGCAGTTATAGCTCTTTAAGACGATCTAGCCAATGCACGTGCCCAGCGGGCGTGATGTCTGATGGGCACCCGGGTTCGCTCGTGGCAGAGCAGGAACATGGATCTAGGGAACACAATTAACCCTTTGATCACCCCCTAGTGTTAACCACTTCCCTGCCAGTGACATTTATATAGTAATCAGTAGCTATTTTTAGCTCTGATTGCTGTATAGATGTCACTGGTAAAAATCACAGATTGCCGCCATTATGAGTAAAAAATGTATAATAATAAAAATGACATAAATCTATACTGTATGTTGTAGACACTATAACTTTTGCGCAAACCAATCAATATACGCTTAACCTCCCTGGCGGTCTTCCCGTGTGTGGCACGGGGTGAGATTTTTAAGCTAAGATCGGTAACCCCGTGCCACACACGGACTTGCCTCGCTGGATGCAGAAAAAAAGTTTACTTACCTTTTCTCTGCGATCCAGCGATGAATCTCCGCAGTACACGGCGGCCGGATGTCCGCCTGATGCTGTGTGTACCGCCGATTCCCTTCCCTGCGAGCGTCGCGACGTAGGGGGGGGGGACGGTGCCAAATTCAAAAATGTAAACAAACACATTACATACAGTACACTGTAATCTTATAGATTACAGTACTGTATGTAAAAATACACACCCCCCATGTCCCTAGTGGTCTGCCCTGTACACTACATGTCATTTTATATAATAAAAACTGTTCTTTCTCCCTGCAAACTGTAGATTGCCCATAGCAACCAAAAGTGTCCCTTTATGGCAAAAAATGTTTTAGAGCAGCTAAAAAACAGCGATAATAAATCAGAATCACTTGCAGAATTTAGCGATAGCGATTTATGGGGAAATTCGTCATAAAAAAAAAATAATAATGACAGCAAAAATTCTGCAACTGAGCACATTTCAGTGATTTTGATTTGATTACATTATTGAATAATTTTTACTATAATTATATTATTATTTGTTATAATTTTTTATAATTATTTATTATATTGTAATTTTTAATAAAAAAAAATAAAAATCATACCCGGGATGCCTATTAGACTCTTGTTTGGATAGATTTCAGTGAGTTATTCCTAAGAATTACAAGCCTACAGTATAAAACGCCAAATTCCCTTGCAAATAATGGTACCGCTTTAAGCACCTAAAATCTGAAAGAATCATACCGCCAGGGAGGTTAATGTGATTTTTTTTAACAAAATATGTAGAAGAATACATATCAGCCTAAACTGATGAAGTATTTTTTTTTTTCTCTTTTTGGGATATTTATTATAGCAAAAAGTACAAAATATTGTGTTTTTCTCAAAATTTACGCTAATCTTGGTTTATAGCACAAAAAATGAAAAACTGCAGAGGTGATCAAATACCACCAAAATAAAGCTATATTTGTGGGGGGAAAAGGGACATACATTTTGTTTGGGTACAATGTCACACGACCGCGCAATTGTCAGTTAAAGCGTCACAGTGCCGTATCGCAAAAAAAATGGCTTGGTCAGGAAGGGGGGCAAATCCTTCCAGGGCTTAAATGGTTAAAGTGTCCAATAATCATCATGTGAAAGAAATTGCAAAGAATCTAATCTTAATGTGAATTCCACTTTGTGAATCCGCCACCAAGAATGAGATTCAATTCTGCTTACCAGATGAATATGACTCTTTGGGGGTTATTTACTAAAGGCAAATCCACTTTGCACTACCAGTGCACTTGGAAGTGCAGTCACTGTAGATCTGAGAGGCACATGCAAGGGAAATAAAACACGGCATTTTAGCTTGCACATGATTTAATAATAAAATCAGCAGAGCTTCCCCTCATTTCAGAGCTTCCTGTCAGATCTACAGCGATCTACAGTGAGTGCACTTATAGTGCAAAGTTGATTTAACTTTAGTAAATCAACCCATTTATCTATAAGAGCCATATCACGTATAAAGAATGCATACAGATCCACAATGCCAGCCTTCAAGTGTCTCTCTTATTAAGACTGGTCCTCTTTCCAGTGAAAACCGACACAGGGCTCTCCTCCAAGTCATTAAAATATGTATGCAGGGACATACCAAAAAAAAAAAAGAGAACCAAAAGCTCCACATAGTGTGAAAAATGGATATTTATTTAAAACGAATACAGTTGCAAAGAAATGTAAACAGCACTGCATAAAATTCTGAGTTGTGTACAAAGCTTTGCACTTACAGTACACGTGATGATGTCAAAACAATGTTTCATCACAAATGATGTATTTCACATATTTTCAGGATTTCTACAGATAGAGATAGCAGAGCAACTGGCTTTGTTGAAGCCTAACAAAGTAATGGGCCCTGGTGGTATTCATCCTAGAGTTCTAAAGCCCTGTACACACGGCCGGAAATCTCACCAGGAAAAAAATGTTGGTTTTCCTGATGGGATTCCTGGCAAGCTTGCGTTGCAAAGCCGTGCATACAGACGGCCATGTAACATATTCCTTAACCACTTAAGACCCGGACCAATACGCTGGTAAATGACCCAAGGTGTTTTTGCGATTCGGCACTGTGTCGCTTTAACAGACAATTGCGCGGTCGTGCGACGTGGCTCCCAAACAAAATTTGCGTCCTTTTCTTCCCACAAATAGAGCTTTCTTTTGGTGGTATTTGATCACCTAGGCGATTTTTATTTTTTGCGCTATATACAAAAATAGAGCGACATTTTTGAAAAAAAAACACTATTTTTTACTTTTTGTTAAAAAAAAATCAAATAAACTAAATTTTAGTCAAACATTTAGGCCAAAATTTATTTAGCCACATGTCTTTAGTAAAAAAAAAAATCGCAATAAAAAAAAAATAGCTACCTAGCGGGAACAGCGACACTAATACAGCGATCAGAAAAATGATCGCTTAGTGACGCTGGCAATAGGGAGTGAAAGGGTTAACTAGGGCGGTGTTCAGGGGGTTAAAACTTTATTAGGGGGGGTGGGGGGGCTATCCTGAACCTAACACTAACTGATTTTACACTGCCTGTCACACTGACACTAAATGCAGTGATTAGATCACTGCATTCAGTGACACTGTGACAGGGGGGGTGGGGGGGCAGATCGCAAGGGGTTAAGTATGCCTATGTGTGTGTGTGTCAGTGTAATGTTGGTGCACACTTACTGTTAGGTGTTCCTCTCATCGCAGCGGTTGGAAATACCGCTGCGATGAGAGATTACATCACTTCCCCCTTCCTGTGTTTACACAGGAGGAGGAAGTGACACAAAGGGGGAGCGCAGCGATTGGCTGGGAGCGATCGCGGGGGGGCGGGTAAACACCGACATCCGCCCGCTCGTCCCGGATCGCTCCCGGAGACACGGGGACCTCCGCACGCCGCGGAGGGGGTCCCGATCGGACCCCCGACCCGCTACTGGGCGAGGACGTAAATTTACGCCCTTGTGCCCATCCGTGCCATTCTGTGGCCGTATATGTGCGTGCGGAGGTCCTTAAGTGGTTAATGTCTAGAAGAATATTACAAATTGTTCATTCTGAACCCAAAAGGTCAATAGAGTGTTTCATTCAATGTGGGGACACATACTTTTGAGGCGTTAATTGAGTCGGTCTCCTAAGGCCGCGTACACACGACCAAATCTGTCTGCTGGAAACGGTCTGCTAGACCGTCCCAGCAGACAGATTCGATCGTGTGTACGGGCGAGCAGACGGATTTGGCCAGCCGACAGATTTGAAAGCATGCTTACCAATCTGTCGTCTGGGAACCCGTCCGCCCGACATGTCTGCTGGTTAGTACGCTAACCAGCAGACATGTCTTCTCGCACATGCGCCGAATGATTTCGACGCATGCGCGGAAGTGTTTTACTTCTTGGTGCGGTGACGTGGCGGCGTCAACGTCACCGCCGCGTCACCGACACGTCAGCGTGCTGTCTGCTGGCGGGGATTTTGGTTTGCTCGTGTGTACACGCGAGCAAACCAAAATCCAAGCAGACAGATTTGTTCAAAACGGTCGGTCCGACCGATTTGAACAAATAGATTGCCTCGTGTGTACGAGGCCTAAGATATTTCATTGTCTGTTGTGTGAGATGCTAATTACACTGTATTGTGTGAAAGTTCTATTGATGTTGGCAGTCTGAAAGGTCAGATGTATGACCTTTCAGGTGTAGTGGATTAGCATGTCACTTATGTTTACTAAAGGAATGTGTATTATGTAGCAGGTGAGAATAACTTATTGTGGAGACAGGACGTCTGGGGAATGATTAGTAATTAGCTCATCTGAATGTCATTATCTAACGGAATGTGTATTGAAGCTCCTTGTGTCATGTTGTTGGTGGAGTTGGGTCATTGTCAACTCTTAGTTTCTACTGTGTAAAGCCTGAGTTTACCATTAAAGTATTCATTCGTTTGAAGCAGAGAACAGAGCTGTGTGTCTCGTTTTCTGGGGAATCCAATGGATCGTGTCTGCTGGATTGTTGGAGTGTCGGATAAGCTGTCGTGGGTTGGTGGAATGGAATATCGTAAACGGCGTTAACCCCTGACCGTTACAGGCCATTCAAAAGAACTGCCTTTCTTTTGAATAGCAAGAACGCGGTGACGTCATCGACTATGAAGATGCCATCTTGCTACACCCCACACAAACCTTGTATGCTACCATGCATGCGTCAAAGTCTTATCGAGCATGCTCGGGTTTACCTTGGACAGGTAAGCATTCAGACGATCGGTTTTCTCGGCAGGAAACACTCTGCCGGGAATCCCGACGGGAAAATATTTTTCCTGGGCAGTTTTCCTGTCGGGGAAACTGCTAGGGAGCATATACACGGCCGGGATTCCCGGCCAAATAATCTCCTGGCACCTGTCGTGTACGAGGCTTGAGAGAACTTTAACCATTAACATGTCTTTTTAATCAATCTTTTCTAACAGGAGAAGCCTTCTATGAGTAGCAAGCTGGTTATTACAGGTCAGCGAGTTTAATATCTTTTGTAGTCAAGTTAATGGAATCAAGAAGGAACATTGATTACTTAAGAACACACAGCTTGCTGGACCCATGGCTTTACTGGGGGCAGAGCATGTGTGAATTGTACCTTCAGTTTCCTGTTCTTAACTGATAGGAGTGGCACCCATTGTGGTATTCTGCTGCTGTAGCCCATCTGCTTCAAGGTTCGATGTGTTGTGCGTTCAGAGATGGTATTCTGCATACCATGGTTGTAACAAGTGATTATTTAAGTTACTGTTGCCCTTCTATCATCTCAAACCAGTCTGCCTACTCTCCTCTGACCTCTGACATCAAGAAGGCATTTTCATCCACACAACTGTCGCGCACAAGATATTTTCCCTTTTTCAGACCATTTTCTGTAAACCCTAGTGATGGTTAAGCATGAAAATCCCAATAGATCAGCAGTTTTTAAAATACTCAGATCAGCTGCCTGGTACCAACAACCATGCCACGTTCAAAGTCACTTAACCACTTCAATACCGGGTTTTTGTACACACCCCAATACCGGACCTATTCTGGCACTTCTCTCTTACATATACAAATCATCATTCTTTTGCTAAAAAATTATGCAGAACCCCCAAACATTATGTATGTTTTTTTAGCAGACACCCTAGGGAATAAAATGACAGTCATTGCAACATTTTATCTTGCACGGTAGTTGCGCAATAATTTTTCAAACTCCTTTATTTTGGAAAAAATTGTTTCATGAATTCAAAAAATAACATAACAGTAAAGTTAGCCCAATTTTTGGGGGAAATATGAAAGATTATGTTACACCGAGTGAATAGATAGCTAACATGTCACGCTTTAAAATTGGCACACTCATGGAATGGCGCCAAACTTTGGTACTTAAAACTCTCCATAGGCAACACTTTGAATTTTTTTACAGGTTACCAGTTTAGATTTATAGAGGAGATCTATAGCTAGAATTGTTGCTAGCACTCTAACGCACGCAGCGATACCTCACATATATGGTTTAAACAGTGTTTACATATGTCGGCGGGACTTACGTGTGCGTTCACTTCTGCGCACAAGCTACCGGGGACAGGGGCGTTTTAATTTTTTTATTATTATTTTTTTTTTACTTTTTTTTTTATCACTTTTATTCCTATTACAAGGAATGTAAACATCCCTTGTAAAAGAAAATGTGTGTGACATGTCCTCTTTATGGAGAGATGCGGGGTCAATAAGACCCTGCATCTCTCCTCCAGGCTGGAAAGCATGAGATCAGTGAAAAAAAATTCACCAATCTCATGATTACTGTTGCCTACTCGCCGCAATCACGGCTTTGTTTACTTACGGGTACGCCCAGGCCTCTGATGGTCACCTGGTCACCAGTCATCTCTATGCTTCCTGCCTGCGCCGGACGATTCTTTCTCCGGGCCCCCGATGGCATGGGAGAGCCCGGGGAAGCACCGGGAATGTCCCCTCCCGCCGCCTATAAGAATGATCAAGCGGAATCGGCGGCACTGAAGAATGATATCTGAATGATGTCTCTAGCTGCAGGCATCATTCAGATATCCCCCCACAAAGCCCAGGACGTCCCATCTGTGGACGTCATATGACTATAGGCGGGTATTGAAGTAGTTAAATCCCCTTTCTTCCCCATTCTGATGCTTGGTTTGTACTTCAGTAAGTCAACTTCACCACGTCTAGATACCTAAATGCTTGAGTTGCTGCCATGTGATTGGCTCATTATCAATTTGTGTTATCAAGAAATTGAACAGGTATACCTAATAATAATTGATCTCCGGAGTCAGTCAGCTAGTGTCAGTGGGAGAGTAGGAAGCTCCAGCCTTCCGCTCGAATCTGCTCTCGCCAGGGACCAGCTAGTCAGACAGTGGCTAGACAGCCTGCTAGGTTGGATCTCTCTATCCCCCCCAGAGACCAGAAACTCACCATCTAGCTTCCATCTGGCCTCCCCCAGCTTTACCAGACCCCCCTGGCTCCCCTTCTTCACCCCTTCTCCAGGGGAACCAGCAGGTAAGCCATCCACTGTAGGTGCACACGGCCGTCCTTTTCAGGACAAGCCGCTGCTACCTGCTCAATTCCTCGGCTCTTCCCCTCTCTATAACTCCCCTCCTGTACCCCCACGCCATCTCCCCCACTCTAGTTACCCATCCGCCACCCATCCGAAACCATTTTACGCCTTTTCGGCGTTTTTCCATTGCTCCGCGCCGGCCTGGAAGCATTCGCGGCAGCCGCTTCTTACCCCAGCAACTGTCACCAAACACCTGAAACGGCCCAGAAACCCTCCCAGACCCCTGGAAAGTACCTTCCACCCCCTGTCCACCAATCCTGGCCCCCACAGCAGCACCGATCCACTTAATCTGGGAGCTCACCAGTCTGGATCCTGCTGCTGGATCTTACTACACCCAGCCCTATTCTCCCCTATCTCAACACCATTACTACTTGATCCAGGGTTCACCCAATCGCCTTTCAAGGGGTCAGGAAGAATTTTTTTTCCCTGCCGCAGCATATTGGCGTAGCACGATCAGGTTTTTTTTGCCTTACTCTGGACCAAGCCAGGATAGAGGATTCAGTTAATCCTTGAAAATCCCCCCTCCCCCGGTGTTGGCAACTATGGTTAATCTGCAATACTCGGCAGAGACCATCTGGGGTCTGAGGCGATTTGCCGCAATACTACCAGCCATCACCAAAAAAGCCCTTCGAACTGAGCAACTTCTGAGAATCGATCGTCGATCGACTATCAAAAATCTCAGCCCTTTGCCCCAGCCTAAGCACATATCATGTGCTTTGATCAACACAAGATCGGCAGTAAACACTGACTAGAAATCCATGATTTCCTCCTACAATACGATTTAGACTGCCTCTTTATTACAGAGAGCTGGCTCACAGCCGACTGTAACACCATTCTAGGAGAATTGGTGCCAGAAAACTATCGTATCATAACGGAAAATAGAATAGGGCAAAGAGGAGGAGGACTGGCTGTGATCCATAAGACTCATCTTGCGATCACAAAACCAGTCCTTCAAAACCCTCTTCCATTCATGGAAACCCTTACCTTGCAACTGCAAGTAAACTCCCAGGAGACCGTCCGGATTCTACTCTGCTATAGGCCTCCCGGCCCAAAATCGCAGCTTCTCCCTTCATGGACAGAATTAATCTCCACCTATACCCTGTACAGCAAACATCTTCTGCTGCTCGGGGATTTCAACCTCTGGGCCAACTCCTCACAAGATCCCCGTTGCTGACACCTGTATTGACCACATGGAAGGATTAAGGCTACAACAACTAGTATGTGGGCCCACGCATGCTTCAGGTCACAGGCTCGATCTCATTTTCAGACAAGATCTGGAAATAGAAATCTTGGGAAATGAACCGTTGCCATGGACAGATCACCATGCAATCAAATTCATTATCCCCAATTCCCCCCCCCCCCTAACAAAAACATCAAATCCAGTGACAACACACTGGACTAGATGTCAGAAGAAGCTCCACTCGGAATTCTTCAAAGCCACGTTAAGGAAAAAAGTAGAAACAATTCAGCCGTATCAAACGGCTGAAGAAACACTGGAGGCAATAAACACAGCCCTATTACAGGCAGCTGACTTAACAGCGCCGAAACGTAAAACCCACATCCGAAAAAAAAACTCCAGCTGGTTCAACAACCAACTGGCGTTATTGAAGCAAGAACGCAGAAGGGCAGAAGCCGCCTGGAAAAGAAACTCATGATATGAGAATCTTTCCATCTACAAGGCAATAACAAGGACATATCATAAAGAAATCTTCAAAGCCAAGAAAGACTATTTTTCTGAGGCTATCAATAGCGCCCTGAATCGCCCCAGCGAACTCTTCAAGCTGGTCACTCAGACCATGAATCCAGGATGTCTTGAAGCCACCAATTCCGACACAAGAATTTTGCAATGAATTATCGGATTACTTCATCAATAAAATTGAGGGTATCCAACAAAGCATTCAGCAAAACAATTCCCCCCGTAGCCCCCCCCTCCCCCTTAATTATTTACAAAACACCTATAGTAATTTACCACAACCAGGTAAGTTCAAGCTGGAACCCATCTCTACCCAAGCCACTAAAAATATCATCGGTACTCTGCGTAACAGCACTGCGCCGAACGATATCATCAATACTAAGCTGCTGAAGGAAACAGCACTGCTCAAGATATGGGACGACGCTCTCGAGGCCGCAGACGAAGGAGAATCTTGTCTTCTGGTGCTGTTGGACCTAAGCGCAGCTTTCGACACAGTAGACCATAAGCTTTTATTGACCCGGCTAGCTGAAGTAGCCAAAGTCCCAGAAGGCGATCTATCTTGGTTCTCTTTTTTGGAAAACCGATCGCAAATAGTGAAGCTAGGACCTTTCACTTCTGAAAAACGCATGGTGTCATGCAGAGTCCCTCAAGGATCCCCCCTGTCGCCGGTGTTGTTCAACATTTATCTTCGTCCACTTTTTGAAATCATTAGCAGTCAAAAACTGCTTTATCACTCATATGCAGATGATACGCAACTGTATTTCCGCATTTGCAATAAAAAGGATCACCACCTCAATCTAGAGACATGCCTCTCTCTTATAGAGGACTGGATGACAAAGAGTTATCTTAAACTCAACGGAGCGAAAACAGAACTTCTCCTGTTTCACGCCAAGCGTAAGAATCTACCTGTAACAACTTGGAGTCCCCCACCCATTCTAGGGAAAATCATCACCCCCAGCGCCAAAGTCAAAAGTCTCGGGGTCATTTTCGACTCCTACATGACAATGGACGCACAAATAGGGTCAGTTGTCAGCGGATCTCACCATCTGCTGCGCCTACTACGTAGACTCATCCCTTTTATTCCCAAAGAAGACATAGCGGTCGTGGTGGGAGCAATTGTAAACTCAAGATTGGACTATGCAAATGCCCTTTACCTCGGACTCCCAAAGTACCAAATCGCTCGTCTACAAGTCGTTTAAAATACGGCCGCCAGACTTGTGACTGAGAAAAAACCCTGGGAATCAATCTCACCCTCACTGAGATCCCTTCACTGGTTACCAGTAAAAGACAGAATCACTTTTAAAGCTCTCTGTCTAACGCATAGATGTATTCATGGAAATGCTCCCCATTATTTATGCGAAAAAATAAAAGCTCATAATCCCAATCGCGTCCTGCGATTCACCAATCAAAATCTACTCCAGATACCGAAAGCCAACTACAGGTCCAAAGGAGATAGAAGATTCGCGGTCCAAGGTCCCAGACTATGGAACGCTTTACCAACCAGCATTCGGTTAGAAGAGAACCACTTAGCTTTCAGGAGAAAGATCAAGACTCATCTCTTTTGATACCAAAGGAGACAGGAACAACAAGCGCCCAGAGGCGATTTAGTTCGCATGTTGCCGCGCTATATACGTTTTCATTCAATCATTCATTCACTCAATAAAGTTGCCAGTGAGTGTAGATCACAAATGTTTTAGACCAGAGTGGTAGCCTATCTTGATTTCAGCAAAGCATTTGATATGGTTCCACAAAATGAAAGAACCCGGAGACATGGCCTTAAACTAGCAGAAGGGAATTTCAAAACTAATATGATTTACCCAAAAGAGTAGTTGATGCTTGGAACAGAGGTAGTGAGTCAGTCAATAGTAAATGGAGTAAATGGATTAAAAAATGCTTCAAACTTAGTTCTATACAGTACTCTAAGGCCTTGTACACACAAGGTAATATATCCGATGGGATCTGTCCATCGGATTGCTTTGATCCGATGGATGTACACACCATCGGATCAAATTCCCTGCCGGCGGACAGCGCGGTGACGCGGCGGTGTTGTTGACGCCGCCACGTGACCGCCACGTGACCGCCACGTCACCGCACCAGGAAGTAAACACTTCCGCGCGAATGCGTCGGATCCATTCACAGGATACGACGCATGTGCGGGCAGATATGTCCGCTGGTTTGTCGTACTAACCAGCGGACATATCTGATGGGCAGCTATCCGGCGGAAAAATTCCAAAGCATGCTTTGAAATTTTTCCGCCGGAGGAATCCGACCAAAACAGTCCATTTGCCCCTACACACGAGCGGATTTTTCGGCTGAAATGGTCCGTCGGCCCATGTTCAGCGAAAATATTCCCTCGTGTGTACAAGGCCTCAGACCACTTAGTCTTCATTCTGCCACTTCTGTCAATTTTTTTCCTACTTATCCAAAAATACTTGTATCCACTACCTTACTCATGCATTAACCACCAGCTTCACACACACATTTACAGTGCTAACAAAAACGTTTTTAACGGCAATTTGAAGTTAAGAGATACACACAAAACTTATTATGCTTAGGTGTTAAACCTTTGGAGGGGAAAAAAAGTCTAAAAATGTCAGCTCACAATTTTAGGTATATATCAAAAAAATACCTGTGCAACAGACAAATTAGAATTATTATTATTAAGTGACCTCTAATAACCAAGAAAGTGAAAAACTTAGGTTGGCTGCTGCTTAAAGCGGAGTTCCACCCAAAAATGGAACTTCCACTTTATGTACTAGTGACCCCCTGACATGCTACATTTGGCATGTCCTTTTTTTAGGGGGGAGCGGGTACTTCGTTTTCACAGGTACCCAGCTCCCACTTCCTCTCCTGGCCCTGCGGCGCCAATTGGAAGTTCACCTCTCCCCCCTCCCTTCCTGGAATGGAGGAACTAGCCAAGTATGGGTCCTAAGGTGAAGGGATAACCTGAACAAAGAGTCTGTCATATAAAGCTGTAATGACCTTTCTAGGCAAATGCACAGGGGGTCAACAACTTTTGGTGAGTCCGGTCTCTGGAGGAGACACTGGTGGTGACACGGAGTGGAGTCGGGTGAAACCACAAGTCACTTTTTTCAAGAATTACAGCACAAGTGGGTTGCACTTTTGAGAGATGAGAGCATTGTCACTGGCACTGATGCTGCCCACTTTAAAAACAACCCTGACTCAAGATACTTTTTATAATATGAGTCAGCTTACCATAAGTAAAAACATTTTTATCTTTAATGATTTAATTTTTGTAACTCTAAACTGATTTTTGCATCCTTTTTATCACAACATTATTTGGCAGAAAGAATTATTATTTTTCCTTAGTATGGTCTGAAATGGAATAAAATGCTTTCCTTTTGTGATAGAGCAATTTTCTTTTGTGACAGGGCAAAAAACTGATATAGGCGTCATTTATTGCCTAACAACAGTAAATTGTATTATTTATTTTTTATTTTATTTTTTTACAACATGTACATTGTAAGGTCAATACAGTTTATTATATTCTAAGCAAAAAATATTATTTTCTATTCGAAAAAAATTATGAGAAATGTGACACACCTTGAAAAGTGTTTATTACCCAACAGCAACAGTAAAATAATGTAGTTTGGTTTCTATCTATTTAGTAGATAAAGGGCCAGATTCAGGTAGATGGGCGAATCTTTAATCTGGAGTAACGTTTCTCATTTACGTTACTCCGCCGTAACTTTAGGAGCAAGTACTGTTATTCACAAAGCACTTGCTCCTAAAGTTGCGGCGGCGTAGCGAAAATGAGCCGGCGGAATTCAAATTGGGCGGGTAGGGGGCATGTATTATGTTAACTATGCGCGATCCCGCGGTGAACGTACTGCGCATGCGTCGACTGTCAGTGCGCATGCTCCAAATTCTTTCAGGGAACGTCAATGACGTCAATCCCTATTCACAGACGTTTTACGCAAACGACGCGTTTTTTTTTTTTTTCGACGCGATGATGACGGCCATACTTAACATAGGATACTCCACTAGGGGGCTGCTTTATCTTTGCGCCGCGTATCTCTTACGGAAACGTCGGAAAGTCACTGCGTCGCGCCCGAATACGATCGTGAATTTCCGATTCCCGCCGATTAACATTCTTGGCGTTAATCAGCGGGAACGCTCTGCGCGCCATTTTTAAAATTGAAGTTACGATACGACGGCGAAATACAATTACGCCGCTCGTATAGTAACTCCAACCCGGCGTTTCATGTTTTCTGCTTACTGAAAACAGAAACGCCGGCTCAAAGTGAGAGTTAGGCTGGAGTATCACTGATACTCCAGCCTAACTCTACCTGAATCTGGCCCAAAGTGTGCCTGAGAGATGGTCAAAAATAGTAATTATTTTAATGTTTATTATTTGAAATATATTAGAACAGAAGTTAAAACAGATCACAATACAGACTCTCTTGTTTCATTTTAATAAATAAATCCAGAGAGAACATTTTTATCAAACATTGATGAAATCGTGGGACCAATTTACTAAAACAAATCTTTACTAAAAGTCACTAAAACTTTAATTGTCCAATAAAATTAAAAATAATTCCTCTTTCCTCTGAATACACCACATGTAGATGCTTTGTGTTAATATTCACAACTTTTTTCCGTGAAGATTCTCAACTTCATTAGTAAATCAGCTTCTTTGTACCTGAATTCTCTTCAAATTGGTCTAATTTACTTGTTATTTCATTTCCCTCAAATCCAATTTGATGTCTGAAATTATTGCAGGTTTTTTTTGCTATTGTTTTTAATGGTGCTAGCTCACATCTGTAAGCAGCCTGGATGTACATTGGGCACAAATCCTTTACAAATGCAACTTTAAAGCCTCGTACACGATCGGATTTTTCGAAACAAATGTGTGATGGCAGGGTTTTGTCAGATAATCCCACTGGTTGTACACTCCATTGGACAATTGTTGTCGGAATCAGACAACAAATATTTTATAGCATGCTTTCAAATTTTCCGACAACAAATGTGTCTTGTCGGATTATCCGATCGTGTGTGTACACAAGTCCGTTGTAAAAAAAATCAAAAGTACAAACATGCATGCTCCGAACCAATGCTAACCAAGAGACAACATTAGCAGAAGATGCCCAAAGGGTGGCACTAAAGAGCTGAAAAACCACGTCGTTTTGTGTATGTTGGCTGAAAAAGTTCTGCCGTCTGTATGCATAGCAAGTTCACAGCCAATGCCTTTCGCACAAAATTTCTACAGATTTGTCCAATGGAAATCCGATCGAGTGTACGAGGCTTAACTTTACTGAAAATTTAATTGGCTGACTGAACTCTAGCAAAGTATCACAGAGTACATGAAAACACACATAAATTCACATAGAAATGCATATAAAAAAGGAACAAAAAATGCATAACACCACAAAGGAAAGTGTGAACCCAGCCACATATTGTATTTATATTCCAGGGTGTACATACTTTGATAATCAATGCATGGTGTTACTCAATTTGGTACAACATTCTAATTTTAGGATTTTTTTTCTTTATTTACTTACCTTCTAAATTGCAGAATGTGAATCAGACACAATGAAAAACTCCAAAAATGCCCCATTTCTAGTGTTACTTTGTCATTCAAGCAGTGTGGTAGAGGTGAGTTGGAATTTACACTCGCATGTAAGAAATGGTAAGATACTCATTAGCTTAAGTATTGTAAGAGCTGGGAGGGAGTGACCATAAACCATTTATGGAGGATGGGAATTATCTGCAAGCAATCTAGACTTATAGCTCTCAGTGCCTCAGTGGAATTGTAAATGTTATCATGGTAAGGTATTTCATGTATTACTACTCATTCTACTTACAAATTACAAATTAAATTGTAATGTAAACATACACAGTTTCTAACTGGAACATGCTACTTAGTATATGCTTACATGATATTAAACCATTCCAATTCAATTTTCACCATATTTGCACCCAACCAGTCTGGGTGTTTGTACTTTTTTTTAACTCTTTTTTTTAATAAAACCCAGAAATGTAATTTACCCTGAAGCCTCTTCCAATAGTGGCGACTAGAAATTGGAAGTTCTTCTCTTCACATCCCACTGCTCAGAGGACTGGTCTTGTGCTTGCCCACTCATACTTATAGGACAATGTAAAGCTTCTTTTTTTTTTAATAACAAACATGTCATACTTGCCCCTTCTGTGCAGTTGGTTTTGCACAGAGTAGCCCCAATCCTCCACTTCTTGGGTCCCTCAGCGGCGTTCCTGACTCCTCCTCTTCTTGAGTGCCCCATTGGAGAGTCGCTCCCATGTCCTGGTACTACGTCCATTGACACAGACAGCAGGACTCGGTCCCGCCCCCCCCCACTCCCACATTATTGGATTTGATTGACAGCAGCGGGAGACAATGGCTGCACTGCTATCAAGCTATCCAATCAGGACCCAAGACACTGGCTGGAGCTGGTGTGCTTGTCCCCATCCCTGGAAAGACCGGGTTCAGGTAAGTAAAATGGGGGGGTTCTGAGGAGCTGCTGCATCACATGAGATTTTTCACCCTCAGGCCACGTACACACAGCAGAATCTGTCAAGAGACTTGGTGGGAGAGCTTTTTTGCCGAGGTAAACGGTCGTGTGTATGCTTTTCATCGAGTAAACTGTCGAGGAACTCGACGAGGAAAAAAGAGAGCAAGTTTTTTTTTTCCTCGACGGGAGTCGTCGTGTTCCTCGTCGGGCTGGTTTTCCACGAGAAACACCTTGATGTCTATGCTTAGAAACCTGCGCACCTTCGGTAAAAGTAGCGTTTGTAATAGAAATAGCACATTTGTCACGCTGTAACAGACTGAAAAGTGCAAATGTCTCTTACCAAACTTTTACCTAACACGCAGTAACATGAGATTAGCAAAAGCAGCCCCAAGGGTTGTGCCAGTGGAATGGAACTTCCCCTGCCTTTGTATGTGTTGAAGTCACCGAGTTTGAGAACGAGGAGATTTGGTCTTGACTGTGTGTACGCAAAGACAGCTTGTCAAGTTTCTCGACAAGTCTAACAAGGAACTCGTGTCTTTTCCGACGAGTTCCTCGGTCGTGTGTACGAGGCCTAATGCATAGAATGTATTAAGGTGAAAAACCTAGAGGGTTTACAATCCCTTTAAAATCAAACTCCAGGTTATTTTGCTTTTGAAGAGGAAAGGATTAGAGTCTCTATGAGGTGTTTTTTTTGTATCGCTTTCTGTACTCCTATTGGGGATATTTCCCCCTCGCTTCTTTTTTTTATAATATTATAATTTTGTGAATCTTGGGCAAAAACCTTGATAAATAAGAGAGCAGAGAACTAGACCAGACCTCCCCACCCCAAGAGCGGCACACAAGACCCCCCCCCAACTGGACCAGACACCCCACAACTGTGAGCAGCAGCAGGTGACCCAGGGACCTACATGGGTGGCAGAGCGGGACATCACGGTGGTAGAGTGGGAAGACTAGGAACAGGATTCCCCCACAGATGCGGACAGAAGTGGCGTTGGAAATCCAATGGGATCGGGAGGTGGAAGGCTGACAGGGAGAGGCAGCAGATAAGTGAATTGCAGACAGACTGATTAGTGAAGGGGGACTGAATTTGACTGAATGCTAGTGTCAGATTACAAGGGGAGGCTGTGAAGAGTGACAGATATACAAACTACAAAACCTGACTGACAGTGTATGTGAGTACTTGAGTATTGTATGCACCAGAGTATTGTGAGCACCTGAGTATTGTGAGCACCTGAGTATTGTGAGCACCTGAGTATTGTGAGCACCTGAGTATTGTGAGCACCTGAGGATTGTGAGCACCTGAGCATTGTGAGCACCTGAGCATTGTGTGTACCTGAGCATTGTGTGTACCTGAGCATTGTGTGTACCTGAGCATTTGAAGTGTATTGTGAGCACCTGAGTATTGTGAGCACCTGAGTATTGTGAGCACCTGAGTATTGTGAGCACCTGAGTATTGTGAGCACCTGAGTATTGTGAGCACCTGAGTATTGTGAGCACCTGAGGATTGTGAGCACCTGAGGATTGTGAGCACCTGAGGATTGTGAGCACCTGAGGATTGTGTGCACCTGAGCATTGTGTGTACCTGAGTATTTGAAGTGTATTGTGAGCACCTGAGTATTGTGAGCACCTGAGTATTGTGAGCACCTGAGTATTGTGAGCACCTGAGTATTGTGAGCACCTGAGGATTGTGAGCACCTGAGGATTGTGAGCACCTGAGGATTGTGAGCACCTGAGGATTGTGTGCACCTGAGCATTGTGTGTACCTGAGTATTTGAAGTGTATTGTGAGCACCTGAGTATTAGAAGTGTATTGTGAGTACCTGTGTATTGTGAGTATCTGCGTAGTAAGTGTGTATTGTTAGTACATGAGTGTTGGGTGTATTGTAAGTACCTGGGTATTGTAAGTGCCTGACTACCTGTGTATTGAGAGTATTGTGAGTGCACATGGACTGTGAGGGCACGTGGGCTGTGAGGGCATGTCTACTGTGAGTCCACATGGACTGTGAGTAAAAGAGTGCTGTGAGTGCATGTGGGCTGTGAGTGCAATCCCCATTAAATTAGCAGGTAGGTTGCCCGGCGGGTGTGGAGATGTGACTTGGTGGACATATTGCAGCATTTATGCGTTCCTTCATCATCCAATTGAGGGAGAATCCTGCTGTGCAATATGTAAGTACATTCGCCCAGATTCACAAAGCACTTACGGCGACGTAAGTGCAGATGTGCGCCGGTAAGCGCAAATGTGCGCAGGCGTTTGTGTGCGCCAGACCCACAAACCAACATACGCCTAAAAACTGGCCACCTTACGCCGACGTAGCTTGCACACGCTGGCGTAGCGTGGGCGCACATATGGGCTGGACGCATGTTGCTGCTACCATTGATTAGGCATTCAAACATGCAAATGAGGGAAATACGGCGATTCACGAACGTGAGTGCGTCCGATGCATGCAACGCGAGATGCGCGTAAGTTGTACGTCCGGCGTAAAGTTATTCCCCATAGATGAGGTGTAACCCTGCAACAGATATGCAGAGGTCTGCACCAGGGAACACAAGCCGGCGTATTGTGCGTTGGACGTGTGTCTGGCTGGGCGTACGTTAAGTTCAGGGCGTATGTAGTGATCCAGTGTAGCTTAGGCAGTTGTGCCGGAGTGGTTGTGAGCATGCACATAGGGGGGCTGTACATGCGTCTACATCACGGCAACGTCACGGCGCATGAGCAGTTCGTGATACGCCAGGCATAAAACACTGCACCATGCTTGGACCATCATTTGCATGGGGTCACGCCCACTTCCACCTACGCCGGCCTGCGCCTTCGAAACCCACGCCATGCTGGCGCAGCGTTGGGAGCAATAGCTTGCTGAATGCAGAGCTTGCCTCTCCGCACTACGCTGGCATGGCATACGGCGTTTGCGCTACGTGGCGTAATGTGCACCCATCTCTCTGTGAATCTGGGCCATTGTTTCCCTGGAAGCCCAGGTTCTGAATCTAGGGAACACGTTGTCAACACTGAGAAGTCCCTCCATACTAAAGGAGAGTTGGGATCATACCAGGCAGGTGCTGACAGGGGCCAGCACAGAGGCGGGTGGAGATAAGGAGGGGCAGGCACCAAAGCAAAGTAGATTGGTGACAGTCAGGAAGGATAGAGGGGAAAGAGTCAGAGAGGCCAGTCCTGGGCTGGAACATCCCAATAAATATGACATTGGTGAATCCAGTCAGGGACCACCACTGCTGGAGCTGAGTGACTCCCCTAGCAGTCATGGGAATGGCTCCTTCAGTAAGGGTGGGAGTAAAGCCAAGGGAAAGGAAAGCCAGATTCTGACGGTAGGGGACTCAATTCTTAGACTGACAGAGAGGACCAGTGGTGGCTGGTGCTCAACATTTTTGGGGGGCGCAAACAAACGAAAAAAAAATAAAAACAATTGCAGCTTCACTGTGCCCATCAAACGCAGCCACTGTGCCCATCAAATGCAGCCACTGTGCCCATCAAACGCAACCACTGTGCCATGCCAAATGCAGCCACTGTGTCCATCAATTGTAGTCACTGTGCCCTGTAAAATGCTGCCAGATTTCCCCCCACGCCTGGCACTTACCTTCCTGGGGTTCTGGCTCTGATAGGCACTTCCCAAGCCAACCAGCTGCCGTTATTTAGATGGCCGGCGCTCACCAGGGGGCTGGCCAGCTGAATAGTGGGCGGCAACAACAATACATAGATTCATGCAACGCATGAATCTATGAATTGTATTCAGTGGCGGTGCAGGAGAGAGAGGGGCAGCACTCCTGCTCGTTCTATGACGCACCGCCACTGGAGAGGGCAATCTGTCACAAAGACTTAAAGCGTCAAACTGTATGTGGTCTACCGGGCACTCGGGTTTGGCACATCACGTATCTGGTGGACAGATTACTAGGAGGGGCTGGGGAAGACCCGGCTGTCATGGTGCACGTTGGCACCAATGACAAAGTCAGATAAAGATGGAATGTCCTAAAAAATGATGTTAGGGACTTAGGAGCTAAATTGAGGAAACGAACCTTGAGTCACACCAAAAAGGGAGATTAGGGAAGTAAACAAGTGGCTGAGGAGTGGGTGTAAAAAGGAGGGGTTTGGGTTCCCGGAGAACTGGGGCGACTTCTCAGTTGGTTACTCACACTATAGAAGGGACAGACTGCACCTAAATGGGGAAAGTGCAGATCTGCTGGGTGTGAAGATGGCCAAAAAGTTAGAGGAGCTTGTAAACTAGGCGACGGAGGGAAGGTCCGGAGGTAGAGGTAGTCAGTGCGAAACATATTCCAGATGGTAGTACTGGGGGCATTAGTGGTAGGTTGACTAAAGCACCTAAACCCAAGGTTAATATAGTAACTAGGGATGAGCTTTGAGTTTGAGTCAAACTCATGTTCAACTCGAACATTGCCTGTTCGCCGAAAAGCGAACAATTTGGGGTGTTCGTGGCAAATTCGAAAAGCCGCGGAACACCCTGTAAAAGTCTATGGAAAAGTCTAAAGTGCTAATTTTAAAGGCTTATATGCAAGTTTTTGTCATAAAAAGTGGTTGGGGACCCGGGTCCAGCCCCAGGGGACGTGTATCAATGCAAAAAAAGTTTTAAAAACTGAAATTTTTCAGGAGCAGTGATTTTAATAATGCTTAAAGTGAAACAATAAAAGTGAAATATTCCTTTAAATTTTGTACCTAGGGGGTGTGTGAAGTATGCCTCTAAAGCAGCACTTGTTTCCCATGCTTAGAACTGTCCCTGCACAAAGTGTAATTTCTGAAGGAAAAAAAGTCATTTAAAACCACTCTACAGAAAAAAAGGCATTGAAAGTTATTGAGAAGAAAAAAAATGTGTGGGGGTTCCCCCATGTTGCAAATAACATAAATATCTGAATCTTGACCATTCTCTGGCTGCAAGCAGAAAAGGTGGTTTCTTGGTAAAACAGGATGCCTCAACAGCCCCCCACAGGAATGTGATAAGTTAAACGTGTCTCCAAGAGTCAAGGAGGAGGACAGCTGTTGGGCAGTCTCCGCAAACAAACAAACAAAGGACATTGATCATTAGGTTAACATGCTTACAGGGATCAAAAGGAAATAGGAGCAACATTGTGGGCAATCCATAGGAAGCTTATGGTGAACTGTGTTGGAGATTATATGGACAAAATCGCCCCCCCAGAGGCTAGATATGGCATGACAGCCACGACGAACAAGGATGTGAGTCATGAAAGTGCAATGATTGGTTGAACATCAGATGGGCAGGCAAGATGGGAGGTGTTGCGAATGATTAATGAATGAACAAAACTGAATTGAATAGGGAAAAATCTCTCTGATTTCCCTTGGGAGCATGCTGTAGTGAGCTGTTATCGGGAGGCCTATGCTGAAGCCACATGGTCTAGGCCGCATGGAAGCCTGGCCGGTATTTTGGGCCTAGTCATGTGGCCAACAACGAGGCCTAGCATTCCCCTTTTTCCATCAGGACCCAGCCAGGAAGGACCGAGCTTAAGTATCTTTCTATCTTATTTGCCAAATTGTATTAGGTCATAGATATTTTGTTAGTGCTTGTATAGTGTGCAATAGGCATTCTATGTTACATCATTGTTTGTTATACAATGGATACTTTTTGTTAGAATAAATATAACTGTTTGATTTCAAAGATGTCTGTCTCATTAACTAACGCTTAGCCTCAGGCCTAGAGCACGCTTTGGCCTGATATACATTAGCAGATACGGGACTCATGCATGTTAATACAGATGCAATAGCTGATATATAGGTATTACAAGTTACAGTGAAGGATAGATACTTATAGTTGGTTGTTGCATGGTTTTATATTTACATCAATTGGCACCCCTAGATCGTTTTACATAGAGTCCACAAACCCTAATGTATTTTTGTTTTGAGTCCATTAAGCTAAGAGTCCTCAACCCAGAACTGAAATTCGTCGCAATTTACGGACAAAGATTGGCGCTGGCTCTCGAATCTGGAAACCCTGCTTTGATGATCCAGGAAGTTCTGTAAAATCTCATCGGAAGTGTAGACGTACAGAAAACGGTGAGATTCCTGGCTGATATGTTTATTTGTTAAGCGTTTGTATTGTAGTGTTCATGTGTGTTAGGCCTTTAGCCAGTCACGGGTACTGGTGAGTGAGGGGAATGATCACCCCTGGATATGCGATATAGCCTGCAGATTGACAGGATAGACTACACATTGTTGCGGAAAAACTGGGAGAAATATATATATATTTGTTATGATTTTTATTTTTATTGAATTATTTTTAGTTCATTTTTTTTTTTTATTACCCATGTGAAAGTGAAAAGAGCTTTCTGTTTCTAGAGAAGGTATACACAACTGTGCGGAAAAAGTGGTATAGGTATATATTTTTTTACTTTTATATTTTCATTTTTTTTTATTGTTACTTTGAAGTTTTATTTTATTTCATTTTTTTTTGGTACCCAGGTGAAAGTGAAAATAGCTTTCTGTTCCTATAGAGGATCAATGTGGCCTGCAATCTAAAAGGGCTAGAAATCAGTAATAGATAATCTACTGATGTTGGAAGAGCATTGATTGCTGTGCTCGGAACTCAAGTTTAAATAGATTTAAAGAAAGTTTTTTTTTGTTGTTGTCAGATGTGTATTGTCTAAGCAACTGGCCAAACAGCTTTTCAGTGAAGCTAGTGGCAGATTAACATAACAATGGATTCTCTTGGAAAACTACTTAATGAGAATAGTTTTAATACTGTACAAAAGAGGGCTATAACACATGAAATTATGGATTTTGTGGGCAATGTAATGAATATAGCTAAGAAGTGTGATGCAGATGCGGGTAAACGAATTGAACAATTAGTAAATGAGAAGTGTGTATTGGAAAAAAGGGTTAGTATGTTAGAGGAAACATGTATGTTGAGGGAACAGTGTTTTGCATCTCTAGTTTTGGAAGCACAAGCAATGGAGAAAATGCACAGCCATTGTTGTGCTAACAAGAATACACAGCCCAGTGTGACAAAAGAGCAGGTGGAAGGGATGCTGATAGAAGAGCAACCAGTTTAGTCAGCTGACAAGACGGAAGAGGCCGATCACAGTTCGCCTCTATTTACTCCTGCGTCACAAAGTACTTAGCCAGGATCTACAATTTTAAGAAGTGAGGGTGGCACCCAATCCATGACACTCTCCATACAAGATCGCAGAAATCTGTGCCAGATTTTGGGAAAATTTGACATGAGCTCCTCACCCATTAATCTCTCGATCCAATACTCTTTTGCAGTGAATATTTCACCATTTATAAGGCTACATACAATTGTCCTGATATGTCTCACGATGACAGTAGTTTTCTGTGTTCTATGGCTAATAAGTGCACATGCATTAATTACCATACCGGAATTGCACTGAGGAATGCCACCTCGTACCAGACCTTTGTAAATACATTAAGGGACTGGGTTCGGGAGACAGATCAAGACAATAGGCCCCATAAGAGAATTGCAGAAGTAGCCGAAAGCACAGTAGTGGTGACACCCCCCGCAAATGCCAACTGCATAATAAAGGTAGAAATTAAGGTTGAAAAGTTAAATGGAAATGCGGTAACCGCATTAGAAAATGGATCTGGTATTGAATCAGTGGAGACATCTGATGAGGCCATCGCTAGTGACTATTCCTCGGATGATCAAAGTATAAAGTCTGTTCAGAGTAATGTTATGCAACAACGTGGGTCTCCATCGCTTTATACTCAGAGAAGGCCCCAGGCAGGGAGACCGACCCTTAAATGTTTTTTGTGTAAAAAGGGGGATCACATTGCCAGATTTTGTTGGGCGGCGAATAATATCAAAATAAGATCTCAACACCCCAAAACTACCCCAAGGTGGTATTAAGTGTATTCGGTGAGATGGGGTAACCCTAGTTATAGAGTCCATAGTACTCAATTAAGACAGGGGAATCACTAGTATGAAAAGGGGGAGGAGCCACATGTCAATTCAAATATAGCAAGGGGAGGAAACAGTGGTAGCAGCCCTTAAAAAGCTGCAGGGATGGTGAGAATTTTCGGGTTAACGTTTCTTTGCGATGAATAAGGATTTAGATGCGAGTTGGAGATTTAACGTTCATGTTTGGAAAATTATAGAGGACCTTGATGTATGTATATTTTCAAGGATAAGCCTCTTATTTGAATTTTTTTAATCTAACCTTTAATTTTTTTTTTTTTTTTCTCCCTCTCTCATGTAATTTTTTATTATTCATTTTTTTTAAATTATTATTATTTTAGTCATTTTCATTTTTCAATTTTTTTTTATAAATTTTCATTTTTCAAATATTTTTTTTGTTTTTAATTATTTTAGTAATTTTCATATTTTTTTATTATACTTTTTTAGTAATTTTCATATTTTTTTATTATTATTATTATTTTTATTTCATTTTTTTATAGGTTTTTTATTATAAGTTTTTCATTTTTTTTTTTTGTTCAGGTGGAAAAATTGTTAGGGTTAGTACACCTGAAAAGAATCATTAGCAACTGACTTGGTGGTCGTTGAATTGTGTCCTCAATTAGCAGCTGGCTACAGTAGGAAGCCATTTTTAGCTGCGGGAATTGCGTTTTGTTTTTCTTTTGTTGGCTTTTCTTTTCATTCAGGTGGAAAGAATTCCAATATTTTGTCATTTGTCCGCCTGAAAGTGGGAGTAATGCATGGGTGCATGGATCTTAAAGTACAGATAATGCATTGTTTTTTTTTATATTTTAGATTTTTGCTTGTACCATGGGGAGCCATTTTAGAATGGGTTCATCCTAGAGGAATCATGGTGTTTTGATAATTTGTTTAGAAGTCAGGAATGCTAAATTCCTGTGTTATGAGATATTATCGATAAGAATTTGATTCTGCTCTTGTTCTTTAATTCCAGAATCTTGGTGGAGCAAAATTGGAGAGGATTCTGGAACAGAGATGAAGAATGTTCATCTGGTTGGCAGTTCGTCTGTGCCATACCACACCGAAAATGTGTTCTGATAAATGTTCAGGAGAGAAAAGATTCAGATTAATACCTGAAATATGAGGTTTCTTTTTCTTAAGGACAATTTTTGCACTAATACTGAATGTGAAAGACTTTGCCCAACAACGAGACGCGTGAAACATTTTGCCAAAGTCTCTCCTGTCATTTATGGATGCAAACGGACTATGAATACAAATGCAATGGGTTGGAGGTTGGGGAAGGAATATAACGTATCCAATCCTTCAGAACAAAAGATGTAAAATATGTTTTTTATTGTGGGAGGAGAAAATGAAAGAAGGAAATGTTTTTTTGTTCAAATGTATTGGCATAACTGAATATGGTGCAGGTACCTAGGAGGCTGGCACTTGTGAAAAGCTGGCTACCAGGGTACAGTATGCCGTCATCACATGGCGCTTCAGCATCTCGCAATGGTTGATAGAATCCTACCCTATATGTGCTGAATATACCCTGAATCAAGTACGGTATATTAGTGGCTTGCTCCCAAAGATGTGCGGACACAGAGTTCAGGGCGCTTATCTCTGAGGAGTAACCAGAAGAGGAGGGATGTATTCAGCACTATATTGGGGGAGTAGGACCAAGTGTAACGTGGCTCGAGATTTTGTCAACCAGGGTGAGAGGTGGTAGAGAGTGTGAGATGGTATAGGACAGGTATATGTCATTGGCTGTGGCGTGCACATAGCGGTAGGTGGAGTTATCGACCACCATCAAGCTGATTGTACAGTCTCTCTATGAGGGGCAGTGGCCTAATGAGTTAGCATCACCGCTCAGTTAGACTTGCAAAGCACATCGCTTTCACTAATCCAAAGTGGTAGTCGAATGCCTGGATGGGCTGTACTGGTTTGGATTGTGAAAAGTTATGCTGTATGATCCATGTACAGAGGTGAAGACTTGGTCTGTATATTTTGTGGCATCAACGGGCTTACTGACTGGGGATTCTATCTTGGTGCGTGTGTGGCTAAATGACCCACATGTGGTCAGAGAGTACGGAAGCTGGGGGCAGGTTTGTATTTCCCTCTGTCAAAAGCATGACCACGATCTCCTCTGCATACCAGGTCAATACACAGTACTCTGTGTTCGGGATGGGGAGATCATTGCTGGGAAGGAAGCACCTGGGTATTATTTGGGACGTAGACAAGTTCTTCCTTGTCCTAGAGCAGGAGTCTCCAAACTATGGCCCTCCAGGTGTTCTACAATTCCCATCATGCCTAGTCATGTCTACGAATGTCAGAGTTTTACAATGCCTCATGGGAAGTGTAGTTCCACAGCAGCTGGAGGGCCGTAGTTTGGAGATCCCTGTCCTAGAGGATACCAATGTAACGTCAGTCATGAAACAAGGGTATTTCTTGGGCCTAACAGTAGGTAGAGGTGCAAAATATACCCGGGGCATGGTCACTGTAATCCAGTCACAGGGATAGAATTGTGTGTTTTTATTGTTTGTCATTGTTTGAGATTTATATGTGTGTTAGACTCAAAACGTATATAGGAAGCTCTCCTGCTTACCTATGCAAGTTGAGGGACAAATTGATGGAAATTTCTCTTAGTACAAATTAGAGACTTAGCTGCCAATTTAGATCCCCGAGGTACCACAGACAGGCCAAGTTGCAGTCTGAAAAACCACTGTGCAAGCCTGCATAATCCCGACCCGTATTTACAGTAAAGAGTTATAGGAGGTTGGGAGCGGGATACGCCATTTGATGGGTCATATGTATATATGTATATTATGGTGTAAGGTGATAACGGTGTGTTTTGGGCCAATAAGATGGGCAAGAAAGACGCTCCTCGGGGCTCTGCAGCTGAAAGATGGTTAATATTTCGCTCTGAGTGTGTGTTGGTGAATGATGATTGAATGGACACCCCCTTGCCCTGCCTATACTGCGCCCCTGCATGAAGATGTCAGAAAGAAACAAAGAAGACACGGAATGGTAACCTGAAAGCCGTCACGGAAGTTGATGCGTCACCCAGTAGCAAAGCGGCACGTGTTGAGGAGCACAGCACGTTGAAACCATTATGGACTGTCCCAAAGAGCTGTTTCTGAAGCACATGTTGGAAGGAAGACAGTTGATGACTGTTCCAGAGGTATTGATTCTGAGACACATGTTGGAAGTCAGTTATGGACTGTTTCATAGGAGCCGGTTCTGAAGCCTATGGTAAAGAGGCGCAACGCGGTGAAACCACTGTGGGCTATTCCATAGGAGCTGTTTCATATGTTGAAGAATAAAAGACTGTTCCAGAGGTACTGGTTCGGAACCAACATGAAGTTAGTTATGGACTGTGCTATAGGAGCTGCTTCGGAGGCGCATGTTGAAGAACGCAACACAGTAAAACAGTTGAGGACTGTTTGGACCATATGGACTGTTCAATAGGAGCCGTAGCTGAAGAAGGGTTATATGCGCCTTTCATGTTGGAGAACACTTCATCCCATGGTTTGAATGGGCCCCAGGCAGTTTGCATAGCTATGTTATAGGCTTCAAAGAGTTTTGTGACAATGGACTGGAATACCCCCCCCCCCCCCCCACACACACACACACACTGGAGGAGGGAAGGATTTGGTGTTATTTGATCAGGACAGGCAAAATGGGAGGGAGTTTTGGAATGAGTGTAGAGTAAGTGGCTGGAACTCAGAGTTCTCTGTTCGCTTGGATGCTAGGTGAGGAAGGATCTAGGCCTTCCTTTGTCTTTCTCTCTCCTCTTGATACCGGCCATGGGAGCTCTAGGCTCACTGCTAACCAGCTGATTTTACAGATGTGATAAATATCTTTGAATTTCTCTTGTATATATATGTATTGTGATGTTTATAATGTGTGATGTCGTACTATCCCGATCTCCTTGGGAATAAACAGAGATGTTCATTTTTACCAGCAGCAGTGCATATGTGTGTGTTTGTATATTAATAGGCATAGACCAATGAATCCATTTATGCAGTGAATTGAGGGAACCTGTGAATATCTCTTGAGCTCATTGCTTTAGTTTATATTTGCTAGCCTTGTAAAGTATAGCACTTTTTACACCCCAAATTTAATTACCAGGCCCTTCAGGTCTGATATGGATATTAAGGGGAACTCCATCCCAAAGTTAAAAAAATGATGTGGGGTTCCCCCAAAATATCCATACCAGACCCTTTTGAGAAATCGTTCTTGCCAAACCAATCTATTAACCTTCTATGAGGAGGTAAGCTGCCATCTAGATAAAGGTGCTAGGAATCATAATTTTAAAATTACTTTTTGATTAATTTAGTTTGGATCCTTATAACTGACCACATTACATTGTAAGAATTGTCATTGCATTTCAATGACAATTTCCTGTGCCCTCCCAGAAGTCTTCCCAAATTTCATAGGCTTCACAAAATCTGTAGATGTAGGGATTTTAGTGTTAGGATGGACTTCTACTTTAACAAAGTCTTCAATGATGAAAAATGTGGTTTGTGAGTGAATGCAGGAGTATCAGAAACCATGAATCAGACGGAGACAGAAGTACAGTTAAATCACACTTGTTTAATAATAAAATAAAAAAAAAGATAAACAGGGTAAGCATAGTCAAAACATAGCCAGAGTTCAGTAACCAGATCGGGTAGTCGGCCAAGCCAAGGTCCAAGAGCCATCGATAAAGGTAGTAGTACAGCAAGCAAAATCTGTAGCCAGAGGGAACGTTAGTCAAGCAGGTCTTCAAGAGGAATGCAGGAGAAAGTCTCCTGTGATGTTAACAGGGGCGAAGGGAAAGAGCAAATTAACTGGAAGGCTTTAGTAGGCAGAGCTGATGAGTAGGATCATCAGCAGCTGGATCACTGTGGAGAGATGGAAGCTGGCAATTAGCTGACAGCTGAGCTGCTAGCACAGAGAAGGAAGGGCTGAGCCCAGCCCTGACAGTACCCCCTCCTCAACGACCCCTCTGGACTTGAGGGGAAAACGTCTAAGGAAATCACGGAGGAGGACGGGGGAAGGGATGTCCGAGGATGGGACCCAAGAGCGTTCCTCTGGATTGTTCCCCTTCCAATGCACCAGGTACTGTATGCACCTACAGAACCTACGTGAGTCAAAAATGGACTGTACTTCATATTCCTCATGGTTCTCAACCTGTATAGGGTGAGGACGTGGCACCGATGTGGTAAAACGGTTGCAGATCAAAGGTTTCAATAGGGAGACATGAAACACATCAGAGATACGCATACTGGAAGGAAAGTCCAAAGCGTAAGACACTGGGCCACTGGATCCCTGGACTGATAAGTGTCATATTACCGTGTTTCCCCGAAAATAAGACATACCCATAAAATAAGCCGAAGCAGGATTTTTAAGCATTTGCGCAATATAAGCCATACCTCGAAAATAAGACATAGTGATTCTGAGCGTGCTGCAAGCTGAGGCATAGAGTGAGAAATAGAAAGTGAAAGTAAATGTCTCCTCTGTGAAGTGAGGAGCAGGACGCTCTGCTTTAGGTATAGGGGTCAATTCACAAAGAGAAACGTTATTGGTTTTCTTCAGGTGTTAAATTAGCACTCAATACCATGTTTGCTAAATTAGCAAACATGGTATTCACGAAAGCTATAATCGTTATTTAACATAGTCGTTATGGTTTTCAACTGACTCTTTATCCAAACGTTATGCTAACTACTCAGACGTTATTATTAAGATTCGGGACGTTAAAATAACTCTTAAGATCGTTAAATAATGCTGGAGAGATGCATTCTGGGAGCAGAAGGGGAGGAGAACAGCTGCATGTGGAAAAGAGCAGATACAGAGAGAGAGACACAAGCAATACACATGGAGATTGAGCATGTGGTGTGCAAAATTTCTAGTGTGTGCTTTTCTAAAGCCATGTGTATTTCCTCATACAGAGAATATATCATGGGAGATGATAATCAGAATTTAGCTATCACCTGGGTTTCAGAAAAGTCTAATTCAAAGTAGGTAGGAGGTGGGCGTCATCTATTTAAATTAAGCGTGACCCCATGCAAATGAATGGCCGATTGAACGGCACATGCGTGCGCATGTTCAGAATCACGTCGCATATACTCCCTAAGATACGTCGGCTCAATGCCTACGATGTGAACGTAACCTATGCACAGCCCTATTTACATAGGGCTACGTAAACGGTGTACGGAAAATTCGACGGCGTCATTCCCTGGCCCATACCTTTGCATTACCTGCATCTGCTATATGAGGGGTAACTTTACGCCGGACGTAAGCCTTGCGCAAATCGCGTATATGAAACGGCCGGGAGCATTTACGTTCGTGAATCGACGTATCTTACTCATTTGCATATTTAAAATGCGTCCAGCGTAACTATGCGCCCACGATACGGCGGCGTAGGCAAGTTACGTCGGACGGCTGAAGCCATGTTTTTCGACGTATCTCGCTTTGTTATTCGGCGCAAAGATGCAACGGCGCACATTTGAAATTATGACGTAGATGCGCCTGACCGCTTCATATACGCGATTTGCGTAAGGCTTACGTCCGGCGTAAAGTAACCCCTGCTATAGCAGGCGCAGCTAATGCAAAGGTATGGGCCAGGGAACGACACCGTCAAATTTTACATCACGTACGCTGTTTACGTAGTACTATATGAATAGAACTGTGCGTAAGTTACGTTCACACGTCGTAGGCATTGCACCAACGTCCAACGGGAGTATATGCGACGTGATTCTGAGCATGCGCGCGCATGCCCAGTTCGACAGGACATTCATTAGCATGGGGTCACGCTTAATTTAACCACTTCCATACCAGGCACTTACGCACCTTCCCGCCCAAGCCAATTTTCAGCTTTCAGCACTGTCGCAATTTGAATGACAATTGCGCGGTCATGCTACACTGCACCCAAACAAAATTGGCGTCCTTTTTTCCCCACAAATAGAGCTTTCTTTTGGTGGTATTTGATCACCTCTGCGATTTTTTTTTTTTTGCGCAACAACTAAAAATAGAGCGAAGATTTTGAAAAAAAAAAAAAGTTTTTATTTTTTTCTGTTAATTTTTTTGTAAATGAGTATGTTTTCTCTTTCAATTACGGGCACTGATATGGTGGCACTGATGGGCACCGATGAGGTGGCACTGATGGGCACCGATGAGGTAGTTCTGATGGGCACCGATTAGGTAGCACTGATGGGCACTGATAGGCGGCGCTGGTATGGGGCACTGATGGGCACTCATGGGCGGCACTGATGGGCACTCATGGGCGGCACTGATGGGCACTCATGGGCAGCACTGATGGGCACTCATAGGCAGCACTGTGCACTCATAGGCGGCACAGGTGGGCACTCATAGGTGGCACAGGTGGGCACTCATAGGTGGCACAGGTGGGCACTGATAGGTGGCACAGGTGGGCACTGATAGGTGGCACAGGTGGGCACTGATAGGTGGGCACTGGACATGGATTGGCACTGTGGGGTGGCACTGACAGACACTGGGGTGGCACTGATGATCACTGAGGGGTGGCACTGATGGATCAATGTTGCCAATCAGTGCCCATGTGTGGGCACTGATTGGCATCATTTTTTTTTACTGCCCCTTTTTTTTTTCTTGCTGACTTTTTTTCCCTGGTGGTCTAGTGTGGGCACTCCCTGGTGGTCCGTGTGGCGATCCGAGGGGGGGCTGCGCTGATAAACAATCAGCGCGAACCCCTCCTGTCAGGAGAGCCGCTGATCGGCTCTCCTGTACTCGCATCTGTCAGACGCGAGTGAGGAAGAGCCGTCGGCGGCTCTTCCTGTTTACATCGTGATCAGCCGTGATTGGACACGGCTGATCATGTGGTAACGAGGCTCCGCCGGAGACTCGTTACCGAGATCGGAGGTGCAGGGTGTCAGACTGACACCCCGCATCACCGATCGCCGCGCTGTGCGCCCGCACGGGCGCGCGGCATGAAATCGTGCTAGACGTTTGAGAACGTCTAGTCACGATTTCATAACCACTTCCCGGCCGTAAATCGGCTATTGGCCGGGCGGGAAGTGGTTAAATAGATGACTCCCACCTCCTTCCTACTTTGAATTAGGCGGGCTTACGCCGGCCAATTTACGATACGCCGCCACAACTTACGGAGCAAGTGCTTTGTGAATACTGCACTTGCCTCTCTAAGTTGCGGCGGCATAGCGTAAAGAAGATACGCTATGCCCGCACAAAGATACGCCGCTGTACCTGAATCTGGCCCTCTTTCTTCTTCTGTCTGCAGAGCGGATTGGATGAACACGGACATACAGTCCGTGTTCATCCGATCCCCCCATAGGGGAGAGTGGAGAAAAGACAGACATTTTCACTGCCCTGTCATCCGCCGGCTCAGCGGAGATCTACGGAGTGATCCCCGCTGAGCTTACGGAGCACACGGAGGCGGATCATTACTGATCCGCCCCGTGTGAAAGGGGCCTAAGAATTGTCATTGCAATTCAATGAAAATTTCCTGTGCCCTTCCAGAAGTCTTCCCAAATTTCATAGGCTTCATAAAAATTAAGCCACTTATCAATTTTTTCCCCCACATTTTTTGAAATATCTGTGTTGATGAGTCCCTCATACATTTTACAAGCATAACTGGATCAAACAGTATATCCCGAGTAAATGTGCCAAAAACAAGGTGAAGTTATATAAACTGTGTGAGAGGGCCACAAGGTACACATATGACTTTTATGTTTTCGAAGGGAAAATAAGCCCCTGGGAACACCCTGGATGCACATCTTATATGGGTAGCAGTGGAAAATAGTGTGGGACTCTAGGCAGAAAATTTGAGGCAACTTTGGACTTTCATGGTACGGAAAAGACTCACATACGCAAATACACTGCTCAAATAAATTAAAGGAACACTTTGAAAACATATCAGATCTCAACAGGTAAAAATCTCATGCTGGATATCTATACTGATATGGACTGGATAATGTGTTAGGAATAAAAGGATGGCACATCATTTGATGGAAATGAAAATGATCCACCTACAGAGGGCTCAATTCAAAGACACCCCAAAAATCAAAGTGAAAAAATTAGAGGTCTGTGCGTCCCTCCATGGATATGCCTCCTCAGACCATCACTGACCCACCACCAAACCGGTCATGCTGAACAATGTTATAGGCAGCATAAAGTTCTCCACGGCGTCTCCAGACTCTTTCACGTCTGTCACATATGCTCAGGGTGAACCTGCTCTCATCTGTGAAAAGCATGGGGCATCAGTGGCGGACTTGCCGATTCTGGTGTTCAATGAAAAATGCCAATCGAGCTCCACAGTATCCGGCAGTGAGAACAGAGCACACTAGACGACATCGGCCCTCAGGACCCCCGCATGAAGTCTGTTTCTGATTGTTTGGTCAGAAACATTCACACCAGTGGCCTGCTGGAGGTCATTTTGTAGGGCTCTGGCAGTGCTCATCCTGTTCCTCCTTGCACAAAGGAGCAGATACCGGTACTGATGATGGATTAAGGACCTTCTACGGCTCTGTCCAGCTCTCCTAGAGTAACTGCCTGTCTCCTGGAATCTCCTCCATGCTCTTGAGACTGGAAGACACAGTAAACCTTCTGGCAATGACACGTATTGATGTGCCATTCTGGAGGAGTTGGACTGCCTGTGCAACCTTTATAGGGTCCAAGTATCGCCTCGCACTACCAGTAGTGACACTGACCCTAGCCAAAAGCAAAACTAGTGAAAAAACATTTAGAAAAGATGACCCGAAAAAACATTCCTGTTTTGGAGGTCGTCTCATTGTTGCCCATCTAGTGCGCCTGTTGTTAATTTAAATTAACAGCAAAACAGCTGAAACTGATTAACAAACCATTCTGTATTTACTCCTCCCCCTCTGCTACTTAACTGACCAGATCAATATCCCAGGAGTTCTGAGTCAACAGTGTTTCTTTAATTTTTTTGAGCAGTGTATATAAAAAATATTAATTTATTAAGACAAAACATAATTAAAATAGTAATTTAAAGTGAAGATACAATACTCACAAGTTTCAATCTCTGAAAAAGAACTGCAAGAGTAAACGTGTATACATCCATAAAGGAGGGGGATCAGATATTCATCCCTTGTCAATTCAACCTCTACATGTTTCGCAGTGGAACAGCTTCTTCAGAAGTGTACTTCAGAGTTTATCTGTGGATAGCTCTACAGAGAACAAACATATATCTGAGTAAACTTTAAAACAGTCTCCACGTGTACTCCCCAGGGATGCTGGGCAGTCGGCCCAGATCCACAACAGCATGACGGAGAGAGCCCAGTCACCCTGTCTTATCTCCAGTGGCTGAAAGGACTCCAGGGAAAAGGGCCATTCCACGCCTCTCCCCAGTGGCAGGTATGTTCTCTGAGAGAGGCAGAGGTTGGCTGGGTAAGTAATGCTCTGTTTGGGACAAGTTATTTGGGGTACTGTGTGAATACCGGCATTGGGGGACTGGAACTACTGACTAACTTTGGAGTCAACCCATCTGGGGTCTCCTCCTGGATTAGTCTCCTGCCGAAAGGGGAGATGTGTGACCTGAGTCACTTTGGGTGGGGGTTTGTGCAACTCAACTTCCCCAGGCCCTCGTATGTGTAAATCACCCTGTGTCTCTAATAGGGTCACAGGGTGACCGAGAAATCCAGTCTGATCTGTACTAATCGGACTCACTGTACAGCAACACTGGAATGTTGTGTGTGTGTGTGTATATATGTATATATATATAGTATATTGTCTCATTTTGTTGTGTACTCTTTGCTGTGATTGTTTGGGGTGTGACTGTATTCTATTGTTCTATTGTGACTGTCTGCCTGTCACGATCAGGCGTCAGGATCAGAGGTCAGTAGCTATAGCAGTTGAAGACAGGTATGCAGACAGTCAATTCTGGCAGATGACACAGGCTCACCTGAGGTGCGGAGTCTAAGCGCTAACCGGTGTTCACCAGAGCTCCTGATTGTGGAGATGGATTTTGTTGCCTGTTAGCACCAGGTTGCAGTCCTCAGGATCACCCCACCTGGAGGTGAGCAAGCTGGGGTCCAGTAGCAGATAAGCAAATAAGGATAAAACTGCAGCGTGGTCAGTAAACAAGCCAAGGGATCAATCACGAGTGGCTGCAGGTTGGGATCAAGCAGAAGAGTAGTCAAAGAACAGGCCGAGGGTCAAACACAGGTAGTTGCAGATTGGGATCAGTGACCCGAGACTAAGTGACTCTATCACTAAACGCGTCGGATGGAGCGAGCGACGTGCTGACGTCATCCCCCTCTATCGCAAGAATCTCTACACGAGCGGTTTGCCTGTCAGCGTCCGGCCGGCGCTACAGGTTCAAGGCCTAGTTTATCTACACAAATGTGAGTTGTATACCTACTAACAATTTTTAAATAAACCTACCATCTGATTTTATGCTATGTGAGGCCCTCTCTTTTTTCATGACCCATAATATTGAATTTCTTCCATGGAGCGTCTTTAAGCCTGCCTAATAGTGTTGAGCGGAATACGCCATATTCGATTTCGGGATATTTCACGAATATATAGAAGAATATTCGTTAATATCGAATTTTCGTGATATTTTATCAAAAAAAAATTAGCGAAATTTTGCTAATGCGAATGCGAAATTTCGCTAATGCAAATGCGAAATTGATTTCGAAATTCTCGTCAACACGCGAAAACGGAGATCATTTCCTGGATTACTAAACTAATATGCACTAAACACTAACTCTACTTACACAAACTTATATGACTAAACTAAAGCAAATTTTTTTATTTATTTTTTATTTTTTTTATACACAAAACACAGAAGGGCAGAGAAAGTATTTGCGAATATTCGTAATACGAATATACGCATTGCGAATATTCGGCAACATAAAAGGATCGCCTCAGCTACTCGGCCCAGGGTCTCTAATCATACCAGCAATGCTTTTAGACGTCGATGGAGATCACTAGGATGTGATCTGTTTTAAAAATAAATTTGAAAAAATACGAATATTCGCAATATCGAATATTCACCGCGATATTCGATTTATTCGCGAATACTCAAATATGCAATATTCGTTAAGAATATTCGCAATGCGAATATTCATGAGCAACACTACTGCCTAATGTGGATAAAGCGTTAACCTGTTTTCCGCTGGAGTACATGGTGTATTGGTCCATGAGGACCTATGTTTTCTGGTAAGCAGATTTTGACTTAAGGTGGTGGATTCACAACGGGTCAGTCTGGGACCACGAGTCTACAATTTGCTGGAGTATGCACGGGTGTATAATTCACTACTGGATTAAGGACTTTTTTTCTCATTTGGACTTTATCCAATCTTATTTATCCATTTATAACTTCTGTCACTAATCACTTACTCAGTAACTGATTGATCGTATGCCTTTAATTCTATCGAGCACGCAGGTCGATTAATGTTTATTGTCACATGTGGTATTATATTTGAATGTTTGATATAATTCATTTAGGAATTTGAACACTTTATATATTTATTTATGTTTGCTAATGTTCCTAACCTATTTGAAACATGTGGCCTAATTGTTAGACTACGTGTACCTTTGATGTATTTCTTTATTGATTGCACATTGGTTTAGCGCAACTATATTTTTTTCTGCAGATTGGCATCAGGCAGTTAAGTATTCCAGGAACAGGCCGATGGTCAAACACGAGTGGTTGCAGATACAAATGGTGAGACAAGGCTTTTATATGAAGTCCGTGGGAGGATCAAAGAGTTCAAGGTTCAGCTGCAATCAAGACACCAAGCAGAGTAGTCTAATGGATCATATAGGTTTATCCAGGGAACTGTTCAGCATCCCAAATAGCTCAGTGGGAAGAGACAATGCCAGACACAGAAGAAGTCCCAGGTTCTGACACTGCCTTAAATATTATGTGGAAGTGTGTTTGCTGTGAAGAAAGAGGGAGGGACACTCCTCCAGCAGCCCCCCTGCTGGTAAGACTGTTTACTGATGAGGATTTTGAATACACCTGACCTGTGTGTCTATTGTGATTGGACAGTTTACCCCGCCCTGAATCCAAGGGTGGGGGAAAGTGTCTCGGAGTTGAATATCTGTGGTAACATGCGCTTGAATAAAGTGAGTCTGCTCATTTTTATCTTACACAAGTACGGCTGGTGACTGGGTGGCCTAAAGAGCCTTGGATAGTGCTGGTTCTGGACAGAAGAAGCATTGACGGTGGACATAGTCCTGTTGAGGACGAGTGTTTGTCACAATACATAATAATGGTTGCAAATATTTTGGACTAACATGGAACCCAACTCTATCTGCCACAGAGGTAAACCAATCCAAAAATCAAGCAACCTGAATTCATAGTATATATTATATAATTCAACTCAACCCTATAGATGTATCCCCAAACAGTATTGACATATGGAGCTTACCAGAGCAGGACTGACACAAACCAAATGAATATCTCAGGCCTCGAGGGGCAATTTCTTGGGCGAGTGTGGGAGCCAGGTCACAGTCTAAAAGATTAACAACTGTCAAAGTAAAAAAAAAAAAAGGATATATAACTAATAAGACAAAATCGCATAATTGCAACCACAGTGTGATGCAACTCGCGTAATCAAAATGCAGAGTAAGCCACACCTGAAACAGTGTATATTAAGTGTACATATAAGTAATGCGCACCAATTAGATGCTTATCCTAGGATAAGATGAATGGCGATGAGGTCTGAGGGGCAGGGGTCTGAGAAGATGGAAGATGGAACTCAAGAACTTGAGACTGGTTTAGGGGGTACTGTATAAAACATATATCTACACATTGGTTTTCTACACGCTGTGTATTCAATTGTGTAAACACAGCTGATACTACTATTGGGAGCATAGAATCAAAATGGTTAACAGAAACACTCACCCTGCTAAGATAGTGAAAATATGAACAGACATTTCATCATTTAGACGGAAATTCCAATCAAAAGACAGATGAGGTAGGTTAAAATGTGTCAGGTTTAACCTTAGCCAGAAGTCCCTGAGGATCAATAGCATGTGAAAAGTTAGATATAGTGAAAAGATAGGGCATGTAACAAATTGTACAAAAAAAAAAAAAAATGTTGCATATGCACTAAAGGTGGATTAAGGCTTGACATACATTATATTGTTCGGAATGTCCCTTACAAACTGGCCTCTACATAAAGAACTTTTATATGTCACTACCATACCTCACTATAGAATAGTTAAGGTATGATGAAGGCATGTCCGACTACCTGCATTTTGCCTGTATCTGATTTCCTGTTTTCTCACCACATTTCTGTCTACTGCCTTGGCCAACCATTTGCCTGCATACTGACTATGCCCTATCCTGCCTCCTGAGCTGACCCTTGTCAGGAAGTTTGAAGTCAGTAATATTGATTGTTTATTGATTGACATATGACAGTGCCTCCAATATAACTAAATGAAATACAATTATCCTTACCTAGTTAATTATTCCCTAAAATTCATACTCTATGCAGATATTCTTAAGCACAATACAATTGTGTGAAATAATGGACTAAGACAATAGAAAATAAACATAATAAAAATAAGATTTATTTTACGATTAAGTCACTAACAATTACATATAGGGCCAGATTCAGCAAGACTTGCGCTGGAGTATTTCGATATGCGCCGCGTAACTGTGAAGATGCGCCGTCATATCTATGTGGCCGTACCCACCGAACTAGATGTGACAGAAAACAGGCTTTCCCCGACCGGCTTAACTTTCCGACACCAGAGTCTCGTCGGTGCATAATTTCGCTTGGCGCATCAGTCGCGCCTATTGATTTCCCCTGCAAATATGCAAATGAGGGAGATTTCCCGATTCGCGAACGGATTAGCACCATACGCTGGCTACATGCGCCGCGCGTATCTCGTCTGTCCGGCGCAAAGTTATTTCTACAAATAGCTGCTTTATCTTTACTCCAGACAGCCACAGGTCAGCAGGAGAGCAGCTACAGCAGCAGCGTTCCCGACAAAACTAGCAAGCTGAACAACCACACGTGCAAGGACAACACCTCTGTGTGCCAACATGCCAGGGGCAGTCGCGGTCCTAGCACTAGTACTGGGTCCCCCGGTACGAAGGAGGCGGGCACGTGAGAGGATATATCGCACGCGCATGAGCCTCTTTGGCATGGGGGATGAGGAGGTGTATCGCCTCTTCAGATTCAGCCCAGATGCAATACTTGAACTAACCACAACCCTGCAGGATGACATCACCAGCAAGACACACCGCTCACAAGCAGTGCAGCCACTGGTGAAGGTACTGGGAACACTTAATTTCCTTGCAAGTGGATCATTCCAGCGTACAAGTGGAGTGGTGGCTGGGATGTCACAGTCCTCCATGAGCAGATGTGTGCACCAGGTTGTCCCTGCAATCCTCAGACGCATGTCCAACCAGTTCATCAGAGCAACCACTGAGGAGCTGCGGGTGAAGACAATGACAGATTTCTACAGCATTGCCAGATTCCCACGCACTGTGGGGGCCATTGATTGCACACATGTGGCACTCCAGCCCCCCAGTGCCACAGAGCACATATACCGCAATCGGAAGCATTGGCATTCCTTCAACGTACAGGTGATAGCCGGTGCCCAACGCCTCATATGGCACGTCCGTGCCAAACACCCCGGATCCAGCCATGACAGCTTCATATACCGTCAGAGCCTCATCCCAGCAGAATTCGAGCAGAACATGTATGGTGACAGCTGGCTGGTTGGTGAGTGACATGGGTGGCAGGCATGACTATCCCCTCCCATGATGCACACATCAGAAGTGGCACATGCATGACTAACATCCTCCTGTCTTTTCCCTTACAGGTGACTCTGCATATGCACTAGGACCCCATCTAATGACTCCTTTCCGGAACCCCCAATCCAGAGGAGAGAGAAAATACAATGAAGCACACATCAAAACCCGTGCAGTGGTGGAGCAAACATTTGGGCTCCTGAAGTCCCGTTTCCGCTGCCTGGATAAGTCCGGGGGGACCCTATTGTATTCCCCTACCTTTGTGTGTCAGATCATCGGTGCATGTTGCATTCTGCACAACTTTGCTATGAGAAAAGGCCTGCAGATTGACATGCGTGATGACCTGAACCCCGACCCACACAGTCCCCACCTGCCAGAGGAGAACCAGTCTGCTGATGGAAGAGCAGTCAGGAGGGTCCTCGCCGTAGGCATCTTTGGACACTAAACCAAAACATTAATCACACAGACAATGCATGCATGCACACCACTGATGTCCCTAGATCACACACACCACATCCACATCACATGGATTAGCCCAAGTCCAGCATGTAGGACTTGGGAGCAGCAACGCCAGTGTCAAGGCCCCAATGATGTCGCTGTCCATTCATACACCTTTCACACGTCATTCATACAGCCGTGGGGATAACTTCTCCACCACGGCCGAGGGTGACACCCCTTACTGGCAGGAGTGCCACCCCCTCACATTCACACACCATTCACACTGTCCCCTGCACTCCTGACCGTGTGCAGTTAAAAATAAAATAAATATCTCATAACCTGAGTAATAAAATAAAATATAAACTCATAACCTGAGTAATAAAATAAAATATAAACTCATAACCTGAGTAATAAAATAAAATATCAACTCATAACCTGAGCAAGAATAAAAAAATAAAAATTAACCCCAAAAAAAAAACTCCCTCATCTGGGATGACGGGGGCTCCTCCTTGTGGGCACTCTCGGGCTCCTCAGCTGCCTGGAGGGAGTGGGTGGGGGTGGGGGGCATCTGGAGGAGGCTGATCCCCGGGTGGGCCACTCCTGGCAGCTGTTGGTTGCATGCCCTCCAAGGCCACGGCAATCCGGCTCAGAAAATAATTGGTCTGGGCCTGCATTCTCAGCTGGCGGGTGATATTATGCCGCTGGGCACGCTGCCGCTGCCTCCCCTCTTCCCGGATGGCAGCTGTGTTGGCGTGGACGGCTGCTGTGAGGTGCCGTACATCAGCCTGCACCTCCCCCAGGCTGGTCACAACGTCCTGCACACCACTGGGCAGCTGCGATACGGAGCCCAGGCTGTCAGCGAGCCGGTCCAAGTGGCCAGCAATCTCCCCCATTTTCTGGGTTTGCCGGGCGTGGTCCATCGCCACCTGGTCCTGGACCAGATCAGACACCCCCCTGGTCTTACGGGACGCCTTCCTGGGGCCAGGAGAAGGTTGTCCCCGTGGGGATAAAGTCGCCCTTGAGGGGCTACCGAGCATGGGTGAGGGGATGACAGAGGGCCCTGCAGAAGGGGAGGACTCTGATAAAACCAAAATAAACTCCTGCTGAGGAACAGGCTCCTCCTCAACCATCTCTGCAGAAGTGGTGTGGGCACTCTCCTCCACCTCGGTGTCTTCAGCACCCAGGGGCTCGTCCTCAGGATCCCGTTGGGGGGTTGGGGTGGAATGGCCGGCAACAGATGATGGCCCAGCTCCGTCATCTGTGGATGACACAAAACATACACATGTTGGTGGTCCCACACACTTGGCACATGTACCCTCCCCCCCCCCCACATGCAACACACCAAATAGGGGATAAAAAACACTTACCTGTCCTGGAGCCTTCCTCCATAGAATCATAGCCTGGTACCCCCTCCAACTGCTCCCTCTCCAGGCAGCGGGCGACCACCTCCTCCTCTGTGGTCAGGCTGACATGGGGGTCCACCACCTGTGCCCCGCTCATGGGTCCGAATGGTGGCCACCTTGCCACGGACCTTGCACCGCAGGTCTTTTTTTTTTTTCTGGATATCACCAGCAGTCCGGGTGGAGTACCCCAACACATTCACCCTGCCAGCAATGGTGTCCAGGATGGCCTGCTTCCTCTCCCGGCTGGTCTTCCGACTTTTCTTTCCGTGGAGAAAATCGTTATAAGTCTCCATAGCGGAGATGACCACAGAGACCTCCTGGGCATTGAAATTGAGGTTCCTCCTCTCTTTGGGGGGAGCGGGAGCAGCCATTACAGAGCAAAAGTAACTTCCCTGGGGTGGGGGGAAACGGAAATACTTTTGCGCCGGAATGGCGCTTCCGCTGGTGCTTTTATACGCGCAACGGAACACATTGCGCTGACGTTTCCCGTGAAGTGGTGCCAACGGAAGTTGTGAGCATGCGCACAGGGGGCCGAGTGAAGCCCCACTCACTGCGCATGCTCCGTGGATGATGCGCTGAACGTAAGTCTCTGCGCTGGGCTCCGCCCATCATTTACATATGATCACACCCACTTCCACTTGCGTCGGGTTGCGCCAACGCATCTTTGTTACTCCGTCGCAAAGTAACGGCCATGCGCTTGGCGAATGCTGTACTTCACTCGCTAGTTTGCGTCAGCGCAGCGTATATGCGTTGCGCTAAGCTGGCGAAAAGGTGCGCGCATCTACCTGAATCTGGCCCATAGAAGCAGAATTAATAATATGATGTAGGTATGTAAAATGTATATTTCACAACTCAAACCAAGACTACTACTTTCCACTCATCATAGCGGAGTACCACAAGTCTAACTAACCTAGCAGATGATAAGTCTGCTTTTATAAGACCGTCCCTATTTCTCCCCTGTAGCAGGCTAAAGGAGTTGATTCTATCTACAGGCTGTGTTAATACAGCATAGATTTAATTATTTAGCCCCTAGTGGTTATGATACCGCAAGCAGAATATCACAGTAACCAAGCAAAAAACTATCATACAAATAAGGCAATATATCAAGGTAAGATGCACTCGGGAGTAAGATAGAACTTCTAAAATAATGAGCAAATTATACTATACTATCAGGGCACCAGTGCGGCTCGATCCCTTAGAGCCGTGCTATCGCGGCCGTTTACTTCAGGCGTGCGCATGCG
Source organism: Rana kukunoris (assembly GCA_029574335.1). Lineage (NCBI taxonomy): Eukaryota > Metazoa > Chordata > Amphibia > Anura > Ranidae > Rana > Rana kukunoris. The sequence continues at coordinate 216,424,061 of CM056052.1, forward strand.
CAGCATAGGCGCGTGCGGCACGCAAACGGACGTGCACAGGCACTCACCCTTCTCGACCAATCAGTGGCCTGAGCGGGCTATTTAAACCGCCCTCTTCCTCTTCGTCTGGTTGCTGGCTTGTCACAGCGTTTGAGAATGCATTTTGCAGATCTACTACCTTGTTCCTGATCCTCTAAACCCTTGGCTATCGTTTTCCGGACTGCTGTTTTCTCCTGCCCTTGATCTTTGGCTCTGAACCTTGGACTTCCTGCTCTCTCCAACCCCCTGACCACGGCTTGTTTCTCGGATTAATCTTCTGCCTGCTCCTTGTTCCAGCTACCCGGACTTCCGAACTGCCTCTGTGTGTTTTCCCAGGCTGACCTCAGCAAGCCATTTCCGGATCAGTCTCTGCTCCAAGAATCCAGCCTTTATCTTCCTGTCGGTACCGGTGCCTCCTGGTGCGTCCGTCCCTCTGTCCCCACTCCAGGGGGCGGACCGCGCTAGGTCACAAAGGGAGCCGCCCTCAGCATCTTGGCCTTGGTGAGTTTATCCTTATTATCTGTGATATATACCCTAGAATGTATTGGTGCTGAGTTAAGGTGAGACTGGCAATCACGATCAGGATTAAGCTGTGGATGGTGGTTTAAGATGGAGTAAGATCGATCAAAATGGATGGATTTGGATGAAGCCCAAGATAGCGTATGATGAAGCTCAGATGGAGTATATCCCTTCTCTTTGAATTTCTCCTTTTATTCCCCAATTTCTAGGGATCAGTGTCTGTGTGTGGGGGGGGGTCAGGTCAGTGTCTGTGTGTGTGGGGGTCAGTGTCTGTGGTTGGGGGTGTCAGGTCAGTGTCTGTGTGTGGGGGGGTCAGTGTCTGTGGTGGGGGTGTCAGTGTCTGTGTGTGGGGGGGGTCAGTGTCTGTGGTGGGGGGGTCAGTGTCTGTGTGTGGGGGGGGTCAGTGTCTGTCGGGGGTCAGTGTCTGTGTGTGGGGGGGGGTCAGTGTCTGTGTGTGGGGGGGTCAGTGTCTGTGTGTGGGGGGGTCTGTGTCTGTCGGGGGTCAGTTTCTGTGTGTGGGGGGGTCAGTGTCTGTGTGTGGGGGGGTCAGTGTCTGTCGGGGGTCAGTGTCTGTGTGTGGGGGGGTCAGGTCAGTGTCTGTGTGTGGGGGGGGTCAGTGTCTGTGGTGGGGGGGTCAGTGTCTGTGTTTGGGGGGGGGTCAGTGTCTGTGTGTGGAGGGAGGTCAGTGTCTGTCGGGGGTCAGTGTCTGTGTGTGGGGGGGGTCAGTGTCTGTGTGTGGGGGGGTCTGTGTCTGTCGGGGGTCAGTGTCTGTGTGTGGGGGGGTCAGTGTCTGTTGGGGGTCAGTGTCTGTGTGTGGGGGGGGTCAGTGTCTGTGTGTGGGGGGGTCAGTGTCTGTCGGGGGTCAGTGTCTGTCTGTGGGGGGGTCAGTGTCTATGTGTGGGGGGGTCAGTGTCTGTCGGGGGTCAGTGTCTGTGTGTGGGGGGGGGTCAGTGTCTGTGGTGGGGGGGTCAGTGTCTGTCGGGGGTCAGTGTCTGTGTGTGGGGGGGGGGGTCAGTGTCTATGTGAGTAGTGCAGAAAGTAGGAGTCAGATAGTGTGTGTGTGTCAGAGGGTCAGATAGGTCACCTGTGTTCAAAACATGGAAAGAGTGCAGCGCTATGTGGTGGTTAAAACCACGTGTGAAACAAATGTTATACCTTGAAGTGTAAACAAATGATATGTGAAAAATGTATTAAAAGAAAAACTAATGCAGAGTCCAAAAAGAACATAATATAGTCTGTGAAGAGTTAATTCCAAAAGCAAATCCATGAAGGGTTAACTCCCCAAAAAAGACACATTGCTTGGCAAGAAAGTGAAGATAAAGTTTGGTGAATAATAAGTCCCAAAATAAACCAGGGTATTGCCAGAGTATTTTTGGGACTTATTATTCGCCAAACTTTATCTTCACTTTCTTGGCAAGCAATGTGTCTTTTTTGGGGAGTTAACCCTTCACGGATTTGCTTTTGGAATTAACTCTTCACAGACTATATTATGTTCTTTTTGGACTCTGCATTTGTTTTTCTTTTAATACATTTTTCACATATCATTGGTTTACACTTCAAGGTATAACATTTATTTCACACGTGGTTTTAACCACCACATAGCGCTGCACTCTTTCCATGTTTTGCTATCTATCCTAATTTTTTTTTTGTAGTGAACGTAAATGCCAGCACTCTTATACACTTTATCATATTTTTTAATTTTTTTATATTATCTTCTTAAATTAGTGTAGCGTTTGCAGGGTAAAGTGGTTCAGCGCGCAGCCGTGGGGGACGTCAACAATCCTTGCACCACTCCACCGCACCCACAAATCCCCCCCCCCCCCGGGCCGGCTTTGGGATGAAGCCCCTAGTCTTTTTGCCACCTAGCAACGCCCCTGGTCATCTCCTTTATCTGCATACCGACCACATCTATGCCTTCTGTCTGAACTGACCCAAGACTGTTTATTGACCATGTTTTTGCCTGCTACCTGGACTGATCCTTTGTTTACATACTGACAGTGTCTATGCCTGCTACCTGAACTGTTTGCTGACCATGTCTCTATCTGCCACTAGTACTGACCTATCTGCACACCACACTGATTACAGTATATTTCTTTTGAGACCCCAGTCCCACCCATCCTCTGCAGAAAACTGCACTACAAGAACCATGGGTATTCTTTTGTTCAGTCTCTCGTACTCCCTGGCCAGTGAACATAGTACTGTGCTATGGGGGCAGCCATATGCCAGTAGGTTAGGCATGCTTGACTTTTAGGAACAGGACCATATAGGTAAAGCTACACTAAACTAGATTCCCTGACCACTCATACAGAGGCAACCATTACAGTGCAGTATTTTCTATGCAGAGGTGGTTGATTCAGTTAGATCAGTGATATTGGGTACATAATTAGCCCTAACCTTGAAAATGTCTTAGGCCTCGTACACACGAGCAGACAGATTTGTTCAAATCTGTCTGTCCGACAGATTTGAACAAATCTGTCTGCTGGGATTTTGGTTTGCTCGCGTGTACACACGAGCAAACCAAATTCCCCGCCAGCAGACGGCGCGCTGACGTGTCGGTGACGTGGCGGTGACTAATAATGTTATTAATATTAAAGGACCCAGAGTTCCCCAGGGCCCTGGATGGCAACCCCCCTTTTTTTTATATTTTATTTCTTTTTTTTCTATATATATATATATATATATATATATATATATATATATATATATATATAATTAAAGTGCTCAGAGGTCCCCTGGATGACAACCCCACTTTTTTTTTTATAAATGTTTATTTTTAATATATTTTTTTTATTTTATTTTTTATTAAAGGGTCCAAAGGTCCCGGATGGCAACCCCCCTTTTTTTTGTAATTTATTTTTATTAAAAAAAAATATTAAAGGGCCCAGAGGTCCCCAGATGGCAACCCCCTTTTTAAAAAAAATAATATATTTTTTATTTCTTTTTTTCTTTTTATTAAAGGGCCCAGAGGTCCCCAGGGCCCCGGATGGCTACACCCCTTTTTTTATATATATTTTTCTTTATTAAATCTTTTTTTTGTAAAGGGCCTCCCGCTTCTAACCCCCCCCCGCTTCTCAATTTAAGGGGGCAGCACCCCTTGTTCTCTGCTCCAGGGGGACTGTAACGGAATGCACCATGACAGACCGAGATTCTCCTATGTCTAGGGTCACCTTATGTCCACTAGGGCCATAGGGTGACAACGAATCATAATTCATATGTTACAGAAGACATTAATAAGGGACATTAATAATACTTCATATTGCAGGACTGAGATATCACAAGGAGTCATGATGACATGACCAGGTCAGCCAGTGAGTCATACCTTTTGTATAATAGGCTATTGAAACGTTAAGTGAGGTTGGCTCTTCAATGTGTGGACACATGCTTTTGAAAGGTGTTAATTCAGGTCTACAAGACCAGAGTGAGTCATACCTTTGTATAATATGCTATTGAAATACTTGAAGGTGTGGATTACACCCACTCTCACTGCCATTGTGTGATAAAGATGCGGTGCCGACCGGCCTTAGCTTACCTGAATGCCTTTTAGAGTGTGATTGAAGCCCCCCATGGTGTGAAGGGGGGTGGAGACTACATTGTCCTGTGAATAACTGTATTTTGCTGTACTGTATATAAGAAGCTGAGAAATTACTAATAAATTGTCATATCTTTGGAAGCAAGAACGGAGCGCTGTCTCGTTTATTCTGGGAAAGGATATGGATCGTGTATGCAATATTGTCGGAGTGTGTCAGATAAGCTTGTCGTGGTTGGATGGAAGGTTGTAAGCGGTGGTAACCGTTACATTGGTGGCACAGCAGTGGGATGATTCCATCTTCAGAAGGACGGCTACAAGGACACATGACAATGGAGGCGGTGTATGCACGGATGAAGCGCTCTTCCCTCAAGGACTTACTGGAGAGCCGGGGCAGACCGGCCAGCAACCGTAAGAAGATGGACATTATTGCAGAACTTGTCCAAATGGATGGAGCGGAGAGGGCCAGCATAACAGAAAGGCCCAGCGTAATGGAAAGGCCCAGCGTAACAGACAGGACACCTGAAGAGGCAAGTTTTAATCGGGCTGTTGAACTGAGACTGGCACATTATGGCCCTAACCCTCCACCAGAGATCATAGACCGAGTTATAGCTGCTGTGGATGTAAATTGGCTACGGCAAAGAGGTTCTGCAGCAGCAGAAGTTACAGCAGCACCAACTGAAAGGAGAAAGTTACATTTTTCTGCATTTAAGAATTTCATTGAAACTGAAGGGGAGATTGATGGGTACCTTGCTGATTTTGAACGGCAATGTGCCCTACACCGGGTGCCCACAGAGGAATGGGTTACCATTTTGTCTGGGAAATTGTCCGGCCGGGCCAGTGAAGCGTTCAGGGCCATCCCAGACAAGGATATTATGAACTATGGACTGGTAAAAGAAGCACTTTTGGCCAGGTATGCCGTCACACCAGAGGCATATCGGAGGCGGTTCCGAGAGATGAGCAAGCAGACTGGAGACTCACATACTGAGTGGGCATGCCGCCTACACCGCACTGCATCCCACTGGGTCGATAGATGCCAAGCAGAATCCGGGGAAGAGGTGCTGCAGGTGTTCCTGCTGGAGCACTTCTTTGACAAACTATCCCTGGAAGTCAGAGAGTGGGTCCGGGACAGAAACCCTTTCTCCTTGTCTGAAGCAGCTCGCCTGGCGGACGAATACACAGACGCCCGCAAACTGGATAGCTCTGTGGTCAAGACAACAGCTCGGGTGGATTATCGATCAGCGGCACCTCCGCCGGCTATTGCCTACCAACCCCAGTCGTACCGCCCTACAGCACCACCTCCAGTGGCCACTTATCCTCAGCAGCCCAGATTCAACTCCCGGGACTACTCACAGCCCATCAGATGTTTTGGGTGTAAACAGCTAGGACACAAAAAGCTAGACTGTCCATTGAATCCACCCAGGCAGTCACAGTCATGGAGACAGCCAGAAAGGGGGAACCCCCACAAATCCATGCCTGCGGCCCACTGCGTTGAGGAGGAAGAACATTGGGGCGTCCTGCACGAGGCAGATCCAATACAAGCAGCTAACCAGGACAACAGGCAACAACACAGGCAGACTGTCTGGGTCAATGGAAAGGTAGCCAATGGGCTACGTGATTCTGGGGCCACCATGACCCTGCTACAGAAGAAACTCATCCCAGAGAGCCAGCACACCGGAAGCACTGTAGCTGTAAGAGTGGCGGGAGGCACCGTCTTCCGGCTACCCGTTGCCCGGGTTCATCTGGATTGGGGGGTTGGTTCGGGACACGTGAATGTGGGGGTGATGAAGGATTTGCCAGCAGATGTACTACTGGGGAATGATTTGGCCCCCCTCGTTTCTGCTTACGCCCCGATGTGCCCCACTGAAGCCCACACAGTGACTACCTGTGCCCCAACCCGCATTGCTGGTACCAACCTGCTTGCTGCTGAGACCCGGGTAAGACTATCTTCCCCAACATGTACCGTAGATCCGGCCCAATATCACAGTCTAAAATGGGAATGTGACAAGTTGGCCAGTGAGAAATCGGATATGCAACAACACTACATCATGTATTATGAGATGTCCCGTGGCTTGAACATTGAAATGCACAAACAGGCTGAAATTGTAAGAAGGTTAAATGGGATTTGCGCTCAGGTGGTGCCTTATCTCTCCCAAGAGCATCAGCAACAGGTTTTGGGAGCCATTGAGAGAGCAAAGCAAGTGACTGTTCCAGAACTGAATTCCATTATTCACCTTCACCATCAGCTACCGACCTGGTAAGCAAAATGGCAATGCTGATGGGTTGTCCAGGCAGTAGAGGACGGGAACTACTGACGGACTTCGGAGTCAACCCGTTTGGGGTTACCACCTGTGTCCGTCTCCCACCGAAAGGGGAGAGATGTAACGGAATGCACCATGACAGACCGAGATTCTCCTATGTCTAGGGTCACCTTATGTCCACTAGGGCCATAGGGTGACAACGAATCATAATTCATATGTTACAGAAGACATTAATAAGGGACATTAATAATACTTCATATTGCAGGACTGAGATATCACAAGGAGTCATGATGACATGACCAGGTCAGCCAGTGAGTCATACCTTTTGTATAATAGGCTATTGAAACGTTAAGTGAGGTTGGCTCTTCAATGTGTGGACACATGCTTTTGAAAGGTGTTAATTCAGGTCTACAAGACCAGAGTGAGTCATACCTTTGTATAATATGCTATTGAAATACTTGAAGGTGTGGATTACACCCACTCTCACTGCCATTGTGTGATAAAGATACGGTGCCGACCGGCCTTAGCTTACCTGAATGCCTTTTAGAGTGTGATTGAAGCCCCCCATGGTGTGAAGGGGGGTGGAGACTACATTGTCCTGTGAATAACTGTATTTTGCTGTACTGTATATAAGAAGCTGAGAAATTACTAATAAATTGTCATATCTTTGGAAGCAAGAACGGAGCGCTGTCTCGTTTATTCTGGGAAAGGATATGGATCGTGTATGCAATATTGTCGGAGTGTGTCAGATAAGCTTGTCGTGGTTGGATGGAAGGTTGTAAGCGGTGGTAACCGTTACAGGGACCATCAGCGGCACGCAGCCAGGTGACAGTACTGCTTCCCTTCCCAGTGTTTTAAAATGTACAGCACCCCTGGCTTCCCTTTAGACGTGCACTTCTCCCTTCCTGCCACTGGGTGCTGCTTGTATATAAAAGTGAATTAGAATGTGATTTTATAACATTCCCAGTTTGCTCTTCCCGAGGCTGACTTCTTCATGTCCTGCTCCTCAAGGTATGTCACTGTTTGCTAATCTATATTGTAAATACAAGTTTTCTGTAGAGTGTGCCCAAAGTCTTTATAATATTTGATGATTCACTGCAGGCCTGGTCAGTGTTTTAAAAAGTTCCTGTATTTTACACATGGCATGGCATGGGGTCACAGCACCGTCTGTCCATTCTGCTTTAGCACCATGGGACCCCATGCCATGCCATGTGTAAAATAGAGGAACTCTTTAAGTCACAGAGCAGCCCTGTAGTCCAGGCTGAGTAAGGCCTCAGAGCACATGGCATTACTGTCTGTATTTAACTGCTTGATGGGCTTATTTTGGGCCTGACTGGTTCACATGTATGTGTTTTGGCGGCCCACATTTGAATGGGCCGCCATGCCTGCATTTCCTGCAAAGAAAAGCGTATGCTTCATGTAATAGGCTGCACACACGGCACACCTATGCCCATCAAGCACTGAAATACAGCACTGTCTGTCCATTCTGCTGTCTGCTGTGACTTATCTGCAGTTCCCACACTGTCAAACTTGCTGCATTTTTAGACGTTTAGGTCACGCTTTTAAAAACACAGTGCGTTTGTGTGTGCAAGAACTGCAGGTAAGTAGCATGGTGCAAAAGTAGAATGGATTTCAAGGTAGCTGATTTTTAAAATGCTGAATGAACCTTTTTTCTGCAGGAAACAAAGGCATGGCAGCCCATTCAAATCAATGGGCTGCTGTGCCTACACAATTGAGGGCCGCCAAAACACATACATGTGAACCAGCAAGGCCCAAAATAAGCTGGAGGGGGGCCCAAAAAAAATGTTTGCCCAGGGCCCAAACCATATTAAAGACGGCCCTGCCCGGTGGCCGCGATGGCCCAGTAACTGAGCAGGACCGTGGATCTGTGTGTGTAAACACACAGATCCATGTCCTGTCAGGGAGAGGAGACTGATGGCGTGGCCTTGTACATAAGGACAACCATCGGTCATCTCCCCCAGTCAGTCCCCTCCCCACACAGTAAGAATCACTCCCTAGGGAACACATTAACCCCTTGATCGCCCCCTAGTGTTAACCACTTCCCTGCCAGTCACATTTATACTGTAATCAATGCATTTTTATAGCAGGGATCGCTGTATAAATGAGAATGGTCCCAAAAATGTGTCAAAAGTGTCCGATGCAATATCGCAGTCACGATAAAAATCGCTGATCGCCATTACTAGTAAAAAAAAAAAAAAATGCTATAAATCTATCCCATATTTTGTAGCTGCTATAACTTTTGTGCAAACCAATGAATAGATGCTTATTGCTAATTTTTTTACCAAAAATATGTAGAATACATATCGGCCTAAACTGAGGAAAAAATATTATCCCTCTTCTTTTGTTTATAGCGCAAGAAATAAAAACCGCAGAGGTGATCAAATACCACCAAAAGAAAATTCTATTTGTGGGGAAAATTTCCTTGGGTACAGTGTTGCACGACCGCGCAATTGTCATTCAAACTGTGACAGCGCTGAAAGCTGAAAAATGGCTTGGGCAGGAAGGGGGTGAAAGTGCCCAATAGGCAAGTGGTTAATTAACAATGCTGTGTTAAAAAAAAAAAAACATTCTCCAAAACCTTGTGGCAAAAAATTAAAGTCCCCTAGATGAAGAGCTGCCACCATAGAGCGAATTGACTCCAGCCTAAATCTTTGCACTCTCACAAAGCAATTGAGGGCTTTGAGATCTAGGATAGGACGCACCGTCCTTCTTTGGCACTACGAATAGGTTCGAGTAAAACCCCTGAAAACATTCCTGTGCCGCAACATGTATGATCACTCCATATGTCAGCAGGTCCTGAACTGCCCCAAACAGGGCTTTCAGATGCGCCGGCTGAAGCTGGAGGTTGGAGGGAAAAAAATCTGCTCAGTGGACAAGAGAGAAACTCTATCTTGTACCCCGAGGAAACCAACTCGCAAACCCACCGGTTGGAGATCAGAGACGACTACCGAGTCACAAATTCGCGAAGACGTCCCCCCACCCGAGAGATGGGTGTGGACAGACCTTAATGCTGACTTAGGTTTTGCCGCAGGTTTGTTGGGTTTGCGAAACTAGGGTCGTTTCTGACCCCCAGCAGGTGCTTTGTTGGCCTGGGAGTGTTTACCTGCAACACTGGGCGGATGAAAAAAACGCTTATGTGTGTTGAAGGAGGGGCCTTGCCTCCTGCGTGGCTCCTGACTCTTTTTGGATTGCGGGAGCAGCGTGCTCTTACCTACTGTGGCATTCTTGATAATATTGTCAAGAGAAGCACCAAAAAGTCTGTTGTCCTTAAAGGGCAAATCCATCAGGGCCTTCTTGGAAGATTGGTCCGCCGACCAACACTTTAGCCAGATCAAGCGGCGCAACACTACCGAGGCCCTGGACAGCAAAGAGATAGTATTCAGGTCAGACTCACAGACAAACTTGAGGCCCTGCACTAGCTGGTCGGTCAAGGCCAGCTCATCCAGAGGCGCCTGACGAGCCTTTAACTCCTGGAGCAGTATCTTAGCCCACTCAGTCAGAGTTTGAGACACCAGAGCCACAGCCACCGCTGGATGCACTGCCGAGCCCACCACCGTGTATAGGTAGCCAGCGATTGCCTCAGCCTTCTTGCCCATGGGATCCTTGAAAGCAGGGGCCCCTTCCACCGGAATCATGGTCACTTTGTTAAGTCTGGACACCGGGGGGTCCACTACCAGAGGAGAGGTCCATTTCTTTAGGAAATTTTTCTCAAAGGTGTACTGGACTGCCAATTTTTTTGAGGCAGAGAAAACCTTCTGTGGTTTTTCCCAATCCTTGTATAAGAGCTTATCAAGATAAGAAACACAAGAAAACACCTTGGCCGTGCGGACCGGCTTGCGGAACCTAAAAGGGACTGACGCCTTCCACAGAATCCTCCATCGGACCCGGAGTCATCCTCACTATCTGAACGGCCACAGTCCGCACCCTGTGACGTATCAGAATCTGGCCCAGGAGCTGTAGCCGGGCCTGATTCTGCATCAGAATTGTCCCCGGAGGATGGCGGGGGAAGGGGGCATTTTTTTACCCTCCCGAGTTCCCACCTGATGCTGCCACCCTGGCAACAAAGGCTTCCAAGACCGCCGACATAGCATCCACTGACACAACAGGTGCAGGGGCACCAGTTGCCAACTCAGGTGTTTCTGGGGAAGAGGTGCCCGCCTCCGACGCCATGCTGACCCACTTGTGACACAGTGACTAAGGCCAAGTACACTATTCACCCTCCTAGCTGCCGCAGAGAGCAAGGGATCCACCCTGAGGACTCACCACCCAAAGAAAAAATGGTACCGCACAGCCTGCCGTCCGTCTCCCGCTAGAGAAGCTCCTCAGTGCCGCAGCATGAGCACGCTGTCCCCCTGTGATGTGTGTCTGCCATTCGCGCCACAAAACCACACACTATAGGTCAAACCCACCGCCAAAACGGCCGCCGAGCGGTCACACTATGGAAAAAGGTGCACGGCCACAAGAAAAGGCAGCCATGTTCTCCCACCGAAGCAGGAAATTGCTACTTACCCATCCTGCGCAGACCCGCTGGTGATGGAGCTGACTGTCGCCCACAGGGCATGTCGTGGACAGCCCAGCGCGTAGCTAAAGGCTGGTAAACACTTGATGGCCGGCACTGGGGAGACTACAAGGATCTAGGATCCAGCCTGTCACCCAGTCAGCAGTTGCTAGTAGATCACAGAAACAACAAACAACAAAAGAAAAAACAAAAAATTTGAAAAAACTCCAGAACCCATGGGCCTGAAGGGGGCCATGTCCAACTACTACACTAGGCAGAAAAAAAACTGAGCTGCATGGTGTAGGGAGAGGAGTTGTACCTAGAGGGACTGCCCCGGGGCAGTTTTTTTGATGTGTTTAAATATTAACCTGTTTTCTGCCTAGTCCTCTCCTGGTTGAAGGCTGAATACCCACTTTGTCAAGAGAGTGCTGTGTCCGTCCATGGACGAAAGAGAAAATGGATGAACCAGGGAAGATAATGTATAAGCACATAAAAAGCTACCTTCACACATCATGTGAGGAGGGTGATATTTCTTCAACTACCGTATTTATTGGCGTATAACACGCACAGGCGTATAACACGCACCCCAACATTAACCACTTCCCGACCGCCGCATGTAGATCAGCAGAATGGAACATTAAGGCAGATTAACGTATATATACGTCTCTGCCTTGGCGCGGGTCGGGGGTCCGATCGGGACCCCCCCCCCCCCCCCCCCCGCTACATGCAGCGGTCGGAAACCCGCGGGGAGCGATCCGGGACGAGGGCGTGGCTATTCGTTTCTAGTAAAAAATATTGCATTTTTTTAAAGAATTGTCGCTCTATTTTTGTTTATAGCGCAAAACAAATAAAAATCGCAGAGGTGATCAAATTCCACCAAAAGAAAGCTCTATTTGTGGGGAAAAATAGACGTCAATTTTGTTTGGGAGCCACGTCGCACGACCGCGCAATTGTCTGTTAAACCGACGCAGTCCCGAATTGTAAATACGCCTTTGGGCATTTAGCAGCATATTGGTCCGGGGCTTAAGTGGTTAAGAGGGACGTTTCAGGAAAAAACTTTCTACAGCCCCCTGTGTATAACACGCAGGCACAGTTTACCCTCTATTTTCAGGGTAAAAAAGTGAGTGTTATACGCCAATAAACAAGATGCTATGTAAAGATTCCTTTTTCTCCTTTTGGGGTTGATTGCATCACTGCGGCTTGCGTTGTCCTCACTGAGCCATCAGAAATCCCGGAACCCCGCTGAGAAATGTGCAAACGTTATGAGGACTGCTGGGTTCTTTGGTGCCATAATTTCATAGGCAGTGACATAATTTCCGGCCGACCACTTTTCGGTTTTGGTTTTACATTGTTTTTAATGTTTTAATACGAGTGGATTACCTGAAATTTAGGATTTTATACAATATATATACAGAATTACGCTATATAGCTTCTTTTGTCATTTGTACCCATCCCTGGAGGTTCGTTGAGGACAACACCTTTTGTAGCTGGAGTTACAGCCTGTAGGACCACAGAGGCCAGCAGTCCTCATAACGTTTGCAGATTTCTCAATGGGATTCTGGGATTTCGGATGGCTTAGTGAGGACAACGCAAGCCTCGGTGATACAGCCAGTGGGACTACTAAGCCCAGCCACCCTGTCAAACCGCATCTGACTTCTGTTTTAGGAGTCCAGGATCTCTGGTGAGTGAGAGGGCACACAGAGGGGAGCACAAATTGTGCACTGATGTTTGTCTTGGCACTTTATACTGCACATCCAATTAATTTGAAGTTGCACTGGAAAAACCTGCCGGTCTATTCTGGTGAGCAGATTGTGGTGAGCATTTCCACTGCAAGTTGGATCATCAGGGGCCATACAGGGTTTAGAAAAAATGCCTAGCGTGTCCACCAATCACTGGAATGTATGATATCTCCGCCATAATCGGAACCGTTACATTTTCTATGTCCCCACATCTGAAGCAGGACCCAGAATGGTGCGGTACGGTTCGGTTTTATGGCACACTTTCATAATGGAAACACTCAAAATAGTGTACCGTACAAAACCATACCGAACCAATCTGCTCAGTGGAAACGAGGCATAAGCCATATCTGTTGGATCCCTGTGGAAGCTGGAAACTACTGTAGTAGTCTCCACTGCTGGATCCAGAGCAGCTGCCCTGCTGGATAAAAAAACACAGGGGGGTCACCCAAATAGCACAGGTGCCATTCAAATAATAAGTGTGCTTCCTTCAAATGTCATATGTATAAATAACTGTGAATAGTGACCACAACACACTGATTGTGAATAAACATCAGACGTTATAATAACGTTATAAAAACGCCAGTAGCATTGCAGTGAGTTTTTCAATGTTTTTCAAAGTTTTTGCAATAGCGTTTTTTTAAGCGTTTTTCAGCATTGGTGGTTTCTAGCGTTTTTTTAATGAAAAATATTAAAAACCGCCTTTGAGCGCTTATCAGTGTTTTCCAGCGTTTTTTTTTACATTTGAGTGTTTTTACAGCTGAAAACTGCCTCTTAGAACCCACTAGTTGTTGTTTTTTTTACAGCCAAAAAACACCCCAAACAAAAACAGTTGCTAACAGCCTATGTGTGCATAGACACATAGGATAACATGCTGGAGACTTTATTGACTGTAGAAAAAATTTCTGAGGCCAAAAACAGCAGCTGTAAAAACATCCAAAAACATCCAGTGTGCCTGAAACCTAAAAGTGAGACTGATACTTTATTATTATACCATAGCAGTATTTTAGTCATTTAGAACAAGGGTCTCCAAACTTTTAAAACAAAGGGCCAGTTTATTTTTTAGGAGGGCCGGATTGTGTCCAGTGTGAACAGAAAATGACCCGGGCTGGGCATCATTGACAATAAATTTGGCCCCAGGGTTGGAGGTCAATAGGAGGAGGAGTAGTGCCCCTATTAGGAGGAGGAATAGTATCCCATGATTGGTATCAGTGGAAGAAATAGTCCCCCATTGTTGGTGTCTGTAACGGTCACCACCATTTACGACCTTCCATCCACCCACGACAAGCTTATCCGACACACTGCGACAATCTTGCATACATGATCCATTCCATTTCCCATAATCAAGACGAGACTCTGCTCTGTACTTGTTTCCAAATGTATGACCACTTTATTGGTATCTTAGCTTGTTTATATATCTTAGTACAGCATTTTACAGTTAATCACAGGACAATGCAATCTCCACCCCCCTATTCGCATACTATGGCTAATTCTCTAGCAGACATTTCGGCACCGATACTGACGAGATCTTATCACATTCCAAAATACAATTACACAATGCCTTGACCTCAATCCACATATCTAGACAGACGTACTGTCCCTAAAGGGTCTTGACACCTGGGCAGCAATATATTCCTTTGCTAAACATAATTGGCATGCTAATTCAATACATCTGAAGAGAGACATTAACACAGGGCTTTGAACAGTTTTATCACACAATGAAAAGGTCTTCCAGGAGCAGATGCACTTAACACCTTTTCAACAGAATGAAATGTCTTTCACAAGCCGGGCCACTTAGCATTTTAAAAGCCTATTATACAGAGGAATGAGTCACTGTCTTGTTGACCTGGTCTCAAGTCAACATGAACCACTTGTAATATTCCAGTATCCTGCCATATGAAGTATCAATAATGTCCCATCTCATGTAATACATGAATTATGATCCTATTAGCCACCCTACGCCCAAAAGGACACAGGGTGGACTTAGACCCAGGAGTTATCAGTGCCGCCGGCACAGGAGTATCTCTCATCCTTCCAAAGTCTTTGGTTGTCACAGGTCATTCCGTTACAGTGTCAATGGGAGGAATAACGCCCCAAGGCTAGCGAAGTGCCACATCTGGCCCCCGGGCCGCAGTTTGGAGACCCCTGATTTAGAATTATACCAGTAAAATAAATACCTGTAAACTAGACTGTAAACACCTACTGTATGTATCCTAAACTGTGTGCCACGAGCACTGTTTTATTAAAGAGAAATGCTTCAATTAAGTTACTCTTGAAACAGACTCTTACTTACTATTACTGAGTGTTGATCTTGTGTCCCCTGCCACCCACTGTTTCTTTCAGCCAACCTCTGCAGCTCTGCACTGCAGTACAGAGTAAAGACATGGAGGTTGGCAGAAGATACCATTGAGTACAGCAATAAAAACAAGAGATCAAAACTCCCAGAAATGTCTATTTCAGAAGTAACTACAGGTAATGATTGAAAGTGGCTTTCGGCAGGGCCAATTCGCGTGACCGGTGGCAGTGATGTCCGCCGGCCACCCATGATCGCTCCACAGAGAAGCAGAACAGGGGAGTAAAGAGAGATCACCCATTCCTAGTGATCAGGAACAGTGATCTCTCTCCTCTTCCAGTCAGTACACTACCACCATAGTTAGAAACACCTCCCAGGGAACACATTTAACCCCTTGATCACCCCTTCCCTGTAATTTATACAGTAATCAGTGCCATTTTATAGCACTGGTCACTGTTAAAATGTCACTGGTACCAAAAAAGTATCAAGTGTCAAGTGTCTGCCGCAATATCGCAGTCACCACCATTACTAGTAAAAAATAAAAAAGTCATAAATCTATCCCCTATTTTGTAGACACTAGAACTTTTGCGCAAACAATCAATATATCCAATATATACTCTAGTATAAGCCGAGTTTTTCAGCACATTTCTTTGTGCTGAAAATGGCCCCCCTCGCCTTATACTTGAGTCACTTTTTTGCACCTGATCTCCCTGACTTTGGGGACCTGATACCGGCCATTCCTGCAGCTCTCCGATGCTTCTCAGACCTTGCCCATACAATTGGCAAACCAGAGAAAGAATCCATCGCCGAAGGATGTTGATCATAAAGTCATCTCTATAACCTTCGATGGCCCGAGCGCGACGTTATGACGTCACGTCCGAACGGCAGAAGTAAACAAAGCCGAGAACTCAGCTAGAAAGAAAGATCATTCATTTGTTTTACATTCCTTGTAATAGGAATAAAAGTGATAACACATTTTTTAAAGTAAAAGTGTAAAAATAACAAAAATAAAATAATCAATAAAAAAAATTCTATCTAAAGCGCCCATGTCCCTGTGTGAACGTACATGTAAGTCGCGCCCGCATATGTAAACAGCATTCAAATCACACATGTGAGGTTTGATTTTAGATTGATTACAACTGCCCTAGGGTGGTAATCAAACACCCTTTGAAGAATAAGTGCCACATCCTGAAATATATGGGTTTAAGAAAAAAAGTATTGTAATAACACTTTTTCCAAAAGTGTTCAGGAGAGTGTTCATGCAGAACGCACGGTTCAGGATCCGACATTACCAGGTGCCATCGGTAACGGATTACCCTTAGGAATCTCTTTTAAGATTTGCCAGTGAAGGACTTGGTTACAGTCCTCGGTGCAACTTAGTCTCCTCCCTGTTTTGAATTTACCGACATCACCGCCTCACGCTGTATACAAACCATTTCAGATGGTACTCACTATTTGGGGAATTATTCCTATTGCAAGGGGCTTTCGGACAGTCTCTTCCTTTTGAAAGAGCTATACGAGCTATCCGTTGCATCCCCATTTTCTGCCCATCAGTGTCAAACAATTGGCTTGTATTTTGTGGCAATTCCAGGATGTTGTGGTCCAAAATTTCCCCTCCTATATTGTCATCATAAGAAGGGTGATATACTGTATTGCCAGGCTCTGTGGTGTGAATGAGGGCAGCCGTTGTCAATCCGAATTAAAACACCATTTATTGGCTCCTGAAGAAGCGATATAGGTGAAATCGCAAAACATCTTGAGCTTTCTTTTAAATCTTTAAGGATCCATCTGGTTCAGTCCAGGAATCATTACTCTACCCAACGTGGGATCTGTTTTGATATTACAGCTCCAAAAATACTGTAGGTTTTGAAGCTATTGAGTACAATCTCTGGAAGACCTTTTGGTCCTTTTTCTATGTATAGTGTTTGTATGTTTTATAGGTGCATCAGTGTGTTTATTTATGTACTATTAAAATAATTTCAATGTGCTTATAAAGTCCATCTTTCTTGGTAATGCTATTTTATTTATGCATTTATGTATATATTTATTTTGCTATGTGTGTTCACTATTCAGCTGCATATTCTTCTCACTGAAACATTTATATATTTGTATTATATGTAATATATGCATTTGAATCAATAAAGCTCACCTGAACTTTAATTTCAAATCAGCCTGATGATGTTATTTCTTTAGATATCAGCCACTCTCCTAATAAGAAAATGTTGCATGCCAGCATGCTGTAAAGACCTTTGCTCTCTATGTAAAAGCAGTGGTCTCATGTGCAGAGGTTTGACGTGTCCCCAGTGAGTCAGAGCTAGAGACTCCAATCAGCAGAGATCAGGAGTTCTCTAATTGCAGTGCTATGGGTCATAGATTATAGGCTATGACTGCTTTTTTAATGAAAACAAACCATAGGACTTTGCACAACTTTTGTTTTGATGCACCTAAAATGTACTGCATTTAGTTGATTTAAACTAAAATTTCAATTAAGCTTTAACCACCTCAATATCAAACCCCCTTCCTTCTCAGGCCATTTTACATTTTTCAGCGCTGTCGCACTTTAAATGGCAATTACTTAGTCATGCAGCACTGTCCAAATTAAATCTGTATTATTTTTTGAGATATACAATTGAATTTTGGATTACGAGCATAATCTGTTCCAGGAGTATACTTGTAATCCAAAATACTTGCATATCAAAGCGAGTTTTCCCATTGAAGTCAATGGAAACCTAGATAATTTGCTCTGTATTTATTTCAATAAGATGCAATACCGAATGCGGCCAGAGGTGGGGATGTGCGCCAAAGAGCACCAAAAACGGCCGAAAAGGCCCGAGGACACTTTTCCTGTGCCCCGGTACCTTAGGCCAAATGAGGCACTGCAGGCCAATGTTCGGCTTTTCTTGGCTCCTGCGCCCCCGTACCTGAGGCCAAATGAGGTACTGCAGGCCTATTTCCGGCTTCTGCTTGCCTTCTGCGCCCCCGTACCTTAGGCCAAATGAGGTACTGCAGGCCTTTTTAGCTTGAAATTTGCTTGTATTGCGAGTCAACACTCGCAAACCGAGTCAGAATTTAAAAAAAAAAGTTGCTCGCAAATCAAAACGCTCTCGAACCAAGTTACTTTTAAACCAAGGTTCCACTGTAAAGAGCTTTCTTTTGATGGTATTTAATCACCACTGAGTTTTTTATTTTTTGGTTATATAAACAAAAAAATACCAAGACGTTTTTCTTAGTTTTTGTTATGAAATCTCTCCTCGTAAATGTAGGTCAAAATGTATTCTGCTACTTTTCATTTGAAAAAAAAAAAATAATCAGTGTTTATTTTGTTGTCATTTTAGCAAGTTTGTCTCACACACACTATAGGTATACTAAGTAACACTTTCTGCTATGCCTCAGAGTATGAAGATACCACATATGTGAGATTTTTCACAGCGTATATACAAAGAAAGAAGTGCCCAAAACTCAAGGAGCACCTATGAGTTTTTAGGCGAGGCCGCGGCTTCGGCCTAGTCTGCAGCGTCCAGCCTCGCCTAAAAACTCCTGCCCGCAGCTCCTCAGGAGCGGCGCGGTGTCTAACAAATCGATTTTGTTAACATATGAATCAATTTGACCTACCAACTCGATTTTAAAATCAAAAGGATTATAGGCCCTAGAGCACCAGGACACTGGAAACACCCCCAAAATTACCCCATTTTAGAAAGCAAACGCAGAGGATCAGAAACACATACAGTGCTGTAGGTGCAGTAGGAGGTGCTGTTGAGCAATTATCTGGTAGCGCAAAGAAGGTGCAGGAGTGCAACATGGTGTGTGGGAGCTGTGTGTGGGAACCATGGACTGGACTCCCTCCCCTGCTGAGACTAGGACAGAGAGAGGCAGGGGGCAACCGTGAGTGGTGACAGGGACAGGCATTGGGACGGAGGAGCGGGAGGAGTAGGAGTGACCAAAGACAATCCCAATCCAGTGACTCCATCAGAGGAGGCGGACTGGGAGACTGAGGGAAGCCGAGAGGTGACAGAGTAGCAGGGAGAGTTAAGTGGTGGTAGTGGTGAGTAAGTGTAAGCCGCAGACTGGAGGGGGAGTGTGTTAGGTATAACCAGGGAAGCGGCGGGAGTAATGACAGGCAGGAGGACCGAGTGAGACTGTATGATGTGTGATTGCCAAGGCGGCTGAGCAGGAGCAGAGGGGACACAGGGTGGCATAGTTGATAGGACTGACTAAGTGTAGTGGGGACGCTGGCTGAGTAGGGTAGAGTGAGGAACTGAGTACTGCTGAATATTGTGGTATAATTGTATATTGTGGGTAACAGAGTGGTGAGTACTGTTGAGTCATTGAGTATTGTTGTACTACTGAGTACTATTGAGTAATTGAGTATTGTGGTACTACTGAGTGCTGTGAGTAATTGAATATTGTGGTACTACGGAGTACTGTGGAGTAATTGAGTACTGTGGTACTACTCAGTACTGTTGAACAACTGAGTACTGTTGGGTAGCTGAGTGCTATAGTAAACTAAGTACCGTTGAATAAGAGGGAGGAATATGTGGGCTTGAGCTGAGCTCCTAAATATTTGAGGGAGTGAGAGCACCATCAATAGTGATAAGTCTGTTTTAAAGTAAACAAGAGATCAGGAGGAATATGCAGAGGCATATTCTTCTGTTTTTGATGTGTCTACCTTATATCTGGATGAAGAATAGTGATGTCGCGAACATTAAATTTGCCGTTCGCGAATGGCAAACGCGAACTTCCGCAAATGTTCGCGAACCAGCGAACCAGGCGAACCGCCATAGACTTCAATGGACAGGCGAATTTTAAAACTCACAGGGACTCTTTCTGGCCACAATAATGATGGACAAGTTGTTTCAAGGGGACTAACACCTGGACTGTGGCATGCTGGAGGGGGATTCATGGCAAAACTCCCATGGAAAATTACGTAGTTGTCGCAGAGTCTGTTTTTAATCCATAAAGGACATAAATCACCTAACATATAAATTGTTTGGAATAACGTGCTTTAAAACATCAGGTATGATGTTGTATCAATCAGGTAGTGTGAGGCCTCGTACACACGATCAAATCTGTCTGCTGGAAACGGTCTGCTAGACCGTCCCAGCAAACAGATTCGACCGTGTGTACGGGCGAGCCGACGGATTTGGCCAGCCGACAGATTTGAAAGCATGCTTACCAATCTGTCGGCTGGGAACCCGTCCGCCCGACATGTCTGCTGGTTAGTACGCTAACCAGCAGACATGTCTTCTCGCACACGCGCCGAATGATTTCGGCCCGACCGATTTGAACAAATAGATTGCCTCGTGTGTACGAGGCCTTAGGGTTAGGGTTACAGATCACCACCTTCAAGATTTCTAAGGACATACATTTTTGATTTCACTCACACAAATCTTGAAGGCGGTGATTGGTTTTCGGGGTCGGGCTAGGCTCCCAAAAAGTCCCACACATGTGGTATCCCCGTACTCAGGAGAAGCAGCAGAATGTATTTTGGGGTGCAATTCCACATATAACCATGGCATGTGTGGGAAATATATCATTTAGTGACAATGTTTTGTAAATATTTTTTTTTGTCATTATTCAATCACTTGTTGCAAAAAAAAAAAATATTCCATAGACTCAACATGCCTCTTAGCAAATAGCTTGGGATGTCTTCTTTCCAAAATGGGGTCATTTGGGGGGGTTGTGTGCCATCTTGGCATTTTATGGCCTTCAAAACTGTAATAGGTAGTGAGGAGTGAAATCAAAAATGTATGCCCTTAGAAATCTTGAAGGCGGTGCTTGGATCTTAGGGCCCCGTACGCGGCGAAGGCTCACAAAAAGTCCCACACATGTGGTATCCCCATACTCAGGAGAAGCAGCAGAATGTATTTTGGGGTGCAATTCCACATATAACCATGGCATGTGTGATAAATATATCATTAAGTGACAACTTTGTGCAAAAAAAATAAGTTTGTCATATTCGCAACTTGTGTCAAAATATAAAATATAAAATATTCCATGGACTCAACATGCCTCTCAGCAAATAGCGTGGGGCGTCTACTTTCCAAAATGGGGTCATTTGGGGAGTTTTTGTGCTATTTTGGCATTTTATGGCCTTCGAAACTGTGATAGGTAGTGAGGAGTGAAATCAAAAATGTTCACCCCTAGAAAGCCTGAAGGCGGTGATTGAATTTTGGGGTCCCGTACACGGCTAGGCTGCCAAAAAGTCTCACACATGTGGTATCCCTGTACTCAGGAGAAGCAGCAGAATGTATTTTGGGGTGTAATTCCACATATCGGGGGTGTATGCTTTGCGCGTGGGTGTAAGCGTTACTGGCACTAACTAGCTACCTAGCGGCACCAGTGACACTAATACAGCGATCAGAAAAATGATCGCTTAGTGACGCTGGCAATAGAAGGTGAAACGGTTAACTCTAGGGGCAATCAGGTGTTAAAAACGTTATTTAAATTTTTTTGGGGGGTACCTAACGCTATAAAAACCTGGCGGGCGAACCTCAAAAAATAACTAGCTACCTAGCAGCACTAGCGACACTAATACAGCGTTCAGAAAAAAGATCACTTAGTGACGCTGGCAATAGGGGGTGAATGGGTTAACTCTAGGGCAATCAGGGGTTAAAACCTTTATTAGAAAATGTATGGGGCTACCTAATAAAGGTTTTAACCCCTGATTGCCCCTAGAGTTAACCCTTTCACCCCCTATTGCCAGCGTCACTAAGCGATCGTTTTTCTAAACGCTGTATTAGTGTCGCTGGTGTCGCTAGGTAGCTAGTTATTTTTTGAGGTTCGCCACCATGTTTGTATAGCGTTAGGTACCCCCATAAATTTTCTAACGCTATAAAAACATGGCGGCAGACCTTAAAAAATAACTAGCTACCTACCGGCACTAGCGACACTAATACAGCGATCAGAAAAAGGATCGCTTAGTGACGCTGGCAAAAGGGGGGTTAAAGGGTTAACTAGGGGGTGATCAAGGGGTTAAAACCTTTATTGGGGGGGTAGGGGGCTACCCTGGACCTAACACTAACTGCCCGACACTAACTGCCTGTCACACTGACACTAAATGCAGTGATCAGTAAATAAATGATCACTGCTATTTAGTGACACTGTGACAGGGGGCTGGGGGGGGGGGGGTGATCGGGGGGTGACTGGGGGGATTTGTGTGCCTATGTGTACAGGTGTCAGTGTGGTGCTTGGTGCTACTCACTGTGTGATGTCTCCTCTCCTCCGCTGGACGAAAATACCGGCGGGAGGAGAGGTGACATCCCTTCCTCCTCTGCCTGTGTTTACAGTTCAGGCAGAGGAGGAAGCGGATAGGCTGGGAGCGATTCGGAGGGGGCGGACAAAAAGGAACAGCCGCCCCCTCATCACGGATCGCTCCCAGACACTTAGTGACCGCCGCACACAGCGGAGGGGGTCATGATCGGACCCCGACACGCTAGAAGGCAGGGACGTACATGTACACCCATCTGCCTGTACGTGCCATTCTGTAGACATACATAGTCGTGCGGCGGTCCTTAGGTGGTTAAATAAATCCAAAAGATAAGGGGTGTATGTTATCATAAAAATATGAGTCAGCCCTAGTACTTTAAATGAGGTGCAACACAGTCACTAAATGAGTAGTAGATATGGTTAATAACTTACTAAAGCGGTTGTATAGTGAATTTTGTAACTTTTACCTACAGGTAAGCCTATAATAAGGCTTACCTGTAGGTAAAAAAAATATCTCATAAACCTGTACGGTTTAGGAGATATTCCCCTTGATGATCCGCTGACTGCAGGAGCGCATGCACACAGGGGATTCTCCACTGAAGGCCCGGCAGATGCCGGACCTTGCCGGAAATAAGTCTTCCGCACACATGCGTGGGAGTGACGACATCACGGCTCCAGCCACTCACAGCGCTGGAGCCACGATACCCAGAAGATACGCCGAGGCAACATGGCAGCTACATCGGCGTGGACCAGGTGAGTTACCGACGCCTCTTTCCAAGGTAAGAATTTCATAATGAGCTAGTATGCGGTGCATACTAGCTCCTTATGCCTTTTGCCTCACGAGTGACAAAAAATAATATGTTTTGAGACTATACAACTGCTTTAATTAATAAATACAATTCTAGGCACATTACGTAGAACATAAAGAAAAAAGAGAGTTGCACTATGGGGAAACTAAGACAGAGTATCCCCAGTGGGCAACCAAAGGGCTACCAAGGCAGAGATGGGCAATGATATAGGTAAAATAATTTATTGATCGTATAAATATACAAAATTTCAGGATAAGAGATTATGACACTAATTAAATACTTAATGTATGTTATATAGGTTAACCAGTATGACTACTAACAGCAGCCGGCCGGTGCTGCACACATGAACCTAGTTCATGCAACAAGCAACCATGCGACACACATAGGACACAAACATATAACAAACATAAAAAAAAAAAAACATTTAACTCGGGCGATCCGGACGCCAATTCTGTCACTGCTGCTGGAGATTCCGTGCGGTGATTACCGCTAGAAATAATATTCAAAAAATAAAAATAAATTTATATCATGTATAGGAATTTCCAGCCGGAGTGCCCCTGCAGGAGAAAGATGTGGTTGCAACTAAATATCATGTATGGTGGTATAAGTATAACTGCATCCAATTGATTGAGAACACAGTATGATTAACTTTAAGTGAGTTACAGCCACTATTGAGGACACTACACGTGTTGAGATATTTTTCCTACGATTTCAGTGTGGGTTTCATTAGCTATGATGTTGACATAGTTCACTGATGATTCCATAGGTATGTAACCTGATTGACACTGTCATGGAGGTGGACTGGATAATTGTAAAATGTCCCCTATTTTTCCGGGTATAGGCAGTCCTAACAGTTGTCAATATAGTGAAAGGAACAGTCTTACCGGACTCTTGTGGAGAGGATCTGATGACAGACGGCGGTGTTTGTCTCCCAGCTCATATATGGTGAAAATGCTGCTGGCCGTAACAAATATCATCCGGTCTGTCAGAGTTTGACAGCATGTGCGGTGGATAGCCTGGCCGGGTGTGCCGACGTGGAACACGTTTATGGCTTACAAATGCCCAATAAGGTGCCCTTTCCCTTTTGGAGGTAGGTACTGGTCCCGGCTTTAGACAAGAGCTATGCACTGATCCTTTTTCTCCAGCGTGTAAGTCTCCTCCGTTAGATCCCGATCCCGCTGGGGATTGTGGGCGTGGCGTCCGATGCCGTATTACGTCAACGCGTTTCGCAACGTTAGTGCGTAAGCTTCGTCTGGACATTACGTAGAACACAGATAAACATATTTCACGCTGATTTGTAATGGTTCATCACAATACATATCATGAATCATTAAAAATTTAATATATCAAGACATAACCAAATGAAAAATTGCAGTGAGTCAACCCTCACTTAATAAATGAAAATAATGAATGTCTGTAGAAGTAAAACATAGTATAAGGTACATAGCACAATAAATAAGGAATACTGTAAATTCAAAACTATGGGGCCATCATTGAGGACTCTGGGGCCATCATTGAGGACAAGTCAGCTAAAGTTGGATCGCCAGGGACATCTGGCTTGGGAGCTGTGAAAATAGGGCTCATGAGTCATGACAACCCAAGGGGACAAATAGAAGGTGAAAATTAGTCCATCTAATAATATCACCAGGAGTAGTTGCTATAAGTAAAATATGTGCCTAATCATTACATGATTACAAGTCTGGGTTCAACAGAGATAATAATGATAATATTAACAAAGATAAGCAGCAATATAATGGAGAACAATTTAAACAGTTCCTGAATATAGAAAATTCAGCAAAGAAAAATTATTTATCTCTGGTCAATCAGTGAATAAGAATATTATAAAGAAAATAAAATAAAAATATTTAAATACCAACCACCAAGTCTGCAAATAAAAAAGAAAGAATATAGATTGAATGAATGTTAACACCAAAACCCATCCATAGGTGTAACATGTTGAAACTTAAAAGCCAAATATTGCTTTACAGTCTCTGGAGGTGAAAAGAAATGGAAGAGAAAAGTCCCCTCCTATCCCTCCCATTTAAACCCCAAGGAGAATCGCAAATCCTTCCTAATGCCATGAAGGGGCAGCCAGAGGGGGAGGTGCATACACAAAGACATCTGCCACCACATGGCAGAAATGCACCAAAGGTGCAAATATCAACAGGGTGCAAGGGAATGACATAATGCGTGCCAATGTCATGTGGGCCCCACGTACCACGGGCGAGTGTGCAGGGACAGTGAAGGAAGGCATGCCTCCCAATGACAGCTCCTGGGATAGGATAACCTCACTGGCTTATGTTTTACGTCACCGCGTTCTGACACGATTGGTTTTTTAACTAATGGTGTGTAGGCAGGACTGATCAACAGTCAGCTTCATCGGTTAACCGATGGAAAAATCCATCAGACCGTTCTCATCGGATTGACCGATCGTGTGTACAGGGCATAAGAGGTAAGGTGGGGAATTAAGATGTCTTGGAACTTTTTATAATAGAGAGTAGTTAAGCCATCTGGCCCCAGGACGTTTCAATGCTTGGAAAAAATCCACCTCAGTGAGGTCTGCATTTTAATGGGAATTTTGATAGATTCATCTGGCTAATGTAATTGAGTGGGGCACATGCTTTTCTTCTAACGAAAGTGGAGCCAACGCACCCCACATATTGTAAAGACTAGCATAAAATCCTCTGAAGGCTTGAGCAATGAGTTGGTCACAATATACCAGTTTGCCCTTTGATGTTTTAATTTTGAACATAAAAAAGTAGTTTTCTCCTCTCTTAAGGAGTGCAAGCAATTTGCCTGGCTTCTCTCCTGTTCATATTTTTTTGTGATACAAACTGAAAATGTTTCTTATGGTTTGAATTAAGCATGGATTTAAGTTCTTCTCTCTTCTATGTTAAATCTTCCAAAGGGGGATATATGAAGAGAAAGTTTATGCATGCTCTCCAGAACAGCTACCTGATGCAGTAAGTCAGAAAGCTGTTAACGGTGCACTTTTTTATTTCTAGCTCCAAGTTCAATACATTTTCCCCACAGTGGCTTTACGAGCCTTCCATATATCCAATGTGGCCAAGTCTAAAGAAGCATTATCAGCAAAGTCCTTTACTCTCCGTCAGCGCTCACTTGGTTTATATAAAGAAACAAAACTTTGCTGATAATAACACTCGCACTTATATGATAATGTACTATCATGAAATTCCAAAGAATGATAGTTATAAGCTGCTACCATAAAACATAAAACCATATAATAACAATAAAGAGAAAAATTCCTTCCCTCTCAGGCATCGCTCAGTTGGTTAGTAGAAAGAAACAAGAGAGTAGCAGTTCGTCCACTCTCTTGACCTTGGTGCAAATGGTGACCACCACTCCCCACATGACACCACACTCCCCATAGTTCAGGCATGTCCAAAGTCCGGCCCGCGGGCCAATCACGGCACATTTTCCAGTTTTGAATGGCCCACCTGGTTGTCTGGACATATATATCTTTTGTGGTCTCCAACGATCTCCCAGCACCGGGGCAATAAAATATATACAACTTTTATCACTAAATGGTAAATGGGAGGCGCAGCAGGTCTCTCCTACATCATCGCATCACTCCCCCTTCCTACCCCTCCCTATTCACATAAGCCTGGAAGCCCTGCAGGTCCAGACAAAGGGCAGGATCTTTCAAGTTACAAAGCAGGTGATTGGTTGCTAAACAGTGGGGCGGTCCCAGCAACCAATCACCCACCTTTAACTTGAAAAGTCCCACCCTTTGTCTGAACCTGCCATGCTTCCCTTTTGTGTGATTAAGGTAGGGCAGTGTAGGGAGGGTGAATGCTGTGTTGATGAAAGGGACAGTCTAACTCTTATTTTGAGGGAGGACTGTGATATAGGGAATCTGTAATGGGGAGGGAGTCTGTAATGGTGGAGGGGTCTGAGATGAAGTGGGGTCTATGAAGTGGGCTCTGTGATGGGGGGGATCTGTAAAGGAGTGGAGATGGACTGGGGATTTGGGATGGACTGGGGATCTGGGATGGACTGGGGATCTGGGATGGACTGGAGAATTCTGTGATGGACTGGGAATGGACTGGAGATCTGTGATGGACCGGGGAAGTCTGTGATGGACTGGGGATCTGTGATAGACTGAGGATCTGTCATGGACTGGGGATCTGTCATGGACTGGGGATCTGTCATGGACTGGGAATGGACTGGGGATCTGTCATGGACTAGGGATGGACTGGGGATCTGTCATGGACTGGGGATCTGTCATGGACTGGGGATGGACTTGGGATCTGTCATGGACTGGGGATGGACTGGGGATCTGTCATGGACTAGGGATGGACTGGGGATCTGTGATCTGTGATGGACTGGGGAATAGTCCATCCCCAGTACATCACAAATCCCCAGTCCATCACAAATCCCCAGTCCATCACAGAACTCCCCAGTCCATCACAAAAAGGGGGTCATCAAAAGAGGGACAGAAGGAGAGAAAGCAGGAGAAAAAGAGTATGAAAGAATGTAGGAGGCTTGCTAGCAACATGTCTTCTTCCAAAATTATGAGAGAAATTGTCTCATTATGAAGTCAACATTTTTGCTAGCACCTCCTGTTAAATTGCAATTTCCAGATACAACTGGGTGACCCGAAGGTTTTTGCTAATGTTTATGCAACTTCGGCATTGCATGAAATGTTGCAATAGTGGGGTGATTGTTTAGAATGAATGAATATTCCTCTTCGGAGATAAATCGTTCTCAAATCCTCCAAATAATCCTGAGTGGGATCCATAGGATTTCATAACTTTCCTTCTGACATTTTTAAATAATGTGCTCTCTCCGTTAAGATTATATTCCCCTTTATCTGTAGATTTAATTACCAACGGTTAGTGTGTAGCTCCTGTAAGGCAGTCCACTCAGTAAAGCAGTCCACTCAGTCCACTAAGCAAGATTAAAGTGTTTATTTCTACCTCCTCTTTTTTCCCAAAGGGTCTATAGATCTTTTTCAAACAGCTTTACAAAAAGCTGGATGTGACTTCCCTGTGGCAAAGGTGGAGTGTGGTTATTTTACATGGGGAGAAAGGTCCTGTCACCTCTCCAGCTCCTCCCTTGATTTAATTGTGTAACTTATTCAAGCAACCTCAACATTTTTCTATCTTTTGATGTAAATTTTTCACTTGGCTGAGTGGTTTGGTCTTTAAATTCATTCTTTAATGTAAGTTTTCTAGCAAACAAGTTGATATCTTTGACCCACTCGAATAAATTGAAATCTTTGGTGGGTACAAAGGAGACACATTTTTTAAAAACTGTTGTGTGTTAGATTTATACTGGATAAATTGTAAATCTGTAGATCTTCTTGGGTAGATAAGGGGTTTATTAATGCTTGTTCCATCCCCTCCTGGTTCCTGTGTAGACACACTTGTCCCGATTACTCAGATGTTGATAAGTTTATCCTAGAAAATTATCCTTTCTATTTCTAGGGGTCTAGTTCTTCCCCTCTTACCCCGTCCTCTGGGCTGAGCGTACATGATGTTGTATGTTCATCATGGTCACTTTGCTTATCGCTGCCCTCAGCCCCTGAACTCTCTGACTCCTGTACTGTGTCTGAGTCAGATTAATTATATGCTGACGGGTTTGCAGCGTTATGCCTACAAGACCAATTGTACACTCTGCCACTAGCATATGCTTGAGAATCTCTTAGAAATTTCTTCTGTTTTTTTAAGGCTTGCAGATATGTCCCCACGATCAAGGAATTCTGTAACCCTAGGAATTATGATATGATTCAATTACAGTCATTATTTAATTGTAGCTCTGAAGGAGTTATATCTGCCATGCAATGCCCATGTTCTCGTTTATATATTCGCCAATTTAGACGACGTGTCTTGGAGCATATAAATGACATAACTCTAAAAAGAGAGAAAACTCTTGCACGACATATGCGAGAAAGACATATAGCCGGATTCACGTCAGACTTATGCCAACGTATCTAAAGATACGCCATCGTAAGTACAAATGTGCGCCGTCGTATCTCTGCGCCGATTCCCCGAGCTAGATAAGTCAAAAAATTTGGCTTCAGCCACCCAACGTAACTTGCCTATGCTGGCGTATCGTGGGCGCATAGTTACGCTGGACGCATTCGGCGTACCCATGTTAAATATGCGTAAGGGTAAAGTCCGGCTCAAAGTTATTCCTCATATAGGAGGTGCAACCCATGCAAAGGTATGGACCAGGGAACGAACGCCGTCGAATTTTACATCGTTTAAGTAGTACGTGAATAGGGCTGTGTGTAGGTTACGTTCACGTCGTAGGCAGTGTTTTGACGTATCTTAGCCAGTTATTTCGACGTGACTGTGAGCATGCGCACTGGGATGCGTCCAAGATACGACGCATGTGCAGTTCATTTTTTGAAGCTCAGCCCATCATTTGCATGGGGTCACGCTTCATTTAAATGTTACATGCCCACTTCCAGCCCACTTGCACCTACTTTGACTTACGTCGGCTTACGCCGACAACTATACGCTACGCCGGCGCAACATTGAGAGCATTTGCTTTGTGAATACCATGCTTGCCTCTCAACATTGCGCCGGCGTAGCGTAAAGAAGATATGCTACGCTGGCAGAAAGATGCGCCGAGGTACGTGACGCTGATAGAGTTTA
The DNA here is from genome assembly GCA_029574335.1 of Rana kukunoris. Classification (NCBI taxonomy): domain Eukaryota; kingdom Metazoa; phylum Chordata; class Amphibia; order Anura; family Ranidae; genus Rana; species Rana kukunoris. The sequence goes on from CM056052.1 coordinate 216,453,574, forward strand.
ATTATTTAATTAAAAAAATTGTATCATTGAGCTGATTAAGCAGGGTCCTTGCAAAGGGGATCTGGACAAAAGATTGTTAAAAGCAGAGGCAAGATGGATTTTCTGAATCAATTCAAGAGCACCTCATGGGTTAAACAAGGGTTTTACTTTTTTACCCTTTGTACACAATTAATAATACTAATTAAATAGGCTGTGCAGCGGATACCTGGATGCCTTGTAAATAAATAAAATAATTATATACTAAGATAGACATTTATATGTGTGAATAATTAAGAATCTAATACATTAAGATAATTTGTAAAAAAAAAAAATATTTAATTAAAAATATTCTACATCCCATTTTTTGATATTTTATATATTATACACTCTTATTATAAGAACTCAGAGTGTCTTCTCCTATTGCTCCACAAGATGTCATATAACAGCGTTGCGAATGTATGCAGGCGATCATATTCTTATAGAACTAGAGTGCCTTCTTCTATTTCTCCACAAGATGGTATCGCAAATATGTGATTGAATTTTTTGCGATCACACACATAGATTTGCAATAACACGCAAATGACGTCATACGAACACAGACGTATCGGCCATCTTTGGGGGATTCACTATAAATAGGAGAGAAAACAAACAAAATCAGCCATTTTATGATTTTCCACCTCCCACACGACCTTTGAGCACTGTGCACTGCTTTTCCCTTATCTTTTGCACTTTAAACCTGACAAAGCTTTCTTTAAAGCGAAATATGTAGTTTTTTTGGGCTTCCTGTTCATTTGGGGAGTTTTTTGGTTGTGAGTTTACATAGCTTCAGTGGGGGTATAGCACCTTGGTTTGATAAGAGATGAATGGTGGTCATTAGAGAGGGCATACTATCTACAACAAGGTAGCAATTGTAGTACTACCGATATAGATTGGCTGGAGCAGAGCTGTAGATTGGATACTAAGCAGATATTTCAGATAGAACTAATCATACAATTATCCGAGCTGACCTGTCAAACTGTTGAAAGATATTTATTTTAAACAGCTCATAGGCATCCGTCAGGTTTTCTATCATATTGACAGGTAGGCATGGGCGTCCACTGAAATTTTTCCACCCTTTTACATTACACAACACCACTGGACCCCTTTACATTACACAGCACCCCACATCACTGAACCCCTTTACATTGCACAGCACCCTGCATCACTGGACCCCTTTACATTACACAGCAGTGCACCCTGCATCACTGGACCTATTTATATTATTACATTGTTATACAAAATGAAATGGTTCAACTCACCATAATGCCGAATCATTTGAAGCCCCGAGTGTGTCACTTGCCAGTTGCCACCTTTGCCTGCTACATGTTGTGGATTGTCACTTGTCACTTGCCAGTTGCCACGTCACCTGCTGTAACATAATGTGGATTGTCACTTGCCATGTCGCCTTTTACTTGTTGAGGATTGTCACTTGCAACATGGCCGGTCACATGTTGTGGATTGTCACTTGCCACGTTGTCTGCTGTCACACATTGTGGGTTGTCACTTGCCAAAGCGCCTGTCACACATTGTGGATTGTCACTTGCCACGTCGCCTGTCACATGTTGAGGATTGTCACTTGCCACGTCGCCTGTCACATGTTGAGGATTGTCACTTGCCACGTCGCCTGTCACATGTTGTGGATTGTCACTTGCCACGTTGCCTGCTGTCACACATTGTGGATTGTCACTTGCCACATTGCCTGTCACATGTTGCGGTCCGGATTGTCACTTGCCTGCTCCAATTATCCCTTGCTGTGTCCCAGAGTCAGTGGCCAGGGTTGTCAGGCAGCAGAGAGATTATTTAAACTCTCTGATTCCCGCGCTGCCTACACAGAGAGGGCAGAGCTGCAGGGTGGGCGGTGAGAGATGATGTCATCTCTCTGTTCCCCCCTGCTTACCAGCTCGCTGATTGGCCAGCACTCGCTCAGGCTCATACACTCACCAAGCCAAGCCGCCCAGCTGCCCGGCCCGCAAGCTCTCTCACCTGACACCTGTCAGTGGAGCCGCCGGCACTTTTAGCTGACGGAGCTGCACACTATGTCACCTGCCCACCGAGCCACCCGTTACCTTACCAGCCCACCCAGCTGCCCGCAGTCTGGCCTGCTCGCTCTCACCCATCCACGGCACACCATCCGCTGTTAGATTTCAGGGGGGGTCCAGCTGACAGAGAGGGGGAGGGGCGATCGAGGGAGATATACAGTGCAGACAGCCCGCGACTCTCCTCTCCCTGTCACAACGTCACGGCTCCATTTACCAGAGAACTCGGCAGCGGCACTGTGACAGGGAGAGGAGAGCCGCGCCCTCCCTTGCCCTATAGAGCGGACGCCCATGCAGGTAGGGTAATAAAGTAGCCTCCTGCAGATAGACAGTTTGCCGTAAAGCCAGCAGATCAGGTAGTTCTACTATACAGCCAGAGAGATCCTGTTCATATTAGAAGCAGGGAAGTTTTTTTCAGTAATAAAGATCCATGGTTACATAGTGACCACCGTGGAAATCTCTCATCTTTCATTTTTTGAGGTGACCCCTTTAAGTAAAAAAAACAATAAAACATTTTCACACAGTTTTTCAATATTTTGTGAACTAATAAAAGTTAGGTTTTAAGGCCAGTTGGCTTAGGTGCGGTGGGACACATACCCTCATGTTGTTGATAAAATATCTCAGAACACTATCAGACTACTTCTATAAGAAACGTTACAAAGACAAAAGCATCAACAACAGCATAAACATAGCCTTGAAGAACCTGAAGAGAACATCGCCTCCAATACAAAGAGAAAAAAAAACAAATAACCTCTAATAACCACATACAATCCAACACTATGGGCCAGATTCACGAACACTTGCGCTGGAGTATTTGGATATGCGCCGCGTAACTGTGATGATGCGCCGTCGTTTCTATGTGCCCGTACCCACCAAACTAGATGCGCCCAATAACGGGTCATTTGCGACCGGCGGAACGTTCCGACGCCAGAGTATCGTCAGCGCTTATTTTCGCTGGGCGCATCAGTCGCGCCCATTGATTTCCCCTGCAAATATGCAAATGAGGGATTTTTCCCAATTCACGAACGGATTAGCACCATACGCTGGCTACATGCGCCGCGCGTATCTCGTCCGTCCGGCGCAAAGTTATTTCTACAAAAGGCTGCTTTATCTTTACTCCAGATGGCCACAGGTCAGCAGGAGAGCAGCTACAGCAGCGTTACCGACGATAAGAGCTAGCTGAGCACCCCAACTTGCAGGACAACACCTCTGTCCATGCTTGTCTGTCAAATTTTACAGCCATGGAGGAAGACATCATAGGTCTCCATAGCCGAGATGATGGCTGACAGCTCCTGGCCATTAAAGTTCAGCTTTCTCCTGTGTGTTTGCGGGGAACGGGAGCAGCCATCTCAGAACAAAAGTAACATCACTGCGGGGAGGGGGAGCAGGATATACTTTAGTGCCGGAATGGCGCTTCTACGGGCGCATTTACACGCCCAACGGAAGGCATTGCGCTGACGTTTCCCGTGCAGTGGTGCCGACGGAAGTTGTGAGCATGCGCACAAAGGGGGCGAGTGGAGCCTCACTCACTGCGCATGCTCCGTGGTTGATGCGCTGAACGTAAGCCTCTGCGCTGGGCTCCGCCCATCATTTACATATGATCACACCCACTTCCACTTGCGTCGGGTTACGCCAGCGCATTATCGTTACTCTGGCGCAAGTTTACGCGCAACTGCTATGTGAATTACAGGACTTGCGCTGAAAGGGTCTTCAGAGTAACGTAAATGAGAAGCGTTACTCCAGAGGAAAGATACTCTCATCTACCTGAATCTGGCCCTATAAGGGATAAAAAAGATAATCAAATATTTTCAACCCATCATAACAGAGGATGAGAAATTCCAACAACCCCCAATATTGGCATTCAGACAACCACCCAACCTCAGACATAAACGAATAAGCAGGAAACTGAATTCTGATTATGAAGTCACAAATAATGGAAGCAACCCCTGCAAAAAATGCTGCAAATTGTGAAACCAGATCAATCTAAAAGTGTCACAAACACAAAAGGGACCATCAATATGGTGGGATTGTACAGCTGTACCTCCAATAATGTTGTGTACCTCATCCAATGCAAAAGATGTAGCAAAGGATCTTATGTTGGTAAAACAGGACAGAAGTTGCAAGCGGTGATGCATTTGCACTGACATACCATCAAGGAACATAAAGAAGATCAGTTCTGCACACCCGCGGGACATAATTAATCACAACCAGAGAACAGTATGGAAGACCTCAACGTTTTATTTCTTAAAAGGAAACTTTGAATCTATTCAGGAGAGGAAAACTTTTGAACTAAAAGTGGTAGTTTTATTTATACAAAAAATAATGGCCTGAATTTAGATGTGGGGTTTCTCACTCATTATCCCACAGTTTTACGACCCCCTCTGTGACTGTCATCAAAGTCCGAATTCAGAAAGTCCAAATTCCCCATAGGTGTTGGGTACAGATCAGCAGACTATGGCCCAGATTTACAAAGCACTTACGCCGATGTAAGTGCAAGTGTGCGCCCGTAAGTGCAAATTTGCGCCGGCGTATCTGTGCGCCAGACCCACAAACCAACATACGCCTAAAAACTGGCCACCCTACGCCGACATAGCTTACATACCCCGGCGTAGCGTGGGTGCACTTTTTGTCTGGACGCATGTTGCTGCTCCCATTGATTAGGCATTCATGCAAATGAGGGAAATACGGCGATTCACAAACGTACGTGTGCCCGACTCATGCTATGCGAGGAGCGCGTAAGTTGTACGTCCAGCGTAAAGTTATTCCCCATAGATGAGGCGCAACCCGGCAACAGACATGCAAAGGTCTGAACCAGAGAACACAGGCCAGCATAATGGGCATACGTTACGTTCACGGCGTACGTGGTGATCCGGCGTAGCTTAGGCATTTGTGCCGGCGTAGTTGTGAGCATGCGCATAAGGGTGCTGTTTCATGCATCCACATTACGGCTACATTATGGCGCATGTGCAGTTAGTGATACGCCGGGTGTAAAACACTGCACCATGCTCGGACCATCATTTGCATGGGGTCACTCCCACTTCCACCTACGCAGGCCTGCACCTTCGAAACCTACGCAATGCAGACGCAGCGTTGGGAGCAATACCTTGCTGAATGCAGTGCTTGCCTCTCCGCGCTGCGACGGCGTAGCGTACGGCGTTTGCGCTACGGCAGCGTAATGTGCGCCGAACTCTCTGGGATCTGGGCCATACTTGGCCACTGAATCACTTTTACCCTGTTCTTCTTCAGAAATGTAACAGTGGCCTTAGATGTGTGTGTTGGAGCATTGTCATGATGGAAATGTGCAAGACAACCAAGGGCATGAAGTGATGATAGCATCTTCTCTTTCTTTTTATTTTTTCCAAAAAAATTACAAATGCAAATACATCAGTTAAAGTAAGTGACAATCATTACAGTGTTTCATAGTCCAAAGTACAAATTAAGATATGCATAGGTTACAGTTTCCTTAACGGATCCAACATTACCAAGGTTATACGCAATCAAACAAAGAGCACATCACTGAAGATAATGTGGTTGACGTCAATTGTGGTAAAAGGGACTTTATCCCAATAAACATTCCAAGTGATGTGATGGTGCTAGTGAGATAAAACAAGATACCACTCAGAGGTATATGGGGAAATCCTCTGGTAATCATCCGGGCTCGGAATGTATGATGTCAGATTTCTAAATGTCTGCTCACTCGCCCTCCGGCCAGGAACATAAGCCTGTTAGATTAATTTTGGTGTTTGACATAGTCTTCTGTCGTTTTAAAGTGTTGTCAGCACGACCAAGTTTTCCTGAACTTAGAGGGGGTATCTATTGCTTGATGTATAAGTTCTTCCATGTCAGCAGTTTTTTGTATTCGTTTGAACCATTCCACAGTGCTTGGTGGGTTTTGAGAGTGCCAATGGGAGAGTATGCATAGTTTGGCTGCATTTATCAGATGCATGGTCAATGAGTGAAAGTGGTCAGATTTTGGGATAGCAGAGTGGTAAAGTAGTAGTTGTGCTGGGGAGTAATCCAATGGTAGAATGGAGATTTTGCAGGCGATTCTGTGGACTTCTTCACAGAATGGTTGGATTAAAGGACATGCCCACCATATATGAAAAAGCGAGCCAAGGTTTTTAATGCATCGCCAGCAGTTGGGGGAGAAAAAATGGGGCACATTTGTGTATTCTGAGTGGGGTCCTATACCATCTGGACAAGATTTTGTAACCATTTTCTTGTGTCGAAACATTAATTGAGCCCTTATGAATATAGGTAAAGATTCCCTCTCATTAATGGGTTGAAAGGTCTAATGTCAGCTTTTTTTGGATCTTGGTCAGGGAACAGTAAGGAATAAATGTCAGAAATTTGGTGGAGGGGAGTAGTTGACATGGCATGTTCTAGGTTTACCCATGCCTTGATTCGTGAGTGTATGTTCCAGTCTACTACCCTGATTAATTGGCATGCTAGATAGTATTTTTTGATATCCGGTAGGCTGATGCCTCGTTTCAGTTTTGGGATTGTTAGTGCATTGTAATTCAGTCTGGGCTGCGATTTTCCCCCAAAGGAAGGATATACATTCTTTTCAGAAGGACGAAAGGAAAGTTGGCAGATTTTTAATTGGAATGGTTTGTAGTACATATTAAATTCTGGGGACAATATTCCTCTTTAAGATTGCGGCTCTCCCAAACCATGAGAAAATGCCTGTTATGGATCATGACTTCAGATCATTTTGTATTTTCTGGAGGATTGGGAGATAGTTCTTAGCATACAATTCCGAGAGTTTAGCATGTAATTGGATACCTACAGTAGGTAAGTTATCGCATCTTGTTTCCATTTGAATGGGAAAATAGTTTGGCATTGTTGAGTATGTCTAGAGCCATGGAAATATTTAGCGTGTGTGATTGGTAGGTTTGTCATGTAATTGAAAGTGGCAAAATCTTTGAGGAGGTTTGGAATAGTGACGAGGGGTCTGTTAGAAATATCTGCAAATGCTGATAGTTTGTGATTTGCATGACAATCGTGATGCCTTTTAATATCTGGGTTAAAACTGATACAACGTAGTAGTGATCCAAGGGTTAGGACAAAAATCAGAGGGGATAAAGGGACAACCCTGACGTGTTCTGTTTGATACAGAGAAGGCATTTGTTAGGTGGCCATTTACTCATACCCTTGCTGTGGGAGCAGAGTAGAGTGCTTGAACGAAGTTCAACATTCGGTCTCTCTGGCCTATTTCTTATTAAGGATTTTGGTCATAAAGTCCCATACCACTATATCAAATGCCTTCTCCATGTCAAGTGAGCGCATGAAGCCAGGTTTCAGGGTTGTTGTGAGCCAATGGTGTATGTTGATCACTCTGAGGGCATTATCCCTTGCTTCCCTGTCTGGAATGAAACCCACTTGTTCCAGGTAAATCAGTTGCGGAAGAAGAGGCAGGAGGCGATTAGCTAGGGTTTTGGCAAAAAGCTTTAGGTCTACTGTTAAAGTCCAGGGCTTACTACGCATGCATCAATGGCGCGTTGCCGAAAGAGGAAATCCGTGCCAACTGAGCATGCACCAAAGACGCCTCAGTGCACCAACCCGCACCTGCGCAGAAGACCTGATGGAAAAAAGGCAGGAAAATACCCAGGAGGCGCACATTAAAGTGACCTCAACCTGATGGAAAAAGGCAGGAAAATACCCAGGAGGCACACAGGTAGTGACCTCAACCTGATGGAAAAAAGGTGGGAAAATTCCCAGGAGGCGCACAGGAAGTGACCTCAAACTTCCCTATATAAGCCCAGCCCAAACATTGCCAAATTGCTGGATTTTCTTCAGTTCCTCCTTGTTCCTGTGCTAGTGTGTGATCTGTCAGAACTTGTTGTCACCTGGAAACCTATTTGACTACTCTTGATTGCTGCTTGCCTTTTGACCTCAGATTTGTACCTTGATCATTCTACTTCTTTTCTCCTTTTGTACTGCCAGATTGGAACTGACCCTGGCTTGGGTCTCAACCATTCTTTTTCTGATTAACCCTTCTGTACTTCGTTGCCAGAGTGGACTTGACTTTGGCTCGGATCTCGGACTAAGGCTCGGACGGTGATCCACATCCCTGGCACCCATGCCACTCAGTGTCCACCAAGTCTTTGTCTCCATCTCCAGAAACTTCAAGAACCCAAGGTGCAAGGGAAGCCTCCCCACTACTTCAGTCTCCCCTCAGGTATGTGGCCCACATGACAGAATAATCCAGCCATGTCTGAGACTGAGGGGAGTGCTTCCGTTCTCGAGGCCCTGTGCCAACAAGTGGCCTCTGTGCCTTAGGCCCTGATGTCCATACAAGAGGGTTACGTTCAATTGGATGGTCGGCTGACTGCATTGGCCAATGCCTCAGATCTGAGCCCCACGGAACCACCTGTTATGGCTATGGAGCATTCCATCTCTACTCCAGATCCTGAACCACGAGTTCCTATGCCGGAACACTTTTTAGGGGTTTGCCACAAGTTCCGGCCTTTCAGGAACGCCTGTTGGTAATACTTTACAGCCTAGAACCTTCTCTTCAGAGGATACAAAGGTTGGTGTCAGGACCGGGATTTGAACCTGGGACCTCAGCTGTGTCTGGCAGTGAGCCTTCTCACTGAGCTATATGAGATGCTGGACAGCTCCCTGTCTGTTCTGCTGGACAAACCCATCTGATCCATTGGACCTTGCTGCCTTGTGTCTTGATCGTCTTGAACCTTGAACTCCTTGCTCCTCCCACGAACTTCCTGATATAAGCCATGTCTCTGCACTTCCTCCTTGCCAGAATATTGTGCTATCTCCAGCCTGTATCTCGCTCCTGTCTTCTCTGCTGCCATCCATATTTGCTACTGCTCGTTATCGACCCTTGGCTTGTTATCGACTATGCTCCTGCCTGATCCCAACCTACAGATACTCATTACCGACCTTTTGGCTTGTTTACCGACCACTCTTCTGTTTGATCCTTGCCTGCTTATCTGCTATTGTACCCCGGCTTTCTCACCTCCTGGTGGGGCGATCCTGAGGACCGCGACCCGTTGCTAACACGCAGCAAAATCCATCTGCACCTTCAGGAGCTCTGGTGAACACCGGTTAGCGCTTAGATTCCGCACCTCAGGTGACCCCGTGTCATCAGCCAGGGTAACCTGCTCTGCTGCTATAGCTATTGGCCTCTGAGCCTGACCCCAGACCGTGACAGTTGGGTTCAAAGTAGCCTTACTTACAGAAGAACCTCAGGCATGGGCTCAGGTATTGGAAAAGAAGAGTCCTATACTGCACTCACTGTCTTTTTTCTGCGATGCCATGGCAATGCTCTATGATGACCCACAATAAACCACCACGGATGAAAGAGTGTTGACTAGGGTTGAGTGAACCCGAACTGTAAAGTTCGGGTTCGTAGCAAACTTTATTTATTTTTTTGACCCGGACCCGAACCCAAACAATTTTCTGAAAGTTCGGGTCCAGGTTCGGTGTTCGGCTATGTAATCGCATGCTGCAGGGCAGCCAATCAGCATTTCTTTTACCTGTGTGACCTAGAAGCCATCACAGCCATGCCTACTAATGGCATGGCTGTGATTGGCCAGTACAGCATGTGACCAAGCATGTGACCCAGCCTCTATATAAGCTAGAGGCACACAGCACAGCTTGTCACTCTGCTTTAGCTAGGGTAGGGAAAGGCTGCATCTGCTTTCAGGGACAGATTTAGATAGGATTTTCCTGCTTCAGAAATCAAATTACAATACTCAGCGATCGATCTACATAGCATTAGCTACATTAGGGAAAGGTTCCTGATTTTGCTTATAGGGAGAGAATTAGTTAGGAGTCAGTCCTACTTCACAAATCTAATTGCAGCAGCACTGCATATGTTCCTGTCAGATACTCTGCACATTGCACCAGCAATGCATATGTCCCTGTCAGATACTCTGCATATTACACCAGCACTGCACATGTTCCTGTCAGATACTCTGCATATTGCACCAGCACTGCATATGTTCCTGTAACATACTCTGCATTAGTTACTGTAGGGAAAGGTTCCTGATTGTGCTTATAGGGAGAGAATTATATAGGAGTCAGTCCTACTTCACAAATCTAATTGCAGCAACACTGCATATGTTCCTGTCAGATACTCTGCATATTGCACCAGCAATGCATATGTTCCAGTGAGATACTCTGCATAGTACACCTGCACTGCATATGTTCCTGTCAGATACTCTGCATATTGCACCAGCACTGCATATGTTCCCAGGGCCGTCTTTAATATGGTTTGGGCCCTGGGCAAACATTTTTTGGGGCCCCCTCCAGCCTATTTTGGGCCTGGCTGGTTCACGTGTATGTGTTTTGATGGCCCTCATTTGTGCAGGCACAGCAGCCCATTGATTTGAAGGGTGCATTCAGCATTTTAAAAATACAGTTGCCTTAAAATGTATTCTGCTTTTGCACCATGCTACTTACCTGCAGTTCTTGAACACACAAACGCACTGTGTTTTTAAAAGCGTGACCTAAATGTCTAAAAATGCAGCAAGTTTGACAGTGCAGGAACTGCAGATAAGTCGCAGCAGACAGCCGAATGGACACACAGTGCTGTATTTCATTGCTTGATGGGCATAAGTGTGCCGTGTGCGCAGCCTATTACATGAGGCATGCGCTTTTCTTTGCAGGAAACGCAGGCATGGTGGCCCATTTAAATGAATGGGCTGCTGTGTCTGCGCAAATGTGGGCCGCCAAAATAAACCCATCAAGCAGTTAAATACAGACAGTAATGCCATGTGCTCCGAGGCCTTACTCAGCCTGGACTGCAGGTCTGGTCTGTGATTTAAAGAGTTCCTGTATATTACACATGGCATGGCATGGGGTCCCATGGTGCTAAAGCAGAATGGACAGACGGTGCTGTGACCCCATGCCATGTGTAAAATACAGGAACTTTTTAAAACACTGACCAGGCCTGCAGTGAATAATCAAATATTATAAAGACTTTGGGCACACTCTACATAAAACTTCTATTTACAATATAGCAAACAGTGACATACCTTGGAGTGCAGGACATGAAATAGAATTCAGCCTCGGGAAGAGCAAACTGGGGATGCCATAAAATCACATTCTAATTCACTTTTATATACAAGCAGCACCCAGTGGCATAAAGGGAGAAGTGCACATCTAAAGGGAAGATAGGGGTGCTGTATGTTTTAAAACACTGGGAAGGGAATCAGTACTGCTTGCCGCTGATGATTTTCAGCGCTGATTTGTGGGCAGCACAGGGGCTTAACAGGCAGCTCTGCTTTGGGCCCCAACAGTGAAAGGGCCCTGGGTAGCTGCCCCTGTTTGCCCTATGGTAAAGACAGCCCTGTATGTTCCCGTCAGATACTCTGCATATTACACAGCACTGCATATGTTCCTGTCAGATACTCTGCATATTGCACCAGCACTGCATATGTTCCCGTAACATACTCTGCATTAGCTACTGTAGGGAAAAGTTTCTGATTGTGCTTATAGGGAGAGAATTATATAGGAGTCAGCCCTACTTCATAAATCTAATTGCACCAGCACTGCATATGTTCCTGTGAGATACACTGCATATTGCACCACCAATGCATATGTTCCTGTGAGATACTCTGCATATTACACAAGCACTGCATATGTTCCTGTCAGATACTCTGCATATTGCACCAGCACTGCATATGTTCCCGTAACATACTCTGCATTAGCTACTGTAGGGAAATGTTCCTGATTGTGCTTATAGGGAGAGAATTATATAGGGGTCAGTCCTACTTCACAAATCTAATTGCACCAGCACTGCATATGTTCCTGTCAGATGCACTGCATATGTTCCTGTGACATACTCTGCATTAGATAATTTAGGGGAAGGTTCCTGATTGTGCTTATAGGGAAAGAATTAGATAGGAGTCAGTCCTACTTCACAAATCAAAGTGCAGCAGCACTGCATATCTTACTGTGAGATACACCCTTTATATACTTTTCTTCTATTGTGCTATTCCAAAAACAACCATTTAGGTAAAAAATAAAAAATTTGCAGTGTTTTCTCCATTGTTTCTCAGTGTTTCCTGCATATCTGTAGGTGTGAGATAAACACCTTAGCTAGTGTTCTTCTATTGTTGTATTAAAAAAACAGCCATTTAGGGCAAAAAAATATATTTTACAGTTTTTCCTCCAGTGTTTGCAGTCTTGCCTGCATATTTGTACGTGTGAGATATACACTTTGCATACCGTTTTCTATTGTGCTATTCCGAAAAACAATTATTTTGAGCAAATAAATATTTTTTTGGTGTGTTTCCTGCATATGTGTAGGTGTGAAATAAACACCTTAGCTAGTGTTCTTCTATTGTTGTATTAAAAAAACAGCCATTTAGAGCAAAAAAATATGTTTTACAGTTTTTCCTCCAGTGTTTGCAGTCTTGCCTGCATATTTGTACGTGTGAGATACACACTTTACATACTGTTTTCTATTGTGCTATTCCAAAAAAAACAATTATTTTGGGCAAATAAATATTTTTTTGGTGCATTTCCTGCATATCTGTAGGTGTGAGATAAACACTTTAGCTAGTGTTCCTCTATTGTTGTTTTAAAAAAAACACCTATTTAGGACAAGATCCTACATTTGAGAAATATGAGAACGTCAAATAAGGGATGTGGCCGCGGTCGTAGTGCTACTGGTGGAGCTCCTGTTGCAGGGAGAGGACGTGGTCGATCTGTGCCAGCTACAAGCCCAAGTGAAACACCTTTCTCAGGTGCGAGTAGGCGACAGAGCCTGTAGCGGTATTTGGTGGGGCCTAATCCGGCTCTACAAATGTTGAGGCCAGGAGCAGAACAGGCGATAGTAGATTGGGTTGCTGACAGTGCCTCCAGTTCCTTCAGATTGTCTCCCAACCAGTCTTGTGCTGAAAGATCGGAGTTGGCACCTGCAGCCGATGTCCATCAGTCTTTCACCTCACCCCCTTGCAAATCAGCCAAGCAGTCTGAGCCCCAAATCATGGAGCAGTCTCTTCTGCTTCTTAATGACACTGTTAGCATGTTTTCCCATAGCCATCCACCTAGCCCTGTCCTAGAAGTGGAAGAGATTGAGTGCACCGATGCCCAACCACTTATGTTTCAAGATGAGTACATGGGGGGACCATCACAGCACGTCTCAGATGATGAAGAAACACAGTTGCCAACTGCTGCTGCTTTCGCAATTGTGCAGACCGACAAGGAGGGCAGTGGTGAAGACTGGCTGGAAGATGATGTGGTGGAGGATGAGGTCCTCGACCCCACATGGAATCAACCTCATGCAGGTGACCCATGTAGTTCGGAGGAAGAGGTGGTGGTCGCATAGAGCCACCAGCACAGCAGAAGAGGGAGCATGGTGCCAAAGCGGAGCGTCCGTCCCCTAGACAGTGCACCTGCTACTGCCCAAGCAGCAAGGGACCGAGCACACCAAAGCCAAGTCCAAGGAGTTCCCTAGCGTGGCAGTTCTTCACACAATGTGCTGATGACAAGACACAAGTGGTTTGCACGCTGTGCAATAATAGGCTGAAGCGAGGCATAAACCTTCTCAACCTGAGCACAACCTGTATGACCAGGCATCTAAGTTCAAAGCACGAGCTGCAGTGCAGTAGACACCTCAAAAACCAAGAAAGGTCTCTGGCTCCTCGTGCTTCCTTTTCTGCTTCTGTCTCGGCCGCTCTGCCTCTTTATCCACCTCTGTAGTGACAGTGCCACTTGCCTCCCCACAATTAGAGGACCGGCAAGCAACACTACCACATGGGTCACCAAACGTCTCCACAATGTCCCATGGAAGCATTCAGCTCTCTATCTCCCAAACACTGGAGCGGAAGAGGAAGTACCCCCCTACCCACCTGCGATCCCTGGCCCAGAATGCCAGCATTACAAAACTCCTGTCATTCTGTCTGGTGGAGACGCAGAGTTTTAAAAGCCTGATGGCATTGGCTGTCCCACAGTACATCGTGCCCAGCCGCCACTACTTTTCCAGGTGAGCCATCCCTTCCCTGCACAACCAAGTGGGGGACAAAATCAGGTGTGCACTGCGCAACACCATCTGTGCCAAAGTCCATCTAACTACGGATACGTGGACCAGTAAGCACGGTCAGGGACGTTATATCTCCCTAACAGCGCACTGGGTAAATGCAGTGGCGGCTGGGCCTTAGGGGGAAAGCAGTTTGGCGCATGTCCTTCCACCACCGAGGATTGCAGGACGCTTCAGTTTGCCTCCTGTTGCTAACTCCTCCTGCTCCGCTTCCTCGTCCTCTACCGCCTCCTCATCCGGTCAGCGTAACACATTCACCACCAATTTCAGCACAGCCATGGGTAAACGCCAGCAGGCAGTTTTAAAACGTTCCTGTTTGGGGGAAAATCCCCACACCGCGCAGGAGTTGTGGAGGGACATGGAACAACAGACCGATGAGTGGTTGGCGTCAGTGAGCCTCAAGCCGGGCCTGGTGGTGTGCAATAATGGGCGAAATCTCGTAGCAGCTCTTACCTGGCGCATGTGCTGAATTTGGTGGTGCAGAGGTTCCTTAAAACGTACCCCGATATGCCACAGCTGCTGCATAAAGTGTGGGCCGTCTGTGCGCACTTTCGGCGTTCTCACCCTGCTGCTGCTCGCCTGGCAGCGCTGCAGCGTAACTTCGGCCTTCCCGCTCACCACCTCATATGTGACGTGCCCACAAGGTGGAACTCCACCTTGCACATGCTGGCCAGACTGTACGAGCAGCAGCAGGCAATAGTGGAGTTTCAGCTGCAGCACGCACGTGTGAGTCGCTCTGCGGAACAGAACCACCTCACCACCAATAACTGGGCCTCCATGCGAGACATGTGTGCCTTGTTGTGCTGTTTCGAGTACTCCACCAACATGGCCAGTGCCCATGACGCCGTTCTCAGCATGACTATCCCAGTTCTATGTCTCCTTGAAAAAACACTTTGGGTGATGATGGAAAAGGATGTGGCACAGGAGGAGGAGGAGGAATCGCGATCATTTCCAAGGCTTTCAGGGCAGTCATTCACAAGTGGCTCCGAGGGTGGGTTCCTGCACCAACAAAGGCCAGGTACACAATTGTCCAGCAAGGGCAAAGTTCTGGAGGATGACGAGGTGGAGGATGAGGAGGAGGAGATGGAGGATAAGGAGGAGGAACCATGTTCACAGCAGGGTTGCACCCAGACCAGCTCATGGCCATCACTGGTGCATGGCTGGGGGGATACAGAGGACACAGATGATACACCTCTCACAGAGGAAAGCTTTTCGTTGCCTCTGGGCAGCTTGGCACACATGAGCCATTACATGCTGCAGTGTCTCCGCAATGACCGGTAACAGGTGCTGATTACTGGGTGGCCACGCTGCTGGATCCCCATTACAAGGACAATGTACCATCCTTAATTCCCTCACTGGAGTGTGATCGCAAGATGCGCTAGTACAAGCACACACTGGTGCCTTATCGACGATAAATTAGCCCCAGAACCTGTGTAATTACTATGTGTTCGGGTTGAAAGGGATGAGGTGGCAAACCCTAGATCTTTCTCACTCTTTTGGGGTGTACCCTAATTTAAAAAATAAATAAATTAAAAACAAAAAACTGTGTTGGCTACCTCGTCCTCCTCCACCGTCGCTTACACCTACACCGCCACATCCACCTTCCACCTCAACCTCCTACTCCATATGGACCTCGTCCTCCTAGGTCAAAATTATTTTATTTTTAACTTTTTTTATGTTATTTTAAGTTATTTCGATATCCATTTATTTTCAGAGTACTTGCCATGCTCTTACCGACATTTTGCTGCCATTTGCAGCCCTTTCCCTTAGTTTTTTTAAGACATTTTAGTAGTCAAAAATTCGGGTCCCCATTGACTTCAATAGGGTTCGGGTTTGGGTCAAGTTCGGGTCCCGAACCCGGACTTTTTTCCGAAGTCCGGCCGAACCCGAACATCCGGGTGTTCGCTCAACTCTAGTGTTGACCTCCCTACAACAGGGGAAATGCCCTGTTAAGGACTACATAATGTAATTCCCCCAGGTGGGCTGCAGACACTGCATGGAACGATGCTGCCTTGCCTTGGAACCTACACACGTCAGGTGTGCCCCACCTCCTGCAAAGGAGTTGAAACACCTCCGGATGCAATGACCATTCTCCCTGGTCCAGCATCTGGCGAATCAGGTAGTTTGCCTGCTAGTTATTAACACCCGGAATGTAGATGGCCGACAGAGCCAGCATGCTTCTTTCCGCCCACCTTAGGATGTGAGCGACCTCAGATGCTGCAGCCGAGCTCCGAGTTCCCCCCTGATGGATGACATTAGCCACCGCCGTGGCATTGTCCGACTGGATCCTGATTGGGTGACCTTTCAACCTCCTCGACCACGAGGAGAAACATAGCCTGATCACCCGAAGTTCCAAGACATTGATCGGCAGATTCTTTTAGAGTCCATTGACCCTGGACCAACTGAACCCCCCAGATGCCCCCCCAGCCCGTGAGGCTGGCGTCCGTCATAATCACTGTCAACTGGAAGGGAAGAAACGACTTCCTGGACCGGAGAGCCGGGGATCTCAGCCACCAATTCAGAGAAACTCTGATTAGGTGGCTTACCTGAATCTGACGATCCACAGACAATGGAGATTTGTTCCATTCAGACAGGATCTCCTTCTGCAATACTCGAGTGTGGAACTGGGCATACGGCACCTCAGACTGAAGTGGTCTTTCCCTATCACAAAGCGCTGAAACCTCTGGTAACTTGCGAAAATTGGGACATGCAAGTCCAAGGACGCCAGAAAGTCCCCCGGATGGAGTGCAGCCACCACCGAGCGAATGGATTCCATGCGGAACTTCCTTACTCTCACAAAGGCATTCAGGGCCTTGAGGTCCAAGATTGGATGGACCCCGTCCTTCGGGACCTCAAACAGATTTAAATAAAATCCATGAAACCTCTCGTCGTGCGGAATGGGTTAAATTACCCCGCAACTTAGCAAGTCTTGCACCGGTCTCTCACACCTCCTCCCCCATCAGGGGAAGCCCCCTGGCTCAGCCACCAGCAGGGTAAGCACCTCAAGGGTGACACCTTACACCCGGGTCCAATCCTCCTCTGCCCCCAGGAAGGCGACACGGAAGACCAGGAGTGTTTCTGATGTCGTCCATGATGAAATGGCAAGGGACCAGGCCGGGCAGACCCGGCATATGGGGGAAATAGCGGAACACCTGCACCGGGTGGCTGACAGCCTGGCATCCGTGGCACAGATGACTGATGGCGTGCAGGATATAAGCGCCAACTGTGCTGCAGTGGTCACCAGCCTGGGGGGGCTGCAGGCAGAGGTACACACCCTTACTGGGGCGGTCCAGGCCAACACGGTTGCCATTCGGGATGAGGGGAGGCAGAGGCAGCGCAACCAGAGTCATAATCTGAACCGCCAGCTGAGGATGCAGGCCCAGACGAACCACTTTCTCAGCCGCATTGCCGTGGCCTTGGAGGGCAGGCAGCCATCACCTGCCCGGAGTGGCCCACCCGGGGATGAGCCACCTCCAGATGCCCCACCCCCCCCCCCCCCGAGGCTCCCTCCAGGCAGCTGAGGAGCCAGAGACCAGACGCAGCCCCTGTCAGGCTAAATGAGTGGCGTTTATTTTTTCTGATCTGGATATGATTTTTTTTTTTTATTTATGCTCAGGATATGAGTTTTTTTTTTTTTTGATTTATGCTCAGGTCATGAGCCTCTTTTTTTTTTTTTAAATGACTGCACACGGTCAGTGCAGTGCAGACTACAGTGTGAATGGTGTGTGAACGTGGGGGTGACACTCCTGCCAGTAAGGGGTGTCACCCTCGGTCGTTAGGGAGAAGTTACCCCCACAGCCATGTGAATGTGGTATGAATGGACAGCGACACCATTGGGGCCTTGGCGCGGCGTTGCTGCTCCCAAGTCCTGCATGTTGGACTTGGGCTAACCCAACGTGATGTGGATGTGGTGCGTGTGATCTAGGGGCCACAGTGGTGTGCATGGGTGCATTGTCCGTGTGACATAATGAATGTGTGTGGTTAATATTCAAAGATGCCTACCGCGAGGACCCTCCTGACTGCTCTTCCCTCGGGCAGGTGGGGACTGTGTGGGTCGTGGATCAGGTCATCACATATGTCAATCTGCAGGCCCTTTCTCATGTCGTAGTTGTGCAGCATGCACCGATGATCTGGCACACAAAGTTTGGGGAATACAAAGGTGCCTCCCCAGACTTATCCAGGCATCGGAAACGGGACTTCAGGAGGCCAAATGTTTGTTCTACCACTGCACGGGTACGTATGTGTGCTTCATTGTATTTTCTCTCTCCTCTGGTTTGGGGATTCCGGAATGGAGTCATGAGATGGGGTCCAAGTGCATATGCCGAGTCACCTGGAAGGGAAAAGACAGGAGGATGAGGGGAGGCAGAGGCAGCGCAACCAGCGTCATAATCTCAACCGCCAGCTGAGGATGCAGGCCCAGATGAACCACTTTCTCAGCCGCATTGCCGTGGCCTTGGAGGGCAGGCAGCCATCACCTGCCAGGAGTGGCCCACCCGGGGATGAGCCTCCTCCAGATGTCCCACCCCCCCCCCCTCCCCACACGAGGCTCCCTCCAGGCAGCTGAGGAGCCAGAGACCAGACGCAGCCCCTGTCAGGCCAAATGAGTGGCGTTTATTTTTTCTGCTGTGGATATGATTTTTTTTTTGATTTATGCTCAGGATATGAGTTTTTTTTTATTTATGCTCAGTATATGATTTTTTTTTTTGATTTATGCTCAGGCCATGAGCCTTTTTTTTTTTAAATGACTGCACACGGTCAGTAGTGCAGACTACAGTGTGAATGGTGTGTGAATGTGGGGGTGACACTCCTGCCAGTAAGGGGTGTGACCCTCGGTCGTTAGGGAGAAGTTATCCCCACAGCCATGTGAATGTGGTATGAATGGACAGCGACACTATGGGGCCTTGGCGCGGCGTTGCTGCTCCCAAGTCCTGCTTGTTGGACTTGGGCTAATCCAATGTGATGTGGATGTGGTGTGTGTAATCTAGGGGCTACAGTGGTGTGCATGCGTGCATTGTCCGTGTGACATGATGAATGTGTGTGTTTAATGTTCAAAGATGCCTACCGCGAGGACCCTCCTGACTGCTCTTCCCTCGGGCAGGTGGGGACTGTGTGGGTCGTGGATCAGGTCATCACATATGTCAATCTGCAGGCCCTTTCTCATGTCGTAGTTGTGCAGCATGCACCGATGATCTGGCACACAAAGTTTGGGGAATACAAAGGTGCCTCCCCAGACTTATCCAGGCATCGGAAACGGGACTTCAGGAGGCCAAATGTTTGTTCTACCACTGCACGGGTACGTATGTGTGCTTCATTGTATTTTCTCTCTCCTCTGGTTTGGGGATTCCGGAATGGAGTCATGAGATGGGGTCCAAGTGCATATGCCGAGTCACCTGGAAGGGAAAAGACAGGAGGATGAGGGGAGGCAGAGGCAGCGCAACCAGCGTCATAATCTCAACCGCCAGCTGAGGATGCAGGCCCAGATGAACCACTTTCTCAGCCGCATTGCCGTGGCCTTGGAGGGCAGGCAGCCATCACCTGCCAGGAGTGGCCCACCCGGGGATGAGCCTCCTCCAGATGTCCCACCCCCCCCCCCTCCCCACACGAGGCTCCCTCCAGGCAGCTGAGGAGCCAGAGACCAGACGCAGCCCCTGTCAGGCCAAATGAGTGGCGTTTATTTTTTCTGCTGTGGATATGATTTTTTTTTTGATTTATGCTCAGGATATGAGTTTTTTTTTATTTATGCTCAGTATATGATTTTTTTTTTTGATTTATGCTCAGGCCATGAGCCTTTTTTTTTTTAAATGACTGCACACGGTCAGTAGTGCAGACTACAGTGTGAATGGTGTGTGAATGTGGGGGTGACACTCCTGCCAGTAAGGGGTGTGACCCTCGGTCGTTAGGGAGAAGTTATCCCCACAGCCATGTGAATGTGGTATGAATGGACAGCGACACTATGGGGCCTTGGCGCGGCGTTGCTGCTCCCAAGTCCTGCTTGTTGGACTTGGGCTAATCCAATGTGATGTGGATGTGGTGTGTGTAATCTAGGGGCTACAGTGGTGTGCATGCGTGCATTGTCCGTGTGACATGATGAATGTGTGTGTTTAATGTTCAAAGATGCCTACCGCGAGGACCCTCCTGACTGCTCTTCCCTCAGCAGACGGGGTAGCCTCGGGCAGGTGGGGACTGTGTGGGTCGTGGGTCAGGTCATCACATATGTCAATCTGCAGGCCCTTTCTCATGGCGTAGTTGTGCAGCATGCACCGATGATCTGGCACACAAAGTTTGGGGAATACAACGGTGCCCCCCCAGACTTATCCATGCATCGGAAACGGGACTTCAGGAGGCCAAATGTTTGTTCCACCACTGCACGGGTACGTATGTGTGCTTCATTGTATTTTCTCTCTCCTCTGGTTTGGGGATTCCGGAATAGAGTCATGAGATGGGGTCCAAGTGCATATGCCGAGTCAACTGGAAGGGAAAAGACAGGAGGATGTTAGTCATGCATGTGCCCCTCGTGATGTCTGCATCATGGGGTCGGACAGTCATGCCTGACTCCCATGTCACTCACCAACCAGCCAGCTTTCCCTTTACACGTTCTGTTCGAATTCCGTTGGGATGGGGCTTTGATGGTATATGTAGCTGTCGTGGCTGGACCCGGGGTGTTTGGCACGAACGTGCCATATGAGGCATTGGGCATCAGCTATAACCTGAACGTTGATAGAATGCCAGTGCTTCTGATTGCGATATATGTGCTCTGTGGCACGGGGGGCTGTAGTGCCACATGTGTGCAATCAATGGCCCCGATGGTGTGTGGGAATCCTGCAATTCTGTAGAAATCCAGCATTGCCTTCTGCTGCAGGTGCTCATTGGTGGGTCTGATGATGTGGTGGGACATGCATCTGAGGATTGCGGGGACAACCTGGTGCACACATCTGCTCATGGTGGATTGTGACATCCCAGCCACGACTCCACTTGTACGCTGGAACGAGCCAATGGCAAGCAAATGGAGTGTTGCCAGTACCTTGACCAGTGGCTACACTGCTTGTGAGCGGTGTGTCTTGCTGGCGATGTCATCTTTTAGGGCTGTGGTTATTTCCAGGATGGCATCAGGGCTGAATCTGAAGATGCGATACACCTCCGAATCACCCATGCCAAAGAGGCTCATGCGCGTGCGGTATATCCTCTAACGTGCCCTCCTCCTCCGTACCGGTGGACCCATTAGTAGTGCTAGGACCACGGCTGCCCCTGGCATGTTGGCAGACAGATGTGTTGTCCTGCAAGTGGGGCTGCTCAGCTTGCTAAGTTCGTCCGTAACAGTGCTGCTGTAGCTGCTCTCCAGCTGACCTGTGCACTTCTGGTGCAAAGATAAACCAGCCATTTGTTGAAATAACTTTACGCCGGACGTACGACTTACGTGCACCGTGCGTAGCCTGCGCCGGGCGAGCGTACTTTCGCGAATCGGCGTATCTACCTCATTTGCATATTTGAATAGGAAATTAATGGGAGCGCCAGATGCGTCCAGCGCAAATATGCGCCTACGATACGTAGGAAAGTTAGGTCGTCGGAGGAAGCCTATTTTCAGGCGTATCTAGTTTTGTGGGTACGACTCATAGATATGACGGCGCATATTTACACTTACGCGGCGTATCTTGAAAAACGCTGGCGTAAGTCTTTCTGAATCTGGCCCTTTGAGTCTTTGGTCATGGCCTTTTCGAGATTTGCTTGATCAGTTTGTAATAGCATATTTGGATGACATTCTCATTTTCTCTGATACTTTGGAAGAACGCCACAAGCATGTCTGTATTGTTTTAAAGAGATTAAGGCGGAATCAACTTTATATAAAACTAGAAAAATGCGAGTTTGAATAAACTAAGATCCAGTTCTTGGGATACATAATCTCTTCTGGAGGGGTAAGCATGGATCCTGATAAGATCAAAGCAGTGGTGGATTGGCCTGTCCCTAGCAATGTTAAGGAGATACAGCGATTTGTTGGATTTTCCAACTTTTACAGAAGGTTTATAAAGAATTTCTCCAAGGTATTTGCTCCAATTACACAGTTGACAAAGAAAGGAATGCCCTTTTTGTGGTCACCTGAGGCACAGACTGCCTTTAGTAAACTGAAAACTCTCTTCACTTCTGCACCAATATGGGTACATCCAGATCCAGAACTACCTTTCATCGTGGAAGTTGATGCTTCTAATTCTGCTGTGAGAGCTATCCTTTCTAAGCGAATTGGAGAAAAAAATGCAGCTTCATGCTTGTGCTTATTTCTCTCGACTGATGTCTTCAGCCGACAAGAATTATGACATTGGAAACAAGGAGCTGCTGGCAATTAAGGAAGCATTTTCTGAGTGGAGGCATCTGCTGGAAGAGGCTAGGCACCCTGTAACCGTTCTCACCGATCATAGAAATTTAGAATTTATTAGGTCTGCTAAAAGGTTGTCATCTAGACAAGCACGTTGGACCCTTTTCTTCTCCTGGTTCAGTTTTGTTATCTCATACCGCCCTGGGTCAAGGAATGGTAAGGCTGATGCCCTATCATGGATATTGCCTGGGCCTTTCCAGGAAAGCAACTCTGAATGTACATACCTGCCTCAAAAGAACTTTCTAGGGGCCACAAGTTCGAAGACATTTCTTAATCTCCTCAAGGAGGGGTGTACGAGAATGACCAACTTCTTAATAATCCTCCTAAAGACATTAACCTCAAGTACAACAATGGTTTTTGGACTCAAGTGCATTGCCTCTATGTACCCGAATCAGTTCGGGTAGAAGCCCTCAGGCTGGTACAAGACTCTAAACTTGTTGGTCCTTTTGGGGTTTTTAAGACAGAAGAACTCATCACGTTCCTTTTGGTGGCCTGGGTACAAGAAAGATGTATGTAATGGTCACCACCGTTTACGACCCTCCATCCAACCACGACAAGCTTATCTGACACACTGCGACAATCCTGCATACACGACCCATATCATTTCCCATAATCAAGACGAGACTACTTCTCTGCACTTGGTTTCAAAGATATGACCCTTTAATGGTTTTCTTCTCAGCTCATACAGTTTCAAGCATAATACAGTTAATCACAGAACAATACAATCTCCACCCCCCTTCACACCATGGGGGGGCTTCAATCACATTCTAAAAGGCATTCAGGTAAGCTAATTATATAGACACGTCGGCACCGCATCATCAATAGGGTTAACTCAGAGAGCATGACATTCCTGTAGACCAGGGGTCCTCAAACTATGGCCCTCCAGTTGTTTAGGAACTACATTTCCCATCATGCTCAGTCATGTCTGTGAATGTCAGAGTTTCACAATGCCTCATGGGATTTGTAGTTCCGCAACAGCTGGAGGGCCGTAGTTTGAGGATGCCTGCTGTAGACAATGACGTGCTAATTCAGTACATCTGAATGGAGAATTTAACACATTGTTTTAGACACAATGAATCACACAATCAAAAGGTCTTTCAGGCCCTGATGCAATTAACACCTTTCAAAAGAATGAAATGTCTTTCACAAGCCGGGTCACTTAACATTTCAATAGCCAGAGCTAAGCATTGAATAAGCTTGTAATGTCCCTCTCCTGTGTAACAGGTGTCAATATGGACCCCTTGTAATATGCCAGTCCTGCAATATGAATTATTATTAATGTCCCATCTCATGTAATATATGAATTATGATTCTTTGTCACCCTATGGCCCTAGTGGACATAAGGTGACCCTAGACATAGGAGTATCTCAGTCTGTCACGGTTCAATCCGTTACAATGTACTTATACCACTGCCTGTTCCATCAAGACCATGAGGGTCAATTTCTATGGACTTTGTGGTCGACCTTCCTCTTTCAAAAGGGATGACCACCATTCTGGTAGTCATTGACTGTCTCACTAAGATGGCTCATTTTATTCCAGTTAAAGGGGTACCCTCTGCCCAACATACTGCTTAGGTAATGGTTAGAGAAGTTTTTAAACTTCATGGAATTCCTGATAATGTGGTGTCTGACAGAGGGGTACAGTTTACCTCAAAATTTTGGAGAAGTTTTTGCTCAGCTTTGGGTGTAACAATTAATCTGTTCTCAGCTTTTCATCCGCAGTCTAATGGTCAGACCAAGAGGACCAATCAAACTCTGGAGCAATACCTTCGATGTTTCGTGAGTTATCTCCAGGATGACTAGGTGGACTATCTTCCTACGGCAGAGTTTGCTTATAATAACTCTAAACATAGCTCCACTTTCCAAAGCCCATTTTTCCTAAACACTGGTATTATCTAGTTTTTATTCCTGATCTCCCTATCTCAACTTCAATTCCTGCTGTTACCAACAGACTAACTTCATTACATGAGATCCAAGAGAAATTGACTAATACATTGAAGGAGGCGCAGGAATATTACAAGAAGGCCTATTCCCACCTTTCATGTAGGTGACAACATTTGGTTATCTACCAAAAATTTTAAGGTTCAGGTCCCATGTGCTAAGTTGAGCCAAAAGTTTATTGGACCTTTTGAGATTTCTGCTCAAGTCAACCCGGTCACTTTTCGCCTAAGGCCGCGTACACACGAGGGGATATGTCCGCTGAAAACGGTCCGATGGACCGTTTCAGCAGACATCTCCGCTCGTGTGTATGGGCTAGCGGACAGATTTCTCCACCCGACAGATTTCAAAGCATGCTTTGAAATCTATCCGGTGGGGATCTGTCCGCCCGACATGTCTGCTGGTTAGTACACTTACCAGCAGACATGTCGGCCCCCACCGCCGCCGCGCCGCTGCCGAATGGATTCGGCGCAAGCGCGGAAGTGTTTTACTTCCTGGTGCGGTGACGTTGCGGTGACGCGGCGGCGTCAACGTCACCGCCGCGTCACCGCCACGTCACCGCGCCTTCCGGCGGCGGGGAATTTGATCCGATGGTGTGTACACGCCATCGGATCAAACTCCCGATCGGACATATCCGATGGAAATGGTCCGCGGACCGTTTTCATCGGATATATCCGATCGTGTGTACGCCGCCTAAAACTTCCTGACAATATGAAGATTCACTCTGTTTTTCATATATCGCTACTCAAACAGTTTCATGAAAACATTTTTTCTGGAAGAATTCATCCTCCTCCTCCACCTATTGAGGTACAGGGTGAAGAAGAATTTGTGGTGGGAAAAAATTTTGACTTCAGGATCTCTAGGAACAAATTTCAATATTTGGTTATGGGCCAGAAGAAAATTCTTGGGAGCCTGTAAAGAACGTTCATGCCCCCTAGATTAACAAGGGAATTCCACCAGAGGTTTTCCTCAGAAACCTGGCCCTAAGGCATCCAGGGGACATCCTGGGAGGAGGGGAGTACTGTTAGGACCTGGGCTTAAACCTGGGACCTCTGGTGTGTCTGGTGGTGACTCTGCTTGCTGAGCCACCCGGAATGCTGGACAGCTCCTCGAACAGTTCCTTGGATAGTTCCTTGAATGATCTTGTCTTGAATCTTGTTTGCCTTGAACCTTGAACCCTTTGCTCCTCCCACAAACTTCCTGATTTAAGCCATGTCCCTGCACTTCCTGGTTTCCAGAATATTCCAAAAAATCAGTGTAACCTGAAATATATAATATGTGAAACGAGGGCAGGGGGCACTAGGTGCAAAATGGTGAATTAATAATAATACTAAACAGAATACAGAATATTAATTTACCATTTTGCATCTAGCGCCCCCTGCCTTTGTTTCAAATATCTTGCTCCTGGCTTTCCTGCTGCTGACCGTATCTTTGCTACCATTCGCTACCGACATTTGGCTTGTTCCCCGACTACGCTTCTGCTTGATCCCTACCTGTTATATCTGCTTCCCGGCTTGCTCACCTCCTGGTGGGGCTATCCGGAGGACCACGACCTGGCACTAACATGCAGCAAAGCCCATCTCCACCATTAGGAGCTCTGGTGAATACCGGTTAGTGCTTAGACCCCGCACCTCAGGTGAACCTGTGTCATCAGCCAGGGTGACCTGTGTAAATATCTGCTCTGCTGCTATAGCTACTGGCCTCTGAGCCTGACTCCAGACCGTGACAATTGGTCAGCCAATCCAATACATTTGGGAGGGAGCTGGTGCTCCTCCACAGTCTGGTGCAAAACCTTTGCCCATTTAGTGAGCGTCTGAGACACCAAGGTGGCAGCCACAATAGGCCGCATTGCAGACCCCAACGTGGTAAACATGGAGTGGGTCAGCGCCTCGGACCTCCTATCAGTATAGGGATAGTGGTCACCCTATTTAACCAGGCAACCGGGGGGTCAACTACCGGAGGAGAAGCCCATTTTTTCAACAGGCTGGCCTCAAAAGGGTAACGGACCACCAGGCGCTGAGGAACCACAAAGGACTTCTGCCAATTTTTCCCATTCCTTATCAATGAACTTGTCAAAAAAGGACACATAAGGAAAAACCTTCACAAAGCGGTCCAACTTGTGGGACCCAAAAAAGACTGAACCCTCAGTGGATGCCTCAGCTGCTCTATCCAGCTTAAGGGAGTCCCTTACAGCACTGATAAGCGCACTGACAAGTGCCCTATCCTGTAGTGATCCAAGGGAGGATTCTTCCTCACAAGGAAGGTCCTGGTCCACATCCTCTGACAACCCAGAACCGGGGTGCTGTGCCGCAACCAGGCCCAGGTCTGAGTCAGAGCATTCCCCAAGAGATGGCGGGGGAGGGGGCGTTTTCTACCCCCCTTAGGCCTGCACGCCTCTTCCACCCTGGTAACAAATGTTTCCAGGACTGCCGACAAAGTGCCCATGGGAACCGCAGGTGCAGGGGCACCAGCTGCCACCTCAGGCATGTTTGGGGAAGAAGGGCCAGATACTGACTCCATAACCACAGACAGCTCTCAGAAACCTATTCAGACCTGAAAAAGCCCACCCTCCTTGCTGCGCTGACCAGGGGGTTACCCAGGGGACTCACGAATCCAGCAAAAGGCCGCTCAGCGCCGCTCCCCCGCCTTCAGTACACAGTGTGTGCTGCAAGGAAAAAACTGAGGTAAAGCTGTGAGGTAAAAAATCTGTGAGGTGATCTGTGCTGCGCGCCTTTCAGAAGCCAGCACTAGAGGTCAAAACCACACACAAAATGCCTGCCGGACGCCTCAGAGATGACTGGGCATGGCCACAGTAAAATGGCCGACCGCAATAATGAGCGCGGACACAACAAAATGCCTGACAATTGGATTTCCCAATGTAAATAGCAGACTACAAAAAAATGGTGCCGACGCTGCCAAAATGGCGGCAAAACTCTGCGATGTGAATGAGAAGGCCGCAAGGGGGCCTCCCAAGGCAAAGCACACCCCCACAGCCAAAAATGGGCCCAGACACCCCACAGTCCCCGGGGGGAAAAGAGCCCCCCCACAGTTCCACCTCGGTATCAGTGGTTAGTAGCAGAGGGGAAAATTACAGAGAGCAGGGAAAGGGAGTATAGGAGGACCCCTAACCCCAGGAATGCCCAGCCATACTGATTCGCCGAGTCAGGAAGGACTGTACTTACCCGTCAATGCGAGGACCCGCTGGCGCATTCCTGACAGGCATACAACCGCATTAGAGTAGCTGTCGGCCCGGTCCACTGTGAGTGAGACAACACCACAGCCCAGTCATGTGTGGACCCTGGAGCAAAAAAGTCCACCGGCCACTCCAGGAGTCATGGGGTATGTCGTGGTAGACCCAGCCCTTAGCAATGGTGTGCTCACGCTCGCTGGCCGGACTGAGGAGACTACAAGGATCTATATCAGGGGTCTCCAAACCCCGGCCCGCGGGCCAGATGTGTTTTATCCGGCCCGCCCGGGGCCCGCCCGCAGCTGTCAGGTCCTGCAACCAAAGCCGCACAACCGCCCATGCTGTCACGCCGTGCTATTTGATTGGCTGTTTGGACCGCTGATGTCCTGGCAACCAGTGACGTCACAGGCGTGACACCTCCCCTCTTCCCGCCCGCTGTTTGAAATTTCGATTCTTCCACGTGTGTAGCAGCGGGCGGGAGTCGGGAGAAGAGGAGCAGAAGCCGTCCACAGCGGAGCGGAGACAAGTGTTGCACAATGCGTGGCTGGGGACACAAGCTGCTGGGGAGACATGCTGCTGGGAAACAAGCTACTGGGGACACAAACTGCTGGGGAGACATACTGCTGGGGAGACATACTGCTGGGGAGACAAGCTGCTGGGGACACAAGCTGCTGGGGAGACATGCTGCTGGGAAACAAGCTGCTGGTGACACAAACTGCTGGGGAACATCATCGGTGTCCCCATCAGCACAGCAATGTCCCCATCATCGGTGATGGGGACACTGCTGACAGGGACATTGCTGTGCTGATGGGGACGTTGCGGTGCACACTGCTGATGGGGACACTGCTGTGCTGATGGGGACATTGCTGTTCTGATGGGACATTGCTGGGGACACCACTGATGGGGACATGGGTATCCCCATCAATAGTGTTCCCATCAGCGGTGACCCCATCATCGATTTCCACATCAGCATAGCAATGTCCCCATCAGCGGCGTCCCCATCGGCGATGGTAGGGACACTGCTAATGGGGACACTGCTGATGTGAACATTGCTGTGCTGATGGTGACATTGCTGGGGACACCGCTGATTGGCACACTGCTGATGGGGACAAGGGTGTCACCATCAATGGTGTCCCCATCAGTATAGCAATGTCCCCATCAGCGCTGATGGGGAAATTGCTGTTCTGATGGGAACACCGCTGATAGGGACACAGGTGTCCCCATCAGCGGCGTCCCCAACAGAAGTGTCCCCATCAGCAGCGGCCCCATCAGTGGTGTCCCCATCAGCTGCTGATGGGGACTCCGCTGATGGGGACATTGCTGTGGTGATGCTGACATTGCTGTTTTGATGGGGACATTGCTGTGCTGATGGTGACACCGCTGATAGGGACACGGGTGTCCCCATCAATGGTGTCCCCATTAACGATGATGGGATGCTGCTGAAGTGGACTCCACTGATGGGTACATTGCTGTTCTGATGGGTACATTGCTGTTCTGATGGGTACATTTCTGTTCTGATGAGGACATTGCTGTTCTGATGGGTACATTGCTGTTCTGAAGGGGACATTGCTGTGCTGATGGGAATATTGTTTTTCTGATGGGGATATTGCTTTTCTGATGGGGACATTGCTGTGCTGATGGGAATATTGTTTTTTCTGATGGGGATATTGCTTTTCTGATGGGGATATTGCTTTTCTGATGGGGATATTGCTTTTCTGATGGGGATATTGCTTTTCTGATGGGGACATTGCTGTGTTGATGGGAATATTGCTTTTCTGATGGGGATATTGCTTTTCTGATGGGGATATTGCTTTTCTGGTGGGGATATTCCTGTTCTGATGGGGATATTGCTGTTCTGATGGGGACATTGCTGTTCTGATGGGGACACCGCTGATAGGGACACGGTGTCCCCATCAATGGTGTCCCCATCAGCACAGCAATGTCCCCATCAGCAGCGGCCCCATCAGTGGTGTCCTCATCAGCGATGATGGGGACTCCGCTGATGGGGACATTGCTGTACTGATGGGAATATTGTTTGTCTGATGGGGACATTGCTGTACTGATGGGAATATTGTTTGTCTGATGGGGACATTGCTGTGCTGATAGGAATATTGTTTTTCTGATGGGGACATTGCTGTTCTGAAGGGGACATTGCTGTGCAGATGGGAATATTGTTTTTCTGATGGGGACATTGCTTTTCTGATGGGGATATTGCTTTTCTGATGGGGACATTGCTGTTCTGATGGGGACACGGGTGTCCCCATCAATGGTGTCCCCATCAGCAGCGGTCCCATCAGTGGTGTCCTCATCAGCGATGATGGGGACGCTGCTGATGAGGACTCCGCTGATGGGGACATTGCTGTACTGATGGGAATATTGTTTTTCTGATGGGGACATTGCTGTGCTGATAGGAATATTGTTTTTTTGATGGGGACATTGCTTTTCTGATGGGGACATTGCTTTTCTGATGGGGACATTGCTGTTCTAATAGGGACATTGCTGTTCTGATGGGGACATTGCTGTTCTGATGGGGACATTGCTGTTCTGATGGGGACACCGCTGATAGGGACACGGGTGTCCCCATCAATGGTGTCCCCATCAGCGGCATCCCCATCAGCAGCGGCCCCATCAGTCGTGTCCTCATCAGCGATGATGGGGACACTGCTGATGGGGACTCTGCTGATAGGGACATTGCTGTGCTGATGGGAATATTGTTTTTCTGTTGGCAATATTGCTTTTGTGATGGGGACATTGCTGTGGATGCTGTTCTGATGGGGACATTGCTTTTCTGATGGGGACATTGCTGTGGAAACTGCTGTGGTGATGGGGACACTGCTGTGGTGATGGGGACACTGCTGTGGTGATGGGGCCACGGCTGTGGTGATGGGGTCATGGCTGTGGTGATGGGGTTACTGCTGTGGTAATGGGGACACTGCTATGGTGATGGGGACACGGCTGTGGTGATGGGGACACGGCTGTGGTGATGGGGACACGGCTGTGGTGATGGGGCACGGCTGTGGTGATGGGGACATTGCTTTTCTGATGGAGACATGGCTGTGGTGATGGAGACATGGCTGTGGTGACGGGGACATGGCTGGGAACACTGCTGATGGGGACACTGCTGATGGGGACACTGCTGATGGGGAGTCTCTAACGAGGTACACAGGCGTGTGGAAGGCTCTGATGGGGACACAGGCATGTGGAAGTCTCTAATGGGGACACAGGCGTGTGGAAGGCTCTGATGGGGACACAGGCGCGGGGAAGACTCTGATCGGGACACAGGCGTGTGGAAGTCTCTGATGAGGACACAGGCGTGTGGAAGGCTCCGATGGGAACACAGGCGTGTGGAAGGCTCTGATGAGGACACATGCGTGTGGAAGGCTCCGGTGGGAACACAGGCGTGTGGAAGGCTCTGATCGGGACTCGGACATGTAGAAGGCTCCAATAAGGACACATGCGTGTGGAAGGCTCCGATGAAGATTCGGACGTGTGGAAGGCTCCAATGGGGACACAGGCGTGTGGAAGGATCCGATGAAGATTCAGACGTGTGGAAGGCTCCGATGGAGACACAGGCGTGTGGAAGGCTCCGATGAAAATTCAGACGTGTGGAAGGATCCGATGAAGATTCGGACGTGTGGAAGGCTCCGATGGGGACACAGGCGTGTGGAAGGCTCCGATGAAGATTCAGACGTGTGGAAGGCTCCGATGGGGACGCAGGCATGTGGAAGGATCCGATGAAGATTCGGACGTGTGAAAGGCTCCGATGGGGACACAGGTGTGTGGAAGGCTCCGATGAAGATTCTGAAGTGTGGAAGGCTCCAATGGAGACACAGGCGTGTGGAAGGCTCCGATGAAGATTCAGACGTGTGGAAGGCTCCGACGGGGACACAGGCGTGTGGAAGTCTCCGATGGGAACACAGGCGTGTGAAAGGCTCTGATGGGGACACAGGCGTGTGAAAGGCTCTGATGGGGACACAGGCGTGTGAAAGGCTCTGATGAGGACACAGGCGTGTGAAAGGCTCTGATGAGGACACAGGCGTGTGAAAGGCTCTGATGAGGACACAGGCGCATGAAAGGCTATGATGATTTTGCAGATGTGTGGAAGGCTCCGAGGGGGACTTGGACGTGTGCAAGGCTCTGATGGGGACACAGGCGTGTGAAAGGCTATGATGAGGCCGCAGATGTGTGGAAGGCTCTGATGGGGACACAGGCGTGTGCAAAGCTCTGATGGGGACGCAGGCGTGTGGAAGACTCTGATGGGGACACAGGTGTGTGGAAGGCTCTGATGGGGACGCAGGCGTGTGGAAGGCTCTAATGGGGAAGCAGGCGTGTGGAAGGCTCTGATGGGGATGCAGGCATGTGGAAGGCTCTGATGGGGATGCAGGCGTGTGAAAGGCTCTGATGGGGACACAGGCGTGTGAAAGGCTCTGATGGGGACACAGGCGTGTGGAAGGCTCTGATGGGGACACAGGCATGTGAAAGACTCTGATGGGGACACAGGCGTGTGGAAGGCTCTGATGGGGACAAAGGCGTGTGGAAGGCTCTGATGGGGACACAGGCGTGTGGAGGGCTCTGATGGGGACACAGGCATGTGGAAGGCTCTGATGGGGACACAGGCGTGTGGAAGGCTCTGATGGGGACACAGGCGTGTGGAAGGCTATGATGAGGTCGCAGTCGTGTGAAAGACTCTGATGGGGACACAGATGTGATCTGAGGTACAGATATAAAGGGGATCTTAAGGACGGCACAGACATAAAGGGGGACTATGATGAGGACTCTGATGTAAGCATAAACTCTCAAATCTTTTGCTTGTTCAGATATCCCCTTCAGTTATGTAAGATAAAAAGAAAAGGAAAGTGGACAGCGAATGCCGCCTATTTAATGAACAATGGAATTTAAAGTACTTTTTTGTACAAGCAGGCGATAAAGCCTGCAATGAAACTGTTGCAGTTTTGAAGAAGTACAATTTGCGTCGGCACTATGTGACAAAACACGAGCAAAGTTATTCTAAATTCACAGGAACACAGCGTTCCGAAAGATTTTAATCGATGCAACGCAATTTGCTTTCCCAAAAAGCTCTATTTACGCAAAAGAAAAGTGAAAATTAAGCTTTAACTCGGGCCAATTATAAAGTTGCTTATGCCTTGGCTAAAAGAGGAAAACCATTCACTGACGGAGAGCTTATCAAGGAGTGTATGATGGAAGCAGTGGAAGAGTTATGCCCAGAGAAAGCAAATTTGTTCAAAACTATAAGTCTTGCACCAAATACTGTTGCTTTTAGAATTGACGATATAGTTAGCAATATAGTTAAACAAATTGCAGAAAAAGCAAAAAATGTTCTTGTGTATTCTCTCGCACTTGATGAGTCAACTGATGTGTGTGATACATCACAACTTTTAGTGTTCATTCGTGGTGTCGACAGCGAATTTGATGTCACACAAGAGTTAGCATCAGTGCATAGCATGCACAGCACAGTAACTGGAGAAGACATCTTCAAAGAATTGCAAAAAACTGTGACAGAATATAACCTGGAGTGGAATAAACTGCAATGCGTGACAATTGATGGAGGAAAAAACATGTCTGGGGGGAAGAAAGGTTTAGTTGGACAAATAACAAAAACTTGCGAGGTTGGTGGATTCTCAAAGCCCATGTTCCTGCATTGCATTATCCATCAGCAAGCATTGTGTGGAAAATATCTGGATATGTCTTGTGTTCTGAAACCTGTTGTTTCAGTAGTACATTTTATTCGATCTCATGGGCTTAATCATCGCCAGTTTCGTGATTTTCTAAAAGAAATTGACTCAAGGTACGTTGAGTTGACCTACTACACAGCAGTTCGATGGCTTAGTTGTGGAACAGTTCTATCACGCTTCTTTCACCTCAGAGAAGAAATTAATTCATTTCTAACAGAAAAAAATCAACCCGACCCACTTTTGTCAGACAGTGACTGGCTTTGGAAATTGGCATTTTTTGCAGATTTGACAGACCATATGAATCAGCTGAATCTGAAATTGCAAGGTGAAACCAATTTGATTTGTGACCTATTTGTGCATGTCAAGTCATTCAGGGCAAAACTCATGCTTTTTGAGGGGCAGCTGAAAGACCATAATTTGGTTCATTTCCCATGTTGTGAAAAATTTCATAAAGAGAGCAAAACAAAATTTCCCTCTTCATTTGCAACTGCAATCATTCAGGGCTTGCAAAAACAATTTCAGGAGCGATTTTCTGATCTTGATGGTAGAGCAGATGATATAAAACTGTTTCAAAATCCATTTGACTGCAATGTTGAAACACTCCCAAGTCAGTTTCAATTGGAAATTATTGACCTACAATCAAATGACATGCTGAAAGACAAATATAAAGAAGGAAATTTGATCCAATTTTATAAATCTTTGCAGCCTGAGCAGTTTCCAAATTTGAAGCAATTTGCTCGTAGACTTGTTTCAGTCTTTGGTACAACATACCTGTGTGAACAAACATTTTCAAAAATGAAGTATGTCAAGTCCAAATATCGAGCAAATTTATCAGATGATCATTTGAAATCCATTCTAATAATTGGATCCTCAAGCTTGAAACCTCAGTACAGTGACATTTTGAAATAAAAAAATCAGCTCCATCGTTCACATTGAATTTGTAAACATGTTTTGTTTTGTGAACCTGAAGCACAAAATTCTTTGCATTATGTTTTGCTGTTTACACAAAATTGCCAGATCTGTGTTGAAAGTTGCAGACTGATTTTATTTTTCTTAGACTCATATTAAATGCCCAAGTTTATTTTGAATGTCTTTGCGTTGTTTTGCTAAAGTTTTTTCTCTTGTTCTCAGTCATATCATGCTGATTACAAAAACGATCCATGTAAAATATATACATTTAATACATAACTGATTTTTTTTTTACCCCGTCCCCGAATACTTGTAAAATTTACAATGTGGCCCTCCTGTTGAAAAGTTTGGAGACCCCTGATCTATATGTACAGCCTGTCACCCAGCCGGCAGTTAATAGAAGAATCTAAAATAAAGAAACTCAAAAATAAAATACAATTAAAAATGTCTTCATGGCGCTGGGCTCAAAGGGAGCCACATCCGTCTCCTTTGCTAGGCTAGGTTTTAACTCTGTTAAAGTAGCATGTATTTAAATATCTAACATGTTCTGCCTAGTCCTCTCCTATGAACAGGAACATAACCCACTTGTCAAGACTTGAGAAGGCTGTGTCCATCTTTGGACGATAAGAGAAAAAAATGTTTATTATAGATCAATAACTCAAATGGGATGTATGGGAAAACATTGGTACAATAGACAGGAATAGCTGTAAGTTCTGACTGATACATAATAAAGATCCGTATATGTATAGAAGATAAATACTGTCATTGGCACATTTTGTAGCTTATACAGGAATTTTAGGATTTTTATCATTAAACAATGTCCAAGCCAAAAATGCCCTGCATACATATTAGAATACTAGGAGCGTGTTCAGATTCTGCATGTTGTAGATATAACACACGGCTTTGAGCTCCCTCTGTACAAGTGCGAAATGGTCTTTCCCACATGAATGACTGCCTTTGTTCATCTTCTTTCTGGACAAATAGTGATCCTTCATACACAGCACAGATGAGCTCAGGCTTGAATATTAGCAAACAAAAATGTAATTTTGGGTCTTTGGTGAGCAAATACAACATGCTTGTGACATCAGTGTCAGATGCTACTGATATTATACACAATGAATTGCAGTTTGGTTAATTCTGCTGCCTTTGCATTCCCAAAGTCTTGTATGAGGAGAAAAGCAGTTCTGAAGGGACCAACAAAACCTCTGACACTGGCCCTTTGAATGCTAATGTGTGAGCTTACACTTCACTGCACTTATTTTCTTTGCTATAACCACTCGTCGCCAGTATAATGTAGAAATAATGTGGCACTGCTGCTCCAGGTCACATACTAGGTACGTTATCAGACACACCTGGCTTTCCTGTCCCACCAGGGAACCTAATAATGCAGCCGGTGGCTCTGCCAGCTGACCATAGAGCTGATCAAAGATCAGAACAGCTAGAATCATCTCAATAGCCTAAGAAACCGGAAGCTACAAGCATTTCATGACTTTATTTTTGCTGGGTATAAACATCGCCATTGGGAAATTGGGAAAGCATCTTATCACACCGATCTTGGTGTAGTCAGATGCTTTGAAGGCAGAAAAGAGATCTAGGGTCTGATAGACCCATTTTTTTTTAAAGAGTGAAGCCCCGTACACACGGCCGAGGTTCTCGTCAGAAACCAGCGAGAACCTCGCTGGGAGCCGCATTCTGCCGAGAACCTCGGCCGTGTGTACGCTCTCGGCGAGCCCCGCCCGTCGGGAAACCCGTCGAGCAAATAGAGAAAATAAAAAAGCAAAATAAATAATAATAAAAAAAAAAACACACCCCTGTCCCCCCCATGCTCAGCGTCGGTCTCATGTCATGTAAGCAGCAATTGCACAATACACGTGAGGTATCACCGGAAACTAGGGTTGTGCAATAAGCGTTTGATTGGTTTGCGCAAAAGTTATAGCGTCTAAAAAATAGAGGACTGTTTTATGGCATTTTTATTAATATTTTTTTTACTAGTTCTGGTGGCGATCAGCGATTTTTATCGGGACTGTGACATTATGGCAGACACATCGGACTTTTGACACCATTTTGGGACTGTTGTAATTTTTACATCCATCAGTGCTATGAAAATGCACTGATTACTGTAAAAATGACATTGGCAGTAAAGGGGTTAACCACTAGGTGGCGCTGCAGGGGTTAAGTGATCCCTAGGTAATGATTCTTACTGTTAGGGGGCGTGGCTACACGTGACACATCACTGATGACCGTTTCCGATCATCAGATTTAAATGGACGTACCTGTACGACAATCTGCCTGCCCGTGCCCTTCTGTCGACATAAATAGTCGTGCAGCAGTCAGCAAGTGGTAATAACCTTACTTCCCGAACAGAGCTTTTTTCAATGTTTTTGCAATAATGTTTATAAGCGTTTTTCCGCGTTAGCGTTTTTTTTTTTTTCAATGGATCAAAAACATTTAAAAAAATGCTGGCGAGTGAAGTTTTTGAGCGTTTATCAGCGTTAGAGCATTTTTACCGCTGAAAAACGTCTCTCAGAACCCCCTAGTTTTGTTTTTGTTTTTTACTGCTCAAAAATGCTACTGTCCAATACTGCTGATATCTGCTGATATCACCAGAATGTTCCCCGCATTTCCCAGAAAAGGGTCGAGTTCAAATATAAGATCATAAACAGAGTTATAGGTTACATTTAAAAAATATATAGTGCTATCATTTTGTAAACCGTTATAAAGATCCTACTGGAATTACTGTTAGTTTATAAATCTCACTATCCTCTACTACCATCTACTGGTAAAAAGTGAAATTGCATTGATGTAAATGTACTTAGGAATTAGACAATCAAAAAGTATAAAACAGTTAATACTGCAAACCCTTGTAATATTAATTGTTTATATTTATGATTTAAGATAAAGATAACATGTTAGCAGAAAAGGATTTACTAGACCACAAACCCACACAGAGGGTGCTATCTTTTTATATCCCCCCTGATCAACCTGGAAGTTTTTTTATTTTTTTCCAGCATTATAACTTCTCCCTCTCCACACCCCCCCCCCCTTTTTTTTATTGGACTAGAGAAAAAACAAAATGGAGAGAAAACGACCACTTCAAATAAGGTAGTTTAGCAGGACTAAATCTAACTCCGGTACTTTTTTTTCCCTCTTCTCCTCACCCTCAACTCCAGACTCCCCCTCCCCCAACCACTCTTAGATTCTAAGGCTTCCAAAAAAAAAAAACTATATAAAGCGCATCCACACTTCCTCTAAACTTCACAGACTCAGGCATTAAATCTAACGAAAGTCATGTAAGAAACAATATATAGTTAAAAATGACTAATCTCAATCAATAAACCTTTCCATTAACGCTGAAACTTTTGTCCATAAATACAAAAGGATTAAATATTCCAGAGAAAAGATCTCAGTCTCTCAGGAATTCTACAAACAGAAGGCTAATATATGCATTCAAGAAACACTTTAAATCTGACAAAGTTCCAAAACTCCATGACAAAAGGTTTCTTTCGAGTAGATCATGCCACCAATCCAGAAGGAATCTCTATTCTAATATCCAAACAAACACCATTGCATTGCTTACACAATCCTATATATTCCTTAAAGGGAAAATTGGTGCAATTGCTAACATATACGCGTCATTCTTCTCGGCTCGTCGTAGTGCTGTCTGTCACCGCATTTTGACAGAATTTGGTCTGTCCGTGTGTATGCAAGACAGCTTGAGCGGAATTCCGTCGGAAAAAACCTGTCAGAGTTTTTTTTCTGACGGAAAAAAAACGATAATGTGTACGCAGCATTACTAACCCTTATTTGCCTCCTTATCCTAGGTGGGGACTTCAACAATCCCTTGAATCCCATTCTGGATCTAATGGTACATCGACACTTCCTTTCAGAGCTGTAAAGCAAATCAAGTTACAACTAAAGCCACATGCTTTTATTTATAGTATAGAATCAATATATAAATGAACATTACAGTATGTATATTCCTGAAATGTATTAAATGACTCTAGAAGCCCTTTCACACTAAGCCGTGGGCCACTTAAGCGGTAAAGCGCACTTTTAACCCCAACTAGCGGCTTAAGGAAGGGATAAATGCACCAAAAAAGTGCTGCTGCCAAATTGTTTTACAGGCGATTCGGCAGTGCTGCCCATTCATTTTAGCATACACCGTCCTCCACCGCCCGAAGACACAGCTTGCAGCACATTTTCTAACGTTTGCAAGCGCACCGCACAGTATGAAAGCACTCGGGCTCTCACACTGGGGTGACAGGGAAGGCGATTTTCAGGCAATATTTTTAGCCCTTTAGGGCCTGAAAAACACCCCAGTGTAAAAGGTGTCTAAATTATTACTTATATTATTTTGCAGACATAGGGGTCAATTCACAAAGAGAAACGTTATTGGCTTTCTTCAGGTGTTAAATTAGCACTCATTATTTAACGCTAGCAAACATGGTATTCACGAAAGCTATAATCGTAATTTAACATAGTCGTTATGGTTTTCAACTGACTCTTTATCCAAACGTTATTCTAACTACTCAGACGTTATTATTAACATTTGGGATGTTAAAATAACTCTTAAGATCGTTAAATAATGCTGGAGAGATGCATTCTGGGAGCAGAAGGGGAGGAGAACAGCTGCATGTGGAAAAGAGCAGATACAGAGAGAGAGAGAGAGAGAGAGAGACACAAGCAATACACATGGAGATTGAGCATGTGATGTGCATAACTTCTACTGTAGTGTGTGCTTTTCTAAAGCCATGTGTATTTCCTCATACAGAGAATAAATCATGGGAGATGATAATCGGAATTTAGCTATCACCTGGGTTTCAGAAAAGTCATCCAAAATAGTACGTGAACGGAATACACGTTTATAAATCTGAACAACATTCTAACATGTTCTTCTTCGCCTCTGGATAATTTTAAGTTCAAATAGAGCACGGTTCTAGCTTGCCCAACACTACACTACACTACAAAAATCGCCAAAAACTTCCTCTAACAACAAAATATCGCCTGGGAAATGTCATAACGCCACCCTGAGGGAGGTGTTAATTTAACGATTGCTTAACGATTGATAACTGTCAAATTTTTTTTTGTGAATTGCACTTCTGTACATATTTAACGATTTGACTCTTTAAAATAACGTTTTGAATCTTTAAAATAATGATTTGACTCTTTAATAAGGATCCACACCTTAAAATATCGGTTCTGTGTAGTGAAACGTTATTTGATGATTTTTCAAAGCGTTAAATCGTTTAGTGAATTGAACTAGCTTCAATAACGTGCAAAATCGTTAAAATAACACTCGCAATCTGAAAATAAAGCTTTGTGAATTGACCCCATAGACTGTTATTCTTATTAGGGATGCACCGATTATCGGTGGCCGATACATATCGGCCGAAAATAGCGTTTTTGAGTCCCTGCCGAAATAAAGACAAAATGCCGATAATAAAAAAAAAAGCTGGGTGAAACCATTTTTTACTAGGAGGGGGAGAGGCAATGTTCATATGAAATATATGTTGCTGTCCGCCAGACCTGCACATAGCGCGAGCAGCGGCAGTGGCGCTGTACTGTGTGCCGACTGCTGCTCGCGCTCCACCTTGTCCTCCGGCTCCTAGCAAGACCTACTGTACGTTGTTTGGACTCCCCCCATGGGGGAGTCTCTTGGTTTAGTCCACCAGCGCGAGCCGCGTGACGTCACGGCCTGAGGCGAGGGAGGACTCGGAGCGCGCAGGGAGCTGTGTCGGAATCGTCAGACATCCACACTGCCTGCCTAGGAGGAACCTCAACCTAAAAGTAAGCAAAGCACTGCAGTACTACTTAACTTGTGAACAACAAAACCTGTTAGGACGATCTGTTAAATGGCTTAATGGGGGGAGGGGGAGGGGGAGGGGGGGGCCGCAGGTGGAGGCACAGGCACATGGTTAACAGAGGTGAGTGACTATGTAAAAAAAAAAAAATCTGCCATTTTTTCACAGTGAGGCTGCAATTGATATTTGTTTTGGTCGTCAGATAATACATACAATCATTGAAAAAAAATGAAATAGGGGAAAAACAAAGAAACTTCATTTTCGGTTTCGGTTTCGGACTGAATTTTTTATTTATTTCGGTTTCGTTTCGGTTCTGAAATTTCCATTTCGGTGCATCCCTAATTCTTATCTACTGTACTTTAAAGCATTCAAATTTTACAGTGGAATGTTGTGTTATATTCTTATGTTTACTCAATAAAAATTTCTGGATAACAAAAAAAATAAAAAAAATTTATGAACCCATGGTGTCAGAGGTGTCGGGAGACTTGCAAGGTCAGGGCAATCATTGGGGTCAAATGGCTGTAAGCTGCCCTCACAGGGGTAGTGCTAATAATTTCCTATGATTTAGAGGTGGCCCGTCCATTAGTGGCGCCCAACTCCCACTCTCCAGGCTACCCCCTATATGCAATGGATAGATTCATGCATAGCAAGAATCTATCCATGGCCAACGCAGCCACCCCCTATTCAAGCATCTGGCCCCTTTCAGGGCACCAGTGGCATGAATTACAGTGGCCAGGTTTTTACTTTTGAAGCACCTGATTAGAGCCAGAGGCTAATCTAATCTACAGTTTGCTGCCCCCCCCCCCCCCCCCCCCCGACCACATAGGGCTGCCACTGCTATGAATACTAATAACAATGTTATTAAACCATTGAGATGTACAACTCTGTCTCCTCACCATACACACAGTGATGCCACAAGTCTAACATACCAGTCTTAACTGGAACGCCAGGGGTTGAGCAGCAAACAAGAACACCAATTCCCTTGTTAGAAGGATGATGGGAAATATGGTGCATCGGTCCAAGGTGCTGACCTTGTAAGCCGACAAAATTAGACTCAATCCCCCGAGCACAAGGGTGAACTAACTGGCAGACTTATACACGTTACCCCTTGTACAAAGGCCCGGATCAAAGAGTGCAAAGCAAGCAGCCTTTAAAAATACTGACAAGGCCGAGATTTGACCCTTGATGGAACTTAAGGCTAGCCCCATCTCCTTTCCTAATTTAGGAAGGTAAGAATTTTAACTATGACATACTTCCAAGGATGCCACCCCTAGGTTTCACCCTGGAGGCCAGCTCTGCTGTATGAATCAAGGTAATTTGCCGCTGATCCTGAAAGTCCCAATCCTCAAGAATGTGGACTAAAACAGCCAGACCATTAATTCCCATGTTTGCAACACAGGATGAAATACCCCCTTGCGAAGTAGGTCTGGACAAGATATAAGGGACCCTGGGTCCTCTACTACCACCCTTACGATCCCTACACAGTAAGGTCACCTGGGTCATGCCAAAGCTTTTAGGCCGGCTTCTGTTCCCCTCTGATGTTGCATAGAATTCACGGTAGCCGTGGCACTGGGGGGAGAGAACGCATAAACCAGTGACAACTGGTCCCACGGGGCCACTAACGCATCTGTGCCGCATGTGAGTGGATCCTTTGTCTTTGACACAAAGCTGTCCAACTTCTTGTTGAACCTGGACGACAATACATTTTATGTCCGGGGTACTCTTTCTCTGGCATTTGGTTAGAAAAAAAAAGTCAGGGTGTAGAGGCCACTCTCCCGGGAACAATTGTTGATGGCTCCAGAGAACCGCCTGCCAATTCTCCATTTCATGGAATGAAGATTGTCGATAGGCAAGGCACAAGCTCCTCTGCCCAAGCCAGAACATGGCTCACTTCCTTCTGGCTGCGTGACTTCTAGTGCCTTCTTGGTAAATGAAGTAAATGACTGGTGTGGCATTGTCGGTTGTACTCTGACAGAACAATCCTGCAACCTAAAAGCCCAGGCCCTTAAGCTAGACGTGCCATCTTTAGCTTTAGAATGTTAACGGATAAGGCTCACTTGGAGCTTGACCACTTCCCCATGGGCAGTGGTCTCTTCCAGGCCTGGCCTCCATCCCTAGAGAGTAGCCTTCGTAGCCGCCACCTCCCAGGTAACCAGCATGAAAGATCTTCCTTTCTGACAATCTTTTTGTTAAGAACCACCAACTGAGACTCCAGCGTATCCCTGGGATCAGACTCTTTGGATAATGCTAGGTTAGGATCCACTTGTTCCAGGCCGACAGAATAATGTTTATAGCAGCCTTGAATGAAACTGAGTATAGGGAACCGCTTTGAATGAAACCACCATCTTCCATAGCACCGTAACCACTTCAGCCCAGGACCATATTGCTGGTCAATGACCGGGCCACTTTTTGCGATTCGACATTGCATCGCTTTAACTGACAATTGTGCGTGTGATGTGGCTCCCAAACAAAATTGGCGTCCTTGTTTTCTTTTGGTGGTATTTGATCACCTCTGCGTTTTTAATTTTTTGCGCTATAAACAAAAATAGAGCGCAAATTTTGAAAAAAAAATAATACTTTTTGCTGTAATAAATATCCCCAAAAATATATTCCTCAGTTTAGGCCGATACGTAGTCTTCTACGTATTTTTCATAAAAAAAAACAAAAAACGCAATAAGTGTTTA
This sequence comes from Rana kukunoris, assembly GCA_029574335.1. Taxonomy (NCBI): domain Eukaryota; kingdom Metazoa; phylum Chordata; class Amphibia; order Anura; family Ranidae; genus Rana; species Rana kukunoris. The sequence continues at coordinate 216,496,217 of CM056052.1, forward strand.
TTGATTGGTTTGCGCAAAAGGTATAGCGTTTACAAAATAGGGGATAGTTTTAATGAATTTTTATTAATATTTTTTTTTTTACTAGTAATGCGGAACGATAAGAAGGTATGTACAGTGAAAAAAAAAAAACACCATACCGTAGATGTCAGCAGTATGCTGGATGTAACGGTATATAATTGTTTTAGGGTGAACCTCCGCTTTAAGATATTTACCTAGGATTGTCTTCGCTTACCCATCACGGCGGGTTAAGTCAACAGACCCTCAGGGACCGGGGATCCTAGACAGGGTTTCCACTCCCCTGGACCTGTACCGCATCCTGGCAGAAAATCTTTGGTATGTGGTTATAACCAAAGTACTGAAACCCAGGATCCAGCCATCCAAAGAGAGGCATTACAGGCAAAAACCTTGTGCTTCAGATACGAGGCCCCAGGTACCATCCACTTTGGCCTCAATGGCACTTTGGATGGATCTGGTCTTTATGGAAGCTATTTAAATCCAGCATGGATCCCTTCAGTGGAGCTCCTCAGAGCACACCTTCACTTGTGACCAACACTCAGGTGCTCCCTGGGAGTATATAACCCCTCCCGGGGAGGGGTTATATAGGGAGGAAACTTCCTGTCTAATTGATTACACCAGTGTCCAGCACCTGAAGGTGGAATATAACCCACTTAGTAATTGCTAGGCTCTGAGTCCCGTGATGTATGATAAAGAAAAGTTTTTACCTTAATGCATTCCCTGCATTAAGTTGAACATTTTTCCAGTAGTGGCATAGTCCCCTCACCCCCTGTATACTTACCCAAGTACTCACCCAATCCAGTGATGTGTGTATCTATAGCGGCTCTCTTTTCATACCTGCTTTGCTGAGGCATCAGAAGTCATTGGCTCCTGCTACTCTCATACAAATCCTGTGATAAGTAAGCAGGGGCAGGGTTAAGCAATGCTGTATGTGTCTATAGACACAGGCAGTGCAGCTCAGCATCAATCCTGCACATGAACCCCCATAGAGAGCAGCTATCTATTGGGGGCCCATGCAGAAAATGAGGAGGCAGGAGCTCTGGCAAGGGACCCCAGAAGAGATGGATCAGGGTAACTCCAATTCCATTCCACAGACCAGGTAAGTATAACATGTTTGTAAAATCCTTATTTCTTTAAAATAATAATCAATTTAATACTAGAGACATATGGCATAATGTATGTTATTTTTGATTTGTGCATAGCAATTTTTTTTTTTAGATGGTATACAAAAATTCTACTGACCCTTACAAGGGAGGATTGGTAAATGGCTCATTAAGCATATGCAACCATCTTGCGAGTGCTAACTTGTAAGGAGGTACGTCATCCCATAATAGGTTTTAATGGTACTGCATACAAATGCATCTATGGGCAAACAAGGTTTCTGTGCTAAATGTGTGCTCACAGCACTGTGACTGAGCTGTGAAAGACAGCTCCCAGTCCCTAGTAAAGATCAGAAACTGCCAGGACCAGCAGGACCAGTGATCATGTAACCACCATGACAGCCAATCACAGTGGGATACGTGATTAGGCAGTCCTTCCCACCCCCACCCTGTCAAAGGAATATTGGAGCTAGGTGGGAAAACGTTTAATAATATATACGCCCATGTGCCCAGCCGTACCATTCTGCCGATGTATATCGTCGTGCAGCGGTCCTTAAGTGTTTAACCAATTAAGGACCGCCTCCTGCAGATTTACGTCGGCAGAATGGCACGGCTGGGCACATCAACGTATATATACGTTGGTTTTAGTACCCAGCCGTGGGTCGCGGGCGCGCCCCCGCGACCCGGTCCGAAGCTCCAGGACCGGGACCGCGGGATTCGCGGACCCGATCGCCGCTGCAGTGCGGCGATCCGTCCCTGGAGCGGAAGAACGGGGAGAGCCGTGTGTACACACGGCTTCCCCGTGCCTCTCTGTGGCCGGAGCATCGATCGCGTCATCCCTGTAATAGGGGGACGCGATCGATGACGTCACACCTACAGCCACACCCCCCTACAGTAGTAAACACACACATTAGGTACACATTCCCTACAGCGCCACCTGTGGTTAACTCCCAAACTGCAGCTGTCATTTCCACAGTAAACAATGCAATTTAAATGCATTTTTTGCTGTGAAAATGACAATTGTCCCAAAAATGTGTAAAAATTGTCCGAAGTGTCCGCCATATTGTCGCAGTCACGAAAAAAATCGCTGATCGCCGCTATTAGTAGTAAAAAAAAAAATAATTAATAAAAATGCAATAAAACTATCCCTTATTTTGTAAACGCTATAAATTTTGCGAAAACCAACCGATAAACGCTTATTGCGATTTTTTTTACCAAAAATATGTAGAAGAATACGTATCGGCCTAAACTGAGGAAAAAAAATGTTTTTTTATATATTTTTGGGGGATATTTATTATAGCAAAAAGTAAAAAATATTGCATTTTTTTTTAAATTGTCGCTCTATTTTTGTTTATAGCGCAAAAAATAAAAACCGCAGAGGTGATCAAATACCACCAAAAGAAAGCTCTATTTGTGGGAAAAAAAGGACGCAAATTTTGTTTGGGAGCCACGTCGCACGACCGCGCAATTGTCTGTTAAAGCGACGCAGTGCCGAATCGCAAAAACCCCTTGGGTCATTTGCCAGCGTATTGGTCCGGGTCTTAAGTGGTTAAAGAGGAGTGCCAGGCTCCTTAAGAACAAATTAAAGCGGGATTCCACCCGCAAATAAAAAAAAATTTAAAGTCAGCAACTACTAACAGTGTAGCTTCTGACTTTTAATAAGGACACTTACCTGTCCTGCCCCTGCTGATGGCCCCCCGATGCCGATCCCACGATCGATGCAGGTCCCGCACCCCTATTCACACAAAGGGAAACGGCTTCACTGCCCATTTCCTACTGCGCATGCACGAGTCTCGCGCCGACTTGTGAATGGGCGGCTGCTCTCTGGGAACATACACTTTGCCACAGCGAGATCAGCTAGACTTGTAAGCGGGTCAAAAATCAGGTACTCACTCCCCCCGAAAGGTGGCAAATGTGACAGCGAAATTGGGGGGGGGGGGCAAACAAACGGAGCTTCCACTTTTGGGTGGAGTTCCGCTTTAACTTCAAATTTTACAGAATAGCTGTTTTTTTTTATTTGTTTTTTTCAGCCCACGGACAATTCACAGTCAGGGGCGGACTGACCATAGGGCAATTCGGGCACGGACCGAGGGCCCGTGGCCAGTAGGGAGCCCCATGACAGCTTCCAATTAGCTCTATGCTACCCGTCAATCAGCGCTAGTCCGACGGGTAGACGGGTCCTGAATCAGTGCTTCCTAGTACCAATAGACTGCCGCGCGGGAAGCAGCTGTTAACATACCTCTCGTGATGCGCTCCTCCTCCCCGCCGGCCCCTCCTCTCTCGTCTGTCCGAGGTGATGACAAATGCAAGCACCTGGAGTGGACGGGAGGGAAGGAGGGGCCGGCGGGGAGGAGGAGCGCATCACGAGAGGTATGTTAACAGCCGCTTCCCGCGCTACTCTGCATATAGGAACTAGTAAAGTAAAGTGCACTAGTAAGTGCAGCAGAGAGCAGATTGTATGCTGCTCTGTGCCCCAAAGCCCTGAATGCTGTCTCTTGCCATATAGTCTGCCCATGCCCTGCTCTCTGCCCCATCTCCTGTAGTCTGCCCCCTTGCCCTGCTTTCTGCCTCATGCCCTAATGTCTCCCTATGCCCTGCTCTGTGCCCCCATGACCTGATGACTCCCCAGTACCCTGTCTACCCTATGCCCTGCTCCGTGCCTCATGCCCTGCTATCTGCCCCCATGCCCTGCTCTTTGCCCCATGCCCTGCTGTCTGCCTCCATGCCCTGATGTCTGCCCCATGCTCTGATGTCTACCCTATACCATGTTTGGTGCCTCCTTGCTTTGCTCTGTGCCCTCCATGCCCTGCTGTCTATCTTATGCCCTGATGTCCACCCCATGCCCTGTCTATGCCATGCCCCGCTCTGTGCACCCATGCCCTGCTCTGTGTCCCCATGCCCCGCTCTGTGCCCCCATGCCCCGCTGTCTACCCTATGACCTGCTCCATGCCCTGCTGTCTGCCCCCATGCCCTGATCTTTTCCCCCCATGCCCTGCTGTTTACTTATGCCCTGCTCCGTACCCCTATGCCCTGCTTTCTGCCCCATGCCCTTCTCTATACCCCATGCCCTTCTCTATGCCCCATGCTCTGATGTGTGCCCCCATGCCCTGCTGTCTGCCTCCATGCCCTGCTGTCTGCCTCCATGCCCTAATGTCTGCATCCTTGCTCCGACGTCTACCCTATACCATGCTCGGTGCCTCCTTGCACTGCTCTGTGCCCCCCATGCCCTGCTGTCTACTTTATGCCCTGATGTCCCCCCCATGCCCTGTCTGCCCCATGCCATGCTCTGTGCCCCCATGCCCTGATGTCTACCTTATGCCCTGCTGTCTGCCCCCATGCCCTGATCTTTTCCCCCATGCCCTGCTGTTTACTTATGCCCTGCTCCATACCCCCATGCCCTGCTGTCGGCCCCCATGCCCTGCTGTCGGCCCCATGCCCTGATGTGTGCCCCATGCTCTGATGTGTGCCCCCGTACCCTGATGTCTGCTCCACACCCTGCTTTGTGCCCCATGGATTGCTGTCTGCCCCATGCCCAGTTGTCTGCCCCATGCCCTGCTGTCTGCCCCTATGCCCTGTGGCCACATGCCCTGGTCTGTGCCCCATGCCCTGGTCTGTGCCCCGTGCCCTGCTGTCTGCCCCATGCCCTTCTCTATGCCCCCATGCCCCGATGTCTGCCCCACACCCTGCTCTGTGCCCCATGGCCTGTCTGGCCTATGCCCAGCTGTCTACCCCATACTCTGATGTGTGCCCCATGCCCTGCTACCTGCCCCCATGATGTGCCCTGTGATGTGTCCCATGACCTACTGTGTACCCAATGATGTGCTCTACTGTGTGCCCCATGCCCTAATATGTGCCACATTGTGTGCTCAATTTCCTCCTGTGGGCCTTGTGATGTTTCCTGAGCCCTACTGTATGCCTCATGATGTGCCCTGTACCCTGATGTTTGCCATATGATGTGCCCTGCTGTGTGACCCCTGATGTATCATTCAGTGCCCCATAGTGTGCCCTATATGTGCCCTCTTGCTCCATGTAATATCCCTTGCTGTGCTCTATTATGTATCCTCTTGCCCCCATGTAATATGCCTTGCTTTGCCTCATAATGTGCCCTGCTGTGCCCCATAATATGAGATTTTATGTTTCCTAATGTGCTCTGCTGTGCCCCTTAATGTGACCTCATGTAATATGCCCTGCTGTGTCCCATTATGTGCCCTCTTCTCCCCATGTAATATGCCCCATAATGTGCTTTGTTGTGCCCCCAATATACTCTGCTGTACCCCATAATGCGCCCTCCTGCCCCATGTAATGTTCCATGCTGCGCCCCTCTGCCTACCCCTGTAATGTACCCTATATTAATGTTCCCTGCTGTCCCCTTATGTAATGTGTCCTACTGTGCCCCCCCAACCTGTAATGTTCCCTGGTGTTCCCCATAATGTGCCCTGCTGCTCTCCATGTAGTGTGCCCTCCTGCCCTCCACACACACATATTGTGCCCTCCTGTGCTATGACCTGCTAACTTGTATAATTTGCCATGGATACATTATGCTCTGTCCTGCTGCCCCCTGTGCACTGTTTATCTCAAGTTCATCCCAGAATCGAGGCATCCACGCAGTGCAAGCTGGGGGTGGGGCTTTGTGTGGGTGTGGCTTGAGTGTGGGGGGGAGACACAGGGGGCCCCACGATCTCCTGTTGCCCGGGGGCCCCATGAGTTGTCAGTCCGCCCCTGTTCACAGTGACACTTGAAGCAACCCCTTTGGGATCATATTCAGTACTCAGCAACCTGGTATTTAGAGGCCCTCTGCCCCATCCTAATTTTACCCTCCCAATACAACCATCCTAGTATGTAACAAAAATAGGATGAAGTATTGCACTTAACACACTTTCTCCTGGCATACCCTTCCTTTTCCCCTATCAGACTACTAATAGATCTACAGCTCTGGACTGGTCAGGCATGGTGACTTTGAAACTATACATTTTTACTATGTAATACGTTGCAATTGGGGTATCATTAACTTATTATTGACACCCACTGCAGATCACAAATGGAGTGCATTTTGAACGTAGTGGGGGAAATGCGCACAGAACACAGGTTTCCCACTCACCCAATACGTGTGGTGTAATCATCATTTATGATAATCTAAAGCATAGACTTTTTAAGTGAGTAACCTGGAACAACTACTGTATGCAGATCAGAATTTATGAATTCACTGACTGCATGGTATAGAAAGCATTTAAAGTAACTAAGCCCACAACAGTAAAACCAGTCTGTATATGCAGTAACGCATGCTTGTTATACTCACTATGGGACTTAAGGGGTTTATCATCTGCATTGTGTAGAAAGGCAGTTTGAAATTATGTTCTCTGAGCCTCCCCTTCTTTTACTGTTCCCAATCCATTTCCTGATAGCACAGAGCCTTGGAGGCACTCTGCACATGCTCATTTTGGTGTGAATTGCTAAAGAGTTCTTTTTATGAGGGAGGGGGGGGGCACATGTGATCAGCACAGGGCCAATCAGCACTGTCCAGACAGAAGATCCGGAGTCAGGCAGTTTAATTGGACAGTCGGAGGAGAATGAAAACTCTTCCTACAAGCTTTGGCCAGTGGTCGACTGGACACTCATAGAAGTCACAACACTGCTACCCAGATAGCAGCATAACTTGTCACACATTTGTGGCAGTGTCGAATTGTAATTAGATGGTTAACTTGCTGCACATTTTTACTGGCAACTTGTACACCTAAGGGCCCTTTCACACGGGGCGGATCACACAGATCCGTGTGTGTTCGTAAGCTCAGCAGGGATCCTCCGTAAAATCCCCGCTGAGCTGTCGGCTGACAGAGCGGTCTCGTCTTTCCTCCGCTCTCCCCTATGGGGGGAGCAGATGAACACGGACCGTATGTCCGTATTCATCCGATCCGATCCGCCAGACGGAAGAAAAACAGGACATTCTTCCATCCGAAAAATCGGATCATTGCGGATGCGGACAATTACGGGTGTCGCCAGATGTTTATCCGCCGACACCCGTAATCACATAGGGACCAATGTATGTCCCGTTTTCAATCGCAAACGGATGGATGAAAATGCGGACATACGGTCCGCACATGTGAAAGGGGCCTTAAGCACAAGTTCTAGTTGACACTTTTCCAATTTGTAGCAAAAAGTCTCTAGCATGAGCAAAGTTGCAGTGGGGCATCCACAGCAAAAGCTCTTCGAGTCTCTACAGCAGCGTTTCTCAACTCCCGTCCTTAAGGCGCCCAACAGGTCATCTTTTTAGGATTTCCCTCTGCTGAAACCGCTGTGGTAAAATACTAAGGCAGTGAAATTGATCAAATCACCTGTGCAAAATAATAAAAGGTTGGAAAACATGACCTGTTGGGGCGCCTTGAGGACTGGAGTTGAGAAACACTGCTCTACAGCATCAAAATCCAGTCACAGTGACCCCTGTGGTGGGATGACTATTGCACAACATAACTGAACCAGAACTTTTCAGAAGACTTGCAGAATGTTTGCAGAGAAAGTTGATCTGAAGTCATGCAATGTGGACAAACTTGTGAAGCCTGGCAAGTCATTTTCAAACTTGCAGCACAATTACTTGCTATCTGGGTATATACTGCTGATTGAGAAAAGGAATTTAGCAGTTTATATTTAAAAAATCATTGCATTTCCATGTTCTGGGTACTGTGGGAGACCAGATATAGTGAATGCAGGGTCCTGGGTTTAGTAACACTTTAAGCCAAAGAGCCAGGGAACAAGCATTTTCAAAAGGCATATAAGCAGCTGGGATTTTTCCCTTGATTCGCATAAGAAACTAATGCCAGCATGTAATTATGACGAGAACTTACCTTACCTCATTTCACACAATTTAACATGCTTTATCTAATTTGTACAATTATCACGATGGGGATCCTTGCATGTAGGTAGAAAATACGAGATTCTCTTTGCACTTACTAATTCTTCATTACAGGGATGGGAATTCTGAATATCTTGTCATGAAAAAGTATACATTCACTATAATATGACCTTTCCTACAATTTATCTAATAGTATATTAGAAAGGAGTAACTAAATTATTAAAAAAGGGTGCATTATTCCTTAATTTATGAATATAAAATTAAAGTTGATGCTTGAAGAAAGGTCAGAGTATTTGTTATGTCTCCAGGATGTTGTTTAATGTGTACAATGTGTTATTACACAGAATTATGTTTGTCTCAGGTTAGCTGTTACGCTTGTGCCATCTACTGGCCAAACATTAATATGGGTGTAAATATTCCTATCTAGCTCTTATAGGATGTGACATCAAAATCGTCATATCCTCTTTAGTCAGGAAGTGAATGTCCCTTAAGGCCACGTACACACGGCAGAGAACCTCGACGGGCAGAACACATCGTTCCGCTCGTCGAGGTTCTCTGCCGGCCATCAAAATCGGCGACCCGCCCGTCGGGAATGGCAACCAGCCATTCATCCAGGCGGGCCGTCGAGCAAAAAGAGAGCCTGCTCTCTTTTCGCTCGACGGGATTCCCGACGGGCGGGGCGAGCCAAAAGCGTACACACGGCCGAGGTCCTCGCTGGAATGCAGTTTCCAGCGAGGTTCTCGCTGGTTTCCAGCAAGAACCTGGGTCGTGTGTACGCCGCCTCAGAATCTCCATTTTCAAGATTAAGGCAGCAGGCCTAGATGTTATCTCTCCCCATCCATGGCATCGGAGGTAAGCAATCTTCTTCTTCCTCCTCCAAAGGCTATTAGGGAGGTAGTTAGTCATCTCAGTTAATATTTGTATGATGTTGTTTATTATCGTATGGTAATATTATACTATTCTTGTTATTTCCAGTTTTACCGCACATCACGTGTGTCATTCACATGTATATTGAAATCTGCAACGTGCCAATAAATATACAGACAAGAAACAGCAGTCTATTATTGTGTGTGCAGAAAAAGGTCATCTGCCTAGATAGCTACCCATAGACTCCGGGAGTACGGGAAGTGAGTCCAGGACAGTAAAGCTCAGTCCAGTAACATTACGGATAGTGCAGAGGGGGAAGAGGTTTAGCCACACGGAAGAATTACAGTCTGCAACCGACTATACAGCCACTTCCATACAGCCAAGAAGCATACAGAGACTGCAGCCTTATACGCTTACTGCTCCCACAGGTCTCTACTCAGTCAAGCAGCCATGTCACGCAGTAGCACATCCTCACTCAAAACCAGATCTCAAGTTTACGGTTCCAGCAAGTCGATGACAGCCAGTGTTACAGCCGCCATTGCCTGAGGGAAAGAGAAAGCAGCAAAGACCTGAGCAGCCTTTGCTGAGCAAGAAATGCAGATTAAAAATGAGAAAGTGAGGCTAAAGACAGAGAAAGCACAGTTAGAGGCACATAAAGTGCAGCAAGAACTACAGTTAGAGGCACAGAAAGTGCAGCAAGGGGCACAGTTAGAGGCCGAGGAAGCCCTCCTAGATGTCGCTCTGGAGAAGCTCACTGCAGAAAAGGAAGCTGCAACCGCCATAGCTGAAGTAGAAGCCCTGGAAGCAGTCATGAGCCTCAGTGGTGAACGCATCAATGCATACCTCCCAACCGTCCCGGATTTTGCGGGATTGTCCAGCGATTCACGGTAATCCCGCGGTTCCTGCGATCACGGAAAAAGTCCTGCGTTCACGGAAAAAGTCCTGCGATTCCGCGGTAAACCCCTGCGATTCTCGGTAAACCCCTCGCTCAACAACTCAGATCCGTGGCCCCCCCCCCCCGCGCTCAACAACTTTGATCAGCGGAACCGCGCCCAACAACTCCCCGAACTGTGGAACCCCCGCTCAACAAGTCAGATCCGGTTCCCCCCCGCTCAAGAACTCAGATCCATGGCCCCCCGATCAGAAACCTAGATCTGCGGACCCCCCGCTCAACAACTTTAATCAGCGAAACCCCCCCCCCCCGCTCAACAACTCGGAGCTGTGGAACCCCCCCCCCGCTCAGATCTATGCCCCCGTGCCCCCCCCCGCTCAACAACTTTGATCTGCGGACCCCCCCCTCAACAACTCTATTGGGAGGTATGCTCATGTGCCCCTCATTCTGAAGTTGAAAAGTTGGGAGGTATGTCAATGTGCTTGGCTCAGAACAAGGAGAGCCGAATCCCTCGTAACGCACGTCAGAGTACTTGCACCAACACTTCAAATCAACCTATGAGACCTCTCCTCTACTGGGAATAGACAGTGTCCTAGAAGAAACAAACCAAACACAGCAGGTAACAGAGCATGAGAACACTTGTCAGCACGTTACAGATCAAACCTAATGCCGCGTACACACGATTACTTTTAGTGATGAAAAAAAATGTAATTTTTCATCATGAAAAAAAACTACATTTTTCCAACTTCATCATTAAAAATGATGTTGCCCACACACCATCGTTTTTGAAAAATGTTGAACAAAGTGACGGCACTCTAAAGGGGAGGTTCTATTCGCCTTGAGGCTGCTTTTAGCTGGTTACTTGTTAGAAAAAGACGATTTGTGCTTTTTTGTCTGTTACAGCGTGATGAATGTGCTTACTCCATTATGAATGGTAGTTTTACCTCCTGTCTCATCACTTGCTTCTGGGCATGTGCGGGTTTAAAACGTTGTTTTAGCCCACACACGATAATTTTTTCCAACACGAAAAATTACATTTTCAAAAATGACATAAAAAATGGAAGCATGTTCGAATTTTTTTGTGAAGCCCACACACGATCATTTTAAATGACGTTTTTAAAAATGTCATTTTTTTTCATCACTAAAAGTGATCGTGTGTACGCAGCATATGTCTCTGCACGCCACGACCCTCAACCTCCAAACCAACATCAGGGTAACCCCTTTGCTACACAACGGTACGAGACAAGAAGGCCTAAAGCAGAAACTTCTGACGGGTATGGTCCACACCACACTCCCACTACAGTAGTAAATCGCCAACATGCTCTGACACCAACCAAGTTATAACAGACTTTGCCAAGTTCTTCGCCAAACGTGATCTAATCACAAAAGGACTTGTGACGTTCAGCGATCGGCCAGAAAATTACAAAGCCTGGCGGTCGTCCTTTCAAAATACCATAAAAGGTCTAGACCTGTCTCATGACGATGAAATAGACCTCCTAGTCCAATGGCTTGGGAAAGACTCTGCCGAACATGCCAGTAGATTAGGAACATTAACATAAAACAACCAGGGATTGGTCTCAAAAAGATTTGGAGTAGATTAGAAGAGTGCTATGGTTCAACAGAGGCTATAGAGCATGCGCTTTTTAAAAGGATTGAGGACTTTCCAAGAATACCTAGCAAGGGTTATCACAGACTACGAGAATTAGCCGACTTGCTAGAAGAACAACTTCTTGCTAAAGAGGAGGGAGACCTACCGGGTCTCGCCTCCCTGGATGCGGCCAGAGGGATTAAACCTTTAACCACTTAAGCCCCGGACCAAAATTCAGGTAAAGGACCAGGCCTCTTTTTGCAAATTAGCACTGCGTGGCTTTAACTGACAATTGCGCGGTCGTGCGGCGTGGCTCCCAAAGAAAATTGGCGTCCTTTTTTCCCCACAAATAGAGCTTTCTTTTTGTAGTATTTGATACTTTTTTTACTTTTTGCTATAATAAATATCCCCCAAAAATATATAAAAAAAAAGTATTTTTCCTCAGTTTAGGCCGATACTTAATTCTTCTACCTATTTTTGGTAAAAAAAAAAAGCAATAAGCGTTTATCGGTGGGTTTGCGCAAAATTTATAGTGTTTACAAAATAGGGGATAGTTTTATTGCATTTTTATTATTTATTTATTTTTACTACTAATGGCGGCGATCAGCGATTTTTTTCGTGACTGCAATATTATGGCAGACACTTTGGACAATTTTGACACATTTTTGGGATAATTGTCATTTTCACAGCAAAAAATACATTTAAATTGCATTGTTTATTGTGGAAATGACAGTTGCAGTTTGGGAGTTAACCACAGGGGGCGCTGTAGGGGTTATGTGTTCCCTAATGTGTGTTTACAACTGTAGGGGGGTGTGGCTGTAGGTGTGACGTCATCAATCGTGTCCCCCCTATAAAAGGGATGACGCGATCGATGCAGCCACCACAGTGAAGCACGGGGAAGCAGTGTTTACACACGGCTCTCCCCGTTCTTCAGCTCCGGTGTAAGAGATCTACTAGAGTTGTCCCCGCAAATTCGCTTCCCTTGGCGCCAGACAGCCTATTTAAAGGATGCACTGACCCCAGCCGAGTGCTGACGGGTCTCAGCGGTTCCGGTTCCTGTATCCTGTGCCTGTTCCCGTGCTCCTGATCCCGGCTTCCTTCCTTACTGAACCTCGGCTTCCTTGACCTTGCTTTTGGACTCGCTTCACCCATGACTCTTGGTTCCTGATCTCGGCTTTCCACGTGACCCTGTTTCCTGCCTGATGACTTTGTACCTCGCTGCCCGCTCGTTGCTGAACCCGGCTTCCCATGTGACCACGATCCTGTCTCCTGTTTTGCTCCGCTCTACTTCCCGGGTACCTGCGACTTTGTCCCTGCAACCTGCTGCGACTTCGTCCCTGCAACCTGCTGCGACTTCGTCCCTGCAAACTGCTGCGACTTCCTGCCTTGCAAGATTCGCATCACCGGCTGCGGGCTTCCCTAGTTACATCTGCAGGCACTCGTGTCTCCCTTGGCCCTTGGTTTCCACTGTCTCCACTCTCAGCGGGACCAGGGCCGGAGATTCAAGAGAGGCTAACCTCGTCATTTCAGACTTCACCCAGGTACGTGACATCCGGGGACCAATCGGCGCACTCCAGCGGCGATCGGGTCCGCGATTCCCGGTCCCAGGGGTTCGGACCGGGTCACGGGAGAGGGCCGCGATCGCGCGCCCGTGACCCACGGCTGGGTAGTAGTACAGGACGTACCTGTACATGGATCTGCCCAGCCGTGCCATTCTGCTGACGTATATGTGCAGGAGGCGGTCCTTAAGTGCTTAATTCTGAAGCTTCCTTACGACCTACAACAAAGGTGGGTCACCTATTGTTCTAAACATAAGAAAAGGCTCCAGGTACCATTTCCACCATTCAACGTTTTTGTAGACTTTGTTTCAGAGCAAGCTAAGTTCTTGAATGATCCCAGCTGTGACTTTATACTGCCATCAGCCACGCCCCCTAGCTTCAAACAGCACAGGATGCCACTGACAGTGAACAAGTCTCATGTTTCCTCTACAGATTTCTCCTATAGGTCTTCCAACATCGTTCACTCAGAGGACAAAGTCGGAGACCCTAGCAAGCAGTGCCCTCTACACAGGAAACCGCACCCTCTACCAAAATGCAGGGAAAAGTCTCTAGAAGATCTCAAAGCTTTCCTAAGAGAGAACCGCATATGCTTCAGGTGCTGCTCATCCATATCAAACTTTGCCAAGTACTGTAAGGTTAGTGTATCATGCACAGTGTGTGACAAATCAGACCACAACTCAGCACTACATCCAGGCCCTGCTCCTTGGACCGCTCAGCAAACTAGCGATACCAATAAGCATTGCGGGGAGCAAGAGAACACTGGTTCCGACATTTCAATGGTTACCTCACAGTGTACTGAGGTATGCAAAGATCCTGCAGGCAGTAGGTCTTGTTCAAAGATCTGTCTTATTAGAGCTTATCCAATGGGTCACAGAAACAAAGCTGTCAAGATGTACGCACTCTTAGATGACCAAAGCAACCGCTCTATGGCTAAATCCACATTCTTTGACACCTTCGGTGTTAGGGGTCCAAGCTCCCCTTACTCTCTAAAGACTTGTGCGGGTACTGTTGAGACGGCGGGGATAAGAGCCACCGCCTTCTGTGTAGAGTCCATAGATGGCCGGACTCGTCTACCTTTACCCACCATAATCGAGTGCAACCAGATTCCGGATAACCGGTCAGAAATCCCTACACCAGACGCCGCAATTCACCAGCCTCATCTAAAATGCATGGCCCATCTCCTACCAGAATATGACAAGCAGGCTCAGTTAATGCTGCTCCTGGGAAGAGACATTTTGCAGGTTCATAAAGTAAGGGAACAGATTAATGGTCCCCGCAATGCTGCCTTTGCCCAAAGACTTGACCTGGGGTGGGTCATCGTAGGGGAAGTTTGCCTAAAGACTGTGCACAGACCCGCCATGGTCAGTAGCATGTTCACTAACGTACTTGACAAAGAACGTCCTTTCTCCTTGCAACCATGTCACAACAGCTTCATCACAAAAGAACTTCCAGGTAGTACTCACGTACCTTGCTCCTCTGTAGACCCAGACACAGATGACCACGCTTGTGATAGTGACCCAGACCACCTAGGATGTACAGTCTTTCATAGAACAAAGGAAGATCAGCAGGTAGCAATGTCATTTGAAGAGACTTTTCTTGCAAATAATGGAAAAGGAGACAGCCAAGGAAGAGACAAACAATTGGGTCGCACCTCTCCCATGTAGACCCCATAGCCAGCCTCTACCTAACAACAAGGAACAAGTCCTTAAATGCTTTGCCTCCCTTAAACGTAAGTCTTAGAGAAAACCAGAGAAAAGAGATCCGTGGACAGAGTGGAAAAATTCCTTGACAACCTTGTCTAACTTAAAAGTCCCTCGACCATATGCTCCTGTACAGTCTACAGAAGTCCAAGACCAAAGACTTTGGCCCGGATTCACGTAGGGCGGCGTATCTTTAGAGCGGCGTAGCGTATCTTTTTTACGCTACGCCGCCGCAACTTAGAGAGGCAGTATTCACAAAGCACTTGCGTCCTAAGTTACGGCGGCGTAGCGTAAATGGGCCGGCTTAAGCCCGCGTAATTCAAAGTAGGCAGGTAGGGGGCGTGTTGTATGCTAATGAAGCGTGACCCCATGAAGATGCATGGCCGAACGTACAGCGCATGCGTCGTCCGTGAACGTATCCCTGTGCGCATGCTCAGAATTACGCCGGCTAGAATTCATAAGATACATCGAACACTGCATACGATGTGAGCGTAACTTACGCCGGCTAGAATTCATAAGATACATCGAACACTGCATACGATAAGAGCGTAACTTACGCCCAGGCGCATTCACGTACGCCTTACATAAACTACGTAAAATTTGACGGCTGCGCCTTATATAGCAGGGGTAACTTAACGCCGGACGTACGCCTTACGTAAACGACGTAGCTTACAGCAACGGGCGCATCTACGTTCGTGAATCGGCGTATCTTGCTCATTTGCATATTTTTAATGGGATCGCCGAATGCGTCTAGCGTAACTATGCGCCCACGATACGTCGGCGTAGGCTGAAGCCATGTTTTTCGGCATATCTTGCTTTGTGGATCGGCGTAAAGATGCGACGGCGCACAATTGAAATTATGGCGGCGTATCTGGAGATACGCTGGCATAAAGCCTTTGTGGATCCGGGCCTTTGTGTTTTCTGCAATGCTTCTGTCATAGCAATCACTGCTGTACCTTACCTCAAGAACAGGGACAGGAAAGGACAGTGCCATATAGGTTTTGTCATAGCAAAGAAATGGTGATACATAGCATGGATAACAAGTGCTGCACACCCCTGAATAGATTTTTGAAGAGAAGGAAAGAGTACCCCTAGGGGCTTTGAGTTGCAGCTAATGATAGTTCAATCGAAATATGTAAAAAAATATTGTAATTTATTAGAAAACAAATAAAAACAGGATGGGAACACCCATCTAATACATATAGGAGACATGGACTCAAAAATGTGAATCAAACATTTGAAAACAATGGGTAATTAGATAGAGCAATTCAATAATGTAACTTATGCGCAAAACTTGCCCCACTCCCACACAATTCAATTCAACACACAATACCTAGGCTAGAACTTTGTGCCGCAGTGTTATCCGACACTATCACTAGAGAGATGAACCTAGAAATCAAAGACACTGAGTTCTACACTGACAGTAAAGTAGTCCTGGTGTACATCTACAACGAAACCAGATGCTTCTACGTCTACGTCAGTAATCGAGTGTTGAGGATTAGGAGATTCACGCACCCAAAACAGTGGTACTTCGCAATCCCGCAGACCTAGCGACCAGAGCTGTCCCAGCCAACTGTCTTAAGGACACAACATGGTTTAAAGGCCCTGTATTCCTGTACAATTCAGAACACAACACTTCTGAATCAGAGACCATTAGCTTGATAGATGCAGTCAAGGATGCTGAAGTTCGTCCACAAGTGTCCGCATTAGTCACGGTGGCTTCACAAAACCTCAAAATCTCAAGTCTCATCGGTTCTCCAGGTTTTCCACATGGAAATCACTCATTAGAGCTATTACTTCCTTATCCCACATAGCCCGTTTCTTTGGGAAAAATACTAATTGCAAAGTCTGGCAACGCTGTAAAAGTACCTACTCAGTGACTGACCTAGAGCAATCAAAACATCTGATCATCTACACTGTGCAAAAACAGACCTTTGCTAGAGAAATTGACTGTATTCACAACAAAAAAACAATCCTTAAAGACAGCATCTTAAGGAAACTCGATCCATACCTCAACAGCAGTGACCTGTTGAGAATAGGAGGCCGCCTTTAAAAAGCTACCTTGGAGCACCACAAGAAGCATCCTCTCATTCTCCCAGCTCAGCACCATGTCACTGCCCTGCTTGTACAACACTATCACAGTCAAGTCAAACACCAATAAAAAATGGTGTAACTGTCGCCCTTCCTTCAATGTGACACCACTCAGCGCTTAGGTACAACAACTCAAGGTATTTTGGAATAGCTTCTCTGATATGCATAAAACCTAGCTGCTGCTGAATAAAATCAAACAATGTATACAAAACAGTACAATAGAACGTGACGCTTATCACTGACCAGAGACGCTGTGCAGCCTCCAGAGCAGGAACAGGAGAGTTTTTGTAGCAATAACCTACATCTCTACAGACTCACAGGGAGAAGCTGACAGGCACAGTACAGATTTTCGTTTTTTGCTTGATGATTTTACATTGTGGTACGCACAATATATGATTTGGGATGTTTTGGGCTTAATAAATAATTTTAAACGTTATCACACTATATGAGTTTTTTTACCTTATATGTATGCGGTTTGATCATAAACATTCCTGACGGTGGAGAGTGCATCTTCCAGGATACACACAGATATACAAATCCAGGCCCTTTTGATTCAGTCTTGTGGTGAGTGCATCCCCAACTGGGGACTAATTATCCCCCCACGTGGTGAACACCCCCTCTTTTGGTGAAAGGAGCACTTAATTAAGGACTGCTTTTTGTGTCTATACCATCTGCACTATCATCCTATCCCTAGAAGGTCTTTCGGACCCCTAGAAGAATCTCAGATTTGGTTCTGAGACTAAGCGCTGCTACAGTATTATATGTAACTTATGGACTCTTTTGAGGTCTTGACTTTTTAGTTTTGACTTGTTTAGGTTCCACTGTTCTATTGTACTGTTTTGTATACAAAGTCAAACACCAAGGCTGGCTATTCACTGAAGGAGCTTTGAGGGCTGTGGACTGTGGATAATAGGAGCAAAAAGATGTGTGAGCAAGTGTATCTTTAATTGTGTCACCTGCCACAAACTCCGTGGACTGTTACAATCACAAAAGATGGCTGACCTTCCATCTGACAGACTTAACTCAGACCCTCCTTTCACAAGTGTGGGCCTTGACGTATTCAGTCCTTGGTCCGTTACTACTCGCCAAACAGTGGCGTCTCCAGCTTTCACATTTAGGGGGAGCACATGGGGGGACAGGGACAAAATTAGGGGGGCCAACTATAAAATGCAATTATATATATATATATATATGCAGTGAGCTCCCTTCCTACTATACTGGGTCCTCCCAGGGTGGCAGAAAACAAGAGATATATGTCACCAGCACACCAAGAAAATATAAGGGTCCAAAGCAGTGGGAGAACTCTCAGCGTTTCAAAGGTTGTCTTGCCACCGGGCCCTGGTGTTCTGCCACTGTGGGGTTCCCCAGCTGTTCTGTCCCTGCCATTGACAGCGCTGGTCTGGCATCTGTCTCCTTGGCAGCGGCAGTCTATTAGGACCTAGTGCTGGTGACATTATGGGTGCATGCAGGGGAAGGCTGGCACTATTGGTTATAGAGAGCTGAGCCCCCAGCTGGTCACCTAGCAGCAGTAATGCTGTATAACCTTCTCTGTTGACATGCTGATCGAGATGTGATCCAGGTGATGCTCCCAGTCAGATCTAATAAACACAGTATTTATTAGCGTACAACCACATATATATAATCAAACGTATGTTCCGCAGCCATTTGGGCTCTATGCCTGTAAATTTTGGGTTTTGATGAATAAAATCACTGATATTTAACACTAGGATTTGACTGGGAGCATCACCTGGATTGCATCACGATCAGCATCTCAGAGAAGGCTCTACTGCTGCTAAGCAACGTGCAGGGAGCTCAACTGTCTACAACCAATAGAGATGGGCTCGGGTGTGTTTGAAATCCCACATGCCCAATCCCGCCAGGAAGCCGACACTCCACAGTGCTTATCACAGGCAGTGAGACATTTCCTGATCTGTGCAGCTGCGGACCGGGAAATCTCTCACTGCCTGTGATTAGCGATGTGCAGTGTGGGCTTCCTGGCAGGCTCTGGCATGTGGAATTTTGAACATGCCCAGCCCATCTCTAACAACAAATTGTGCTGGCCCTCCTGTACATCAGCCGCATAAAGTAACCTGCTCTGGGTTCCTATGTGCTGCCGCTGCTGCCAAGGAGACAGAGACCAGCGCTGTGAATAGCCGGGACAGGACAGAAACCCTGGTTATTCCAGCACTGGTCCACACTGGGATGATTTCCCCATTCACCTATAATGTGTAGATGGGGGAATTGGATCATTTCTTTCTTTTTTTTCATTTAACCTAATAGTTGAATGAAAAAAGTGATCAATGTATGGGCTGCCTAAGAGCTAAGACCAGCCATAGACAGTTTAAATCTCAGCTGGTTCAGCAGGAACTGGCTGAGATTTGAACCATTAATGAGCAGAGTCTCTTATGATTATAACTAGTGGTTGCTGTATAGCCACTAGTGATAATCACTGTTTGTCGGGAGAATACAATTGCTGGGCAGGAGGGTGATTCCCCTGTCAGCACTGTCTGTGTTGATGACGAATCATGCAAGTTTGCAACTGTATATTACCTGCCTAACTGAAAGTGAAAGTGAAAATAAATTGTGAATGTCTTGAAAGAACAGGAGAGGGGGAGGGACAGATAGGGGAGAGAAGGGATGGAGATAATGCAGTTCAGTTATTACAGTGTACAGTGTACCCACGGTCCAGGCTAGAATCTTAGGCATCATTCACACACAGCCAGGAATGCTGCTGATTTTCATATTTCCCACCCACACATCCCCTCTCTTCAGATACAACACACCGGGATAGTGTGGGCGGGACTGAAAGGAGGAGGAGGAGGAGCTGTATTCCTCCCTGCTCGTATGTGAGGAGAGTGAGGGGGGAGGTGCCTGGACTCGCTGGGCTGTAAAAGAGTGTCATAGACTGACACTCGGCTCAGCTTGCAGTCACCACTCTCAGAATTTACAAGCTGGTTCTCCTGTCCTCCTGTCCTAAGGACGGGAGAAATCAGTCTGTTTTTTTAGTAACTGAGATGAAGGCTTGGGCCTTGGGCTCCCCCACAGTGCTCATGGAGTCCTTTCTGCAACTCGCTCTTCTCCGTGCCAATGAGGATGCAGGGGAAGGAGCAGATTGGGCAGCTGTGGTTGTGTAAGCGCTCGCATTATGCAGTGTCAGCGAGCAGAGGGAGGGGGAGGAATACCCCGCTGAGCTGACTGGGGACGCTCTCCCTCTCAGGAGAGACTGTTACTCCAGCGGCAGCCCGAGCAAAATACAAAAATGCAAAAAAATGGTGGGGCACAGCATAATGTTGGAGGGGTCAGGGCCCCCTCTGGTCCCCCCCCTAGGGTCGCTATTGTCGCCAAACTAGGAAAGGTCATGCCAGTAGCAAACGCTGGGCAGTTATATTTACTTGTATGACTGTTCGAGCTGTTCACATACAGTTGATTGAATCAATGGACACTTCCAGCTTTATCAACGCTCTCAGGCGCTTCATTGCCATTAGAGGTCCTGTTAAGCACATCCGCTCTGATAGGGGCACCAACTTTGTTGGAGCGGTCAAGGAACTTCAAATCCTTTCCAATCTAGACAACAATGGCATGGAAAGGTATCTCAACCAACAGGGATGTACCTGGACATTCAACCATCCTCACTCTTCTCATATGGGTGGTGTGTGGGAAAGAATGATAGGTGTAGCCCGAAAGATCTTGGACTCTCTTTTCCTTCAAATGGGGAATGCCATACTCACACATAAATGCCTGTCCACCTTTATGGCTGAAGTCTCAGCCATCATAAATGCTAGACCTCTGATCCCACTTACTAACGATCCGGAGGAACCCATGCTGCTGACACCTGCAACTCTACTCACTCAAAAAACCAACACGTTCAGTGCTCCAAGTGGAGAGTTTACAGATAAAGACCTATTCAGACGTCAATGGAGACAGGTGCAATGCCTAGCCAACACTTTCTGGGACAGATGGAGGAGATATTACATTCAAACCCTACAACCCAGAAATAAGTGGCAAGTTAACAAACCAGACCTGAAGTCAGGAGATGTGGTGCTTGTTAAAGACTTATCACACAGACATTCCCAAGCAAAGATGGACATGTCAGGAAAGTTGAAGTTAAGACTTCCAAACAGGGTGAAGTAAAGTAATTTTTCAAACCCATATCGGACTTGATTTTACTTGTGTCTAATGACGCTGGTAGTGGCGTTGGTTAACGCCAGACGGGGAGTGTTATGTCTCCAGGATACCTTTCCGGTTCAAAAAAGACAATTCACTGTGTTGTTTAATGTGTACAATGTGTTATTACATTAGTAAGCCAGAATTATGTTTGTCTCAGGTTAGCTGTTACGATTGCGCCATCTACTGGCCAAACATTAATATGGGTGTAAATATTCCTATCTAGCTCAAAATTAAAATCGTCATATCCTCTTTAGTCAGGAAGTGAATGTCCCTTAGATTCTCCATTTTCAAGATTAAGGCAGCAGACCTAGATGTTATCTATCCCCATCCATGGCATCGGAGGTAAGCAATCTTCTTCTTCCTCCTCCACAGGCTATTAGGGAGGTAGTTAGTCATCTCAGTTAATATTTGTATGATGTTGTTTATCTTGTTATTTCCAGTTTTACCGCATATCACGTGTGTCATTCACATGTATATTGAAATCTGCAACGTGCCAATAAAGATACAGACAAGAAACAGCAGTCTATTATTGTGTGTGCAGAAAAAGGTCATCTGCCTAGATAGCTACCCATAGACTCCGGGAGTACGGGAGTCGAGTCCAGGACAGTATTATTGGCTACTGTATTTCTAGCCTGAAATCTCTTTCTCTTCAACCATGTTTTAATCAGGGAAAATAAACTGTCCATTATTTTTCCAAGGTTGCATGTGTGGGTAGAGGTGACACTTTCATTGATGTAAGGTCACTGTTTGTGTTACCTTCCTATTCAGTCTGTGCTTGGATCAGCGGCTTTTTTAGACTGCTTATTTTCCCAGTGCTCCATGAGACTCACTTAATGCTTTATGTTACATGGTGGTGTATCCATCATTATTTCATAGGTCATTGCACCAGAACAATAAACACAAAACACCAATCTTTTCTGTTTCCTTACTTCTTTCCTAATTTCTTGTTCGTTACCTTGCAGTATATCTAAATTCTAGCCACAGCAGGAAACATCTATAGTATACACCAAATTCTACATATCAACAATAAGTACGGTTTGATTACCGTTTACTCACTTTGTTTTCTTTCTAAAGCAGCCACAGCCTAAGTAGAAAAGCCTTTCCACATCAGCAGCTGCAGAATGGTACCCTTGCTCTCTGCGAGGAAGCAGTGATCTTTTAAATTTAAAAGGTCCAACATGCCAACTCCTGGGTCAAACTCCAGGGCCGTCTTTAAGGCAGGACAAAACGGGCAGCTGCCCTGGGCCCTGTTATTGTTGTGGGGCCCAAAGCAGCTGCCATAACTATCCCAGTTTAACCACTTAAGGCCCGTGCTATAGTCAAATGATGTTAAAATGGGGGGGTAACTAAATGTGCAAACCACACTAATTATTTAAAAAGACAGATGAACTACAGCAGAAGCCACAACGATTGGGTGTTCTCACACTAAACAGTATTTTAAAGGTTAAGTGTTGGGGCGCTCGCTAATTGAGGAATGTAATAATAATATTACTAATGACAATAAATAAAAATAATACAATACATAATCTACAATCAGAAATGGGCACACATTTTTGTGTATTAGGTGCATGACAAAATAAACCATCAAAAGTGTGCAGCAATAAAGTGCATATAGTGACAGGTGCTAATCAGGTGTGTCCATACAATGGTTAATTAATGGCAAACAGCACAAATGTGCAAATTGAGTCCAATGCAACAATAATATCTTCATGGAATTTTGTAAAAATGCATTAAAGTGCAAAAATTCCCAGGATCAAGAGTCCAAGCATATAATCCAAAAAAAAAAAATGTGATTTATTTTTTTAAAGTAAAATAAATGGTATGATGAATAAATGTCCACAACATTTTCCAAATGTGCAGTGCTCGGAAATAGCTCAGAAAGTGCTTCACTCCACACGTGCCCAGTTTCACCAGCCTCTTACTTATAATAAGCCTTATGTGAAATCCCAATGGCAGCTTCTCTTTCCCTCCAAGCATTGCAGATCACCTTCACTCCACAAAGGTAGCGCTTAGCCTGAGCTCAAGCCCCTCTTCATTAGGATCAATGACTCCCCACAAGGCACATATGGAAGGAATAACGCTCACAATAGTGTAAAAATATCAGCATAATTTATTTGTAAACATAGTAAACACTCACATTTCAGATTAAGATCTCACACGTCAGACATCAAACACAGCAGCTTCTCTGCTCCTGGCCGAGAGTAGAGAGAATGTCACCAACGGCTTAACTTCCCACACACGTATCGTGGCTGAGCACGCCACTTAATCATAGGGTATACCCTAGGCACATATGGAAGGATGAGAAGAAATAAATGTAGCGCTGTTTAACCAAAAAGACAGTGATGTCTATGGGTGAATAAAAATCAATAATCATTAAAAACAATTGTGTGTGGGCTCCAGAGCAATTTTCGCGACGTATAAAATGGCCAAAAAAATTCAGCATATTTTAAATCTTTTAATGGAGATCTTCTTTTTTGGTTATTAATTGGATAATATTTTAGACTGCTTTCCATTTATTTATTTAGGAGTGTGTCAAGTTACCACAACAACATTATTATTTAGTATTATTTACCCACAAGGTTTTCCCTTGTTAATTAGAAAATGTTTTTTTGAATTGTCCCTGCCTACTCACTAGCAAACTCTCTATTTGTAATAAAAACACATGGTCAAGTTTTGTCAGAAAACATAAAAAAAATGTTTTCTGGTGCTAAATAGAACAAAGGCTGAAGCCAAACAAAAAAACTCAGGTAATAAAAACAAAGGGCATACGCTCCAAGACAAGTTAAAATTTTCTAAAACTACCGCCATGACAAAATGGGAATTTGACCTTGGCGCTTCCTTCTCTGACGCTCAGTGGAAGTGCGCGTTCAAAGAAATCCATAAGGCTTCCCACTGTGTCAAACATTGGGAGTTGGGGATCAAGCTGGCCAATAGATGGCACTATACCCCCTTGAGACTGGCCTCGTATTTCACAGGACTGACACCTAACTGCTGGAGAGGTTGCGGACAGATAGGAAACTTACTGCACATGCTCTGGCTTTGCCCAAATGTTAAAAGCCTTTGGAACCAAGTATTCCAGCTTCTTTCCTCTTTGACCGGTTTGATCACTGCCCCTGACCCTGCCTTAGCGATCCTACACTTAAATATAGAAAAATTCCCACATAACGCTAGACCAGTGGTAACGCACATACTCCTAGAATCCCGCTCACTGATCTTGAAACACTGGAAATCAAATAAAGCTATAAACATTTCTGACGTTGAAACAGCGGTGCAGAGAAATTATACGTTTGAACGTCTGCTGGCTATTAATGCTCTGAAAAGTGATAAGTTTGACGAATGTTGGTCGATTTGGCCTAAACACGTTTAAATGGGTAAAATAATATGCAAATTATATAGGCCTGTCTTGTGACGTCGCAGTCCCATCATGCTCCGGTAGGTACCACGTGCTACCTACCCACGTGGTACCTACCGGAGCATGATGGGACTGCGACGTCACAAGACAGGCCTATATAAATCGCTGCGAGCCGCGCGCCCGCCATAACAGCGGAAGGAAGCGTCGCGTCAACATCTGGAGAAGAGAAGAAGAAGACGACGTCACAGAAGAGGGGACTCGCCGGCGCTAGTAATTGAGCTAACACATGAAGATAGCGGTGGCGAGTCCTGAAGAAGACACCGGAGAGCGGAGAAGACCCCGGGAGAGCGGAGAAGACCCCCGGAGAGAGGAGAAGACCCCCCCCGCCGCCGAAGATGACGAAGGAAGCCCGCCGGGTGGTGGGCGCTTTTATCAAAGCGCCCCCCCCCCGGCGGCGGAAGAGAACCAGACGGTGGCGAAGAACAGCGGCACCCACCCCCCGCAGAAGCCCGCCGGAGGGGGGCGCTTTTATAAAAGCGATCATACACACCCCCCCCCGGCGGCCAACTAATAAAATATTTCAATACCCTGTGTGGTTTATTTGTGTTTACACTTTTCTTGCAGGTGAATAGGTACCCCATACTCATTCACTTAGGGTGGGGGGCCGGTATCTGGGGGCCCCCTTATTAAAGGGAGCTTCCAGATTCCGATAAGCCTCCCGCCCGCATACCCCGACAACCAACGGCCAGGGTTGTCGGGAAGGGGCCCTGTCCTCATCAACATAGGGAGCGCTCCGGCCCCCCACCCCAGAGCACCTGACCCCCCCATGTTGAGGGCATGCTGCCCGGTGTGGCTCAGGAGGGGGGGGGCGCTCGCTCGCCCCCACTCCCTTCCTGACCGGCCGGCCGGGATTCTTTGGATACGGGTCTGGTATGGATTGTGGGGGGACCCCCACGCCGTTTTTTTGGCGTAGGGGGGGCTCCTTACAACCCATACCAGACCTAAGGACCCGTTATGCTCCTGAGGGGGGAACCCATGCCGGATTTTTATTTAAAATCCGGCGGGGACTTCCTTCTCAGCATTCATAACAAACTCCGCCCACGTGTAGAATTGGCGGGAATCCGCGTCGGATCCCCGTCGCTTCTATGACGCACTCGCTGGAATGTGCTTTTACTATTCCAGCGAGTGCGAGATGTCGGCAGCCTGTCGCCGAGAATCAGCGCGATGCTGTCGTGCTAAAAACACATTCTCGGCGGCAGGCAATGTACAAGGCCACAAACATGGCATTTGAGGAGATGGTGGAAATGGTGGCAATATTAAGTAGAGGGGATTATGATGCTAAACATGGCCCATACAAATACCTTAATAAGGTGAAGGCCCAAATAATGGACAAAGTGGTCAAAACTCTGTACCACAAACTTGGGGTGCGCAGATCCAAGGAACAGTTCCCGCAAAAGATGGTCTGACATCAAATTGAGAGAACCGGAGCAATACCAGAAAATTAAAAGAGTCATTAGAAAAAGTAAGTAATTTTCCTGTGTACTTCAGATTAGTATTAAAGTGGATCTCTACCCTAAAGTGAAGTTCCGCTGATCGGAACCCTCCCCCCCACCGGTGCCACATTTGACACCTTTCAGGGTGGAAGGGGTGCAGATACCTGTCTAAAGACAGGTATTTGCACCCACTTCCGGCCCGTAGTCTCGGCCAAAAGACTGTTTTTTTTCCCACATCCTGTCCGTCCCCCCTTGTGTGCTGGGAACTCTCGGCTCCCAGCACACAGCGGCAGCCAACCGGCGGGCGCAGCGCGACTCGCGTATGCGCCGTAGGGATCCGTAGGGATCCGGGCAGTGAAGCCGGAGCGCTTCACTTCCTGGTTCCCTCACCGTGGTTCCCTCACGAGTGAACGCTCGTCCTCTGCTGCGGACTCCGCTGGACTCCAGGACAGGTAAGTGTCCTAATATTAAAAGTCAGCAGCTGCAGTATTTGTAGCTGCTGGCTTTTAATATTTTTTTTTAAAGGGCCATCGGCTTTAATATCATGGTGCTGCATGTGCTTTTTCTTTCATGTAGTACAGTTCAAGATGTCAAGTTTCATGTTCGTGGGCATAATAATTGGTTGTATGAATCATCTTTCATTCGCTCACTAATAATAAAATACGATCTGTTTGTCTGATACAGTGTTTTAGAAATGTCATCATGCCTATTTAGGCATGGTCAAATGTAGTCAACCCTGTATCAGACAAAAAGATTGTATTTTATTATTAGTGAGCGAATGAACGATGATTCATACGACCAATTATTGTGCCCACGATCATGAAATGACATCTTGAACTATTTATGTGAGAATATTTTTACAACATGGTTGTGTAGATGTGTTCTTAACTATATTTAACTAATCTAACTGGATTCAGTATACAGTAAGGAGAGTATTCTCAGCAGCTGGTTTCACATCTGGACTCAGTAGCACAAGTGTGGGCCACAAGAACAACCTTTTTAGGGTGTCACACACAGGTGATCCAGTGGATACTTGGTGTGTTTCCACGTGGGATAGATAAATAGATAAATGTACCAGCTTTAGTAATGGATACAATCATGAGTTCAGCTTAGAAGTATTGACAAAACAGACAATTGTACCACACTTTCAAAGAATGATTCATATTCCTCTTTCAGGCCTCAAATCTTTTTTAATCAAGTATCCCTTTTGTTTCAATCTCATAGGGCATCAAAGAGCTTCCAGACAGGAGCCTAGGAACCCCACACCTCCAACCCAAGACCCACCCCCGCGGGATGTGCAGGAGGAAGCGAAGGAAGTAGAAACTGGCACCACAACAGGTCAGTGTCATACTCCACAGCTTCAGGTAATAGATGTAGGTCTGCATATTTATAATACATGGTGTGTTTCAAAATTTTAGGAGCTTTTCTGGCTGCGGAACAATTTGACAGTCACAGCCCCAGATGTTGATTGGTGAAGTTATGGCCTGCTCTGGTGACCTGGATGACATCAACAAAAGCTTGGTGCATATAAGGCAAAAGACCAACAAGTGGAGAAAAGGATCAAATATGTTATTGATGTTCTTGGGAGGGTTTAAAAAAAATTATGTTCAAATATTTTATACTTTTAATTTTGTTTCTAATGTTTTAATTATTTTTAATTGAATTTTATAATCTAATCATTTTTTTTTGGAATCTTACTTTTTTTTTTCTTGCTAAAGCGCATGAACAATGTAAAACTTGTAAAAAGTTACATTGTTCATGCATTTTAGCAAGAAAAATAAAAAGTTAAGATTATAAAAAAAAAATTGATTATTATCAAAAAAAATTGTATTTTTACCAAAATAATATTGTCAATTAGGGACTGATTCAAAAAATACAATACATTAGCAAGCATTAAATACATAGATTGTGAGGTTAAAGGACAACATTTACCTTAATATAGTCTTCCTACAGGACTTGGATTATAGCAGAACAGGTGTCTGGGATTATGATTCCCAGAGCCTGCGGGGGAAATGCCCATCGAGAACTTGAGGTCCTGCAAGCTTCTCCCTGTTTCCAGGTAGCGCAAGGTAGCAACTAGCCTCTGCTTAGCAGTGATATAGGGAGACACCAAAGCCAAGAGCTGCTGAAAAACGGGGTCAGACATTCTTTAGAAAATTCCTGAAGTCATCAGGGTTATTCTCCTGGATCTCCCGCACAGAGGCATATGACAGAATTGGTGCCGCTGGAGCAACCAATTCTTGGCTCACAAACTCCTCCTCACCCTGTTCATGGACCGGAGCTGGGATAAAGCAGAAATTGCCAGCACCAAGCACAGCACGATCTCGGTGACGAGAACGTACCCGCAACATGGCTAGAAAACGGTTTTCTAATCAGAACGAACTAAAAGAACGCACTGAAGAACATTAAGGCCTCTGAAGAACGACCTGAAAAACAGTAACGAGCAGACAAGAACACACTGCAAAAACAGATACGAACTGACTACAAGCATTGAAAGACAGATACGAACCCACAAGCACAAACTGAACACCAGAAATCGATATTTAACCACTTACATACCAGGCACTTACGCACCTTCCTGCCCAAGCCAATTTTCAGCTTTCAGCGCTGTCGCATTTTGAATGACAATTGCGCGGTCATGCTACACTGTACCCGAACATTTTGTTTATCATTTTGTTCCCACATATAGAGCTTTCTTTTGGTGGTACAGTATTTGATCACCTCTGCGATTTTTATTTTTTGTGCAACAACTAATAAAAGACCGAAAATCTTGAAAAAAAACGTTTTTATTTTTTTCTGTATTTTTTTTGTAAATAAGTATGTTTTCTTCTTCGATTACTGGCACTGATATGGCGGCACTGATGGGCACCGATGAGGCGGCACTGATGGACACTGATAGGCAGCACTGATGGGCACTGATAGGCAGCACTGGTATGCGGCACTGATGGGCACTTATAGGCGGCACTGATGGGCATTCATAGAGGGCATTGATGGGCACGAAGACTAAAAAGCATGAATCGTCTCTCACCAAACTTTTACTGACATGTGGTAACACAAAATCAGCAAAATCAGCCCCAGAGGTGGCGCCATAATTGAACTTACTCTTTATAGTGCCGTCATACGCGTTGTAAGTCACCGCGCTTTGCGAGAGCATTTTTTTCACGATCATGTGTAGGCAAGGCAGGCTTAACAATAATCGGGTTAAAAAAAACTTACTTTTTTCTAGACCATTAAAAACGGTCGTGTGTACGCAGCATTAGAGCCTGCCAACATATGTCATTCATTGTGATCAAACAGAATATAGCTGGGATCAATTTTACTATCATTCTGTAGTACCAGAAACATAAACAGTACCAGTACCAGAAACATACCAATGCTATACCAATAAAAAGAACATTAAGGGAAGAATATTATTATGTTTCCCGTATACTATTATATATAATGCAAAAGAACAGACTAGGCTTAAAACAAAACATAGCTCTTCAGGGTAGTGAATTCAACTTTGCTGTCTCTATGTGATCTGTTGCTGATAAATTATTCATAGGCAATCATAGTTGTTCATTTGCAAAATGTCTTTAGTGCTAAAAGGATGTTATATCTTTATTAATGATGTGATGCTTTGTTCCTGATGAGTAAGCAATACTGAGGTACCTAAATAATTGTACTTGTATGCAGGGCCGTTTGAAGGAATTTGGGGGCCCCAAGCAAAATGGGGGCACCCCAAGCACCCCCCCCCCCACACGCAAAGCTTATGTTAGCGCTTCACAAAATTTTTTCACCCATGTTTTTACTCCTCCCCCTCCCTAGTCCCTATGTTTTTATATTCTCATCTCCCTTTCTTCCCTGTAGGCTGCCGCTGTAGCGTGGTCGAGCTTCTCTTCCTTCTGTCAGTCCGGTGTTCTATCATTATGGGTCCCCAGTCCCCTATCAGATAGTGCCCGGGCCGGGCCAGGTACCGCACGGTACAGGAGATTCTGTTTCCTGTATTCCCGGCCGGAATGAAAGGAAGTGAGCACTCAGTGTGCACTTCCTGTCAGTCCGACCAGGAACAGGAAACTGAATCTCCTGTACCACGTGCGGTACCCGGCCGGACTGACAGGACTCCAGGAGGAAGGAAGAGGAGCTCAGCCACGCTACAGCCTGGGAATGGGAAGTTGGGGGCCCCAGGCCAGCTCGGGGGCCCCAAGCAATTGTTTGTTTTGCCTGTCCTGTAGCGACGGGCCTGCTTGTATGCACAACTAAGATTATGCATAAATGGACATGACATTTCCTTTTAGCTTTATTTAAGACATAGTTGGTTGTCTGACTGTCTGTATTACCCAATCCCTAACCAAAACAACTTGCTCTGCAGTCTGCTTTTCATCCCACTATTGACTACAGCCTAACCCACAGGGTTTAAACCAGCAACACAATTAAAAACATGAATTAATTTTTAACCTCTTAGATAAACTATATAATCATGAATTTAGAAAGGTACCATCATCCAAGATCTAGTTAGATAGCAAAAGGACTCAGGGAACCCCAAGGACCCAAGAGAACCACAGAACGGAGTGGGCAGTGAGGATTATTCCGGTACAGGATGAGTAGGTGAACCCAGAAAAGAGCAATTATATAAAAAAAAATAGGTACATTTATTAATATAGTAACAAACAAGAAAATAAAAACATCAGACATAAAAGACAATTAAAACAGTACACATATCATGACAACTGATCAGATCACTGAAGGTGCAGTCCCCTAGTGGGGGATCCAGGCGAGTGTTGGAGTCATGGTACGGGAAGTCTCTCGTTTTCTCTAGTCTCTAGTTTTGCAATGTAAAATCGCTTCGTCAGGAGAAAATCTAGGAGCAGGTGTCCCATCAGCTCAAGCGCTCAAACCAACCACGGAAATATTGGTTCCCACGGCGGCCAAGGGGGTAGATATGGAAGGGAACCTGAGTGAAATACACAACAGAAGATAAATGTGGGGTCCCAGTAAGTAGTGCTGCTGTAGCCAAATTATTTGGTTGAAGGAATAAAGGTGAGGAGCCAGTATTGAGATAAGTATATAAGAGGCTATGTTACCAAATAAGCACTGGTCAGGAAAAGCAATACGCACTTTGAGGTCCGGTGGGGCTCAAAATGTCCTGGGACCCAGGCTCCAATACTATTATTGGCTCCTCACCTTTATTACTTCAACCAAATAATTTGGCTACACCTGGATAGTGTTGCTCACGAATATTCGCTACGAATATTGCATATTCGAGTATTTGCGAATAACTATTTCGAATATTTGTATTTTTCAAATTTCGCAATAAATTTCGCAATCAATTTCGCACTAGCGAAATTTCGCAATAGCGAAATTTCACAATTTTTTATTTATTTATTTTTTATAAAATATAGCGAATATTCGTAAATATCAAATATTCGTGATATTTTATCCAAAAAAAAATAGCGAAATTTCGCAATCATTTTCGCTTTCGCATATGCGAAATTTCGCTATTTTTTTTTTTTTTATAAAATATAGCGAATATTTGTAAATATCGAATATTCGTGATATTTTATAAATATTCGCGAAATATCGCAAAATCGAATATGGCGTATTCCGCTCATCACTACACCTGGATCCCCCACTAGGGGACAGCACCTTTGGTGATCTGATCAGTTGTCACGATATGTGTACTGTTTTAATTGTCTTTTATGTCTGATGTTTTCATTCACTTGTTTGTTACTATATTAATATGTAGCGCTCACCCCCGAAGGAGCCGCTGATTAGTTTGGGACCGGCATGTTGTGTTACCAATGGTTTTTGTCTAGGGATAATATTGGTGAGGGTGGATACAGAGCGAGTGTCCAGACATCAACTTGAGTTTTCAATGCTTTTTTCCAGGGCCCAACACGGCCAACATCAACACAGCACACAATAGAGAAAGGTTGATGAGCAGAGAGAGAACTACAGTATCAGGCCTTGGATATTAAAGAGAGAGCAAGCCTGCTCTCAGCATCGTCAAGTTCAAACGTCGCCACTCTCGCTAGAGTGGGTAAAGTGCCCCTGGACAGGCGACCAACCTGAGCCTGGCAGCCGAAGGGCCACTTTCAAACAAAGTCACTGGGAGGAACAGGGCCTCTGCCACAGGTCAGGATTAGAACTAGTGAGTCCTCCCAGTAAGTCCAATTGACAGCTGAAGTGTACCTGTTGTGTGGCGTGGTGACCGGAACATCGGTGGTTCGTCCAGGCCTCCCGGATAACCTCTGTCTATGGTTTCTCCGAGCCAATCCCCCACCGTACAGCTCCCAGCTTAGGATCTGGGACCCAGCAAGCCGCTGGGGCCCCTCTTTGCATCCGAATGAAGCTCCGCTTGATGCGCAACCTCGGCCAGGCGGGCCTCGATGGCAGGGCCCGTGGATGCGCGCACTCTGAAGGTGGATGCCGCACCTGGAACTCGGGCCCCACGTAGTATACCACACTAATAGCGGCGGCCCCAGATATACCCCCCACCAGCATGCCCAGAGAGGGAACTGCTCCTCTGATTGGTTGCTGGGGGAAGGTGTGTCTAAATGTACCTATTTTTTTATATAATTGCTCTTTTCTGAGTTCACCTACTTATCCTGTACCGGAATAGTCCTCCCTGCCCATTCCGTTCTGTGGTTTTCTTGGGTCCTTGGGGTTCCCTGAGTCCTTTTGCTATCTATACAATTAAAAACATGTTTTTTTGCCTTCAATGTAAGTATATGGCATACATGTGGGATTCCTGTGGATCACTACAGTTATCACCACTCTCTACCGAGTCCCAAGTGGCTGGACAGGATGGGAAAGATCTGAGACATGTGACAGCTGTAGATTGATTTGGAAAAGGTACCATGTTTGTTTATTAAAACAATTCCAGTGTCATCATCCACATACAGAAATAGAAAGGACAATGTAAATTAAACAGTGTGTGTTAGTAGAGCTGCACGATTAATTGTTAAAGTAACAGATAGCGATTCTTCCCCTGCCAGGTTGCGTGCTCGGATAAGGGTTTGGTATGGACTTTGGGGGGACCCCTGCGCCATTTATTTTTTACATTTGGCGCAGGGTTCCTCTTAATATCCATATCAGACCTGAAGGGCCACGCAATTTTTTATTTTATTTTTAGTTTGGGGTTCCCCTTAATATTCATAATAGATCCGAAGGGTCGGGTAATGGACTGGGGGGGGGGGCATGCTGTGTTTTTTTATGTTTTTTCAATGAATTTTATCTATATTGCTGGGACCCAACAATTCATTACAGTCACGAGTAGTTTTAAATTACTTTTTTTCTTTAGAAATGTCATTTTGTGCAGGGACTGTTCTATACATAGTAAATCTGCGCCACTTTACAGGCATGCTATAGACACCCCCAGGTACAATATTTAAAGGAATATTTATTTTATATTTATTGTTTCACTTTAAGCATTATTAAAATCACTGCTCCCGAAAAAACAGACATTTTTAAATAATTTTTTTGCATTGATACATGTCCCCTGGGGTAGTACTCGGGTCCCCAAACACTTTTTATGGCAATAACATGCATATAAGCCTTTAAAATGGTTTATCATGTAAGTGTCCTATAGACTTTAGCAGTGGCACCAACCTAGATCAAGCTCTTATATAATTTTGGGTTAACCACAGAACAATAATAATGGGCATATATATAACACTAGTTCTGGTGAATCTGGTGACAACCAGGGATTCCCTCACTTTAGAGGGATTTTCTTCCACTGCTTGTTTTGGCTATAGGATAGGAGGTGAAGGCAAATCTGCCCAATAGAACGCAGATGGTAAAAATAAACATTACAGAGGTTATAACCTTACCTTACTTTACTCCATCCAAAAAAAAAGTTAGTTTTGCCTCCAGTTCTGTTTTAACTTTGCTATGTTAACATTCTCTGCTACTTTAAAAAAATAATTGCAGTAGTTTAATGTTCTTGGGTATGAATATATGACATTATTTTGTGCAATTACTGTACAGTGCATTACTGCACATTTGCCACATGGTGGCTACACCGACGATGAAACTGCCTTTTTTAGGAATCATGTTCTATTTGTTTCAATGGAATAAGATACCCATTTAAAACTGCTATAACATTTATGCAATTTGAATAAATCTTATGTTATTTCTATTGCCAATTCTCAGAACAATTGCACTTAGCGAACAGAGTCACCTGGTAAAAACCACCATAAGAACTGAACATTAAAATAAACCTTTTACATTGGTTAAACAAAGCAAAATTACCAGGAAGCTTTATAACAGGAACCCTCTGGTGACATTTACATTTTGCATACTGCTGCACTTTGCTTTGAGAGCTTTATGAAGAACACAAACTTCTAAGTATGGGGCAAACCTGTGCATCTCTTAATCTCACAGGGCCAGATTCAGAAAAGCCGCGCGCAAAGTTGCGGCGGCGTAACTTTTCTTATTTACGTTACCCCGCCGAAACTTTACTCGCAAGTGCTGTATTCAGAAAGCACTTATGTGTAAAGTTGCGGCGGCGTAGCGTA
This sequence comes from Rana kukunoris, assembly GCA_029574335.1. Classification (NCBI taxonomy): domain Eukaryota; kingdom Metazoa; phylum Chordata; class Amphibia; order Anura; family Ranidae; genus Rana; species Rana kukunoris. The sequence continues at coordinate 216,530,383 of CM056052.1, forward strand.
AACTAGGGTGGCCTAATTCAAATTCGGTGGGTAGGGGGCGTCTCCTATTTAAATTAGGCGCGTCCACGCGCCGAACGTACTGCGCATGCGTCGACCATTGTAAAATCCCAGTGCGCATGCTACAAATTATGACAGTGTTTTCGACGTGAACGTAATCGACGTAAATCCCCATTCACGGACGAGTTACGCAAACGACGTAAACATTTTCAAATTTCCCACGGTCACGACATCCATACTTAACATAGGATGCGCCTGCTATGGGCAGCTTTATCTTTACGTCCGGAAAACCCTTATGTAAATGGCGTAAAGTAACTGCGTCGGGCCGGCGTACGTTTGTAAATTTGGCGTATCTCGCTGATTTACATATTATCGGCGTAAATCAGCGGGAACGCCCCCGGCGGCCATTTTAAAAACACATTTAAGATCCGACGGCGTAATACAATTACGCCTGTCGGATCTTCAATGCAAACCAGCGTATCTTGTTTTCTGAATACAGAAATCAAGATACCCCGACGCAAAGTGTGAGTTATGCTGGCGTATCACTGATACGCCGGCATAACTCTTTCTGAATCTGGCCCACAGTGCCTAAGCAAATATATCAGAAACACTGGTGCACTGGATGGTGTCTAGTTAACCACTAGAAATCTAAGTATATGCATAGGATCACAGGGGGTTGTTGTTGTATATTGTGATGAAATAATTAGCAAAAAGTAAAGTAAGCTGCATTACTGCATCACAAATCCTGCTAGGAAGCTGTGGGTCCATTTTCTTCATGTAAGCCTAGGTTCACATTGGGGCGATTTGTCATTCGATTTGAGAAATCAAATTGCATGACAAGTCGCAGCCTATTGGAGGCAATGAACAATGGGGGAAACGAATGCGCAAACCACACTAACTAGAGCAATATTAATATAAAACTACAGATTAAAATTTAAAAATACACTAAGCAGCAGCGACACCAATAAGTGCTTACACACTGATAATAATTGATAAATAAGGGGAGGGCAATGGCGCGTGCTAATATTCAAGATAATACCATAACCATGCAAAAAACTAAATAACTTATAGAATCCTGCTGTGGTCACAATCCAAATGTTCAATCAATTGAGCCAGAAAATGTGTGTCACTCCTGATCAATATCATCCACCATCAATCAACAGGATGAGAAGGGGGGGTAAACTTCAGTGATTATGATGTAAATGTGAACCACTTGGTGGTAAAGAGGATATCACCAAATAAGTGATGATAAAAATAATAACGTGAGAATGTGTTAAAGTAATAAATAGATAATATGATGACAATCATATAACATAATAATAATAAAAAAGTGAATTAATAAATAGGAGACATGCAAATGATTAAAAATTTAAATAAAATATAAATGTGAGTCTCTATGCACACGCCACACTCCAAGATATGTGCAAAAATAAAAAAAAACATATCAATCCAGTGTCCAAAATAAATCACAGCAAGGTGCTTCAATCAACAATACAGAGACTCACATTTATATTTTATTTTAATTTTTAATAATTTGCATGTCTCCTATTTATTAATTCACTTTTTTATTATTATTATTATTATTATTATTATTATTATTATTATTATTATTATGTTATATGATTGTCATCATATTATCTATTTATTATTTTAACACATTCTCACGTTATTGATTTTTATCATCACTTATTTGGTGGTATCCTCTTTACCACCAAGTGGTTCACATTAACATCATCATCACTCAAGTTTACCCCCCCTTCTCATCCTGTTGATTGATGGTGGGTGATATTGATCAGGAGTGACACAAATTTTCTGGCTCAATTGATTAAACATTTGAATTGTGACCACAGCAGGATTCAGGGGCGGACTGACCATTGAGTCACTCGGGCACTGCCCGAGGGCCCCATGCCACTAGGGGGCCCCATCAGGGTTGCCAGGCTCAGTAAAACCAGGGAACAGTATGTAAAAATCTGTGTTTTTTTTACATCTGTCCCTGATATGTCCGAAACTGACATGCTTTTGATGTGAAAATCCTGAGATTTTAGCTGCCCTGCCCTTGCACTTCCTCCTGGCGTGGTGGCCATCACTAAGCCCAGGGGCCCCATAATCTTCTATTGCCCGGGGGCCCCATGAGTTGTCAGTACACCCCTGGCAGGATTCTATATGTTTTTTAGTTTTTTGCATGGTTATGGTACTTTTGGAGGCAATGGCACTGTTCCAATCATCGATTTTGCGGCGCCGCACCGATTTGTAAAAGCCGTTTCTGTACTACTTTTGCCGATATCAGGTGAGACTTCAATAGACATCTGTAGATAAAGCCACACAGATGTCTATCAAGTAGCAGCTAAAATCGCGCTGACCTTGCTACTTTGAAATCGCGCTACTTCAAGTGAAGTAGTGCATTTTTAAAGCAGCATCAATGTGAACCAGGGCTAAAGTAGACTTACATTTTTGGAATGTGCACTGTTTATGCATTTTTAAGCTGCGGTTGCAAGAGCACTGTGGACAGCAATAGCAGATTCTGTATTTGAGAGCTATAATTTAAGGTATCATACATTGATAGTCCATTTACATTCACACTTATCTGTTTCGGCACATTACATGCAGTAGCACATTGCAATCACATTAATTTTGAATAGCACCCCAAAGCATTAAGGCAATGCAACTTCGAAACACATTCAGCGCAGCACATCACAACGCACAATAACATACTGTACCTCCCAACAGTTCTGGATTGTGCGGGTTTGCATATGAATGAGCTGCTGAGGCTGTCGAGGGAGCATCTTTTTTGGCTCAGGTCACATACTACATCTGATGGGAGAATTTCCCAAAGCTGCTGCATTTTAGGTCTGCATTGCATCTGGTAGTTACATTTAAGGGGAAGTGGTCTGTACTGAGAAGGGGCTGGGTGGGAGGGATGCTTGTTTTAGGGTTGTAGGTGAAATCTGTAATGTAGAGGATAGGGGCTTGGGGATGGGGGATTTGTACTGGGAGGAGGAGGGTATATATATTTTTAAGATATAATATTTTTTATTGAGAATTGTTAGCAGGTCAAGTGACAGGGGGCCCTTGCAATATCCAAAAACACAAGTAGCATGAGGAACAAAAGGTACATTCCAGTGTAAATATTGCCCAAGGATAACAAAAAGGGATGATATGAGATATTGATATTTTCCTTGGCTAAAATAAAAAATAAATGTGATGACAACAGAATAATGGTCTTGTAGAAAGGTTACAAGGCCAGATAACCATTTTGCTGCATGCCCTAAAACCATAGCATCTCATCAAATAAAACAGGGAAGGAGAGGAAGGGAAGGTGAAGGAGAGGAAAGGGATAAAAGAAATGAGAGGGTTGGGGGCAAGAAAAAGGGCTAGCAGTAAGAGGAGTAGGAGGGATTGGAAATAGATGGGGAGGGAGAAGAAAAATGCAAGGAAAGGTCATATTGGTTCAGCCCCAACAAGATAAGTAAAAAATAAAACTTTTACAGCAGAACCCATTAAATGTATCATCAAGAACCCTTGTGAGTCAAGCCAGATTTTATTAAAGTTTTTGGGACAATTCCAACTCTCATACAGGTATGTGACCCTGTAAAGTGACAAGACATTGTTAATGGCAGCACACCAAGAGGACAGGGTAGGAGAATTGGATGACTTCCATCTAAGAAGAATTTGCATGCATCAAATGTAGTGTAAGAAACCAATAACTTGCTATAGCATCCCAGTTCTGCACCATCAAGAATACCAAGGACCAACATCTTGATGGCCAACCCGAGGGCTAAGTCATATATATATATTTGGGTGACACGTTACCGCTATCTTCCCGCCATCTAGGGTACTGGATGAGAGCTGTAATAAAGTTGTAGCACTACCCCCAAAGGAGCTGCTGGTTTGTTTTGGGTGGCATGTTACCTCATGGCTCCTCTGCCATCTAGGGGTGTATGGTGAATGTAGTAGTAACAGAATGTCCATGACAGGTGTCTTTTTTTGTGCTCTTTATTACCCAGCCGGGTAAAAACAATAGAATTGGTGGTGAGAGTAGAGTTGAAAGTAGAAGGAGAACAGCAGATTCAGGCGTAGTAATAGGGAAACAGTCCTGCTCCCATGTGTAACAGTTCTTGTGCCACTCCTGCCTGAGTGGACTTAGTGTACCTGGACTGGCCTCTCTCACTGACCTGGCAGGCAGAGTATCACTTGGAACTTAGAGGAAAAGTCTTTGCCACAGCCCCCCCTTAGAATTGAGATAGCGGAGGTGATCCTCCTAATAGACCTTAGTTTGCAGGTTCCCGACTGATAGGTGACCAACGTTCAGCCTTTCAGTAACCAGTTACCTTGATCCCCGATGGATTGTTGAGACCCTATTGGATCGCCAGCCTCTCTTGGCTCTCCTCAGATGGACTCCCCACTGAATAGCTTCCTCACAAGGGAACAATGATTGGGATCTTCTTACGGATAGGGACCCAGTCGATTACTGAGGCCCAGCCACAGCTCAAATGTTCCAGGCCAACATGGTCCCAGAACCAGGAGTACCACATGGCACGTGCACCCTGGACCGGAAGGCCATTTTGCCGGGGCGCCGTGATGCAGTCACCCTGAAGGTGGGTGCAGCATTCGAAGAAGAAAACCCCAAACAATGGTGTCTGCTCCATAAATACCCAGCATGCACAGTGAGGAAAAACCCTCCTCATAGGCTGCTGGGGAAAAGCACCCAAACCTCGACTCCACTGCTGCCACCCATCGTCCTGGGGTGGGAACAGCACCCCAGAAGCAATAGAATGAGCCTACAGCACAGCCAAGATGAGACAGAGACCCAATTTGAACAGATTAACTGGTTCAGAGCCAAATTCTCTGATCCCCCTATAAATTTATACTAGCAGCGGTACTTTGAAGTAACCAGGCGCTACAAAGTCAATGTCCCAAAAGACAGGTGTCTTTTCTGTGAAGGGATAGAAAAAATGGAAGGTGACAGATTCAGGTATAACTGGTATAATTGGTTCTTGGAAACAGTCCTCCTTCCAACGGCAACTTTCATGGCCAATCTAGCCAGAATAGGTATACGCATCTGCATAGGCCTTTCTTACCAGCCTAGCAGGCAGAATGTCACTCAGAACTTTAGGGTGAAGTCTCTGCCACAGACCCTCCTAAAGGTGGAGTTAGTTTCGGTCCAAAATCCTTCTCAACTGGATTCAGCACCCGTATCTCCTTCAAACAGCTTTAGTTATGTCAGGAACTGATAGGCGATCATCGTCCAGCCTCTCAAAAACAAAGTGTCCTTCGATGAGCAAGTAGGCCTCTCCTGAGACACCAGCCTCGTGCTCGGTATCCCCAGACAGGTTCTCCATCGTTCGGCTTACTTCCACAGGACAGGCAGCCCAGGACCACTTGCAAATTGCAGACTTAGTCTACCTACTGAGTCTACGAGGTAGATTAATGCTCCGGACCAACGTGGTCTCAGGGCCAGGAACACTGCAACACACACACCCCAGCCAGGAGGGCCACCCACGTCCTAACAACCAATGATATCATTGGTTGATAAGGAGGATGTCGGGAGAAAAAGAGAGAAAAGTTGCAATACTAGTCAGTATCAGTGAGCAAAGGTGTATTTGGAAGAATAAATGGCCTCTAACGTTGGGATATTGCTTCCTGAGGTATAACTATTAGATTTGTCTTTTATATTTTAGAATGGGGTGCCTCGACATTGCGATTCATTTTAACTGAAATAAGGTTGAGAAACACTGCAATAACATATAACCAGTCCTACCGGTTTCATTAGTTGGCCAGACAACAATGTCAACTGAAGAATTTGATGGCATAAAAAGGATTTGGCACTGTAACTGATTTGGCACTGTAGCGGTGCTGTCGCACTTGTTACTCACATAGTCTCTCCCGTTCTCTTTCAGATGTTTCAGCTGCACTGTCCTTATCTCACTCCCTCTCAGTTTAGATCTGATGGTTCTTTCTCATATCAAGATAAAAGGTTATCTATGGGATGGAATAGTTGGACTATAATCTTTTATTGTCCAGAGATGAATGCAGCTGGAGATGTGTGCTGCTCAAAGAAAGATGCTTATAGAATACCAGTTTAAATATAAAGATGGGACAAAAAAATGATTGTTTTCTAACGTTTGAATTCTTTGTATTACAGCCAGCAGCTCACACACAGTAAATGTACTGCTAACTCTACATAGATGTTCAGACATAACTGTTCATAACTCAGTTTGTAGCCATGTTATTAAACACACTGTACTGACGTCAGTTCTTTAGGCAGCCTGAATTGTTCTGAACTGAACAAGCAGCTCAGTAACCAAAATCCCAGTCTGCTAGTAAAACAATGGAGATTCTGTTGGCAGGGGGTTCAGAGGCACTGAGATCCACAGTAGGTCTTTTGTTTTCTTATCCCAAAGTAGGAGGAGTCGTTTATGCATAGTACATACACCTGCTGAGTGCTTGTCGTGCGAAGGGCTTCTGATGAATGTTTACTGATAATCCAGGAACATATGGGCAGGTTAGGACCAATCTCATTTTTGAGAGTTTAATCCTTTCAATGCCGGAAGAATAGGTTTGTTATGTTGCAGCTAGACTTTTATTTTTTATTTTATTTTTTTAGGTTTTATGAATTGTATTAACTTATCAAGCACTACATATTTTTTCTATATTTGTTAAAGTAGTTTACCAGGTTAAAGCAACCACTACAATATGTAATATGGGGAGCTTTGGCTCAGTAGCCAGCCGCTTGTAAAAGTAAACAGTCTTTATTGGTTTCTCAAAAATAAACAAACAAAAACAGCAAAAGTAAAGGCAAAAAGTCCATAATCCTGGTATAATTAAGAGATTATAATGGCTCACCGTCAGTCTACCAGTCCTGTTCCTGGGTCTAGGGTTCCTGTCTGCTTTAGGGGTACCACAAAGGCTGCAAGAGCTCAGCAAACAAATGTCTCAATCACCACACAGTCCACACTTGCCCACTGCCGTGAACTACTTAAAGGGGTGTTCCAGCCAAAATTGTGTTTATTAAAAGTCAGCAGCTACAAAAAGTGTAGCTGCTGGCTTTTAATAAACACTCACTTACTTGCTCCTGCGTTCCAGCGACGCGCCGACCGGGGCTCCGCTCCTCTCCCCCCCTCCCCAGCCGGCGTCTCCTTCTCGACTGTGGGCACCCAGCCGTGACAGCCTTCGGCTTCACGGCCGGGCACCCACTGCGCATGCGCACGCGGCGCGGCTCGCTGCTGATTGGAGAGGCGATCGCATGGGACCTGTCAGTATCCCATGTGATCGCCTACAGGGAGGGGTTGGTGTAGGCGATTAAGGCTTAATCGCCTAACCAGCCCCTCGGCGGAAGCAGGAAGTGAGACAGGAAGTCCCACTCCTACTGAAGCCCCCACTGCCCCCCCAAAAAAATTACATGCCAAATGTGGAACAAGAGGAAGTTAAAAATTTGGGTGGAACTCCTCTTTAAACCTCATCACAAACATACAAAAATTTACCAGCTATCTTACAAAAAGAAAACAACCCTGTCTAAAAATTCACTCCACTCCACCTCACTGACAGGTGCTATTTCCTTTTTTTCAGACCTTCCCTAAAGACGTTTTAACACTTTCTGGACAGAAGTCCCTGTTCTTAGGATTGGAGGCTCTTCGAGCTTCTGAAATCTAGTTCCCATAAGAGATCTTACCTTTGTGGCTCTTGAAGTATATACAATGGGCATAAAACCCCCCCCCCCCCTTTAAAATAATCACATGATGTTGCTTTGCAGTCTGAAATAAAGACAGACACTGTTTTTTTTTTTGTTTTGTCCAGCTGTATTTACTAGTGCAACTTATAACATCCATTTAAAATATATGACACCAACATGTCACAAAAATTCTAAAACAGTATCACTGAATATTTTGTTGTTCCACATTTTGCTTTAATTACAACCTTTAGTCTGTTGGGATATGTTTCTACTAACTTTGCTAGACTTTGTAATACTTGCTCACTCTTCTTTGCAGAACTGCTCAAGTTCGGTTATATTTGATTGTGACCGTTTGTGGACTGCAGTCTTCAAGTCATTCCACAGATTTTCAATATAGTTTAAGTCTGGGCTCAGCTTTATTCTTTATGAAATTTGGGCACAAATATTTATCATTTAGCTGGTAAATCAGCTCCCATATATGTACTGTATTTAACCACTTCACATCCCGCCCATCGTCAAATGACATCCACAGATAGGATCTCCCATCCTGGGTGGACGTCATATGACATCCTGGGCTTCCTGGCCATCTAGGGGGTGCACGCGTGCACCGCGGCATTGCTCTGGACCCGCTGCACATACCCGACGGCCACCAGACACCCACGATTGCCTGCAATTATGGCAGGACTGTGAATCTGTGTGTGTAAACACACATATCCATGTGCTGTTAGTGGTGAGGAGACCGATGTGTGGTCACAGTACAGAAGAACACACATCGGTCTCCTCCCCTTGTGAGTCCTCTCCCCCTACAGTTAGAATCACACATTAGGAAACATATTTAAATCCGTCAGCGCCCCCTAGTGTTAACCCCTTCCCTGTCAGTTACATTTACACAGTAATCAGTGCAGTTTTATAGCACCAATCGCTGTACAGTGGGGATCCAAAGTTTGGGCACCCCAGGTAAAAATTTGTGTTAATGTGCATAACGAAGCCAAGGAAAGATGGAAAAATCTCCAAAAGGCATCAAATTACAGATTAGACATTCTTATAATATGTCAAAAAAGTTTTTAAAAGATTTTATTTCCATCATTTACACTTTCAAAATTACAGAAAACAAAAAAATGGCGTCTGCAAAAGTTTGGGCACCCTGCAGAATTTATAGCATGCACTGCCCCCTTTGCAAAGATGAGACCTGCCAGTGTCATGGATTGTTCTCAAGCATCATCTGGGAAGACCAGGTGATGTCAATCTCAAAGATTTTAAATGCCCACACTTATCTGACCTTGCCCCAACAATCAGCACCCAACAATCAGAACCATGGGTTCTTTCAAGCAGTTGTCTAGAAAACTGAAACTGAAAATAGTTGACGCTCACAAAGCTGGAGAAGGCTATAAGAAGATAGCAAAGCGTTTTCAGATGTCAATATCCTCTGTTCGAAATGTAATTAAGAAATGGCAGTCATCAGGAACAGTGGAAGTTAAAGCAAGATCTGGAAGACCAAGAAAAATATCAGACAGAACAGCTTGCAGGATTGTGAGAAAAGCAATTCAAAACCCACGTTTGACTGCAAGATCCCTCCAGAAAGATCTGGCAGACACTGGAGTTGTGGTACACTATTCCACTATACAGGCATACCCCGCTTTAAGTACACTCACTTTACATACACTCGCGAGTAAGGACATACCAGCGAGTGTATGTAAAGTGCCTTACAAGTACTGTACAGAAATTTTGCAGCCACAGTAGAAGGAGCTAAAGCTCTGAGAGCATAGCCCGTCCTGTTCCAGTGTGCTCCTGACACCCCCAATACAGACTCTGAGACCTCAACTACAGCTCCTGACACCCCCACTATAGCCCCTGACCCCCTACTACACTCTAGAAGTGAAAAAATATATTGTTTCACTTTAAGTACATTTTCTTTTACATACATGCTCTGGTCCCATTGTGTACTTAAAAGTGGGGTATGCCTGTAAAGAGATACTTGTACAAATCTGGTCTTCATGGAAGAGTCATCAGAAGAAAACCTCTTCTACGTCCTAACCACAAAAATCAGCGTTTGAACTTTCCAAATGAACATATAGACAAGCCTGATGCATTTTGGAAACAAGTTCTGTGGACCGATGAGGTTAAAATATAACTTTTTGGCCAGAATGAGCAAAGGTACGTTTGGAGAAGAAAGGACACAGAATTTAATGAAAAGAACCTCTGTCCAACTGTTAAGCATGGGGGTGGATCAATCATGCTTTGTAGAAGAATACGTATAGGCCTAAACTGTAGAAACATTTTGTTTTTTTTATAGATTTTATTTGTAATATTTATTAAAGCAAAAAGAAAAAAATATTGATGAAACCCAGAAGGAGGTTGTCATTGCTGACTCAATCAACTGTGGCCAGGGCATTCTTTACAGCTGCAGGTACACAAAGGGGTGGGGATGCCCATCACATCATAGACCTAATATTGGCACACGGGCATAATTTCAATGTAGGGCCGAAACAACTAATCGATTAATCGACAACTAATCAATTATGAAAATTAGGGTTGTCCCGATATCGATACTAGTATCGGTATCGGGACCGATACCGAGTATTTGCGGGAGTACTTTTACTCCTGCAAATACCCTCGATACCTAAATAGAATACTCCCCCCTACCCCCGCCGCCGCTGCCGCATACCACATACCGCCGCGTAAATCCCTGTGCAATACAGCGCGCATTACAAGCGTTTTTTGTATACTTGTAATGCCCGCCTTGCCATGTATAGACACTCCCCTTCTCGGGATTGGACGGATCTGTCCAATCCCGAGCAAGGGGGAGTGTCTATGCACGGATCTGTGTATAGACACTCCCCCTTGCTCGGGATTGGATGGATCCGTCCAATCCCGAGAAGGGGAGTGTCTATACATGGCGCGGCAGGCATTACAAGTATTCAAACGAAAGCTTGTAATGCGCGCTGTAATGCAGGGGGATTAATGCGGCGGTATGCGGCGGCATCATATCTACTACAGGTATGGGGGACATACATGGCTGCAATATGGGGGACATACATGGATGCAATATGTGGGGGATATACATGGCTGCAATATGTGGGTGACATACACTGGCGTAGCGGGGGGGGGCAGGGGGGGCTCCTGCACCGGGCGAAAGATTGCTGGGGGCGAAATCTTGGCGTCCGCGGAATGCGCCGCCGCCGCCGCCTTAGGAAAGGCCGCGGCTTTGGCCTAGCTCTGGAGCTGTCGGCCATCTTGGTACACCCGGCGGCGGCGCGCCTGGTTGGCTGGTGGAACTGTCTGTCTCCCTTGATGTGGGAGTGGCTGGAAACACCAGCCAACCAGGCAGAAGGGCGCGCTGATTGGCCTGGAACATGTGTTTACAGCGCGGCGTCGGCAAGTTTCTCCATCTCCAGCAAGGTAAGGGGGAGGGGGGGGGTGGTGTAAATCTAAAGGGGTGCTCTGCCTGATCCCCACCTATCCACCTCAGAGCCTGTCATTTTAGTAAGACTGCTGGGACTTGTAGTTCTTCATCTTCTCCTGGGGCTCATGGAGATTGGAGAACTACAAGTCCCAGCAGGTTATACATACAATAAGGCTCTGAGGTGGATGGGTGTGGATTGCATGCACCTGAGCCCCAGGAGAAGATGGAAAACTACAAGTCATAGCAGGTTATAATATAAGACTCCGAGGTGGATGGATGTCCGGACACCCATCCACCTAGGAGCCTTATATTATAATCTGCTGGGTCTTGTAGTTCTCCATCGTCTCCTGGGGCTCAGGTGCATGCGATCCACCATCTATGGGACTACAAGTCCCAGCAGTAAGAAAAACTGAACAAAGATGGTGGATTGCATGCACCTGAGCCCCAGGAGACGATGGAGAACTACAAGTCCCAGCAGGTTATAATATAAAGCTCCGAGGTGGATAGATGTCTGGACAGTGACAATTGGTGGCACAGTGGTGACGATTGGTGGCACAGTGGTGACGATTGATGGCACAGTGGTGACGATTGGTGGCACAGTGGTGACGATTGGTGGCACAGTGGTGACGATTGGTGGCACATTGGTGACGATTGGTGGCACAGTGGTGACAATTGATGGCACAGTGGTGACAATTGATGGCATGGCACAGTGGTGACAATTGATGGCACAGTGGCTGCATTTGATGGCATGGCGCCCTGTGATTGGGCGTATGTGGTCATGCGCTAGTGCCGGGGGGGGGGGGGGGGGGGGCGAAAAAAAAAAGTTCTGCCCCGGGCGCCCATAACTCTGGTTACGCCACTGGTGACATACATGGCTGCAATATGTGGGGGACATACATGGCTGCAATATGGGGGACATACATGGCTGCAATATGTGGGGGACATACATGGCTGCAATATGTGGGGGGACATACATGGCTGCAATATGTGGGGGACATACATGGCTGCAATATGGGGGACATACATGGCTGCAATATGTGGGGGACATACATGGCTGCAATATGTGGGGGACATACATGGCTGCAATATGTGGGGGACATACGTGGCTGCAATATGTGGGGGACATACATGGCTGCAATATGGGGGACATACATGGCTGCAATATGGGGGACATACATGGCTGCAATATGTGGGGGACATACATGGCTGCAATATGGGGGACATACATGGCTGCAATATGTGGGGGACATACATGGCTGCAATATGGAGGACATACATGGCTGCAATATGTGGGGGACATACATGGCTGCAATATGGGGGACATACATGGCTGCAATATGTGGGGGACATACATGGCTGCAATATGTGGGGGACATACATGGCTGCAATATGTGGGGGACATACATGGCTGCAATATGGGGGACATACATGGCTGCAATATGTGGGGGACATACATGGCTGCAATATGGGGAACATACATGGCTGCAATATGTGGGGGACATACATGGCTGCAATATGGGGGACATACATGGCTGCAATATGGGGGACATACATGGCTGCAATATGGCGGACATACATGGCTGCAATATGTGGGGGACATACATGGCTGCATCTGTGGGGGACATACATGGCTGCAATATGTGGGGGACATGGCTGCATTTGGGGACACATTTAAAAAAAGTATCGGTATTCGGTATCGGTATTCGGTATCAGCGACTACTTGAAAAAAAGTATCGGTACTTGTACTCGGTCCTAAAAAGAGGTATCGGGACAACCCTACTGAAAATAGTTGTCAACTATTTAAAGACTGTGCAGGAAAGATCAGCATCTGAACCCAGAGAAAGTGGAGGTAATAGAAGGCATTACAATTACTGTAGTTGGTTATTTATATTTACCACTGCATATGGATATTTAAGAATAAATTGTCTTGTTTTTATTTACATATTAACTAAATTGTACACCACACTTTTTTAAGATTATCCGATTAGTCTATTAATCGAAACAATAATCGGCCAACTAATCGATTATGAAAATAATCGTTAGTTCCAGCCCTATTTCAATGTTATTGGGAGCTCATCCTTATCCCCTAGAGTAAATACGCTGGGGGAGTGGGGGAGAAGGGTCTTGGGGGTTCTAGGGTGTTGCAAGTTCAGTTTTAAAGCCCAACTCTGGGAAATGTAAAAATCTTCCCTTGCATTGGGGCTGTGTCTGCATCGCAAGCACTAATGGCTAATGTATTCTAAGGGAGAAAAAAGTACTTATACTTACTCAATCCTCCACTCCTCCAGCAGACAGCGCTCCCCTACACTCTGACGATAGACTGTCCCTCAGGGTCCTCGTGTCCTGTGCAGGGCTAAGGACTCTGCATCAGTCTTGATGACATCAGAACCTTAGACTGATGGAGCATGATGGAGAAAATGCTGCAAGGCCTGGTCTAGCAGCTCAGAAGAGTGGAGGATCAGGCAAGTAGGTCTTATTTTCTATGTCTCCTAGATCTAAACGAGCAGTTACTAGTGGTTCTAAAGGCTCAAGGTTTTTTACCTCCATGCATTCTATGCATGAAGGTAAAAAAAACCTTCTCTGTGCAGCAGCCCCCGAATACTTACCTGAGCCCCTGCACGAGAGGCTCAACTCTCCAAGGAGTCTCCCTTCTCATTGGCTAAGACAGCAGTGTGAGCCACTGGCTCCTGCTACTGTCAATTACAGGCAGTGAGCCAATGAAGAAAGAGAGGGGTGGAGCCAAGCCAAGGCTCTGTGTGTGAATGGACATGCAGAGCAGTGGCTCAGGAGCTAGCCTGCTTGGTTGCCCCCATTGCAAGCTGCTTGCTCTGGAGGCATTCGCAGGAGGGAGGGGCCAGGAGGCAGGGAGGATCGGGGATGCTCTTTGCAAAATCGCTCCACAGAGCAGGTAAGTATTACTATGCTTGTTGTTATTAAAACAAAAAAAAGTTGTCTTTAATATCACTTTAACCCTTGCAGTGTGGGTGCAAGTCCACTGTAAGGGAGAGTTTCCATGCTTTCTGGAGTTGAATTACGCAAACAATAATAAATGAAATAGTTAGATGTGCTGTCAGGTTTTTAGTGCTGTCTGGATGTCTGTCTATTGGTGGGATTTGCTTTTACATTTTATCCCCTGTCACTGTGCTGGAAAGTGCAGACTAATCTTTCCAACGCCACTCAAAAACAGCTTTAGCGTAGTAGAAAAGTTAGAGGCATTCTGTCAGGTTTCTTTTTGTTTTTTTGTTGTGTCCCTACTTGGAAGATTTTCTTGGTTACCACCTGTGTGCGTCACCAAGACAGGAAGAAAAAGGAAATCTCTCCAGTGGGAATACACAGCCTAATAAAAGCCAGAGAGAGGTTCTAACCCTTTTCTGCTTTATAAAAAAATAAAGTTTTGGCTCCAGCTGAGGAGACAGATTAATCTAAAAATCTATACACATTTGCATCTTGGCTTGTGAATCTTTTTATATATATTGCAGTAAAATATTGTGCACCCGCTGTGACATTCAAGATATCCAGATATTTTTTTATGTATCTTTTTTGTGCAGTTCAGACCTGCATGTAGTAACATGCATCAGAGGAGAAAAGGAAAATGACTGCATGTTTACTTTTTGTGCACCTGAGGTTTTTGCACAGAAGGTCTATTATTTTTGTTAATGGCATTGCTCTCGTTTTTTTAGTGCCTATAACGAGGAAATGGTTGTTTCTTTTACATCTATTGACATTTTCTTTCTGTAAAAATGTGTCCCCCCATGTGGAGAGCCTGGAGACAGCTCAGCTCTAATTCCATGCTCATTTTATGAGTCACCACACAGGGGCGCCCTAATTTCTCTAAAGTGATTATTCATTCTGCAAAAATTCTCTGTGCTGTCCTAGGAATACTCATTATAGCCCTTCTGGAAATAAAACTTGCCACTAATAGAAACATTTGTCTAAACGTATTACAAGACTGCACCATCATTTGTGCTCTGTAGTGAAACATAAGTTAGGCATTTTAGTATTTTAATGGAAATGTTTGCATTAAAGATGAATTCTGGAAATTAGACAAAATCTATTCTTGTAATTGGGTGCCTTGCACTGCAAGGGTTACTGTAAATGCTTGTTTAGTCTAGGGGGGCAGGAATAAGGTGTATTATTTACCCTATCCCTTGGTACATCAGACTCCAGCATTACACAAAGCTCTAGATCAAGGATCTCCAAACTACGGCCCTCCAGCTGTTTCGGAACTACATTTCCCATGAGGCATTGTAAAATTCTGACATTCACAGACATGACTAAGCATGATGGGAATTGTAGTTCCTGAACAACTGGAGGGCCATAGTTTGGAGATCCCTGCTAGATCACAGGTGTTAACACAAGGTCCACGGGCCGAATCCGGCCCTCCAGACCATTTTATGTGGCCCTCGAAACCTCTCTTGCAGCTGCAGGAGTGCTCCAGCCCTCCTTTGGTCCTCCTCCAGACTCTTAGGTCGCGCACACACGATCGAACATGTCCGATGAAACTGGTCTGCAGACCAGTTTCATGGGACCAGTTCGATGGTGTGTACGGCCTATCATGCTTTAAAACCTGTCCGATGGAAACCTGTCAGTCGGACAGGTTCGATGGTTAGTACACAAAAGCATCGGACCAAAAACCTGCGCATGCTCAGAATCAAGTCGACGCATGCTTGAAAGCATTGAACTTTGTTTTTTCATCACGTCGTTGTGTTCTACGTCACCGCGTTCTGGTCTGATCGGATGTTGGTCCGATTATGTGTACGCACATCAGACAAGTTCAGAGTTGTCTGATGAAAACGGTCCGTCGGACAAGTCTCATCAGACATGTCTGATCGTGTGTACAGGGCCTTACTTTCTGCTTTCAAGCAATGCATCCAGCTTCTTCCCAGCAGCAGCATAAGGAAAGGGGGTGCACTTTCTGATGGTGGAGTGGCTCTTGACATTTAATGTAAGGGGAGGGGATGCGCTGCCTGGACATCTAATCTTACAGATACAACCGGCCCTTTTGAGGACAAGCATAATGCTGATGCGGCCTGTGATGAAATTGAGTTTGACACCGCTGCTCTAGATGGTCTGTCAACATCATCACATACAGGCGGGGCTGTTAATCCTGTATTAGATGCAGAGGAGAAGAGCATGTGACTGTAGATGAGAGGCCTTCTGGGAGCAAGGAATAAAGTCATCCAATGACCAGGGAGAAGATGGGATACTGGGCCTCTCCCTAGGGTGACCACATTTCCCAAAAATCAGCTTGTGCTGTAACGAATCACAGCACAGTGATTGGACACAAGAGGTGGGATTTATGATTTTTCCAATCACAAGCAGGGGGTGGGATTGTGCTCTTCCAGGCATTCCTGGCAGCCTCTTTTGGGGGCATCAGATTGGTCCGAGGGGGTGACATGCATTGAAATGTATGTATTGTCTGTAGCATGCGCTAATATAGTACCAATGTTTGTGATACACTGCAGCAAACTGAAGAGATTAAAATCTATCCAAAAATATGGGGCTAACAGTGGTAAAGGAAAAAATGTCTCTGAGTCGGTGGCGTCACTAAAGAGAAAAAAAATGTCCTAGCATTGGTGTTGTCACTGAAAAGAATAATGTCTATGTGTCTGTCATGTCACTAAATGACATGTCACTAAATGTCACTAAATGGTGTCACTGTAAAGCCTCGAACACACGCTCGGATTACTCTGCAAGAACCAGCAAGAAAACGTCTTTCTTGCCGAGTATACCGAGCGTGTGTATGAGGCCTTCATGTTTCTTGACAAGAAAACTGCCCAGAATCCAGGCGAGAAAAATAGAGAACATGTTCGCTATTTTTCTCGTCGTGAGATTCTCGGCAGTTTTCCTGCCGGGAAACCCGAGAGTGTGTATATTTACCTGGTCGCAGTGGAAACCCGCACATGCTCGAAATGACTTTGATGCATGCGCGGTAGCTTCCACAGCATAGGTAGGGTGAAGCAAGATGGCTGCCACGGCGTTGAATGTGATGAGCACATGCTCGTCGTACGTGATGAGGACACCGCGTTCTTGCCTTTCAAGAGAACTGCGGTTCTTTTGAATGGAGTGTCTGTACACTCGGGTGCCAAGAGATTCTTGGCAAGAATCTCGTTGGGAAAGACAATGTTTTTTTTCCCTCACGAGATTCTTGCCTGCCTGTACGAGGCTTGAGAAAAAAATTGTGTTTCTAAGAGGAAAAATGGCATCAGTGTCAGTGGGAACAAAATGTCCCTGCATTGTTGGTGTCACTGGAAGGAACAAATGCCCCTATGTTGTTGGTGTCACTGGAAGGAAAAAATGCCCCTGTGTTGTTGGTGTCACTGGAAGGAAAAAATGCCCCTATGTTGTTGGTGTCACTGGAAGGAAAAAATGCCCCTATGTTGTTGGTGTCACTGGAAGGAAAAAATGCTCCTGTGTTGTTGGTGTCACTGGAAGGAAAACATGCCCCTGTGTTGTTGGTTTCACTGGAAGGAAAAAATGCCCCTGTGTTGTTGGTGTCACTGGAAGGAAAACATGCCCCTGTGTTGTTGGTTTCACTGGAAGGAAAAAATGCCCCTGTGTTGTTGGTGTCACTTAAAGGAAAAAAAATTGGTAACACAGACTAATGTAAAACCAAATATTACCTTCCCACCCAAACCCCCTTCTCAGAAAACTCTCAGTGCAACTCACCGGTACAGTGCTCTTCCCTCAACACCCCCCCCCCCCCCAATACAGAACTCTCCCTTAACACCCTAGTACAGAGCTTTTCAACTAACAAACCCAGTACAGAGATTTTCCACAAGAATCCAGGCAATTTGTCCACTAATTTCTCAAGAGAAACACTGAAAAATCCTCTGTCAGCTCTCAGAACTTTGTTCCCCTCTTTCTATGGAATACTGGGATAATCCTAACTACACTTTCACACTTGTATGACTCGTACAACAACTTGGGATTGCAAAGTCACATGACAAGTCGTTCCTCGTGATTTCCAATGACAACCATTCATATTAGTACAACTTCAAGCCATGTCGACTTCAAAGTAGTCCCTGCACTACTTTGGTCTGACTTTGATGTGTGTTGATGTCCATAGACCTCAAGCCTCCCTGAAATTGAGTCAAAATCGCGTGACTTTGAAGTCGTGCTAGTGTGAAAGGGGCCTTAATCTGCCCCCTCCCCTCCTCCTAACACCTATGCTTGCTAAACTGTGTAAAAAATGTACTTACCTATATTTAGGCCACTCCAGTCTGGCTATGCAATCTCACCTGTGTCAGCCAGCGCTGTCTGCAGGGGAGAGGAGAGGAGCACTCCAACCATGGCTGGGAATACCTGGGAGCATGACGTCACCCATAGGCTTCAATGGTCCATTCTTTGTCAGCACCGGCTGACACAGATGAGCTGGATCACGTAAATGGATGAGAGTGGCCTGAAAATAGGTAAGTATTTACACCTTTCTTTTGCAGGTCAGTAAGCATAGGTGTTAGGAGGGAGCGGACACTTTTCAGGAGTAGTTAACGTAATCCCAAAATTCTACTCTAAAGTAGGGTGACCAGACATCCCCAGTTTCAGGGGACAGTCCCCTGATTGAGGACACTGTCCCCGGACCAAGTCTGTCCCTGGTTTTGTCCCCAGATTGGATTTAATAGGGGGCAGGGGAAATTTCAAAGACAATCAGTGCAGAATTAAAATAAAAAAAATAGAATTACACACCCCCGCTCCGCCGTGCCTACTAGCATAGGGGGGGTTGTATTTTTCCCATTATCTGTACCAATTTCTAATGATTATGTGCTGGTCGGAGCGGAGGGAATATTTGTTCAGTTTCGGGCGCATGCCCATTTAGCTTCGCTCGCATGTTCTTCTGCCTTGGCTCAAATCCTGGCCAGCCACCTGCCTATCTCCTTGCCTTCCCTGGCGGAGTGATCTTCCTCTGCTCCCCATCCAGTAGTAGCCGGGGCCCGAAGAGTAAGACTTGAGAGGCTGTGAGGCGGGCAGAGAGTCGCCGATTGTTGCCATTACTAGTAAAGAAAAAATATGTCTCCGGATTTCATTTTAAAAATCTGGTCACCTAAAGGCTATTAAGTTATTACTGGGATGGAAAAGCACTTTCTGCTCGAAAATGTAAGGATTAAGGCCCGATTTCACACAGGTATTCCATCAGTTTGGTTCTGACTCATACGTAGATAGATCAAAAATGGACTGCAATGTATCCCCATGGTCATCCAGATGTAAGCTGGTGTGTGTCCATTTACATCCAGATTTGTTCGGGTTGATTGGACTGAACTCGGTAGGTTTGTGTTTGTCCAGGTCTGATTTTGCAGGCCTGCATGGAAAGGAACAGATGTAAATGGATATAAACAGACGCACAACCGTTAACATCTGGCTGCCCATAGGGATCATATGGGTCTGTTTTTCACAAGAAGGCATAAAAGCAAAACACATGGATGTCACATATGCGGCATACATTTCTGTTCCAATTGTCCGTGTGTTTCCTGTATTCCTACTTCACCCTCGATGTCACTGCTGGGTCCTATAGTGAATGATGGGTCAGAGACAGGAACTAATGTGTGGCGAGGAAAACTGGCATCCTAAATTGTGGAAGTTCTGAGTGTCCAAAAGACTTTTCTGAGGCTGCAGTACTAGAATGGGGGAGCGGTAGGAAAAACACACAGTCAAAGAGTCACCTTGCAGAGGAGTAAATACCTGACAGGGTCTCTTTAATACCTCCAATGTGCCTGCAGCTGCAGAAGACAGTGGGAATGTGTTTAAAGCTTATTCCTTGCAATTATGAATATTAGGGGTACACATCTTTACTGGCCTCATTATTCAATTTGATTACGATTATCCTGTCCACGATTCGATTCCACGATGCATCATGATTACTGCGCAATTACGCATAGTTAAAAACTTTTTATCCAGTCAGAAAAACTACATCTTTCTCCAGTGGCAGAGGGATGGTGGAATCATTGGCATATGGATGGTGGGATCAGGGGCAGAGGGATGGAGGGATCGGGAGCAGAGGGATGGAGGGATCGGGAGCAGAGGGATTAGGGGCAGAGGAATGTGGGATTAGGGGCAGAGGAATGTGGGATTAGAGGCAGAGTAATGTGAGATTAGGGGCAGAGGGATGGTGGGATCAGAGGCAGAGGGATGGATGGGATCAGGCAGAGGGGTGATGGTAGTGGAGGGATGGGATCAGTGACACTGTCACTCACCAGCTCTCAGTGTTGGTCAATTCCCCCTCCTCTATGCTTCTCAGTGTGTTTTCTCCTTCTGGTGCCTCCAGTGAAGCCTCTCCTGATGTCGGGTCTCCTTGAGCTCCTCCCCATGCACTGTACTGGCTATCAGCTGACATTCTGCTTCAGTGAAGGGGAGCAGGCTTTCTCCACCATGCAGGCTCTGCTTCTGTATTTCTCCCGGAGAGGCAGAACACCACACAGAGCAACGGATGACGTCATTTGAGATCGATTCAGCCAACTTGCAGCATCGGTGCAGCATCATGAACGTCTGAATTGCAATGCACTGATGCTTTGATTATAATCAACATCCCTAATAAATATGTAAGTTACTGAATGTCCATAGCATAGCCACAGAAGTGTATTTATAACAAAAAAAAAATAATAAAAACAAGTTTGTATCGCTATTTGTCCAGCAAAACTTCATGCACATTTCTTGAAAAAAAATTGAATGTTCTCAGGCTATTTTCTTTTCTTGTTGAATGTTCTTCAAATATTATGGACAGTAGTAAAGATAGGTTCATTCATAATGAACACAGAATATATACATACTGCATTCTGGGCACTAGATGGCGCTAAGGATCATAAGGAAAAAATACTATCTGAATAATCTCTTGCTAACCGCCAGCAGTACGTAGGTTGTGGTGTACTTCCTGTCAGCAGGTTAAAGCCAATCATTTTGGCTGTATACCTACTGATCAGCTGTGGCCAATCACAGCTCAGAAATCTGTGTGTTAGAAAACACAACACACAGATCTGGCTGGATTTGTTTAGAATTGAAAGCCAGGAGAGACCCAGACAGATAATTTGTGAGCAAAAGCAGCACACATACACTTGCATATACTTGTTACAGTTAGGCACACAGTTAACCCCTTGATTACCCTCCTGACATAGGTGTGCGCAGCCTATTATATTAGAGTGTGCACCCCAAAGCTCAAACACACACTACTGATCGCTCACTGTGTTCATTTAGAAAGGGAAGGGGTCAGTAAATTACATATTTATCGGCTCCTTCACCCCGTTCTTCCTAAAACATCCCTGCAAAATTAGACACCAGTAGAGGAGGGAAGCTAGCAGCAGTGCGGGTGGAAGGGTTACTAGGGCAGTAGGGGGAATCTATGCTGCACAGGATGAGTAGGGTGTGCCTGGGAACACCTGGCACACCCTGTGCACATGCCTATGCCTCCTGATCACTTCTGTTATCTAGCCAGTGTCATTAGCACAGTGTACAATATTATCACCAATCACTGTATTAGTGTCACTAGCAATGTCAGTGTCAGTCAGTTGGAGTCCCTCCCAGCCAGTGTCAATTAGCGCCAGTTTTCTGCCACACTATGACAGTCGCAATTGATAGTTAAAGTGGTTGTAAAGTCACGGAGGACAATTACTGGTATGCGCTCTGTTACAGCAAGCTATACAGTGCAGAGTGTGTGTTTTTTAAATTATTACGCTAAATACCTTATTTCACAGTGCCACTGTGCTGTCATGTGACCTCCCGCCGCTCTCCTTCCCCAATCTATGGACTACAGTGGGAGGAGCTGAGATTCCTCTCTGATGTCAGTGGTGCTCTAAAAAAAGGTATTTATCATCAAAACAAAATAAACACACACACACACACACTACACTGTATAGCTTGCTATAACAGAGGGAATTCCAGTTTTGTCCCCAGTGACTTTACAGCCACAGAGAATAGTGGGCGGGAGGGCATGGGCGGGGAAGAGATTGGCTTTCACAGCACAGAATATTGAGCTGTAAGGCAGGGAGGGAGGGGGAGAGGGAGAGACTGACTACACAGCAGGATGCCAGAGGCATGCAAACTGACATGGTTTGGTATCATGTATCAGCAGTTATGATTACCGTAGTCAACACACCTAGGGGGAGACACAGGAACAGGCAGGATCAACCAGGCATTTTACAGCATAGAAAGGGACAAATGACACTACATAAACACTATGCTGTTTATCATGCTTTAAAGGAACAGGATCATGTATTTTTAGGGTTACAACTGCTTTAACCACTTGTCATCTGCCCGCCGTCAATTGACGGCGGGCAGACGACTCCATTGTTCTGACATCACGTCATATGACGTGATGTCCCTTTAAAGCCGCGGGCGGGCGCGCGCGCGCGCGTCGCAGGCGGCGCGCGCGCGCACCCGCCGCTCCGCGGGGATCCCGTGCGAGTGCCCGGCGGCAACGATCGCTGCCGGGCACACGCGATTGCTCTGTAAGTGAGCTGGGACGTGCAGCTCTGTATGTAAACACAGAGCTGCACGTCCCTGTCAGGGAGAGAGGTGACAGATTGTGTTCCTTGTACATAGGGACACAATCGGTCACCTCCCCCAGTCACCCCCCCCTCCCCCTACAGTTAGAACACTCATAGGACACACATTTAACCCCTTCCCCGCCCCCTAGTGGTTAACCCCTTCACTGCCAGTCACATTTATACAGTAATCAATGCATATTTATAGCATTTTTCACTGTATAAATGTAAATGGTCCCAAAAATGTCAGAAAAGTGTCCGAAATGTCCGCCATAACGTCGCAGTCCCAATAAAAAAATCGCAGATCGCCGCCATTAATAGTAAAAAAAAAAAAAAAAAAATGCCATAAACTATCCCCTATTTTGTAAACGCTATAAATTTTGCGCAAACCAACCGATAAACGCTTATTGCATTTTTTTTTTACCAAAAATATGTAGAAGAATACGTATCGGCCTAAACTGAGGGAAAAAATATTTTTTTTATATATTTTTTGGGGTTATTTATTATAGCAAAAAGGAAAAAATATGGCATTTTTTTTTAAAAATTGACGCTCTATTTTTGTTTATAGCGCAAAAAATAAAAACCGCAGAGGTGATCAAATACCACCAAAAGAAAGCTCTATTTGTGGGAAAAAAAGGACACCAATTTTGTTTGGGAGCCACGTCGCACGACCGCGCAATTGTCAGTTAAAGCGACGCAGTGCGGGAAGCTTATATTTTGTCTGGGCAGGAAGGGGGTGTAGGTGCACAGTAGGTAAGTGGTTAAAGTAGCACAGTGCTAAATAGCAAAAAATTCCCTGGTCATAAAGGGGGCAAAACCTTCTGGAGGTCAAGAAGATAAGAAGAGATTCTAGACAACAATAGAGGGAAATAGCAGTAACCATTACCAGGTTTATTCGCCGATTCCCTCCAGTGTTCTCTGGAAATCACATTCATTTGTATGTTGTATGGTCCTTTGTGAAGGAATACTAATAGATATTGGTCACTGATGGCAATACACAGCAGATACCAGCCCGATGACCCTTCATTATTGTTCTGCCCATAAAGAATTATAGATCTACCCACACACACCCTGCATCTCATGCTGTGTGATTTACTAATGCTTTCTATTATTCCCCACATAAAGGTCAATACAGCACACGCAATTTACGACCGCAGTTTGAGGTCATCTGGTGAAAGTAGATTGATAATGAGATCACTGCTGGCTGTACACTAGAAGATGTTTGAATGAACATTTGTACAAATATTTGCACAGAAATTCTCACGACTTTTAAGGACTTACTAAATGTCATTAGAAAGTACCTATAAAATATATTTACTGTTAACATTCGATTTTGGAATGAATGGATTTTACTGAACGCACACACTGTTAGAAAGTCATGTGCTCCAGAAAATGTTTCCTTCCTGCTTCTTCAATGGTTGTCATCACTGCATTCAAAATCAAATGTCGATTTAATCTCGCTAATGATTGGAAATTCGTACGGACGTTCTGAAAATGGAAAAATTACGAACAAAATTCTTCTACTGTAAAACCAACAGTCAGTGCAGTTAGGCATCTGCTTCTTCTAATCAGTGCTACATAATGGTAGACATACATGGAATGATCATATTGTCAATAGATTTACTAAAAATAGATTGGAAGATCGAAAAGTTTGTTTCACTAACGGCTCGATTTGAAAATCGTACGAAAAATACCACATTCAAATTCATTGTACGATAATCTGATCATTCGTACACAGCTTTTGAGAGTCGATCACGACAGTTCATCTATTATCCGATCGGACAAATGCAAAACTGTACCAGCTCCTATGATTTTCATTTAATCAGTACAGTTCACACAGTATATGGAACCAAAAAATACAACCTGCTGCAGGAAAAAATATCCCTGACTCTTTCCAAAAATCACACTGGTTTCTTCTTTGTTTTTTGCTGGTTCCTCAGCATGACCACAGACACCTCCCAAAGACACGAAACGCTTAAAAAATGCATAAAAAAGTGCAAGACGCACCATAAATGGACCAGTGACCAGATTGCATGGGTGTTTATGCCCACGTGATCCGGTTAAGGCAAACGCACTGCGTTTTGCACCCATCTTTTAGGCTTCATTCACTCCTGAGCGTAGCGATTTACTGGTGTTTTTCGGGAGATTTTTGCAGCTTTTCTAAAGCCTCTTTGCGGCTTTTTACAAGCGTTTTACAGGTTCAGCTGTTTTTATTTAGCCAATAGAAAGTACTAGGAGGAGGAAAGGGAGAGGAAATGTGGGGCGCAGAGCCGCTATTTGAGCAGAAAACGCTCAAGTCAGGTGTTTCTATTGAAGTCCATGGGGCCAAAAAAGCTTGTAATCTGCCAAAAAGAAGCTTTTGGACTTTTTTGGGCTTCAGACAGCAGAATGCTCATATGTGAACATGGGCCATTAAAATGAATGGGATTTGGCTTGTTGAGCGCTTTAGAGCTACAAGCAGAAAATCGCTTGGGTGTG
This sequence comes from Rana kukunoris, assembly GCA_029574335.1. Taxonomy (NCBI): domain Eukaryota; kingdom Metazoa; phylum Chordata; class Amphibia; order Anura; family Ranidae; genus Rana; species Rana kukunoris. The sequence goes on from CM056052.1 coordinate 216,555,398, forward strand.
AATAGTGGCCACTAAAATGAATGGGATTTGGCTTGTTAAGCGCTTTAGAGCTACAGGCAGAAAATCGCTTGGGTGTGAACATGGGCCATTGAAATGAATGGGATTTGGCTTGTTGAGCGCTTTAGAGTTACAGGCAGAAAATCGCTTGGGTGGGAACATGGGCCATTGAAATGAATGGGATTTGGCTTGTTGAGCATCTTAGAGCTACAAGCAGAAAATCGCTTGGGTGGGAACATGGGCCATTGAAATGAATGGGATTTGGCTTGTTGAGCGTTTTAGAGCTACAAGCAGAAAATCGCTTGGGTGGGAACATGGGCCATTGAAATGAATGGGATTTGGCTTGTTGAGCGTTTTAGAGCTACAAGCAGAAAATCGCTTGGGTGGGAACATGGGCCATTGAAATGAATGGGATTTGGCTTGTTGAGCGTTTTAGAGCTACAAGCAGAAAATCGCTTGGGTGGGAACATGGGCCATTGAAATGAATGGGATTTGGCTTGTTGAGCGTTTTAGAGCTACTGTACAAGCAGAAAATCGCTTGGGTGGGAACATGGGCCATTGAAATGAATGGGATTTGGCTTGTTGAGCGTCTTAGAGCTTTAAGCAGAAAAATGCTCAGGTGTGAACAGGGCCTTAAAGTGGAGGTCCGCCGATTTTTTGTATTTTTTTTTTTTAAGTCAGCAGCTACAAGTGTGTCACCCAGAAGACAGTGGGAGGGGGGGGGAGTGGCGTAACTGCCGCAGGGGTCTATGCCTGGAAGTGGGTGAAAATACCTGTATTATACAGGTATTTGCACCCCCTCCCCCCTGACAGGTGCCAAATGTGACACCGGAGGGTTCCAAAAAGCAGAGGTTCCATTTTTGTGTGGACCTCCGCTTTTTAAGGCGTTGTTAACTTTGACACCTGCAGTGTGATTGCTATGCGGCGTAGGAAATGCATGGAAATCGCTGCAATTCCTGCACCGCATCAGTGTGAATCGGGGCTAATTCTGATTAAAGTCTTAGTTCACCTTTGGGGCACTGTCACGCTGACTCGCTGCAAAAACGCATATACGTTATTTTACCGCGATTTTACTAAATTTTGCATTTAAAGTACATCAAAAACTGCACCGAAAACGCATCACTTGTACATTTTTGCCACGGTTTTACTGCGTTTTCCATTGCTTTCAATGGGAAGGTGTGCTTTTGTTCAGGTTTTTTAGCCCCCCAAACATTCTCCAAAAGGTGCTGCAAGCAGGATTCTTCTCACCGCACCTCCCCAGTGTGAACACATTCATTGGATTTTAAAGGGAAGCATTTTTTTTGAGCTTTTCCATTTTTTTTTTGTTTGTTTGTTACGTAAAAGATCATGAAAAACTCCCCAGTGTAAAAAGGGCCCTTACAGAAAAAATGTGAAGGTGAACTCACACTGACCCCAGAGGTAAGTACAGTAGTGATGGGGGGTGGAGGTGATGGAGTCAGGGGTGTAGGATGTCCTGTGTTATTTCACCGGAACATTTTTTTATACAAAGGTAAAATAACACTTTCAATTTGATTGGAGCAGCTGTGCATGGCAACCAATCAGCTTGTAGTTTCTGCTTGTTCAGAAATGAAAGCTAGAAGGTGATTGGCTGCTCCTGTTTTAATTACTCTCCTTGTGTCTTTTTGATTATTCATATATCCGATCGCATTATCGGATCCTGTGTTCGATGAGATTGTTAGGTGTATGGCCACTATGAGATGGATCGCTCAGAGGCTGAGCCCCCAGCAGTGGTAGAGGACGGGTCAGTGTCAGTGGCTCTCCGGCTTGTGGAAGGATCGGACTATCTCAGAGTGTTACATTGTTTCCACTTTATACAGAGAGAGATCGGGGAGAGCTTCTGAGCCAGAGACCTGCTGCACCGGCGCACAGTGACACCACACACACATATACACACACACTGACACACAGACACATCTCCCACCAGCCCAGGGAGGGGAAGCAACGAGTCAGGGCCGCTCCATACAATCTGCTGCCTGTGTGAGTGAAGATGGCGGCTCCCATCCCTGCCAAGCCAGGCACTGTAGGGGGAGGCAGCAAACCTGCGTCTCCGGAGCTGGATTTCAGGTCTGGAGCCAGGATCGAAGAATTAAACAAACTCATCCAGGAATTCAGCAAGCATGATCAGAGGGAATATGATGATCAGAGAGCTCTGGAGATCCACACAGCCAAGGACTTCATCTTCTCCATGCTAGGTAATACCAGCGGCACCTTGTCTGTCTATCTGTATAATACTGTATATGTGTCTCCACTGACAGGGCATACCGCCCTCTTCTCACTGCACCGGGATGGGGGGCATGGAGCTGCCGGGCACTACACACCATATCACCCGAGAGTGGAGCACCTCATCACTACACATATTATAGATCATCTGATCTGATCAATTCACACACTATATGGTCTGATCAATTCACACACTATATGGTCTGATCAATTCACACACTATATGGTCTGATCAATTCACACACTATATGGTCTGATCAATTCACACACACTATATGGTCTGATCAATACACACACACTATATGGTCTGATCAATTCACACACTATATGGTCTGATCAATTCACACACTATATGGTCTGATCAATTCACACACACTATATGGTCTGATCAATACACACACTATATGGTCTGATCAATACACACACACTATATGATCTGATCAATACACACACACTATATGATCTGATCAATACACACACACTATATGATCTGATCAATACACACACACTATATGATCTGATCAATACACACACACTATATGGTCTGATCAATACACACACACTATATGATCTGATCAATACACACACACTATATGGTCTGATCAATACACACACACTATATGGTCTGATCAATACACACACACTATATGGTCTGATCAATACACACACACTATATGGTCTGATCAATACACACACACTATATGGTCTGATCAATACACACACACTATATGGTCTGATCAATACACACACACTATATGGTCTGATCAATACACACACACTATATGGTCTGATCAATACACACACACTATATGGTCTGATCAATACACACACTATATGATCTGATCAATACACACACTATATGTTCTGATCACTACACACACACACACACACACTATACGGGGACATCTGATCAGCACACATACTGTATGGAAGCATTTGATCAGCACACATACTATATGATCAGATATTGGAGAAGTCAATCAGCAAATATATTATATGGTCTGATATAGGATCACATGTATTTTATATGGGAACATCTGATCAGTAGACTTAATATAAGCAAGTATCTGATCAGCACCCATACTATAGGGGGACATCTGATCAGCACCCATACTATAGGGGAATATCTGATCAGCACCCATACTATAGGGGAATATCTGATCAGCACACATACTATAGGGGGACATCTGATCAGCACCCATACTATAGGGGGACATCTGATCAGCACCCATACTATAGGGGAATATCTGATCAGCACACATACTATTGGGGAACATCTGATCAGCACACATACTATAGGGGAATATCTGATCAGCACCCATACTATAGGGGAATATCTGATCAGCACACATACTATAGGGGGACATCTGATCAGCACCCATACTATAGGGGAATATCTGATCAGCACCCATACTATAGGGGAATATCTGATCAGCACCCATACTATAGGGGAATATCTGATCAGCACACATACTATAGGGGAACATCTGATCAGCACTCATACTATAGGGGAACATCTGATCAGCACACATACTATAGGGGAATATCTGATCAGCACACATACTATTGGGGAACATCTGATCAGCACACATACTACAGGGGAATATCTGATCAGCACACATACTACAGGGGAATATCTGATCAGCACACATACTATAGGGGAACATCTGATCAGCACACATACTATAGGGGAACATCTGATCAGCACCCATACTATAGGGGAACATCTGATCAGCACACATACTATAGGGGAACATCTGATCAGCACACATACTATAGGGGAATATCTGATCAGCACACATACTATAGGGGAATATCTGATCCGCACCCATACTATAGGGGAACATCTGATCAGCACCCATACTATAGGGGAACATCTGATCAGCACCCATACTATAGGGGAACATCTGATCAGCACCCATACTATAGGGGAATATCTGATCAGCACACATACTATAGGGGAACATCTGATCAGCACACATACTATTGGGGAACATCTGATCAGCACACATACTATTGGGGAACATCTGATCAGCACACATACTATAGGGGGACATCTGATCAGCACACATACTATTGGGGAACTTCTGATCAGCACACATACTATTGGGGAACTTCTGATCAGCACACCTACTATAGGGGGACATCTGATCAGCACACATACTATAGGGGAACATCTGATCAGCACACCTACTATAAGGGAACATCTGGTCACTCATATATCCGATCTGATATAAGAGCAGCTGATCAGCCATGTATTTCCATTCAGGAGATGCCCATGCCACCCCACATGAATGAATTTTCTGCTTGCCTTTTTTTTTTTTATAGAGTTGATTGATGGCTACTGTACAGTGTTATATACAGTATCTGACAATGGCGCTGCTATCTTGATGGCCTGGTCAGGGACATGGGACTGCTGGTTTGCATATTGTCACCAAGTTGATTTAACGTGAAGGTGGAACAGATTGGCTGTAGATGTGTTCAGCACATGCCAGTGATTGGAGCTATTATCAGCAGCATGTCAGATCCAGTAGCCCCGTGTAATTGATTAGTCCATATTCTACACATGGATGTCTGTATGTGGAGCGCCTGTTCTCTCTCTGCAGCTCACACATGGCCGTGTGCTTCTTTCTACAAGTCATAGATCATTATGCTTAGCTTGTATGCCTGTCTGTAAGTGGAAGACAATGACTGGCTGTATGGCTGATTCTATCTAATAAATCATCACACACATCCAAGTGTATTAGTTCATAATCTATACATACAGGTTGGATTCCGTGTCATAAGTGGTATGATCCATATGACCGATTGACATTTTTTCTAATGTATGGGGAAAGAGAGCCTGAGATTATGAGACTGGTTTACTAAAGGAGCTGGGAAAACTTGCACATTAAATTGGATAATTTACGTGAAAGTCCCAAAATCATGCAAAATGTAAATTCTCCTATTTACTTTTTTCACACATGATTGGATAATTGAGGTAAATATTCACACACTTTCTATTCTGTGAAGATTCTTGCCTCTATAATGCCCATGTACACAGACACATTTAGTGCCTTTACCGCAGGAAATCGGCGTATTTTCATGCCCAGGAGTCACAGATGTTGGGCCCCAGTCACAGCCAGCAGCTGGTGGAAATCAAGGACGGGTCAGAAGCAGCCGCTGTACACCTGTAACTGCACAACTGTATGGTCAGACGTGTACAGGGGTGGATGGGTGGTTACAGATGTACAGCAGTGGCGTCCGACAGCCGGTCATTGATTAGTACAGGCTGTGGCTGTAAACCAACACCCGTGACTCTACGGCATGGAATTACCCTAAAATCTTATGTTGTATCCTCAAATGCGTTTTTGATCCATTGAAGGGGAAAAAAATAAAAATAAAAACGCTAATGCGGAAAAACACTATTGCAAAAACTTTGAAAAACTCACTGCAAAGCAACTGGCGTTTTTTATAGCGTAATTTTAACATCCAGTGTGCATGAGGCCTTATTACCACCTTCATCGGCCACAGAACCTGTGTAATTAATATGTGTTCGGGTTTGAGGCCTGGTTCACACCTATGTATTTTTAGTGCTTCTTGCAGATTTGCACTACAGTCCATTTAACATGGTTTCCTATGCTGTTCTGTAGTGCAAATCTGCAAAAAGCACTGAAAATGCATAGGTGTGAATCAGGACTAAAGGGACGAGGTGGCAACCCTATGTATATGAGCCCTTAGTAAATTGACCTCTGTATGCCTATGTAATGTTACATTGTGTTAAAAGAAATTGCTATTTGAGAATCAAACTTATGTTGCAATATTGTGTGAATGATGCGCACTGATTGTCGGCTACACTTTATTACTTGGCCTTGTTTCATGTTGCAGACTAGGCCCTGTATATATACACCTTTCACAGAAGAATTCTAATACCTGTGGCAAAGGTGTGGTATATTTACTCATACAATGAGGTAATAGGAGGCAGATTAACCTCTTCCTCCCAGGCACAGTTGTAGATACAAGCAAATCACCTCAGTGTCGCTCGGTGTGATTCCTAACTTTCTAGTGCTGATTTTGCACATGTAAATGATTACCACACAAGCTGCTCTACTTCCTCCATTCATTTCTTTAGTAGACAGTAGTGAATATGCCATGTCACTGCAAAGCACATTTATTTATATTCAGTTTTCCTCTTTCTGCTCACACGTTTGCACTGGGTATATAAGCACAGCTATGTTTGTGTAGTGTGACAGCTGTATAGATTAAAGCAGGCAGGCAAAGAAAAGTCACTGCAGGGGTATAGAAAATCGCATACCATTCAGGGAAGAGTCTTTACATCTAGAAGCCCGAAAGGGTGGAGGGTATTGTAAGTTTTGTACATGTGTAAGGCCCATTGCACATGGGGCCACCCACGTGAAGAAGACCTGTATTCTGGACCCTCATGCCTAAATGCTTAGGGCCCTAGATGCCATTACCTCTTGGTACAGTGTTCAAACCTCTCCAGCTGCAGATTGCCATACACTGCGGCGGGGCTGGACGCTGCACCTGTCCTTGCCAAAATGCACCGCAGCTGGATGGTCCTCTGTACAATGCACTTAAGTGTAGCATACACATTTTACCCGTCCTCATTTATAATCTGCGGAACCACTGCTTCAAAGCTACCCAACTTTCAATCATTTAGAGCAGGGGTGTCAAACTCAATTTCGTCGTGGGCCGCATCAGCAGTGTGGTTGCCCTCAAATGGCCGGTTGTATATGGGTCGCACTATATACAGAATGCAGAGTTCAGGTTTACGTCAGGATTACGCTATGTACACAATGCAGGGATTCAGGGGTGCGCTACGTACACAGTGCAGAGTCCGCACAGAGCCCCATTACATCAGAGTCCGCACAGAGCCCCATTACATCAGAGTCCGCACAGAGCCCCATTACATCAGAGTCCGCACAGAGCCCCATTACATCAGAGTCCGCACAGAGCCCCATTACATCAGAGTCCGCACAGAGCCCCATTACATCAGAGTCCGCACAGAGCCCCATTACATCAGAGTCCGCACAGAGCCCCATTACATCAGAGTCCGCACAGAGCCCCATTACATCAGAGTCCGCACAGAGCCCCATTACATCAGAGTCCGCACAGAGCCCCATTACATCAGAGTCCGCACAGAGCCCCATTACATCAGAGTCCGCACAGAGCCCCATTACATCAGAGTCCGCACAGAGCCCCTTGTAATGCTGTGGACTCAGATGTAAAGGGGAACTCTGATGAAAGGGGGCTCTGCCCACCAAAGCCCCCCTCTTGCATCAGAGTCCACAGAGCACCCCTTCAATTTGTCTAATATATACACTGGGAGGTGGGAGAGGGTGAGCTTACTCACCCCAGGATGGAGGGTCAGGGGCGGGCTGCCTGCAGCTTTTAAACGTGTGTTTACTCTTCACATTTTCCAGGGATGTGTGGGCGGGGCAGACACAGGGGGTGTGGGCGGGCCAGACAGCGTGGAGAGGCGGGAAGAGGAGGAGGAGCAGCATCCGCGGCTGAGCTGTGTGTGAGAGAGACACACGGCTCAGCCAATCAGCCGCTAACGTAGCTTTGCTAGAGCCCGGATATGACACAGGCACGGCCGCATAGCGGTAGGTGAGCGGCGGCTGCTGCGGGCGCCGTTTACCTCCCGCTGTGTGGCCTGATCATCAACAGGCCACAGAGCGGGCAGCACTGGCCCGCGGGCATTAGAACAAGTGGTGGTGGCTGGCGGGCCACATGACAAGGCTTGGCGGGCCGGATTCGGCTCGCGGGCCTTGTGTTTGCCACCCCTGATTTAGAGGGACCATCTTTTGCAACCAAATCCATCTGTCCTTTTTAGCTCAGTTGTCCCTCTTTTTGGTTTTAAGCCTTGTTGTAACGGGGTCCTTCGTTCAAATCTGGACCATCGGCATGGAGTTTAAATGTTCTTTATGTGTTTGTGTGGAATTCCTTTCACATTTCAAATGCATGCTGGCTCCTGTCTAATTTGGCTATGCACGTGTTAGCACGTTCTGCATGCCAGTTCCAAGCTCATGCCCGTGGACTGGTTATCACTTGCCTTCAGACTTTGTACTCAAAGGTGTTCCTTTTTCTGATGTCTAAAAGTTGGGAGTTACAGGTAGATCTTATTGATCTTTCCATTAGTGATCCACTTTTATCATACACTAGGGAGGAAAATAAAGCGTGAAAAATCTGCAAAGAAACCAATCGGCTTCTAGTTTATTTTTTGTCATAGCTTATTTGGACAAGCTGAAGTTAGAAGCTGGCTACCATGCACAGCTGCAGCAGATTCCAGTTTTAGTAAATCTCCCCTTAGTTTCTAATCACAAAAATCTGTAGGAAAATCTCTGACATCACGGTTTTGGAGACAGTAGCTTAAGCGTTAAAAGAGAATTAAAGAATTACATTTTTTTTTTTCCCCCCAATTTTACTTACCTAGGTGGATGCAGCATGGGCCAGATCACTCGGTTCTAACAGTTCTCTGAGGGGAGAGCTGCTGACTGTCAATTAACAGCTCTCTGCTCTAGAGCGCTGAACTGTGGAGGGGTGGGGAGCGGCCATCTCGGGCTCTCAGCGGCTCGCTGAGAGGCTGAGTGGGGTGTCAGTAATTTTTGTGATGTCAGCAGAGAGCAGACTTCAGCGTGTTCTCTGCTGAAAACGGGTTACAGGAGTGCAAAATGTATTGTGATCCATAGGAGAAGTACAGCCAAAAGAGATTTGGCTATACTTCTCTTTAAGGCTGGGTTCACACTAGTGAGAATTGGATGCTAGAGATTGTGACCGGCTCTATATGTAGCCAGTTCACCTATCTCCGCAGCGGGTCCGGTGAAATTTGCACAGGAACACTGTACGTCTTTTGGTTAATTTCAGGTCTGAATTCAGCCAAAATTTTCGGGCCAAATTTCGGACCTGAAAAGGTGAACAGGGACGCACTGGACTACTGCTGCTGCGTGCTCACATGTCTTAAAGTGTTGTTAGTTTTTTGTTATTAAAATAATAAACATGTCATACTTCCCTGCTCTGTGCAAAAGTATTACATAAAGCAGCCCTAATCTTCCTCTTTTGGGGTCCCTGCCAGTGCTCCTGGCTCCTCCTCAGCATGTGCCCCCAAAGAAATCCACTTTCTATGGTGGCACTCATGCAGGCTTGCTCTTGAGCTGCCCCGTCTGCATTTGTTGATGCTGGATTTGATTGATTTTGTCACTGGATTTGATTGACAGCAGCAGGATCCAATGGCTCCTGTTGCTATCAATCTGCCTAGTGAGGTGAGACAGAGCTCTGGGGAGCCACTGCTCTTATGCACATCTAGCTAAGGACCCCTTAGCAAGCTGCTTACTATGGGGGCATTCAGCAGGAATAGGACGGCTAGGACCCAAGAAAAAGAGGGTCGGGGCTGTTTTGTGCAAAATCACTGCACAGAGCAGAGAACGGAACCTCCCTGGCAGTATTCCTGAGTGTAGCTCGGGGTTAAATTTCAGTACCATTAGCGGAAATTCCGAGCCACACTCGGGATTGCATTGCAGGTTCCTGGTGCAGTGTACCTACCTTGTCCCCAGGATCCTGCGATGTCCTCCCCCCGATGTCTCTGTGTTCTGGGCTCCGTTCCCTGCGAGCGTCGCAATGCACGGGTACGGAGCCCGGCCGCAAATTCGGACTAAAACATTCATAACACATACAGTACACTGTAATCTTACAGATTACATTACTGTATGAAATGATTTTACCTCCCTTGTGTTCCTAATGCTTTGTCCAGTGCCCTGCCTGCAGTTTTATATTGTATGTACTGTTCTTTCTGCCTGGAAACTTGAGATTGTCCATAGCAACCAAAAAGTGTCCCTTTATGTCAAAAGCGGTTTTAGACCAGTTAGAAAACAGCGATTGTAAATTTGTAAAGTTTTTCAAACTTTATCATACCGGGATGTCTACTAGACTCTTGTATGGACAGATTTAAGTGCGTTATTACTAAGAATTACAGGCTTACAATATAAAACCAAATTTCTATGCAAAACAATTGTACCGCTTTGAGATGCAAAAATCGGACATAATCATACCGCCAGGGTGGCTACCCTGCTGAGTGCTTTAATAAAAAAAAAATCTTTAAAGTGTTTCTAAACCCAAGACCATCGTGTCTCCCACAGTACACAGAACATGGAAATTCCATTATTTTAATAAATAGAATCTGCTAACTACCTTTTTCTTATTAGCAGTATATAGCAGTCTTGTGACTCCTATCTGTTTCTGGTGGAGTTTTCATACTGCACTGGTTGTCCTATGAGGTTGCAGGACCCCTGACCCTCTGTCTGGACATTGCTGTTTGGCCCTGTGCTGATCACATGTACTCTCTCAAGAAGAAAAAAAATACACACCAAACTGAGCATGTGCAGCCTGACTCCAAAGGCTTTGTCTTATCCAGACATGTTCTGAAGTCAGCAGAAGAAGAGGAGGAAGATCTGTGAATACAGGATCAAACAGTCTCGTTACACAATGCAGAGGATTAACCCCTTAGGTTCCACAGTGAGTATAACGAGCATGCTTTACTGCATATATAGACTAATTTTAATGTTGTGGGTTTAGTAACACTTTTAAGCAGAATTCCACCTGTTTTTTTTAAATGTATTTAAAGTCAGCAGCTACAGAAAGCGTAGCTGCTGACTTTTAATAAACCGACACTCGCCTGTCCCACGGTCCAGCGATGCAGCCGCACGGAGCCCTCTCCCCCCTCCTCTCCTTAGCGCCGTCATATCTACTGTGGGCACCCAGCCGTAGTGGCTAACGGCTTCACACTGCGCATGCGCGAGTCACTCTGCCATTGGCCAGCGAAATTCTGAGACCTGTGTTGTGTCCCAGAAGATCGCTGGCAGGGAGGGGCCGCCTAGGGCAAGAGTAGGAGTCGCCTAGGTGGCCGAGGACCAGGAAGGGGGAAGTGGGACAGGAAGTCTCGCTAAAAAGAGGACATGTGGCATGTCGGGAGACGAGGAGTGCTTAAAGCAGAAGTACCACTTTTGGGTGGAACTCCACTTTAAGGCTTTAGAACCACTTTAAGACTTTGATGTTAATAGGTTTTTAAAGGATGGAGGACATTTCACCTCTTTCTCTCCCATTTAGTAAAATTTGCCTTTGAGGAGCCAATAATGATACTGTCTAGGTCTAAAAAAAATTATGGAAAAAATGGATATTAATAGATGGTAATAATTTGCAAAGTCCCTATGTGAGCCTCACAACCTTCAGCCTGCGACCTTCTAAAGATATCAGCTGCTGACACAATAGGTAGCATGGTCAGAGTGTCCCATAAATGTAGAAACTCACCAGCACTCAAGGATGTTTAATTCCCATTTTATTGTGAAAGTATTGTCACTGGGTGTTTGGGCCTCACTGGGTCCCTTTTTATAAAGGCAACAAATTTGTTGTAATTTGCCTTGATTGAAATGTTGGCATGTATGCCGCGACAATGCTTTCAGCAGTAAAATGAGCATCCCGGAGTGCGGGGGACTTTCCACATTTGGTAACAATTTGCATCTGTTGGCTTCCCGACTCCTGAAATATCTCCAGCAATGTATTTAGAATGGAGAGATTGCCACCTGTTCTGTTTATTTTAAAGAATTTGGGCAGTAGATGTGTTGTGTATCAGCAGTGAATAGAGAAAGTGCAAAGGGAAAAAGCTTGGCAATATCTTCACGTAGGTTATATTGCTCCTATTGGCCAGTGCTTCTGCCTTTGTGCAACCATTGCTCCCACAAAAGGGGTAACGAAAGCACTGATAGCTACAAACATTGCATCTCTATTCAAATGTCATATACAAAATTGTTTTTTGGAAGCCTTTCAACAGGTGCGGATAATAGAGAACATAATCGTGTATGCATACCACATAATATGATCCTTTCATACAATTTCAATAAACAAATTTTACCCATAAAGTAAATTGGTGCAGTCATCCACTTATTATTTACAAAGAAGTATGTGGGGTTGAAAAGAAATTCATCAAAAATCAAATAGCAAAACATGTAAAGGGTGTTCTCTAGGATGACCCACCTGTATTTTAAATCATGTACCAAAGCAATCCCTTTTTTCTTTTTCTTTTATTAGTTTTATAATTTATTACAAAATGTATTAAATATAAAAGTAGAGATTGCATAGAGTCTGAGTCTTATACAAAAGTCAAGTTGACGTGTTTCACAATGAAGACTGCTTCCTCAGGACTTCTTAATCATAATGAACAGAAAAACGTCAATACACATATTTAATTAATGGTTGTATATTGATGTTTTTTACCTATGCAATGTACTTATTGTGTATACTTTTTGACCTTCTAGATCAGGGCTGGGCAATTATTTTTTCGATGGGGCCACATGAGAAACTAAAAATGTTTTGGAGGGCCGGGCCAAAAGCCTAAACTCAATACTGCATAAAATCAATTGTATTTCTTTATAAAAAGCAGTAAATATCATTGTTGGACAACTGGTACGAGTACTTTGTTATATAGTTAAACAAGAGTAGATGGACGGTGTGAATTAATATAAATTAAATTTAAGTATGTAACATTAAACATAAAGGAGTTATTTTACAAAACCCTCACACGGACAGGACACAGGAGATATCAGAGACAGCAGACAGAGATTGCATACAATGATTTTGTACAATCTCACCACTGCCATTTTTGTCTGGAAACTGCTGCCTGTGCCTGTGTGACAGCAGAAACCCTGTATTAGTTAACAGCACCATTATACCTAAATCACTGATAATCCACAAGCCAATTGCTCATCAGAATAAGGGGGTTTCTTTTAATTAGCACATCAAGTTCAGGTAACTGAAAACACCATGCATGCTGTTAAATAATGAGCAACAATATAGCATTTCTAATAGCAACCACGCACAGTGCTGTCACACAGGCACAGGCAGCAGTTAACAGACAAAAATGGCAGTGGGGAGATAGTACAAAATCATTGTATGCAATCTCTGTCTGTTGTCTCCGATATCTCCTGCTGTATCCTGTCCGCGTGAGGGTGAGCAGGGAGGCAGCCAGACTGGAATGATTTATTGATGGTGGAGGGAGGAGGGGGCTCAGGTGGACCTGTGGTATCATTCCAGCCTGGCTGTCTCCCTGCTCACCCTCGCACACAGTCAACAGCGGGAAGCAGGCTCCACACACTTTACTCACTCATTCGGGCAGGCACTGGCAGGGGTCCGTCCATTGCTCCGGTGGGGGTGTGTGTGCTCCGTTATCCAGTCCACTGGTCCCGACTGGTCAGGCTTCTCCGCAGCTGCTCAGGTCACAGACCGTGACTCTCAGATCTAAGAATCTCCTCCGTCCTGTCTGCCTGTTCCTAGGCTGGCGGGAAAATGTGCTCACTGCATTGGCTGCACAGGCGGGTGGGCTGGGCAGAGGCTGTGCACGAGGTAGACTCGGCGGCTTAGCATCGGATCTTCTCGGGTATTTCCGGGAATTGCACATGCGCAGTTCTCACCCCGAGCCGATCGCCGCCATTTTTACTGGCACCTTTCCCTTACATTTATGTACAGGGAAAAAGTGCCTTGTTTTAACAAACTGTCCGTGGGCCGGATTAAAAGGTCCGTCGGGCCGCATACGGCCCGCGGGCCGTAGTTTGCCCCACCACTGTTCTAGATTAAAGTGGGTATCTGTCAAATATGAATAAGAAGTCTTAAGGAAGTGTTCTAACCACCACTTCCCAATAGAATTAGCAGGAAAAAAAGTGTCAGCCGCACTCCGCACTTCACATATGTTGGACTTGTGTCTTTTTTCAACCTTGCCTACTATGTAACACTACTCTTGCCATATTTATTGGTTATCAAAAATTACTGCATATAACAATGTCTCCACCTGGAAACCAACCTTACTTGATGCGTTTTCACCACTCCTAGCTTGCTTACCGCTTCCACCATAACTACACATATAAGGAGCATTTTTCAGGGGGAACATCACATCGGCTATATAGGTTTTATTATATAGTTACATAGTCAGCTTGAAAAAAGACAAAGTCCATTTAGTTCGACCATAAAAAATAAATAAATAAAATATATCGTACAATCCCATATACCCAATTCTATACCCACAGTTAATCCAAAGGAAGGCAAAACAAAAGAGCAGAGCATGCTCCAATTTGCTACAGCAGGGGGAAAAATCCTTCTTATTACTTATTAGCAGTTGTTCTCTGAGCCCAGAAAGTTATTTCCAGGGTTCCTCCATGGTAAAAAGGTTAAGAAAGGCATGGTGTAGTCATTGCTTCACCTCCCTATTGGCTACAAAATGTGATTGATGTCCTTACAGACTAAATAGGAGGCACATGGGCAGGAATAGATGTTACAGTAACTATGAGAGATATGATTTTAATAATGCTTAAAGTGAAACAATAAAAGTGAAATATTCCTTTAAATTTCGTACCTGGGGGTGTCTATAGTATGCCTGTTTCATGTGCTTAAAAAAAAAAAAAGTCCCTGCACAAAATGAAATTTCTAAAGGGAGGAAAAAAATCATTTAAAACTACTCGCGGCTATAATAAATTGTCGGGTCTCGGCAATACAGATTAAAGTTATTGAAAAAAACGACATAGGTTCCCCCTCCAGTCCATTACCTGGCCCTTTGGGGAACCCCGAACCAAAAAAAATGCATGGGGTTCCCCCCCAAATTCCATTACCAGGCCCTTCAGGTCTTGACAGTAAGGGGAACCCTGCGCTAAATTTTAAAAAAATGGCGTAGGGGCCCCCTCAAAATCCATACCAGACCCTTATCCGAGCATGCAACCTGGCCGCAGAAAAGAAGGGAGGGGGGACGAAACAGCGCCCCCCTCCCTCCTGAACTGTACCAGGCCACATGCCTTCAACATGGGAAGGATGTCCCCATGTTGATGGGGATAAGGGCCCTTATTCCCACAACCATTGCCCGGTGGTTGTAGGGGTCTGCGGGCGGTGGGCTTATCGGAATCTGGAAGCCCCCTTTAACAAAGGGGATGCCCAGATGCCGCCCCCCATGTAAATTGGTAACGGGGTACATTGTACCACCACCATTTCACCCAAAAAAGTAAAAAAAAAAAAGCACACACACAGCTTAGAACAAGTTATTTTTAATAAAACATTTTATAAAAAAAATGTCAACGCTTTTATCCTTCTACGACCCACGCCACGAACGATACAGCCTCCATAGGAGTCGTCCAGCCGAATGACGCGCAAACCGCCTGACAGCTCTTATATAGCAGAGGGTGGGGTTTCTGGCAGTTTCCCCGTGGCGTCACATGTGACCACCGCGCTCTCTGACGCAACGGAAACCCCCGCTGCATCAGAGGGGGTGGGGTCATCTGTCCACGTCATTGGTGGCCCCGCCCTCGGTTATTTATAACCTGTCAGATGGGTCGATTGTCATTCGGCTGGGCGCCTCCTATGAAGGCTGTATCGTTTTACAGCACTGGAATTTTATTTTTTATTAAAGGACTTGTCCCAAGCTGTGTGTGTGTGTGTGTGTGTGTGTGTTTTTTTTTTTTTTTACTTTTTTTGGGTGAAATGGTAGGGGTACAATGTACCCTGTTACCAATTCACATAGGGGGTGGCATCTGGGGGTCCCCTTTTGTTAAAGGAGGCTTTCAGATTCCGATGGCTCTTGCAGACCCCTTAACCACCGGGCAAGGGTTGTGGGGATGAGGCCTTTGTCCCCATGAGCATGGGGACATCCTCCCCATGTTGAGGGCATGTTGCCTGTTACAGTTCAGGAGGGGGAGCACTCTCACCCCCCTCTTTTTTCCTGCGGCCTGCCAGGTTGCGTGCTCGGATAAGTGTCTGGTATGGATTTTGAGGGGGACCCCTAGGCCATTTTTTTTCAATTTGATGAAGGGTTCCCCTTAATATCCATACAGTCCTGAAGGACCTGGTAATGGAATTTGGGGGGGACCCCCACACGTTTTTAATTTTTTGGTTCTGGATTCTCCTTAATATTCATACTAGACCCAAAGAGCCTGGTAATGGACTGGGGGGTAACCCATGTGTTTTTTTTTCAATGACTTATATCTGTGTTGCTGGGACCCGACAATTCATTATAGCCGCGGGCAGTTTTAAATTACTTTTTTTTTTCTTTAGAAATTTCATTTAGTGCAGGGACTTTTCTAAGCACAGGAAACATGCACTACTTTACAGGCATACTATAGACCCCCCCCCCCGGTAAGAAATTTAAAGGAATATTTCACTTTTATTGTTTCACTTTAAGCATTATTAAAATCATTGCTCCCAAAAGCAAAGTCAGTTTTTAAACCTTTTTTTTTTCGCATTGATACAAGTCCCCTTGGGCAGGACCCGGGTCCCCAAACACTTTTTATGACGATAACTTGCATATTAACCTTGTATTTAAATTACATCTGGAAATGCTAGTGGTTTGGCTACAAGCAGAATTGATATATTTTAGCACTTTTTGTGTAACTGACCCAAAACCATTTTGAAAATCAGGCCTTCTAACTTTACTATGCCATTTTCAGAGTTGCAGACTGTGAAGTAAGAGACGCACAGACAACTAGAACTTTAATTCCTCTGGATCTACTGTGGGTATAGGATAGTGTATATGGAGGTTTTCTATTTGTGTATGTTTTTTTTTTTTTTCCTCTGTTGGTTGAACTGGATGGACTTGTTTCTTTTTTCAACCTGCAGAACTAAGGTGTCAGAGTTGACAGCCCCATATTTCTTTCAGAAGAGTTCTTTAAAAAAAAATGAAAAACCCTCCAAGCATGGCTAGCTATAAATCTGTGAGGATGGAAATGTGGGAGCTGCTGCTTCTGATATGGTTCTGAAGGTGCAGACTAAGTGCCGGTTCACACTATAGCCACTTGGGATACGACTTGTCGCCCGACATTAGCAATTCCATTGAAGTGAATGAGAGCCGTCTTAATGTACACTACTGAAGTCGCTCTGACTTCAGAAAAGGTTCCTGTACTACTTCAAGGCAACTTGTACCCATTGATTTCAATGGAAATTGCCTCAAAGTTGGATCTCCGTCTTAACTGAAGCAACAGAAAAAGAAAGTGGTTTACTCAGGCAAACCCCTCCCTCCCACAGAGCTGATTATTCTGTGATTGGCCAAAGTCGCCTGTCCTGGAGGCAAGTTTAAGTTGCGTTGTAAGTTGCTCTAAGTCGCGCTGAAGTCGCTTTGCAAAGTCGCTCTGTAAGTCGGGTTGCCCCTGTGTTAACCAACTCTTAGGGATTTCTTCCTGATCCTGGTTTCCCTCCATGGTGAGTCATAGACCTGGATTATGCATATTCATATCAGGTATTCTGGGCTAAAAATGTGATCCTTGTGAGTGATAGAATAAATAGTGAAGCAAGAATGACAGCCCTGGAGTTTACATCTTCAAAATATAATCTGCAATGACAGTGCCTGTATTTTACATTCTGAGAGTTTCTTTTAAAGGGAAAAAAAATGTAATTCTAGCAATATGGAAGCACGCCTCTTTTTGAAGGTGCAAGTCCCTGAATGGTCATTTATCATCATTGTTTCACTACTAGTGGATCATTAACCTGGGTAAAGTGTGCAGCCAGTGAAGTCCGAATTCCAGAGCTACATACCAGGTTAATGAGTCACTAAGCAGTGATGTAAGAGTGGGCCCCATAGCCTGCCCCATTGGAATTGGAGAGAGTCCAGAGAAAGGCAACAAAACTAATGAGGGCACGACTACAAACATTACATTTATTCTAGGGCTGGGGAAATTAAAGATTAATTCCTCGAGTAATCTTTAATTCTTTTGATCGATCAAAATTCTTGATGTCACCAGACAGCCTGGTCAGTGAATCTTACCCTGCTGGATGCGAGCAAACTGCACCCATTGGACTGAGGTACCTTTTGCATCTGTGGATCATGAGGATGCATCAGGGGAGGGGGGGGGGGAAATAACCATTGTTTTCCTGTCCTAAGCAGTTTTGTGCAGACAATTCTTTGTGCATCGGCAACATCTGTTCCATGCAAAAGACTGTTCAGTTCTTCAGGGCATATTGTCAATAAAATGCGATCATGTCTGCTTCCAGAAAATGTAAACACTCTGGTATGTCTGTGTGTCTGGCTAACGATGCCTACTATAAAGTGACTGACAGTCAATATACTAGATATGTTTTATAATTAAAGTTAAACTAACTTTCTATGTTTTTCTTAAAGTTTAATAAGAAAAAATTACTTGCGTCAGTGCTACAGTTTGAATTTAAAAAGTATTTGTGTGAACTGTGAAGTTAAGTTTTATGGATTGTGGAAACTAACTAGTGACGAGTGATTGTATATACTGTATACCACATTTACCACTGACTAATGCAGAGTTGCAATGCAAGGAGATCAGCTAAAAGTAGTTGGATCTGTATGTGCGTTATAATCGGAATTAGTCGATTAATCGATTAAAAAAATAAACGATTAATCGAACACGAAAATTTTAATCAGTAACAGCCCTAATTTATTCTCCTTGGAAAAAATTGTAACTTCAAAAAACTCATTCTGCCTCTTACTAAATACCATGGACTGTCATCTTTACAAAAAGGGGTCATTGGGGGGGGGGGGGGGGCGCATCTGTACGCTCCTGACATTTTAGGGCCCCAAGAAATGAGAGAGGCCGTCGGTACATCAGGATTGATCAATTTACCAAAGACATGTAGCAGATAACATTCTGGCCTAAATTTATGATGAAATTTTGATTTTTATTGGATTTATTTAAAAAAAGAAAGTAGACAATATTGACAATAGGTAGACAATAGGCTATTTTTCCGCTTATATCACAAAAAATAAATAAAAAACCCGGTGGTAAATAAATACAACCAAAACAAAGCTTTATTTGTGTGAACAAAATGATAATTTAATTTTGGTACAGTGTAGCGTGATTGAGTAATTGTCATTCAAAGTGTGGGAGCACTGAAAGCTGAAAATTGGTCTGAGAAGGATTGGCATGAAAGTGCCAAGTATTGAGGTAGTTAAATTTCATAGAGGTGTGTTTTTTTTTTTTTTCCCGCAATCCGTAGTTTCAGCAGGAAGTGTCGCTTTTTTAATTTTTTTTTTTTTAGGTGGGCCTCTTATTGAACACAATATACAGGGAATACAGTGGTAGACATACACACACGTTGAACTAGATGGACTGGAGTTTTTATTCAACCTTACAAACTATGAAAAACAATTCAGCAATGTCGGCTTTAGAATGTATTCTGTATGCCCTTTTGTCCCTTCTGTATTAACCACTTCAGCCCCGAAAGATTTTTCCCCCTTCCTGACCAGAGCACTTTTTACAATTTTTGGCACTGCGTCGATTTAGCTGGTATTTGCGCGGTCATGCAATGCTGTACCCAAACGAAACTTGCGTCCTTTTGTTCCCACAAATAGAGCTTTCATTTGGTGCTATTTGATCACCTCCTGTGGTTTTTATTTTGTGTGCTATAAACAAAAAAAGAGCGACAATTTTGAAAATAAAACAATATTTTTTACTTTTTGCTATAATAAATATATATAATTTTTAAAGAACATATTTCTTCATCAGTTAAGGCCACTCTTCTACATATTGTTGGTAAAAAAAAATTGTAATGAGCGTTTATTGATTGGTTTGCGCAAAAGTTATACCGTCTACAAACAATGGAAAAGATTTATGGCATTTTTATTATTATTTTTTTATTTTTGTAATGGTGGCGATCTGCGATTTTTATCGGTATTGTGACATTGTGAATTTTTTTTTTTTCTTCACACATTTTTGGGACCGTTGACATTTATGCAATGATCAGTGCTATAAAAAATGCACTGATTACTGTGTAAATGTCACTGGTAGGGAAGGGGTTAACACTAGGGGGCGATCAAGGGGTTTAAATGTGTGTTCCCTCATTTTGTTCTATCTGTATGGGGATTGGACTGAGTAGGAACGAAGACATATCGGTGTTCCTACTTGGTAGGAACAAATGACATGTCTCCTCTCCTCTGACAGTACAGGGATTTGTGTGTTTAAACACACAAATGCCCGTGCTGGGCTCATGCACGTGATCGCTCATGGCCGGCCACGTGCATTGTGTCCCCCTGTATAATAATAATAATACTGACTGGTTGTCAATGTGTTGATGTGTCTATTGGCATAATCGTTTAGTGTACACGGATAGAGCTGAAACCGCTAGCCATACCTCAACACTTTGTTGCCATGACTCTTCGCATCAATTCCATATGTTTTTTTTTTGTGTGCTATAAACGAAAGCATCATCTATACAGTGAAAAGTTAACCTGTTTTTGTTACACATTTTAGCGTCTTTTCTGGACTGTACTAAAACGGGTCATACAGGCAAGATTCATGGGTATCCTAGCTCTGTAATTGACTGTCAACACAATTAGAAGTGTCTGTCATCTTTCTCATAGGATGTGGCAGGGTTTGTGCGGATGTGATTTGAAAGATCTCTTAACCTTCTGTTCTGTTGCAAGCAATCAACGCCTGCACTTGCCTTTCCGTGGGAATGAGAGTTGTCTGCTGTCAGAGAGCAGAAAAAGATGTGTGTATCAGAATAACATGTTTGTAAAGTGTTCCTAGAATGACGAAGTCAATACAGATTGGCCATTGTAGAAAAAAAAATATCAAATACATTTGGAATGATGAGGGTCAGGGCGGTTCATACTTCTTTGCTTAAGCCCTGGTTCATACTGGTGCGATTTGACATGGCAGCAATTGCTGGCAATGGCACCATCCTAATCGGCGCAGTTGCGTTCGTTTGGGTACAGTTGCGGCGTCGCACCGATTTCAAAAAGTAGTTTCTGTACTTTTTGCGATTTCAAGTTGCGATTTCCATTGACATCTGTGCAGAAACCCCCCCAGATGTCTGTGAAATCGGAACTGACATGCAGGAGTGAAATCATGTGAGTTCAGCTGAACTCGCATGGCTTAATTCCCGCAGCTCAGTGGGACCCTGGGCTAAGGCTGGGTTCATACTGAAGCACGGAGCAGTTCACAGCTGAGGTCCGGTGCGTCCCTGTTTTACCTATTTTAAGCCCAATTTCGATCCGTATTTTGGGTTGGATTGGGACCTAGAATGGCCCAAAAGATGCACAGAGACCCTGTGCAATTTGCACTGGAGATGATCCAGACATATGTGACTGGCTCCATAGAGAGCCGGTCGCAATCTCCTGACGTGCAAATTGAACGCAGGGAAACCCACATCCAATTCACAATAGTGTAAACCCAGACATAAAGGGGTAGAGCAGCGTATATTTATGCCGGCGTAGCGCATCTTCTTTTACGCTACGCTGGCACAACGTTAAGAGGCAAGCATGCTATTCTCAGAGAATATGCGCTCAACGTTGCGCCGGGGTAGCGTATAGTTGTCAGCATAAGTCAAAGTAGGTGGAAGTGGGCGTGATATATTATAATGAAGCGTGACCCCATGCAAATGATGGGCTGAGCTTCAAAAAACTAACTGCGCATGCGTTGACTCTTGGACCCATTTCAGTGCGCATGCTCACAGTAACGTCGAAATAGCTGCCTAAGATACACCTACGACGTGAAAGTAACCTACTCGCAGCCCTATTCACCTAGTACTACGTAAACGGCGTACGCAACGTAAAATTTGACGCGTCATTCCCTGGCCGATACCTTTGCATTACCTGCGCCTCATATAGCAGGGGTAACGTTATGCCAGACATATGCCTTACGTAAACGGCGTAGATTACAGCGACGGGCGCAAGTATGTGCGTGAATCTGCGTATCTTGTGCATTTACATATTCGACTCGTGAATCTATGGAAGCGCCCCTTGCGGCCAGCGTAAATATGCGCCCAAGATCCGATGGCGTAGGAGACTTACGTCGGTCGGATTAAGCCAAAATTCAGGCGTATCTAATTTCAAGAATAAGGCGCATATATACGATGGCGCATCCATGGACTTACGCGGCGTATCAGGAGATATGTCGGCGTAAGTCCTTTCTGAATCAGGGCCAAAATGTTTTTTGTTGTTTTAACTAGGTATTGGTGTATTATCGCGCTGCACGATTCAGGCTAAAATGAGAATCGCAATTTTTTTTTTGCTTAGAAGATAGATCACGATTCTTGCGGCGTAACATCATCTTTTACTGTTTCATTTTTTTATTCATTGATTGCATTTGAAAGACCACTGGGCAAATGCAGTGTGACATAAAATATTGCAGCAATTGCCATTTTATTCCCTAGGGTCTCTGCTAAATATATATATTACACACACAGTGCTTTGCAAAAGTATTCGGCCCCCTTGAACTTTGCAACCTTTTGCCACATTTCAGACTTTCAAACATAAAGATATAAAACTGTAATTTTTTTGTGAAGAATCAACAACAAGTGGGACACAATCATGAAGTGAAACAAAATTTATTGGATATTTCAAACTTTTTTAACAAAAAACTGAAAAATTGGGTGTGCAAAATTATTTAGCCCCCTTAAGTTAATACTTTGTAGCGCCACCTTTTGCTGCCATTACAGCTGTAAGTTGCTTGGGGTATGTCTCTATCAGTTTTGCACATCGACAGACTGACATTTTTGCCCATTCCTCTTTGCAAAACAGCTCGAGCTCAGTGAGGTTGGATGGAGAGCGTTTGTGAACAGCAGTTATCAGTTCTTTCCACAGATTCTCGATTGGATTCAGGTCTGGACTTTGACTTGGCCATTCTAACAGCTGGATATGTTTGTTTGTGAACCATTCCATTGTAGATTTTTGCTTTATGTTTTGGATCATTGTCTTGTTGGAAGACAAATCTCCGTCCCAGTCTCAAGTCTTTTGCAGACTCCATCAGGTTTTCTTCCAGAATGGTCCTGTATTTGGCTCCATCCATCTTCCCATCAATTGTAACCATCTTCCCTGTCCCTGCTGAAGAAAAGCAGGCCCAAACCATGATGCTGCCACCACCATGTTTCACAGTGGGGATGGTGTGTTCAGGGTGATGAGCTGTGTTGCTTTTACGCCAAACATAATGTTTTGCATTGTTGCCAAAAAGTTGGATTTTGGTTTCATCTGACCAGAGCACCTTCTTCCACATGTTTGGTGTGTCTCCCAGGTGACTCGTGGCAAACTTTAACCACTTGTCATCTGCCCACCGTCAAATGACGGCGGGCAGACGACTCCATTGTTCTGACATCACGTCATATGACGTGATGTCCCTTTAAAGCCGCGGGCGGGCGCGTCGCCGGCGTCGCGCGCACCCGCCGCTCTGCGGGGATCCGGTACGAGTGCCCGGCGGCAACGATTGCCGCCGGGCACACGCGATTGCTCAGTAACTGAGCTGGGACGTGCAGCTCTGTGTGTAAACACAGAGCTGCACGTCCCTGTCAGGGAGAGAGGAGATCGATTGTGTCCCTTGTACATAGGGACACAATCGGTCACCTCCCCCAGTCACCCCCCCCTCCCCCTACAGTTAGAACACTCATAGGACACACATTTAACCCCTTCCCCGCCCCCTAGTGGTTAACCCCTTCACTGCCAGTCACATTTATACAGTAATCAATGCATATTTATAGCATTTTTCACTGTATAAATGTAAATGGTCCCAAAAATGTCAGAAAAGTGTCCGAAATGTCCGCCATAACGTCGCAGTCCCAATAAAAAAATCGCAGATCGCCGCCATTAATAGTAAAAAAAATAAAAAAAAAAATGCCATAAACTATCCCCTATTTTGTAAACGCTATAAATTTTGCGCAAACCAATCGATAAACGCTTATTGCATTTTTTTTTACCAAAAATATGTAGAAGAATACGTATCGGCCTAAACTGAGGGAAAAAATATTTTTTTTATATATTTTTTGGGTTATTTATTATAGCAAAAAGGAAAAAATATTGCATTTTTTTAAAAATTGACGCTCTATTTTTGTTTATAGCGCAAAAAATAAAAACCGCAGAGGTGATCAAATACCACCAAAAGAAAGCTCTATTTGTGGGAAAAAAAGGACGCCAATTTTGTTTGGGAGCCACGTCGCACGACCGCGCAATTGTCAGTTAAAGTGACGCAGTGCCGGAAGCTTATATTTTGTCTGGGCAGGAAGGGGGTGTAGGTGCACAGTAGGTAAGTGGTTAAACAACACTTTTTATGGATATCTTTAAGAAATGGCTTTCTTCTTGCCACTCTTCCATAAATGCCAGATTTGTGCAGTATACGACTGATTATTGTCCTATGGACAGAGTCTCCCACCTCAGCTGTAGATCTCTGCAGTTCATCCAGAGTGATCATGGGCCTCTTGGCTGCATCTCTGATCAGTCTCCTCTTTGTATGAGCTGAAAGTTTAGAGGGACGGCCAGGTCTTCGTAGATTTGCAGTGGTCTGATACTCCCATTTCAATATTATCCCTTGCACAGTGCTCCTTGGGATGTTTAAAGCTTGGGAAATCATTTTGTATCCAAATCCGGCTTTATACTTCTCCACAACAGTATCTCGGACCTGCCTGGTGTGTTCCTTGTTCTTCATGATGCTCTCTGCGCTTTAAACGGACCTCTGAGACTATCACAGTGCAGGTGCATGTATACGGAGACTTGATTACACACAGGTGGGTTCTATTTATCATCATTAGTCATTTAGATCAACATTGGATCATTCAGAGATCCTCACTGAACTTCTGGAGAGAGTTTGCTGCACTGAAAGTAAAGGGGCTGAATAAATTTGCACGCTCAATTTTTCCGTTTTTTATTTGTTAACAAAGTTTGAAATATCCAATACATTTCGTTCCACTTCATGATTGTGTCCCACTTGTTGATTCTTCACAAAAAAATAAAATTGTATATCTTCATGTTTAAAGCCTGAAATGTGGCAAAAGGTCGCAAAGTTCAAGGGGGCCGAATACTTTCGCAAAGGCACTGTGTGTGTGTGTGTGTGTGTGTGTGTGTGTGTGTGTGTGTGTGTGTGTATTTTCTTTGCGTACACACTGTCAAAACAAAATCTTGTCATTCTCAAACGCGGTGATGTACAACACATACAACGGCACTATGAAGGGGAAGTTCGATTCCACTACCACCACCCTTGGGGCTGCTTTTGCTAATCTCATGTTACCGCGTGTTAGTAAAAGTTTGGTAAGAGACGATTCGTGCTTTTCAGTCTGTTACAGCGTGACGAATGTGCTATCTCCATTACGAACGCTACTTTTACCAAAGGTACTGTCGAGATCATGATTTTTTTCAACGATTAATTGTGCAGCTCCAGTGTATTCCCTAGTACATACTGCTAGTCTTTTTTTCGTTCAACCCAGTGGGCTGACTGAAAAAATAAAATAAAGCTCAGGGTGGAGCCACTGTACTAACATTCAGATGTTGGTGACATTCCACATGTGATGTGTTTTTTTTTTTTTTGCTTTATATTTTATTGAATTTTTACCTTTCATATACATTTCCGACCCGAGTGAAAATATGCTTTAAACCTATTTGCCCGTAACCTTTTCTACCCCGACCCCCACTAACCTATAGGTTAGGTGATGTGGTTTTAAAGCCTTTTTTTGTGGGTTATAATGCTAGATACGAGGAGGAGGAAACCATTGTAGGGCATACAATCGCTTGTTGCGTGTTTTTTGTTTGGGTGTTCCATTTGATGAATAATAGCACGTGGAGTTCAGCTACTATTTTTTATTTATTTTTGATTTTGATTTCAGTGTGAATGGAGCTTAAGGCTGGGTCTCTCTATAGAGTTGGTTTACGCATCTCCGCAGAGGCTCTGGTACGAATTGCACAGGAGTCCTGTGCGTCTTTTGGTCCATTTCAGGTCCGAACTCCGCCAAAGAATTGGGCTCAAATGGTGAATGGAGACGCACCGGACACCAGATTTTTCTGTGTGGACCCAGCCTTAAACTAAAATTGGCGGTGAGTTCCATTGTTTGTCAAGAGGTTGTACAATCTATGTAGCAACCTATTGGATTCCCAATCAAATAGCTGTTTTTATGCTTTTCACTGATGTCTCCTTTCATAGAGCAGCCTCTCTTCACTTCCTTCCAATGAATAGCTTTCAGTGGCCTACTATTAAGTGATGAGACTTTATTCATGCATGCTAGTATGAATTGCATTGAGCACATAATTAAATGTTGTTTCTGCTTACAAAATCCATTCTGATTATTGTGATTGTTTCATTTGTGCCCCATTTTCCCATCCAGTATTTCTGCTCCCATTTGAACGAAATAATAAAGGTCTAATGTTTTCTTGTGGAAGATGTATGGCTGCGTGAAGTCCTCGCTGTCATTTGCAGTCAGCTGGGGGCGGTATCCATGGTTGTGAAGCAGTCACATTATCCCCATGATACATGAGTCTCCTCTGTATTTTTCATTCTTTATTAAAATATACCCATCACCCAGTGTGTTGGCTGACAGCAGAGGCAGCCTCCAGTATGACTTCAAGGCTTGGCGGATTGATAGCCTCTCAATGCCGACTTTCTGTGCTGAATATCTAATATGGCTTTCAATTAGATTTTTTTGCTTAAAGTGGTTCTCCAAACAGCTCGATATCAGTGTACTGTCCTGTGTTTATAGGGAAATGTATAATAAAATGCCTTGATTTGTTTTCTCTGCTTCAAATACCAATTATTCCTTGCCTGGGTCCTTAAGCAAAAGTGCTAGATCAGTTTGCAGTTCTTTTTAGCTGTCGCATTCCTTATTCTCCTATACTACATATGCCAGGGCTTCCCAGCTTCCTCTTCTGGTGCATGGGAATCTACATCCTATTAACACGCATTATACCATTACAACATGCCTGAATTATCAAGTAAACACACAATATAAGTTGTGGGAAAGCTTTAGGTTGCGGCCCCTTTTTTGGGTTTAAACCTGCACTAGGTCTTTTTCACCTACATAAGATGTGCATTGATCATGTAGTTTGACAGTGTCATTTGTTGCCTTGTTGTGTATAGAAAATCTTCATATTCCTTTGTCAGAAGTTTCCATTTATGTTAAAACATGATGCATGCAGCATGATACTGCTCAGGTTAATGTATGATCTTTGTCTGTAGTCTACTCTAAGACCTGACGTTTTCTGTGAAGAAACTGCACATCCCGCAATCCCTGGGTCTCTCAGTCTAGTACTCTGCAGGAGATAGCTGAAGAGTAATTTGATCTGTAACAGACACAAACAGGCAAAGCAATTAATGCTTTCCTGCCAAACCCTTTAATAAAAGGTTCTGGATCGTCGGTCACGTGACCACCAAGATTGGCTGTCACAGTGGTCACATGTCTGGGAGTATTGTGTACGCAGCCTATTGCATTAGGGTGTGTATATCAGCAGAGTGGTGGACAGTGTCCGTAAAGAAAAAATTGGTGTAATTCATTTTTTTTATTATTATTTAAAGAAAAAATGTTAATTTTGTTTTAATTATTCTTTACAATATTTTTTATTACATATTTTTTCTTTTTCTAGGAGCCCCGTTATGGGGCGTTGGTGAAATATCAAGGGTCTAAACAGGCTCCTAATGTCTCACTTTTGACACAGAGAAAGAAACTGAGGACAGAGCTTCCCTGGCCCTCTTTTCTGTAGCCTGCAGTAAACCTAGTTTACTAAGCCTCAGTTAAAAATGAAGACAGGAGCAATCTGCACATATCGCTCACTGTGTTCATTCAGAAAAGGCAGGGGAGCCGGTTATTGAAATATTTACCAGCCCCCTCACCACTCCTGAGAGGATAGGAGGGAAGCTGGGAGGGGGAGGCAGAAAGCTGGGGCAATCAACGCCACATGGGATGATTAGGGTGTGCCCAGGCACACCCAGCAAACCTTGTGCACATGCTTATGTCTGGCAGCTGCTCTCAGCATAGAAATCTCAACCGCCCAGTGTTGCATATGTATTGCGTGTAGCCTTTAAAGCCCACCCTTTGCCCTCACACATATGTGTTACATGGGGGGCAACAGGTTAAAGTGTTTTTATAAAGCCTAAACTTTTTTACCCTAATTCCTTGTACTAAAGTAAAACATGTTTAGGCATCAGTATCCATTGCAATTGTCTTGTATTTGAGATAATGTTCGAATACTTGACGGGAGAGTATGCCCTGTTGCATTGTGAGTCTTGTTTGTATTGTGTCAGAAATCCAATAAAGATAAAGCGGAACTAAAGTGTAAGATGAGAAAAATGCTCACCGTCGTCTTCAATGCCTTGTTGCATTCCGAAAGGTTCCGAATGCCTGAGGTATGGGAAACTTTGGCGATCATGTAACTACTGTCACAGTCTGCACATAACTGAGAGATGGTCCGATTTTTAGAAAGGGACCAAGACCTTTCATTGACAGCTCGACCTCTGTGCTGGCAGCTCGCAGTGCGCGCACGGTCCGCAAAGAAACATTGGCCATCTAGTGGTGCATTTGTGCGGTGTGTGGGCGTTAAAGCCCATCCTTTTGTCGCTAAACACTTCTGTGTTATTACTACATGGTCCTGTAAATTTCTGCTCATGCGCAGGAGTGATGTCATTTCAAGCCAGCCTATCAAGATGAACGAAGACCAGCAGCCGTAAGAAGCCAAAAGCGTAGGCGATGCAGGCGTTTGACTATAGAAGCAGATGTAAGTATTGCAGACTTTCGTCCTGCTTTAATTCCTAAAAATATATTCAATGTTTGCATGTACTCCCTGTGCTAATTTCCTCCTATTCTCAAAAGAAATGCTGTGGCAGGTTAATTACCTCCTAATTATACTACCCCATGTATGTGTATGCACATGAGGTAGGATCTTAGATTGTAAGCTTTTGAGGGCAGAGACTGATGTGAATGTACAGTGTGTAAATTGTAAGTTCTATATAAATGTCTGTAATAAATATGTAGCGTTTTTTCAGAGCTTGTCTGCATATGCTTTCATTCATGCTGTAGGATTAAACATAAGTTACCATCCATAGTTGGATAGGCACACGTGGCTTGGCTCCGGGGGTTCCATGTTCTAGATGAGAGTATAACACAGGACACCACAGCTAACAGCAGTAGAACAGCCTGATCACAGAAGCAGACGGTAAAACACATCTGTATGTGAAGATGCTCTGCGCTCCTGTGCATATTTCACAGAGGAATTGCAGGCATTTCTATAATTAGGAGCTCTGTGCAGCAACCAATATGCCCAGCCACAGCAGGAGCCGCTCTTCTACACACGGGTCAGTTTATGTCATTATTACCAATCTGTAGCGACAATAATATGGGAGCCGTCATTCTCCATACATAGTTAGAGATTCTGTTGCCAGATTATTCAGTTCAATAAAAATCTTCCAGTGAGCTTTTATGTGCATTTAGTGTATTTACCTGTGTTAGCCCTCCTTGTGTGGACATCCAAGACCTGAGATTGCTGCTGGGCGCCAAGACCTGAGATTGCTGCTGGGCGCCAACGTCTTGGCTGTGATGTCAGCAGCACTGGCAAACTCAATAGTAGTCCCTTCGCATCTCCCCCCAGTGGCTACATGAAAGGTTATGTAGGAAGTTGAGAGGAGGGGCAAAGAAGCTAAGCCAGCACAGACCATAAGTACACTCCCTTTAAGGGCTCTGTCACATGGGCAGGACCGCATGTCCGCTTTTTCATCCATCCGTGTACTGATGAAAAAGGGGCATACATTGGTCCCTATGAGATCGCGGGTGTTGGCGGATGAACATCAGCTGACACCCGATCTCGCCCAGTGCCACAATCCTTTGATTCTGCAGACGGAGGAAAACTTTATTTTTCCATCCGTCTGCGGATCGGATGAACACAGACACACGGTCCGTGTTCATCTGACACCCCCCCCCCCCATCACTATCCAAGCCACAAAACATATCATCGGTACTCTGCGTAACAGCACTGCGCCAAATGATATTATCCCCACCAAACTGTTGAAGGAGTGCGCCGACATCCTGGCACCTCCTATCACACAGCTTATTAACCAATCTTTCATGGAGGGCATAGTGCCCTCCCAGTTGAAGGAGGGTATAATTAGACCCATCTTGAAGAAATCTACCCTGGACCCCAAGGATCCACTCCACCGCCGCCCTATAACAAGCTTAAACACTTTTTCCAAGATTATGGAGAAAGCAGTGGTGCAACAGCTGCAACAGCATCTAGACACCCACAACCTACTCGACCCATTTCAATCAGGTTTCCGCCCTGGACACGGGACAGAAACAGCATTGCTCAAGATATGGGACGACGCTCTCGAGGCCGCAGACGAAGGAGAATCTTGTCTTCTGGTTCTGTTAGACCTGAGCGCAGCTTTCGACACAGTAGACCATAAGCTTTTATTGACACGGCTAGCTGAAGTAGCCAGAGTCGCAGAAGGCGATTTATCTTGGTTCTCCTCCTTTTTGGAAAACAGATCGCAAATAGTGAAGTTAGGACCTTTCTTTTCGGAAAAACGCACGGTATCATACGGAGTCCCTCAGGGATCCCCACTGTCGCCGGTGTTATTCAACATTTATCTCCGTCCGCTTTTTGAGATCATCAGCAGTCAAAAACTGCTCTATCATTCATATGCAGATGACACGCAACTGTATTTCCGCATTTGCAATAAAAAGGATCACCACCTCAATCTAGAGACATGTCTCTCTTTGATAGAGGACTGGATGACAAAGAGTTATCTCAAACTCAACGGAGCGAAAACAGAACTCCTTCTGTTTCACGCCAAACGTAAGAATCTACCTGCAACAACTTGGACACCCCCGCCCATTCTGGGAAAAATCATCACCCCTAGCGCCAAAGTCAAAAGCCTCGGGGTCACTTTTGACTCCTACATGAATATGGACGCACAAATAGGGTCAGTAGTCAGCGGATCTCACCATCTGCTGCGCCTACTACGCAGGCTTACCCCTTTTATCCCCAAAGAAGACATAGCGGTCGTGGTGGGAGCAATTGTTAACTCCAGATTGGACTATGCAAATGCCCTTTACCTCGGACTCCCAAAGTACCAAATCGCTCGTCTACAAGTCGTTCAAAATACGGCCGCCAGACTTGTGACTGGGAAAAAACCCTGGGAATCAATCTCACCATCACTGAGAGCCCTTCACTGGTTACCAGTAAAAGACAGAATTACTTTTAAAGCACTCTGTCTAACGCATAGATGTATCCATGGGAATGCCCCCCATTATCTATGCGAAAAAATAAAAGCCCATAACCCCAATCGCGTGCTGCGATCCACTGATCAAAATCTCCTGCAGATACCGAAAGCCGGATACAAATCCAAAGGAGATAGAAGATTTGCGGTCCAAGGTCCCAGACTATGGAACGCTTTGCCAACCAGTATTCGGTTGGAGGAGAACTACTTAGCATTCAGGAGAAAGATCAAGACTCATCTCTTTTGATACCAAAGGAGACAGGAACAACAAGCGCCCAGAGGCGATTCAGTTCGCATGTGCTGCGCTATACAAGTTTTTCATTCATTCATTCATTCATTCATTCATAGAGGAGAGCGGAGAAAAGACAGGGCGGTCCCTGCACAGTGTGCGGAGACCGCCCTGTCATCCGCCGGCTCAGCGGGGATCAACAGAGCGATCGCTGCTGAGCAAGCGAAGGTTCACGGGGTGGATCATCACTGATCCGCCCCGTGTGAAAGAGCCCTAAGAAGAGAGGGCTACAGAGTGGAAGAAGTAAAGGGAAATTCTAGGAAATTTTTCTATAGTTATTTTTTATGGTACGTGGTGCCTTAGCAAAGCACTTTTATTTTAATAGGGGTTCCATTTACTTCGAAGTGGAATGTTTTTTTTGTTTTTTTTTTTCGAATTAATTGCAATGCTGAAATTACTGAACTCCTACACATGTGCTGGTGTGACATCACTTCGGCCCTGTCAATGTAAACGGCCAGGATTATTATTTGTAAGTCGATCCCAGTTGACGCCTTCTGAGGAGAAATGTGTCGGTCAGGAGACAGTGGTGTAACGTCAGAGGGCGCGGACCATGCTGATATGATATTGTCTGCTTATTTACAAGTGATTTTACTCTGTAAGTGCAAGTAATTGTATATTAAACATTTGGTTTTATTGGTAATGGACTATGAGTCCCCTCTATTACTTTTTAACTCCAAACAATCCGTGAGTCAGGAGCCTGAGTTCACCTCAAGTCCCAGAATGTGTCCTGCAAGGAGCTGTGGGTTTCCAACCATGATATCCAATTTGCGCATAAGATCCCTTGGGATCTATGGGTCTTGTACTTGGCCATCCTTCTTCTTTTAAGGGCACAGTGGTGATGCATTTGCACTTTTAAGCATAACTACACTAAGGCACTATTTCTTAAAGGAGATGGATGGGTACCTGTAGTTGGCTAAACATTTGGAACGTGAATTCTTTGGGTTTATTGAAGTTATTGCTTTAACAATATTGCCAGATCCTAGTATTCAAGGAATACATTGGTGCCGCAGTCTCAGTACCATTGTAGCCGAGCGCAACCCTCAGGAATTAATATGCGGATACCACCAGGCTGAAAATGTCAGTGGGAGCTCCAGGAGGATCACGGCACTGGAGAACAGGTGAGTATAGTTCGACTTTAAAGCGAAATTCCACTCTTTCAGTCAAATTTGAGAAAACGCCACTATATGCCCATATATACAGCATATGGAATCTGAAGTTGGCTATATTTTAGTAGAATTTCATACATTTTAAAATGTAATTCTAAAAGCAAAAACATTTTTTTGAAGTACATTATGACATTCATCTAGTCATCCAATGTACATAGAAATCTTTTACAACAATCCATACAAAAATCTACTAGTGTATTGCCAGCTTGATCCTGTCCAATACTACTGTCACGTACCTGACTGTGGAGCCCGAACTGATGAGGATGGCCTCTTGCGCAATTCCCATTCAAGCACCCATGTTGGAGACAGGGATTGCTAGGACAGTGAAAGGGCGCAGGTGCCAGGAAGCTGTAGTAGTGAGGTGTAGCTGCAAAGCACAGGAGTCCTTCCAGTGGTGGTATGGAGTCTGGTCACAAACCTTGTTCCATGGCAGCCAGGCAGAGAGGTGCAAGATCAGGTTCAAGGTCGGAAACAGGAAGAAGTCGCTAACATGCTGGTGGTGAGGTACCAAATCAGGAAGCCAAGACAGAATGAGCTTCCTCTCATTGACATACAATGAAGAAACCCAGCTTCTAAAGCTGCCCATAGATGGTTTGAATCTCTGCCGGTTCAGCAGGGACCACACGAGATTGCAGCCATCTATGGCAGACTGAATGTACCCAAGTCTATACATTTTATTGGCGTAGGTACATCTAGCATTTTGGATTTTGCGCATGCAAATTTTGCCATCAGCTACAGCCACTAACAATCATTGTGTTTTTCTCCTGGCAATCAGTGCAGTACTTTATCTCGCTCCCTTTCCATTTAGATCTGAGGTTTCTCTCTAATATCAAGATAAAAGGTTATCTGTGGGATGGAGTAGTTGGTCTATAATTGTTTATTGTCTAGAGATGAATTCAGATAAAGATGTTCATAGGATACGATTTTATAAAAATGGGACAAAAAATGATTGTTTTCTAACGTTTAAAATCTTTGTATTACAGCCAGCAGCTCACACACAGTAAATGTACTGCTAATCTACATAGATGTTCAGACATAACTGTTCATAACATGTTATTAAACACACTGTACTGACGTCAGTTCTTTAACCACTTAAGCCCTGGACCAATATGCTGCTAAATGCCCAGAGGCGTTTTTACAATTTGGCACTGCGTCGCTTTAACAGACAATTGCGCGGTCGTGCGAAGTGGCTCCCAAACAAAATTTGCGTCCTTTTCTTCCCACAAATAGAGCTTTCTTTTGGTGGTATTTGATCACCTCTGCGTTTTATTTTTTTGCGCTATATACAAAAATAGAGCGACATTTTTGAAAAAAAAAACAATATTTTTTACTTTTTGTTATAAGAAAAATCGAATAAACTCAATTTTAGTCAAACATTTAGGCCAAAATATATTCAGCAACATGTCTTTAGTAAAAAAAAATGCAATAAAAAAAAAACTAGCTACCTAGCGGCAACACTGACACTAATATAGCGATCAGAAAAATGATCGCTTAGTGACACTGGTAATAGGGGGTGAAAGGGTTAACTAGGGCGGTGATCAAGGGGTTAAAACTTTATTAGGGGGGTACGGGGGCTACCCTGGACCTAACACTAACTGCCTGTCACACTAACTGTCACACTGACACTAAATGCAATGATCAGTAAATATATGATCACTACATTCAGTGACACTGTGACGTGGGGGGGGGGATGATCAGGGGGGTTAAATGTGCCTATGTGTACTGGTGTCAGTGTGGTGTTGGTGCAGACTCACTTGTGATGTCTTCTCTCCTCAGCGGCGGTTGAAAATACCGCTGAGAGGAGAGATTACATCACTTTCCCCTTCCTGTGTTTACACAGGAAGAGGGCGGGGGAGGACGCGCATTGGCTGGGAGCGATCCGGAGGGGGCGGACAAAAACAGCAGCCCCCCAAAAGTGCACCATCTATGACTTTAAGATTCTAAATCTAGGCTTGGTTAACGCATATGAGACCTGTTCTGTGTGTAGGCAACCTATTCATTTCAATGTGCTGCCCTGCCTGCAGCAACACATGGAACTCCCCCCTTTTTTTTTGGTATGCAGAAAACTGTACCATGTCTTCTGATGCATAGGGGTGCCATTGAGAGTAATGGCACCCTCATCCTTCTTGCTAAAGAGCAGCACATTTTGCTTGCGGGTGAGGAATGCAGCATTTCCAACCTGCACGAGTGTGAACCTAGCCTTAGGATGGCCAGTGTTCAAATCCAATTTATAAATCATAATGAGATCTACCTGCACAGTGCACACAAGGCTAATTATGGCCAACATAGCTCCCCCAGTCCACTCGTAAACAAAGAGAACTATGTAGGATTGTTCAGTCCTGACTCTCAGAAACGAGTATCTAAAATATAATCTGCAATTTTTTTCTTTTTGTTATGCTATGTGAATGGGGACATGTAACAAATATAAGGTAGTTGTTATCCCAATTTGACTGCAAAAGGGGAAATAAACTTCTGAAGTATTGGGCAAATCACACTGGAACACAAGAGCAATGCTCAAAAAATGAGAGCACTTGTCCTGCAAAAAACAATGTGAGAAATAATGTGAAAATGTATTGCAGACCCTTGGGGCTAGTTTACACCTGCTTCAAAACAAGCCTTCTGACAGGCTTTTTAACCACTTCCATACCAGGCACTTACGCACCTTCCCGCCCAAGCCAATTTTCAGCTTTCAGCACTGTCGCAATTTGAATGACAATTGCACGGTCATGCTACACTGCACCTAAACACAATTGGCGTCCTTTTTTTCCCCACAAATAGAGCTTTCTTTTGGTGGTATTTGATCACCTCTGCGATTTTGTTTTTTTTTTTTTTTTGTGCAACAACTAAAAATAGAGCAAAGATTTTGAAAAAAAAATAAAGTTTTTATTTTTTTCTGTTAATTTTTTTGTAAATGAGTATGTTTTCTCTTTCAATTACGGGCACTGATATGGTGGCACTGATGGGCACCGATGAGGTGGCACTGATGGGCACCGATGAGGTAGTTCTGATAGGCACCGATTAGGTTGCACTGATGGGCACTGATAGGCGGCGCTGGTATGGGGCACTGATGGGCACTCATGGGCGGCACTGATGGGCACTCATGGGCAGCACTGATGGGCACTCATAGGCAGCACTGGGCACTCATAGGTGGCACAGGTGGGCACTCATAGGTGGCACAGGTGGGCACTCATAGGTGGCACAGGTGGACACTGATAGGTGGGCACTGGGCATGGATTGGCACTGTGGGGTGGCACTGACAGACACTGGGGTGGCACTGTGATGATCACTGAGGGGTGGCACTGATGGATCAATGTTGCCAATCAGTGCCCATGTGTGGGCACTGATTGGCATAATTTTTTTTTTTACTGCCCCTTTTTTTTTTCTTGCTGATTTTTTTTTTTTTTTTTTTTTTGTCCTTTTTTTTTTATTTATTTTTTAAGTTCCCTGGTGGTCTAGTGTGGGCACTCCCTGGTGGTCCGTGTGGCGATCCGAGGGGGGGCTGCGCTGATAAACAATCAGCGCGAACCCCCCCTGTCAGGAGAGCCGCTGATCGGCTCTCCTGTACTCGCGTCTGTCAGACGCGAGTGAGGAAGAGCCGTCGGCGGCTCTTCCTGTTTACATCGTGATCAGCCGTGATTGGACACGGCTGATCACGTGGTAACGAGGCTCCGCCGGAGACTCGTTACCGAGATCGGAGGTGCACGGCATGAAATCGTTTGAGAACGTCTAGTCACGATTTCATAACCACTTCCCGGCCGTAAATCGGCTATTGGCCGGGCGGGAAGTGGTTAAAGAGGAAGTAAACCCTGATGGGTTTTATTTCCTCTTTTGTTCACAGCAAAGCTGAAAAGCATTATGGGTTAGTATGCATTGCATACTAGCCCATTGTGTGCCACTTACCTGCAAAAGAATCCAGCGATGTCCCCAGTGTAGGCAGCGTCCATCTTCTGGCCCCTCTTCCTTCTGGGCCACGGACTCCGGCTCTGTGATTTGCCGGTGCCGTGTGGCGGCACAGGCTAGGGAAGAAACAACACTTAGTTTTGTTCCTTCCCCGCGTATGCGCCGTTGGGATTTTCGGCGGACTACAAGTGAAATATTTCCTAAACGGCGCACGTTTAGGAGATATTTCCACGACCTAAAGGTGAGCCTTATTCTAGGCTTATTTATAGGTAGAAGTCCAAAAAGTGAGTTTACAACCACTTTAAAGCTCTCTGAATGCCAGTCAAGGCCCCTGTCACTAAATAAAATGGTTAGCTTACAGTCCTGTTTACACCTTGCTTTGTTTCAAAAATTGTACCCCATGTCGCTTTAGTTGTGCTTCAAAGCCCCCATAGAAGTCTATGACAAAGCTCACTTGAAGCACCTGTGGCTTTTGAGAGGCTTTAATTCAGCTTTAGCTTCACTTTGTTTTGAAGAAGGAATTAGAGAGCCACACACACATGGGGCATCTGCCAAGGTTCAAAAGAGCATCACGCAATCATCACCGATGCGTCACCAAAGCTTCATCGAAGCACCAAAACACATCATCAAAGCATGTTGAAGCGGTAGGCGCTTTAATGTGTTTTGAAGCCAAAGCAAGTGTAAATGAGCCCTTAAAGTGAAATTCCAGGTTAATAGGGTTGCACCCATACCAGTATCGGTATTGGTACCGATACTGAGCATTTGCGCGAGTACTTCTTCTTTTTTTAGAGAGCGGGCGGAGAGGGGGTGGGGAGGAGGGGGCGGAGAGCAGAGCCGGGCAGTCCTCAAAGAGTAAGCCAAGCCCCGGCGACCACCCCCGCCGCTGCCTAGTTAATCAGCGCGGGGAACTTTACAGCTTTCATTTGAATAGCTGTGTGTTCCCCGCCGCGCCATGTATAGACACTCCCCCTTGCTCGGGCACTGTGATCTGTCTATCAAAGTGCCCAAGCAAGGGGGAGTGTCTATACATGGTGCCGCGGGGAACACACAGCTTTCTCTGTGGGGACGTGGCTGCATTTATGGGGGGACACGGCTGCATTTATGGGGGGACACGGCCGGTATCGGCAAGTACATGAAAAAAAGTATCAGTACTTGTACTCGGTCCTAAAAAAGTGGTATCGGGACAACCCTACAGGTTGACCACATTCCCCCCCTCCCCCTTCTTATATTGAACTTCAGACAGACATAAAATGCACATTATTGCAGCTTTATGATCATTCTGAAAATGTATTTATTTTAAATGTAGGATCCTGAATGGTTTGACTTTTTTTTTTTTTACTTATTATGTATTCCTCTTTAAGATCATGTGAACATTGTGTACAGCAGTGCATAGACGTCGGCTTTAATCACTAACATAAGGAAGACCTATTTTGCCAGTGCTCTGTTTGTCTCCTATACAATTGTGACATAAATTCTATCTCTTACATGAAGTACTTAACACAGTTATACAACTGCATGTTTTATTCATGTACAAAGGCAGCCTGCTTAAATTGCAAATGTAATTGCGCTATTTTATTTCTTGCATTGTGGATGGAGAATCAAACTAGCTGTGGCAGAAATTTGTCTTCTCTGAAAATGTACATCTATATCCAATTTATTTTCTTTAACTATGGAGTCCTAATTATAACTAATATCTTGCATCACTGGATATTGTCGCCTTTTCCTCTGATGCTATCAGGTTTTTCTCCCTGTATTTTCTTACCAGATAATCAAACAATGATTGTATTAATCAGGGCTTTTTTTCTGGGGGAACTTGGGGGAACTCAGTTCCACCACCTTTGGCTCAGACCCTTTGGTGCCCGCTCACCACAATCACTTGTGAACACAGAAGTCTGGTTTCTGTGTTTACAAGTGACTGCTTTGTAACCCCCTGAACTCTGCACACTGTATGTAATGCAATTCTGGTATTTAATGCCCCTTCAAGACCCTTCTACTGTTTGTGTAATCTGAACGGGTCGTGGTTGAGTTCCTGCACCTATTTTCTGAGAAAAAAAGCTCTGGTATTAATTGATCTAGCAGGATCTTGCTTGGTGTAGCAGTTTATTGAGCTGTCCGGGTTAGCCAGTTTTAGAGCTGATATGCACAGTTTTGGGAAAAGACGCAGTTGGCACTGGTTACTGTCACGTCCCAAAATTTCCTGGCACCTGGTATGTGAGAATATTGGGCTGTACGACAAAGCACAAACGTGCTATACTAACGCACACAGTCCATCTACTGTATATAGTTAATTTGCTCAGGCCTCCCATGGGTGGTAGCTCATATGCATGTGGTATTCGTGTTCACTGCACCTTGTAAAATTACTCTCTTGTATGTTTGTAGAGTATCTGAGGGAAAAAAATCTGCATACAATACAATAAATGCTTGGAACAAGTTCTGAAAGGCTTAATCTTCGATTATGTAGCAGTTTATGTGTATATATGCAATTTATTTATTTTATTTGTTACAGGTAATATATATATATATATATATATATATATATATATATATATATATATAATTGTACATTTACAGCAGTCCCTACCCTCAACGAGCTTACAGTCTAAGGTCCCTACAGTTACACACTACAGACTACACTACACGCTAAAAAAAAACTGTCAGCTCCAGTTGGAGACGCTGTACTAACCATGCAAGGTTAGTCCAGCAATCTCCCTCGCCGAGCTGTTTTGTTCTGACAGAACACTCTGATCAGCGCTCTCTGCCATTGGCTGCTGATTTTCCAGCATGCACGTCCGACAGAAGCCAGCTTCTGACGGACAGACCGACATACACATGGGCAGAATGTCGAGTGTTTTCTTTTCTTGAACCTGACGTTCTGCCCGTATGTAAGGGGCTTAACTCACTTTCATACATACACATACTGGGGCCATTTTAGGCACGTACCTGTTTAAAGTGGCATTATAAATTGAA
The DNA here is from genome assembly GCA_029574335.1 of Rana kukunoris. NCBI lineage: Eukaryota > Metazoa > Chordata > Amphibia > Anura > Ranidae > Rana > Rana kukunoris. The sequence continues at coordinate 216,594,895 of CM056052.1, forward strand.
AAAAGTGTGGTTTTTACCTTTTGACCACTTCCCCTGCCCCCCGGTGGTTCAGTTATCCATACTGGATGTCATATGATGTCCTTCAGACTAACTACCAGCACACAGTGCGGTGTGTTAGTCTGATACACCGATCTTGGTAAAGAGCCTTTGACTGAGGCTCTTTAACACGTGATCAGTCGTGTGACTCGTGTCCCATCACAGCTGATCAGTGTAAACAGAAAATGTATCTGCTTACTCGCATCTGACAGACGCAAATAGAGGATAGCCAATCGGCAGCTCTCCTGACAGGGGGGGTCAGTGCTACTTGATTGTCAGTGCAGACCCCCACACTGGATCACCAGGGATGCCACCAGGACAACCAGAGATAGCACACAACGGGTGGATGACCAGGTATGGCACCCGGGATATTCTAATCAGTGCCCACAAATGGTGCCAGTCAGTGCCCATTACCTATCAGATGTCCATCAGTGCGCATCCATGCCACCCGTCGGTGCTGTCTGAGTGCCGCCTTATCAGTGCCCGTCAGCGAAGGAGAAAACATACTTATTTACAAAATTTTTATAACAAACAAAGAAAACCTTTTTTTTTTTCTCTCAAAATTTTTTGTCTTTTTTTTTTCTTTTTTCTTAATTTGTTGTGCAAAACAATAAAACCCCAGCAGTGATCAAATACCACCAAAAGAAGGCTCTATTTGTGGGAACAAAATGATAAAGAAATTGTTAGTGTAAAGTATAGCATGAAAGAAAGTTACCGCTCCAGGTGGATTGTGTTAGGATGATCAGTGTAGTCTCAGGAGATCAAGGGTGCTGGCAATGCTCAAGGCAACAAATGGAAAAAGAAAATATGGACAGCCGCACTCCAAAAAACCTTGATGGTTGTCTTTTATTTAACCACTTGCTTACTGGGCACATATACCCCCCTCCTGCCCAGGTGAAATTTCAGCTTCCGGCACTGCGTCACTTTAACTGACAATTGCGCGGTCGTGCAATGTGGCTCCCAAACAAAATTGACGTCCTTTTCAGACCCGGGTTGGATATTCAGACCCGCGCTGTAGCCGTCATTCGGCTATAGCGCGGGTCTGAAGTGGTTAAAAAAGGAAAAATGCACTACAAGTCACAGCACACTACACAGGAGTAAAACACTGATGTGTTTCACACTATAAATTAGTGCTTAATCATAGCTTATTGATTAAGCACTAATTTATAGTGCAAAACGCGTCAGTATAGCATGACCGCGGCATTATCATTCAAAATGTGACGGTGCTGAAATGCCGCTCAGTTAAAACAAGCAGGCTCCTTCAACAGAATCCTATGACACAATTAACTTTTGTCGAACTGACTGGGTCCAGAAGGGAAGTGAATCCTAAGGAGCTGGACAAAATTTGCACGGTGTATGGGCGGCTTTTCATTGGTCCAACTGGGCTAGATTTTAAATATGCATTTCTGATACCCAGAGGGCCTCTGGGAATGCTATTACTATATTAGTCCATACTAAAAACAGTGATAGCCATGATCTTCCGCGTGCTGCTCCGGTGGTTGCCCCTCTTCACACTGAACACAGGGGTCCCTTGCTTGGCACAGTCACAATTCAGAGAATGCCTTGTGTGTGTTTTTTTTTTTTTTTTTAATGAATACAAAGCGTTCTCTGATTGGACGAGGTGGAGTGGAAGGCCACTTGTTCAATCAGAGAACACCTTGTATTTATTAAAAAAAATAATTGAATGGTTGAAATGCCAATTTGAGCAGCACCCAAAAAACCTCCGCTATCACTGTATGTAGTGCGGACTACTACAGTTATATTCAGCATACCCAACGATCCAGATATCGGATATAAATACTTGCATCAAGCCAAGCTGGACAAATATACGTTTGCAAAAAAAAATAAAAATCATTCCTGGCGTTCTGCCGTAGGGCTTAGCCATAGCGTAACTATATGCTGACCATTAAATTCAAGCAATGAGAAAAAATAAAACATTTGTGACAGCTGGGTCATGAAGAGGTTAAAACAAATCCTTTTGATGATTTGAAGCATTCATTATCGCGTATCTTGAGAATCCTGATTGAAATTGATTACCAATCATTCCCTTTGCTCCATACAAAAGTTAGCACACCCTTCACCGCTCTACTCCGCTGCAGCCATTTGATTTGAAGATTGTGGTGTGTTCTAGGCTTCTAGCGGTGCACAATGTCAGCAAATATTGGCAGATCTCTTGTCTGTCATATACAAAATTATTTGTTTTTTATTATCACCATTGTTTTTAACAAAGGGATTGTAACATCTGCTGCTTCTTCCACGTTATCGTTGCTTTTGTCTCTCCAGCATGCTTTACCCTTATGCTTGATGCTTGGTGATTTCAGCGTACTGTAACACTACACGCTTTGTTTTACATTCAGGATAGGTTTACGGAATTAACTAAATTATTTTGTGAACCATAAAAATTAATTGAGATTTTCAGATTTTTTCCAGTTATTTTGTGTTGCATGTTTTAAGATTTTTATATATTTTTTTTTCAAGCACTGTGAACAAGTGTTGTTTTCATAAATGTTGTCATTTCCTCAAAGCCTAGTTTCTTCAGCATATGGTAGAATGGCTGCTCCTTTTTAAGTGGCTCACTTTGTGCCAGAGCCCAAATGTATCCAGGCTGGTCTCAGCTGGCTGGGGACTGTCAATGAGGACCTTTACCCTGGTGCATGTAGCTCAAAACATCATCAAGTCATTTGTCAACTAAAAGATTCATTTGGTTACTCACACTTTCTTTAATCCCACTTGATGAAATCCTAAGGCACTGGTGATGTAGCCCTGGCCTCTCGGTTGCCCCCTGGGAAGGCCATGTCTCCAGTGCCTTCCATGGAGATCTCATCTGTAAACGCCTAGATCTCTAGGGAGGGGAAGGTATTTTTTTTTTTTTCTTCATCAAATTGATCAACAGTAGTTGGAGTTAGCCCATCGTAAAGTGTAAAAAATGGAAGGTTGGGACTTTAAATGAGATGCGATTGGCAACATGCGATTAAGTATATATATATGGAAATTATAAAAATTGTTTCCATTGTGACCAGGCTCAAAAATACCAACCCAAGAAGCACTAAAACCAAAATAATCTGTCTAACTGTGTGTAATTAAAACAGGGGTTTAGTTGCAGTTATTTGCAAATACCTGGTAAGCTGCAGGCCAAGCGTCAAGGCACCCTGTTTATAGGGGACAGGATAAACTGAAATTGTCATTTTCACAGTAAACAATGCATTTTTTGCTGTGAAAATGACAATGATCCCAAAAATGTGTCAAAATTGTCCGAAGTGTCCGCCATAATGTTGCAGTCACTAATAAAATCGCTGATCGGCGCCATTAGTAGTAAAAAAAATAATAATAAAAATGCAATAAAACTATCCCCTATTTTTGTAAACGCTATACATTTAACCAAAACGCTTATTGAGATTTTTTTTATTATTTTTTTTACCAAAAATAGGTAGAAGAATACGTCTCGGCCTAAACTGAGGAAAAATTTTTTTTTTTATATTTTTGGGGGATATTTATTATAGCAAAAAGTTAAAAATATTGCATTTTTTTTCAAAATTGTCGCTCTATTTTTGTTTATAGCGCAAAAAATAAAAACCGCAGAGGTGATCAAATACCACCAAAAGAAAGCTCTATTTGTGGGGAAAAAAAGGACGCCAATTTTGTTTGGGAGCCACATCGAACGACCGCGCAATTGTCAGTTAAAGCAATGCAGTGCCGAATCGCAAAAACTGGCCAGGTCCTTTAGCTGCCTAAAGGTCCGGGTCTTAAGTGGTTAAAGGGATATGAAAAGCTTGCAGGTCCTGGGAGAACTTCATCCTGGCATCAAAATGTATATCGTCATCCTGGAGAACCTTAACGACAAGTCTCATAGCAATGTATTCGAGCACAAGACATCCATAAATAGCATCAGGCTGCATGTAATGATACTGTATGTATCTGTGAATGGTTTCATGCGGCTGAGTCTGCTGGGAATGCCAGCAGAGTTTGCGAATGATTCTGTACACATCTCACGGGATGGAAGTGTCACTTCTTTACTACAAAATAGTGCTGATATAAAATAACATTATTTTGTTTTGTTAATCTCCGTCCACCTGTTGTAGGAGCGTTGAGTGAACCAGGAAGCTATTGCACGGAGTTGAGTGGCCTGATAGTATTTTACAAGATTAGGAAACGCAAGGCCGCCGTCCGAGCATGCCGCCATTAGTACGGACTGGGGAACCCTATGTCTCTTGTGATTCCAGGTGAATTTAAGCAGGTCAGACTGAAGCTGTCTCAGTTGTTTATAGGGGACAGGGATGGGCAACATTTGGAAAAGATAAAGAAGCTTCGGGAGTATCGTCATTTTAACCGAGGCTATCCGGCCGAGTAGGGAGATATGGTGTTTCCTCCATTGCATCAGCAGGGATCTTATCGAACGGAAAAGGGGTGGGAAATTTTCCTGGTACAAGGTAGTGAAACTTGGGGTAATGTGTATCCCCAGGTATTTCAGGGAGTTTGTTTTCCATTGATAGGAAACTATGGCATTATTTTAATTGTAGGCATGCACCTAAATTTCGGTTGCCAAAACATATCGGCCGAAAAAAACTCTGATAACGGAGCCGAAAATGGGGTGGGGTGCTGCCCATTATGTGGGGGGGGGCGTTCTGGAGCGCCCCAGTCCTTCCCTCCCTCATTCCCCTCCTAGCCGCGATATCCGTGTGTCACAGAGCTGAAAGGGTCAATAAAGGAAAACATTTTTTTTTTGCTGAAATTACTGTTTACAGGGTATAGAGACATAAAAGTTAATGGATTCCTTTTCAAAATTATTAAAAATAGATAAAAATCAATCATATAATGTGCCTCTAGTTTCACTTTAGTTTTTAAACTGATTTCATGTTTCTGTGAAGTACAGAAGACACACAGAACAAAAACAAACAAATACAGGGCAGTGTTTTGTTTTTAAAATGAATCTGATTGGTTCTGAGGAGTTTTAGACACACAGCTTAGACCACCGTGAAAAGCTGCCATGAGATTTTTCATAAGGAGCCAGACAAGCAGGAAGTGTGGAGATCAGAGCAGAATTACAGCAACTTCAAAGTAAAAACGCACAATGAGAACATGAAAACAGCACTGCATTAAAGTAAAGGAAGCTATTTAGCTAAAAAATGTTTTTCCTTTAGTGACCCTTGAACTCCACAGACCACAGTAACAATGTCCTGCCTCCTGTGACAGACGGCACACTGATTCAATGGTGGGACATTGTTACTGCGACCTGGGAAATTCAAATACAGCTCCGTGACACACGGAGATCGCTGCTCTGATCCTGGCACTGCCAGGCTGAATGACGGGCACTGGTAGGCTGTTTGGCACTGGTGAGGCACAGGCAGGCTGCAAATGATGGGCACTGGTAAAGCTGCTGGCCACAAACAGGCTACAAATGATTGGCACTGGTGAGGCACAGGCAGGCTGCATTGATCTCCTACACCATGCCTGCAGTCTCTGACCATCTCCTGCACCATGCCTGCAGTCTCTGACCATCTCCTGCACCATGCCTGCAGTCTCTGACCATCTCCTGCACCATACCTGCAGTCTCTTACCATCTCCTGCACCATGCCTGCAGTCTCTGACCATCTCCAGCACCATGTCTGCAGTCTCTGACCATCTCCAGCACCATGCCTGCAGTCTCTGACCATCTCCTGCACCATGCCTGCAGTCTCTGACAATCTCCAGCACCATGCCTGCAGTCTCTGACAATCTCCAGCACCATGCCTGCAGTCTCTGACCATCTCCAGCACCATGCCTGCAGTCTCTGACCATCTCCAGCACCATGCCTGCAGTCTCTGACCATCTCCAGCACCATGCCTGCAGTCTCTGACCATCTCCAGCACCATGCCTGCAGTCTCTGACCATCTCCAGCACCATGCCTGCAGTCTCTGACCATCTCCAGCACCATGCCTGCAGTCTCTGACCATCTCCAGCACCATGCCTGCAGTCTCTGACCATCTCCTGCACCATGTCTGCAGTCTCTGACCATCTCCTGCACCATGTCTGCTAGAGGTGCACCGCATGGAAATTTTGCAATACTATATTAGCAATGTGTTCTATAAAAATGTATACATTTTATTTAAAATATATAAAAACATTTTTTTTTTTTTTTTTTTAAACGGTCATTTTCGGTATCGGTTTCGGTTTTCGGTCTAGTGTATTTTTCATTTTCGGTATCGGTACTAAGTTTTTCATTCAGTGCACCCCCATTTAATTGGCTTAGATGCAGATCACTTGTGAACAATGATGATCTAATAGGATATCCAAAGGTGCCTTGAGTTATAAATAGAACCTGGAATTATTTGGGTATCTTTTGCATCGGAGATGCCAGGAAACAAGGTGACATCATGTAGCTAGCAACCGATAATCCCACAATTGGAAAGAGACCTAATAAAGGTCAATGAGGGAATATCCTAGTGATCCGGTACCAGCTGACTCTTCCCATGCGTGCCTGACTCGTATTATACATTGTTGTAGCCGATGATCACATAGGCAGCTCCACCAGGTTGAAATCCAATTTTCTTTCTACTTTAGAAATCAGACTTTTGTTTGGTAAAGCTTCCCCAGTATTATAGGATTGCAGTTCACTCAGCGAAGTAGGTGTGCAGACCAAAGAAAATGGGTCATGTCCAGCTGAAGCTGTGAGGACTTCTCCATACAGTAATGGCTTAGAGAAGATTAAGCCGAGTATTACAGTGAGGAGGATTACATTTCCTTAAGTGTATAAAACTGACAGCAAATTACTGCTATTTCGCGAGTAGCAGTTTTATTTCTTTGCATGAATGAATTGTTCCCATGATGCATTGCAAATCCCTCTTAATCTATCTGGCGTGGCATTATAATCATAAAATAAAATGTCTCCCCTAGTCTACAGTACATTTTATTGCACCCTAAGGCAGAGGCAGATAAATTAATGTAGCATTCAGGAGCCTCTTGGTAAAAATCTAGGAGCCAGCAGTCACTTTCAAGAGCCAGGTAACATATAGTTGTACTAATAATAGAAAAACCCATAAGGTGTAATTTGGGAGTTCTTACTCTAAGGCAGGGGTGTCCAAACTTTTTTCAAAGAGGGCCAGATTTGATGAAGTTAACACGCGTGAGGGCCGACCATTTTGCCTGACATTCTTTGAACCATAAAAATTCAGTCTAAGTGTGTTCGTTCGAGCACTAATACACTGCCCAACAAGAATTCTCTTGCCATTGTGGCTGTGTGAGTAAAGAGATGAGCTTGAGCGTGTTATTTGCATATACCATATTTATTGGCGTATAACACGCACCTTCACTTTAAGAGCAAAGTTTCAGGATTTTTTTATTTTATTTTAAATAAAGAACTGTGAAGTAAAATAAGGGTCTGTGCCCATCTGCAGATCCATCATTGCCAGGGATGCAGCACCCACCGTTGCCAGGGATGCAGCACCCACCGTTGCCAGGGATGCAGCACCCACCGTTGCCAGGGATGCAGCACCCACCGTTGCCAGGAATGCACCAACGATTGCCAAAGATTATCTACAGGAGAATCTCCTATTTAACAGAAAGTCCCGCCTCCTTTGATGGACAGAACAGTCATCCAATGGCAGCGCCATAGACAGGACTTCCTATTACAGAGGCTGGCCATAAACTGGAAATTCTCCTGTGTGTGTGTGTACGGCGCTCGTCCTGCCTCCTCCCTGTCCTCCAAGGCATATACATCTTTGTGGCGCTGGGAGAGAGTCAGGGGCCACAAAAGATATATATTTCCAAACGACTAGGCGGGCTGTTCAAAACCGGAAAGCGGGCCGGACTTTGGACATGCCTGCTCTAAGGCTTGTGGATGCTGTATCTAAATATAGTTGCTTTTCGAAGTCCCATAATGGCTTATTTGATAAAGTCGTGTATATTAACCCATGGTGACCAACCATAATTTGCAAGTCACTAATCTAACTGTATGAATTGAACTCGGATTAGATCTTGTGGGTTCTGTATACTGATTTTCTTAATTTCACAAATGGGCCTACTGTAATGTCTAGTTCTAATGTCCTGTTGCCTTTATCAGTAATTTATTTTCTTTATTCTAATGGTGGACAATACTGTTTTTTTATTTTTTATTATTATCTGTACCTTTTTTATATTGCTCCTTATTGTTCCTTTAGCAAATCTTCCTCTGTCTTTTAATAGCTGTAGCACGAATTGTCAGTTTGTTTTGTAGCCAAAAAAGACAGAATGCCAGATGGACTGATTAAAGTGTCACGATCTCTATAAACTGAGACAAGAGCGTGGTTTTTTTTAACGGGAGTTTCAAAGTCAAATGGAAATGTGCTAAATTAAGTAGGAAAACCAGGGCTTGCATTACCTAATTAGAAAAATACCAATGCTCTTTGGAGCTTGTCAAAAAGAGGATCCGATGAGAAAATTGCAACATTTTAACCATGCTAGATGTGTGTAAGAAAACTATGACTGAATTGTTACCCCAGTTTTTTATTTGCATGTTTTAGATCAGTGGTCTCCAAACTGTGGCCCCCAGGCCAGGTGTGGCCTTTTGCTTGCCTTTTTATCCAGCCTTTGGGCCACCATTTCTTGCATTGCTACAGGCACTATTTCTTCCAGTGACAACAATGAGGTGCCATTCCTTCCACGAACATCAATGATGGGACACTATTCCTTCCACTGGCCCAAAACATGAGGCACCATTGTTTTCACCGACACCGACGGTGGGGCACTGTTCCTTACACTGACCCCAATGTTCAGGCACCATTTGTTCACTATTCCTCCCATTGACATCAGTGAAGAAGCACTAATCCCACCAATGACGTTAACAATGGGTCCCTATTCCCACTACTGACACCAATGGTGGGGCAATAATCCCACCAATACCAATAATGAGGCACTATTCCTCCTCCTAGTGATCACAGGCACTATATAATTTTCTTACTCCCGCTGACAACCAAGCCTGATGATTTTTTTTTTATATTCCAGTGATGCGGGACATGTTCTTCTCTGACTAGCTACAGTCCAGCCCCCCCCCCCCCCCTAAAGTCTAAATTACAGAAATGTGTCCCTTTTTGTTTTAGATAAACCTACATAATTTAAGAGGAACTTGTACTTTGTCCATGAGGCACAAATCGTGAGGTTTTCTTTAATGGGGGAAGAATATACTCGCACTACTTGGCTCCCCTAATGTCTGTTCAGCCCCTATGGGTAAAAAAAAAAAAAAAAAACAAGGACTTCCAGGAGTAAGGGAGCATATCACTTGCTCCCCCTTCCTTTCACTTAAAGTGGTTGTAAACCCTTACAGACCACTTGCACCTACAGGTAAGCCTTAATCTAGGCTTACCTGTAGGTTTAACAAATATCTCCTAAACCAGGGGTAGGCAACCTCGGCTCTCCAGAGGTTTTGGAACTACATTTCTCATGATGCTCAACTACACTGCAGAGTGCAAGAGCATCATGGGAAATGTAGTTCCAAAACATCTGGAGAGCCAAGGTTCCCCATCACTGTCCTAAACCTACACGGTTTAGGAGATGTTTGCAGAAAAGACATCATCAATGTCTGCGGCGCATTCACGTGCTGTAGACAATGGCGCAGGCGCACTGAGCGTGCCGTTAATGAATGGGACATGCCGTTTGCAGCTCTAGCCAGTCATAGCGCTGGAGCCGCGATACCGGAAGTCACTCTGGGTATCATGGTGGTGACAGAGGAGGCGAATGAGGATGGCTGCGGGGGCTTCGATCTCAGGTAAGTACTTTATAATGAGCTAGTATGTTATCATTATTTCTTACACAAACTCCAGCTCATCTCTTTCACCTTCTGGGCAAGTCACTTAACACATATTGGTTGATTTACTAAAACTGGAGTGTGCAAAATCTGGTGCAGCTGTGCATAGAAACCAATCGGCTTTCAGTTTTTTTTGTCATAGCTTAACCACTTGCTGATTGCTGCGCGCAGATATACGTTGGCGGAATGGCAGCGGTGGGCACTCTCCATGACAAGGCATTTCCCTGTTCTGCCTAGTGAGAAGACGGTGATCTACTGCTCCCTGTGATCGGGGGCAGTGATCACTGTCATGTCACTAGTAGCCCAGCCCCATCATGGCTAGAATCACTCCCTAGGACACTTCCTCGCCCCCTAGTGGTTAACCCCTTCCCTGCCAGTGTCATTTACACAGTAATCGGTGCATTTTTATAGCACTGATCTCTTTATAAATGTGCATGGTCCCAAAACAGTGTCAAAAGTGTCCGATGTGTCTGCCATAATGTCGCAGTCACAATAAAAATCGCAAATCGCCACCACGAATAGTAAAAAAAATAAATAATAATAATAAAAATGCCATAGAACTATCCCCTATTTTGTAGACGCTATAACTTTTGCGCAAACCAAAAATATGTAGAATTGATATCGGCCTAAACTGAGGAAAATTTGTGTTGTGTGTTTTTATTTATATATATATATATATGTGGGTGTGTGTGTATATATATATATATATATATATATATATATATATATATATATATATATATATAAATACTTTTTATATATATGTGGGTGTGTGTGTGTATATATATATATATATATATATATATATATATATATATATATATATATATATATATATATATATATATATATATACTTTTTTTTTTATTTACTGCAAAAAATAAAAATCTCTGAGGTGATCAAATGTAGCACGACCGCGCAATTGTCGGCGGTTAAAACGACGCAGTGCCGAATCGTAAAAAGTGCTCTGGTCAGGAAAGGGGTAAATTCTTCCGGGGCTGAAGTGCTTAACTGAACAAGCTGAAGTTAGAAGCTGATTGGCTACCGTGTACAGCTTCACCAGATTTTGCTCTCTGCGGTTTTAGTAAATAAGCCACATAGGGTCCTTTTTTTCTTCTTTGGATCTTCTTCTGGTGTGGTGGGCAGTACTTGGTGAAAAGAGTGGCAGTGACATCCTGACATCAACACCAGTCTGTAACTAGCCCACGATGCCCCGCACTGACATTATGCCCCTTTGTCTTCCTGGTTGAATAATGCTAGTTTTTCTAAAATTTGGGAGAATTGGAAAATTAGGTGGAGGAATAGCATTAATGTCAGGGAGGAGGTATTACAAGCAGAGCTATTGTTTGGTTTTTGTCTCCTTTTATTTTTTTTAAACCTCTGCTGGATTTGATCAGAATTGGACTTTAAGGGGTTATTCCCTTTAAGCTGAAAATGATCCCATCATCAGTCTCCTTTGTGTAGCAGTATAGTAGGGTCTCTGGCACCTTTTTTTCTATGGTAGTGGACGAAATTTAATACATTTGGACAATAGAGCTCATTGTTCATTTTATTATAGAAGGAACACCATCTGCCATTATACATTAGAGGATTTAGTGTTTTATGGAAATGTAGAAACAAAGAAGGCAAGCTGCAGCAGAATCCCACTTTTAATCTCATAAATTATTTTAAAGCTAAACTCTAGCAGATCTAGAAGATACAAGTTAGTGCAGCTCTGTAATCAATAATACTTCAATAAATGCAGACCGTGTAAGTTCCTGGATTTGACCTTTTTATATCGGCTTCTTGCAGTCCTTGTACAGCAAAGCTCAGGCTGGAAGAGGAAGAAGCAGCACAGGAAGTGCTGGAAGTAGGGACGCAACATCATCATCACTTGGGCAAGAAACGAGGTGCTAAAAAGAGATTAAAAACTTCAAAAGGATTTGGAATTTATATTCATATGTGGAAGATGGAGAAGGAAGGCAGAACATTTCTATATTGGCTGAAGTTCAGCTTTAAAGTGTTCTTAAGTGCTGGTTCACACTACAGCCACTTGGGATCCGACTTGTCAGACCCCGAGTTGCCCCAAGTCGCTGGACATAAGAAATTCCATTGAGAGCTGTCTTAATGTACACTACTGAAGGTGCTGCGACTTCAAAAATGGTTCCCTTTGTTTGAGGACTAGTGGTTTATATGTGGAGTCAGTAAGCTCCCCCTGCTGTCTGCCCTGTGATGTACTCTTCTTTGATATGCACTGTTTATGCTGCTGTTATGCTGACGTTTTTGTATCCGTGTCAACCTGCGATTTAATAAAAATTGTTAAAAAAAAAAAAGTTTCCTGTACTACTTCAAGGTGACTTCTAGGCAACTTGTACCCATAGATTTCAATGGAAGTTGCCTGCAAAGTCAGATCTCAATTTTAACTGAAGCAACTTTACAGGAAAAGAAAATAGTTTACACAGACAAACCCCTCCCTCCCACAGAGCTGATTATTCTGTGATTGGCCAAAGTCGCCGGTACTGGAGGCAACTTCAAGTTGCGTTGTAAGTTGCTCAAAGGCACGCTGAAGTCGCCTCCAAATCGCCTTGCAAAGTCACGCTGTAAGTCGGGTTGCCCCTGTGTGAACCGGCACTAAGAGCCGGTTCACACTGGGGCGACTCGTCAGGCGACTCAGCCCCCTGACAAGTCGCATCCCGTTCTACTCACCAGAACCGTTCTAATAGGAGCGGCGCAAGTCGCTCCGACTTAGAAAAAGGTTCTTGTACGACTTTGGGGGCGACTCAGGGCAACTTGCATTGACTTCTATACAGAAGTCATTTTGCAAGTTGCCTCTGAAGTCTTCAGGACGACTTGCCGAGTCGCCCTCGAAGTGTGAACCGGCTCTAAAGGCATGTGTTTTTTTTTTTTTTTTAAATAAAAATAATAAACGTGTTATACTCACCTGCTCTGTGTAATGGTATTGCACAGAACAGCCCCAAATGTCCTATTATGGGCCTGTGATCTTGGTTCTTCCTCTCCTCTGTGTGCCTCCATAGCAAGTTGCTTGCTATGGGGGCATACATTCCTGCTCGTTCCCAAGCTGTATGTGTCTATGGAGCTGAGAATGCATTAAAGGAGTTGTAAAGAAAAAAAAAATGTTTTACCTAAAATTAATGTCTGCAAGGTAGACAGACAGAATAGTCTAACGATTCTGTTAACAAACGAGTAAATACCTATTAAATTCCTTCATCTATATCACCTCCGGTGTTCTAGTTTCTGTTCTCTCATTCACTTCCTGGTTTTGCGGCGCTCGCTTATGTAAGAACTACATTTCCCAGTATGCATTGTGGCACGCCCAGTATATCACACCTTCTTGAAGTCTCTAACACGTAGAGAGCATCGTGTCACACAGATGTAGTTCCCAGGAGGGGGCGAGCACGTTACTGACCACCACAGTAAAGCCTCCCTTCATGGTGGTCAGTAAAATCAGACAAGCAGGAAGTGAACAGAACGGAGAAGAAAAAGAGCAACTTCTGAGCAAAAACTAACAATGAGGAAGTGAAATGTCTGCAGGTAAAGGATGCTTATTATGAAACATTTTTTCCTTTACAACCCCAAAAAAATAAAGATTTCCCTTTTTAGAACCACATTAACTGCAGCAAAGCAAAATAAGGTCTGTCCTGCCAGACGGGGCTGTGCTGTTTGGCAGAGATGTGTAATTCTTAGAATTAGATGGACAGCAATAGAAATCCTTGGCAGGAAAAATAGGCCACATATATTTATTTCATCTGTATATTCAGCTGTTTATCTGGAGTTCAGCTTAAAGCGGTATTTCACCCTAAATATAAGATCTCCCATGCGATCCAGCATACTGGCGTCAGCGCCAGTATGCTGTTTTTTTTTTTTTTAATCGCACACTTACTGTATTATAGTGGAATTCCTTTTTTGTCCCCCGTGGTGGACGGCGCCAGTATAGCGCGTCACATCTTCCTAAAATACCCGATATGGACTCGGGTAATCTCGGCGAAAATGCGGCGCCTGCGCACAGACCTATGAGCTGACTGCGCAGGCGCCGTATTTCTCCGAGTCCTACGGCTATGGCGCGTCACGCCCTCCGAAATAGTCCATATCGGGTATTTTAGGAAGATGTGACGAGCAATACTACAGCCGTCCACCGCGGGGGACAAAAAAGGAATTCCACTATAATACAGTAAGTGTGCGATTAAAAAAAAAAAAAAACCAGCATACTGGAGCTGACGCCAGTATGCTGGATCACATGAGAGATCTTATATTTAGGGTGAACCTCCGCTTTAACTGATTGCAGACCGCCCGCCGTCATATTACTGTGGGACGGTGGCACTGCTACGCGGGAGTACGTAGCTCTACGTCCTCCTTTTAGCAGCTTGTTGGGCGTCCCCGGCGGGTACGATCGCCGCCGGGCACCCGCGATTGCTCGTTACAGAGCGGGGAACGGGAGGTATGTGTGTAAACACATACCTCTTGTTCCTGTCAGCGGGGGAAACGCTGAGCTTCTGTCCATACAATGTATGGACAGAAGATCAGTGATTTCCCCTAGTGAGGCCACCCCCCCATACAGTTAGAACACACCAGGACCACACTTAACCCCTTCCCTGCCCCCTAGTGTTAACCCGTTCACTGCCAATGGCATTTTTATAGTAATGCAATGCATTTTTATAGCATTGATCGCTATAAAAATGCCAATGGTCCCAAAAATGTGTCAAAAGTGTCCGAAGTGTCTGCCATAATATCGCAGTACCGAAAGGAAAAAAAAAAAACGCTGATCGCCGCCATTACTAGTAAAAAAAATAAATAAAAATGACATAAAACGACACTCTTTTTTGTAAACGCTATAAATTTTGCGCAAACCAATTAATAAACACTAATTGCGATTTTTTTTTTTTTTTTTATCGAAAAATATGTAGAAGAATACGTATCGGCCTAAACTGAGGAAAAAAAATGTTTTTTTTATATCTTTTTTGGGATTTTTATTATAGCAAAATGTAAAAAATATTGAATTTTTTTCAAAATAGTCGCTCTATTTTTGTTTATAGCGCAAAAAATAAAAACCGCAGAGATGATCAAATACCACCAAAAGAAAGCTCTATTTGTGGGAAAAAAAGGACGCCAATTTTGTTTGGGAGAAATGTTGCACGACCGCGCAATTGTCTGTTAAAGCGACGCAGTGCCGAATCACAAAAAGTGCTCTGGTCTTTGGACAGCAATAAGGTCCGGGGCTAAAGTGGTTAAAGCATCTCTAAACCCAAAGATACAATGTAATTTTGTGCAGCTTGCCAGTCGATAGATGTAGTAACTACATACGTTTTCTTTTTCCACTTTATTTTCACCTGGTAATCCTGCAAATATGACACTTCTGTCCCTCTGTGTCTCCACTAGTTTCTCCCATTTAATTTATCGAGTGAGCCATGGTTGTCACAAAAGCTGAGCTTCAAACATGTCTGCCCTTTTATTTATTTTTTCTTTAAGTAACTCTGCTTTTGTTGGGGGGGGGGTGCCTTTTTGGTGATCAATGTACATTATACAGATTTTTTTCTGTCTTGAAGAAAATGGTTTTGTGCAGAGTGAATCTGAATGGGAGTGACTTAATAATCAGCTGCTGCACTTAGTGTCCTATCGGGGAGAATAGCAGTGTATTTAGAAATAATGGACCCTTTGGGATCCTCACAAAAATGTGTGTTGCAAAGGATGTGCCTAAAATCTGACTTTTATCTTAATGCAGACTTCTGGGAAAATCAGCGAGCCAATCATACAAGCAGGAAATGGAATTTCTGGGGTTGTTCCATATACCAACTCTGTGTAGAAGACTTCCATGCTGCCATAGTGTATTGAGTTCTAAAGAAAATTGTAGCACTAGGTTGTTTTTAAGTTACAGTATGGTTTAGCTCTTGTAAATGCTACATTACTTATTTTTTTTTTCTTTTTTTTGCCTTTTTACCACTCAAGTGGTATTACTCTTTTTGCCAAGATATGGGTATTTTCTGTACTTACTGAAAATATTATTAGCCTTAAGAATAAATACTAATGCAATTTATCCCATACAAGGATTTCTTTTTAAGTTTTTATATATGTTTTAAGGGGGGGTCTCTATCTCCTCAGCTCTTCATTGGATAGATTGATAGCAGTGCAACCATTGGCTCCTGCTGCTGGCATTCAAATCCAATCATACGGCCACCAGGGGACGGGGCCGAGTCATACACTTGCCGGCTATGTACGCTGAGTGTATGACACAGGAGCACACCCGCAAGGTAACCCCCTCGGGTGAGAGCTCCCCAGAGGGGGTTATCTATTACGGGGAGGAGCTGCGAGAGCCTCCGTGGGACCCCAGAACAGGAGGATCAGGGGCCACTCTGTGCAAAATGAATGCACAGTGGAGGCACGTATGACATGTTTGTTGTTAAAAAATAAACTGAACCTTTACAACCACTTTTTAAAGTGTTCGTAAAACCCAGGAGCCTGCATTCACTGTTTCTGGTCTCCCACAGTACATAGAACATGGAAATGCAATTATTTTTGTAAATATAAACTGCTAAATACCTTCCCATCTCAGTATATAGCAGTCTTGTGAGTTCTATCAGTCTCCAGCAGAGCACTGGTTAAAGCTTGTAGAAGGAGTTTTTATTTTCCTCTGACTGTCCTATGATGCTGCATGACCCCTGACCCTCTGTCTGGACAGTACTGATTTGGCCCTGTGCTGATTAAATGCATACCCCTCCCCCCGCAAAAAAACTCTAGCAATGCACCCGAAGCAGAGCATTTGCGGCCCCCAAGGCTCTGGACTATCAGGAGTTGGTTTGGGGACAGTGGAAGAAGAGGATCAGAGCAGAAGGGCCCAAACAGCCTTTTTACACAATTTGGAGGACTAAACCCTCTTGGGCTCCACAGCGAGTATAACAAGCATGCTTTACTTCATATACAGATTCATTTTATTGTTTTGGTTTTAGTAACACTCAAATTGGTTGTAAACCCTTTACAACCACTTTAACCTACAGATAAACCTAGATTAAGGCTTGCCTGTAGGTGATTGAAATATCTCCCCGACCTGCACGGTCTAGGAGATATTTGCAAAATGCCATACGGCGAATTATTCTGCGTATGCGCCGGAGTTAGAAAGGGCACGCTGTTCCTTTTATAACTCGGGTCAGGCCGTGAGTGGAGGGAGCGCGGGAGTGACGTCGCGTGACTCCGGGCCACTCACAGAGCCGGAGTTCGGTGCCCCGGAAGGAAGAGGGTGAAGAACGGATGCTTCCTACTCGTGAGGAAGACGGGGACATTGCAGGCTTCTCCTGCAGGGAAGTGTCACATAATGAGCTACCCTGCGATGCATAGTAGCCCATTATGCTTTACCTTTGCAGGGAAACAAAGAGGAAGGAACACCCATCAATGTTTACTTCCTCTTTAAAGGATATCTAAATGCGATAACAAAAATATAGGATATTTCAATCCTTAGATGTGGTGGCTGCATTAGTTCTCATTATTCAGAGAACATTTTCAGCAAACACAGAAAATCACTGTTGATCTTCTGAGAAATGCAGTGTCCTTGTCTTTTCCTGTGAGATGAACCAAAAGTACAAACAAATTCATCTTTCTCCTGTACACACGACATGTAAAGGAGATAAGTGACTACCATGGGTCCCTCCATAGAGGGAGTGAGCATAGCCATTCAGGGACAGGAAATGTGTTAAGCCTCATACACACGATCTGATTTTCTGCGGACAAAGCTTAGGACTTTTCTCTGAAGGGGGTTGGCCAGGAACTTGTCTTGCATACAAACGGCAAAGAATTGTGGGCCAACAAACACAAAACTATGTGTTTTTTCAGCTCTTTAGCACCGCCCTTTGGGCAACTTCTGCTAATGTTGTGTTTGGTGAGCATTGCATCTGAGCATGCGTGTTTGTACATTGTGTAGACCTGTGTACACACGATCGGATAATCGGACAACACACATTTGTAGGCGGACAATTTTTAAGCCTGCTATCCCACATTTGTTGGTGGAAAATTCGATTGGAGCATACAAACGGTCGGATTATCCGACAACAGCCTGTCTTCACACAATTCCTGTCAGATAATCCGATCGTGTGTACGAGGCTTTAGTCGCAGGGGAAAATAAAGGCAGAAAAAAAAGAAATTCAGCCACTACGGTACAAGAGCATGAAGAGAATACAAATTCCCCTTGGTCATAATCAGATATTTAATTAAGTATAAGCTCGTACAAGTTATAAATAATTTTTTTTTTTTTTCAAGCTCCGTCCAAACTAAATGTCTTATTTCTTTTTATGCAGTAAACTTTTTTAAGTTGAGATATTTGGTTCTGTATGGAACTCTATCTAAAAGTTAATGATGTGCGAAATTGCTCAGGGAAGCTGCATCTATGTGTACTGTGCTATGGAAGGAATGTGCCTAGGGCTAAGATCTGTACATATGATTGGCTACACGAGTCCATGAATGAGTGAGATTAACCTTTTCTATGCAGTCATAATATATTCTCCTAAACTATGCATGCATTATGATTGAATAATCCTGCGCTGAAATGCCTAGAATTGATTGCAGGTTTGAGATCAGCAGCCCGGGCTCCCTGCTGCCCTTGAAATATGCTGATGCCTGGTTGAGAGGTCGAGCGGTTGCACCGAGCCATTTTGGAAATGTTTGACAGGTTCCACCTGCACTTTATTCAGGAACATGCTGACTTCAGAAGTGCTTCATGTAGCATCAGCATAAAAAAAAAATGGATCATGTGCTGCATGCACAACTAAATGATCTGGCGGGGTTTATAAGGCAAATCGTACCTAATGCAAAGCTATTATTAAAATTCACACTATGCTTGAATCAGTAGGGAGCATGTTAACCTTTACCAAATCAGATTCTTTTTATTATTATGAGTATTTACAATGGGGTTAAAAGCGACACTGCTCCCAAGATCTAGGTAAAGATCCCACATGTTCTAGCTAACAGAAACAGTGTGGCCATTTTATGTAATAACTTAGTGTTACTAAACAAACCCACAACCGTGAAATCAGTGTGTATATGCAGGAAAGCATGCTTGTTATACTCACTGTGGAACCGAAGGGGTTAATCCTCTGCACTGTGTAAATAGACTGCTTGATGTATGCACAGATCCTCCTCCTCCTTCCACTGACTCCAAAACATGTCCAGATAAGACTGAGCCTTTGGAGTCAGGCTGCACATGCTCAGTTTGTTGTGTATTGCTAAAGTTTTTTTTTTTTTTCTTGGGAGAGTGCATGTGATCAGTACAGGGACAATTGTCAATGTCCAGACAGGGTCAGGGGTCCTATATCCCTATAGGACAGCCAGTACAGTATGAAAACTCCTACAAGCTTTAATCAGACACTGATAGAAGTCACAAGACTGCTATATACTGCTGATGAGAAAAGGTATTTAGCAGTTTATATTTACTAAAATAATTGCATTTCCATGTTCTGTGGGAGACCAGATATAGTGAATGCAGGGTCCTGGGTTTAGTAACACGTTAAAGCGGAACTTAACTGTATCTGAGCACTGCAAGCTAAAAACACTTTTGAATAATTTTTTTAACATTCAAAGTAAACGCACCCATTCATTCATGTCTCCATTTCTCGTAGAGTGCCGCAATGCACCGCAGGCAAGTGGCCGGTGTAGGAAAAGCGACACACTCGTACGTCTCTGCCTACTTCCAGGCTTAGGGCATGTGCACTCCTCCCGCCTGGCATCCGCTGTAATTGTACATAGCAGTAGCCTGTCAGCAAGTCCCAGCCAATGATTCACGACTGGGACCTGCTGATCGGCTATGTACAATCACAGCCCAGAGCTCTGTGATAAACAGGGATCTCTGTGCAGAGGGAGTGATCTGTCAGTTTCTCATCCCTGCAAAGCAGGGATGGAAAACAGAGATCTAGTAGTAAAAGCAGCTCACTTTACACATAGGCACACATTTAACCCCTTGATGGCCCTAGATGTTAACCACTTTCCAGCCTGCATCATTAGTACAGTGACAGTTTATAGTATTATCACTGATCAATGTATTGGTGTTACTGGTGCTGTCAGTGGCAGTTAGCCAGCCCCTCCCAATATAAGTTACTGCTTACTGCCATTAGTAGTGATCAGTAATGTTTGTCGCAGTAGTGATCAAATACCACCAAAGATAGCTCTAGTTGTGTGAATAAATATATATAATATATATACAAATTTGGTTTGGGTACAGTGTTGCATGACCGAGCAATTACCAGTTAAAGTAGTGCTGTGGCAAATAGCAAACAATGGCAATGTAGGGGATAACATTTTCAGGAGCTTAATTGGATACACCCCACTAGCATTTCCAGCCATGGCCACTTTGAGTAAGGGCATATGTAGCATTTACTTCCTGGAATCCATCTTCCCTTAGCTCAGGCATGTAGGCAGGAGTACTTAGCTGAGAAAGTAAGTTGTACTTAGCCCCTCCTCCCAGATTAAAGTAGAAAATATGAAGGCATGCATCCTGGGATGCCTGACCTCATTTTGACCTAGGCCAGAAACCAGGAAGTAACTGGTCTTCTCTGACCTCGGGACACTGCACGGTAGAAGTCTTTAGGGCACTGATAGGCAGACGTAGCCAAACACTGTTATGATTTTGAATTGCGCATCCATGTTTTAAGAGACATTGCTTGCCTCTTGCTGACACATCCTAAAAATAATCGCACTGCTCAGGGGTCTGACTTGCAGCAGCGTAAGGAGCGCGTTCATTAACAAAATGCAAACTCCACGCTGAGTGCCGGAGTTTCTATACTACTGAATAGGCCGTACAGGACCAGTGCCAAGAGGTGTCGGCATAAAAAGGCCTGATGGCATGTAATGGTATGCATTTTGTTATGCAGCAATGCAGGGATATTTTTAATCAACAAGCTTCCAACTAAAGACAATGTGATGTGATTGCTCTGTGCATTGTTGTATTATTGATTACAGCAGTGTAGGCGTATTGGTACATTCTGTTACATCCAGCCTTTCCTGTTGATCTGGCTGCCAGCACACAGTGAACAGGTTTTATTATGTTTAGTTCCAGTTTTCTTTTTTTCTTTTAATCAAGCAAATATGAAATATTACATTAATATTTCATATTTACCATCTGCAGCTATTGGGTGAGGTTCTAAGAAGGTTGCAGCAGCTGTTGTGTTTTGGGGAGATCAGAGTAGAGATATAACCCCCCCCCCCCCCTCATACTTTGCAAAGCAGAGATAGTAATGTTTCGTATAGCAGATTCAAGTCTACCTGCCATAGGAGAGATCTGGGAACTGCCATTTATCACTTTTTTCTGAAGTTGCTAATTGACTGGCTGCTGTACGGAACCACCAGCTTCAGTACTTTTCAGTCCCTAACCTAGAACATGTGTGTAGATGGGGAGAGCTGGGAACAAGTCTTTTTTTTTTTTTTGCATATCTGTTCTGGGTCAATGAGCTGAAGCATGGGTCTCTAAATGTTCTACACAAAGGGGCGGCTTTACTGTTCTTCAGATCTTTTGGGGGGGGGGGGCAGACTGGCCAGTGGGAGTAGAAAATGTCCTGACATCAGTGGGAGGAATAGTGCCCCATATTTATTATTAGGGGGAAGAGTAGTGTCCCATTGTTGGTATCAGTGGAAGGAACAGTAACCCACCATTGCTGTCAGTGGGAGGAATAGTACCCCATCATTGCTTTCAGTGGGAGAAATAGTGCCCCGTTATTGCTGTCAGTGGGAGGAATAGTGCCCCGTCATTGTTGTCAGTGGGTGGAATAGTGCCCCGTCATTGCTGTCAGTGGGAGGAATAGTGCCCCGTCATTGCTGTCAGTGGGAGGAATAGTGCCCCGTCATTGTTGTCAGTGGGTGGAATAGTGCCCCGTCATTGCTGTCAGTGGGAGGAATAGTGCCCCGTTATTGCTGTCGGTGGGAGAAATAGTGCCCCGTCATTTCTGTCGGCGGGAGAAACAGTGCCCCGTCATTTCTGTCGGCGGGAGAAACAGTGCCCCGTCATTTCTGTCGGCGGGAGGAACAGTGCCCCGTCATTTCTGTCGGCGGGAGGAACAGTGCCCCGTCATTGCTGTCGGTGGGAGGAACAGTGCCCCGTCATTGCTGTCGGTGGGAGGAACAGTGCCCCGTCTTTGCTGTCAGTGGGAGGAACAGTGCCCCGTCTTTGCTGTCAGTGGGAGGAACAGTGCCCCGTCTTTGCTGTCAGTGGGAGGAACAGTGCCCGTCTTTGCTGTCAGTGGGAGGAACAGTGCCCCGTCTTTGCTGTCAGTGGGAGGAACAGTGCCCCGTCTTTGCTGTCAGTGGGAGGAATAGTGCCCGTCTTTGCTATCAGTGGGAGGAATAGTGCCCCGTCTTTGCTGTCAGTGGGAGGAATGGTGCCCCATCGTTTGGGGCAGTGCGAGGATTAGTACCCCATTAATGCTGTCAGTGGGAGGAATAGTGCCCCAAGGGCCGGATAAAGGCAAGCAAAGGGCCGCATCTGCCCCCCAGGCCACAGTTTGGAGACCAGTGATCTAAAGCAATGGTTTAAAAACGGGATGAGGACGTGTTTGGCATGTGTCGCTATTTGACACTGTGTTCAAATGCAAAATCTACAGATTTTTGCTGAGCGATGGCACACCTATTATGAGGGATATATGGGAAAACCACAGCAGACGTGAGGCCTGTGCAGGACTGGTTCACATCTGTGCAGTGCATTTTAGGTGCGTTTTACATGCATTTAAAGGGTTTGTAAAGGTAAAAAAAAAAATCCTAAATAGCTGCCTTTACCTTAGTGCAGTCCTCCTTCACTTGACTCCTCCTTCAATTTTGCTTCTAAATGTCCTTCTTTCTTCTGAGAAATCCTCACTTCCTGTTATTCTGTCTGTAACTCCACACAGTAATGCGAGGCTTTCTCCCTGGTGTGGAGTGTCGTGCTTGCCCCTTCCCTTGGACTACGGGAGAGTCGGGATGCTCTCTACATTGCAGATAGAGAAAGCAGCTGTGTGTTAGTGGGCGTCCTGACTCTCCCGTAGTCCAAGGAAGGTGGGCGAGCACGACATTCCACACCAGGGAGAAAGCCTTACATTACGGTGTATAGTTAGACAGAAGAACAGGAAGTGATGATTTCTCAGAAGAAATAAGGACATTTAGAAGCAAAATGGAAGGATGAGGTAAAGAAAGCTATTTAGGAATATTTTTTTTTACCTTTACAACCCCTTATGCCGCGTACACACGATCACTTTTTGCGATGAAAAAAAACGACGTTTTTCAAACTTCATTTTCCAAAACGACATTGCGTACACACCATCGTTTCTCTACAAAGCTCTAGCAAAGCGCGGTTGCGTACACCACGTTCGACGGCACTCTTTTCCATTGAAGCTCCGTCTCCTAACTTCTGAGCATGCGCGGGTTTAAAAACGTTGTTTTCAACATCGTTTTGCCCACACACCATCACTTTTTATGACACAAAAAACGACGTTTTTGAAAAACGACACAAAAAATTCAAGCATGTTGGAATTATTTTTTGCTCGTTTTTTTGAAGACAAAAAACTACGTTTTGCCACCACACGATCAATTTAAATGATGTTTTAAAAAACTTTGTTTTTTTTCATCGCAAAAAACGACCGTGTGTACGCGGCATTAGGGTGCATTACCATTGAACTCTATATAACATGCATTTTCATGAAACCACATTAAAGATGCAGCAAGCAGGTTTTTTTTTTTTTATGTACCTTAAACTCCTGGGTGTGAATGGGGCCTAAGATGGAGAGACCTGGTGCTTGTTGGTCATCTCTACTGCTAAAAGAAAATCCAACATAAATGTATTTCTCTTTGCTTGAGGCCGCGTACACACGATGAGATATGTCCGCTCAAACTTGTCCGACGAACAGTTTAGAGCGGACATGTCTCATCGGATTTTGGTCTGATGGCGTGTACACATCATCGGATCAAAATCCCCGCCGGCAGACAGCGCGGTGACATGGCGGTGACGTTGATGCTGCCACGTCACCGCACCAGGTAGAAAAATACTTCCGCGCATGCGTCAAATACATTCAACGCATGTACGGGAAGATATGTCCGCTGGTGAGTGTACTGACCAGCGGACATATCCGACGGACATGTCTCCGGTGGACAAATTTTAAAGCATGCTTTAAAATTTGTCCGCCAGTCAGACATGTCCGCTAGCCCGTACACACGATCGGATTTGTCCGCTGAACTGGTCCGTCGGACCAGTTTGAGCGGACAAATTTGATCGTGTGTACGCGGCCTGAGAGAGAGAATTCAGAGCCAAATTTACATCTTAAGTGTTCTTTTTCTGTACTTACAGAAGATAAATCATCAGGAAATGTGCATTGTATTACAGAGACATATGATTTAAAAAAATATTTATAAATTATTTTGGAGTGAAGCATGCACATCCTATGGATCTTGTAGATTGGATCTTTCCACACCCTCTTAATTCTCCCTCTCTGCCCTTTAGACCTCATTGCTGATTCATTAAACAGGACTTAATTTCCATTTTTGATTACATATTGACAGGCAGGTCAAGAAGAAGACTCTGAGTCACCCCCTAGTCAGCAGGATTTCAAAGTAGACTTGTATAGTGAGCAAGGTTTACTCCCACGGCTTGCATTGCTTTTAGATGGTTCCAGAGGTATCTACACTAATAGGCAGCATTGGTGTCTATAGCAACTTTAGCTCTTAGTACATATTCAGCGCTTTCAAACTGAGAGAGTGGATGGCCTGTGTTGATGTATTAAGCAAGCAGACCAAAAATAATATATATAATTTGAGTATTGCTATAAAAGCTTCACCAGTAAAAGTAAAGTTTTCCCCTATTTCTCCCACTTCCAGAAACCCTTTTTTTTTTGACCGCACATTTCTGTATGAGGTGTGTGGGATAAGTGTTGGAGATTTAAAATTTAGATTTTTTTTATTTGCATTAAAAAGTTCCTTCTGTGAATTTTGTATTTCTTTCTGTGACCCTGCTGATAGGTTTCATCTGACTTCCCATACCCTTGACTTAAAGTGGTTGTTAAGCCTATCTCGGCTATTAAATACCTAATTTAAGAGCCGAGATTGCGATCACATGACCAGCCAGCTCTCTCCTCCTCCTCTTCAGACTGACAGCAGAGAAATCTCAGCCCTGCCCACTGCATCTCAGAGGAGATAAGGAGAAAGCTGGCCAGTCATGTGATCACAATGTCGGTATTTGCAGCATTTATTTTTATAAATCGCACACAGAGGGGGATACTACAATAGGAGGCAGTGCTGATAGTGTACAACCTGGTCTTGCCTGCGTACACCATCAGCACTGCCTTCTATTGTAGTATCCCCCTCTGTGTGTGATTTATAAAAATAAATGCTGCAAATACCTAATTTCACTGCTGACATTGTGATCACATGACTGGCCAGCTTTCTCCTTGCCTCCTCTGAGAGATGCAGTGGGCTGGGGTGAGATTCCTTTGCTGATGTCAGTCTGAAGGGGAGGGTGAGAGAGCTGGCTGGTCATGTGATCGCAATCTCGGCTCTTAAATTAGGTTTTTACAACATTTATGTCTATAAATCATTCACAGAGGGGGAAACTGCAATAGGAGGCAGTGCTGATGGCACATGTTGGTGTTATGAGAGCAGCAGTAGGGTGGAGGAGGACACAGGAGTAGGGATGAGCTTCGGCGTGTTCGCATGGAACACGTGCAGAGCCCGCCAGGAAGACAGCGCGGCGCGGCGCTGCGCTAATCACAGACGGGGAGACATTGTCCCGATGCTCGGCTGCAGAGATCGGGAAATGTCTCCCTGGCTGTGATTAGCGCAGCGCCGTGCACACTTCCTGGCGGGCTCTGCACGTGTTCCATGTGAACACGCCGAAGCTCATCCCTACACAGGAGCAGAGAAAAGAGCAGATAGCAGGCTGCTGATGACAGAGACATGTAAACTGACCACGTGTCTGGTCTCGGCAGCCATGATACACCGTGGTCAGTTTACAGAGGGTTGGGGGGAAACTGTCAGGATAAGCCAGGTTTTTTAGGTGTTACAGGGGGCCAAATGACACAGGACAAGCATTGTGTCATATAACATTCAAGCAGCAGGATCCGTTTTTTGGGGTGGTTAAGAAATGCTTTAAGAAGGACACAGGCCACAGTAACAACCTGATAGGGCATCTATAGCAATGTTTCTCAGTTGAAAGATAATATGGCTGACGTTGGACTTTAATTTTAGCTTGGTGAATATCTAGGTCTCCTGATCATTGTTCTGTGTAGTAATCCCTGCTTATGTTTTTTTTTTTTTTTTTTAACCTGCGTAGGTTAAATTGGCTGGGTTTGGGACAAAATTACATGCAGGTGGAGTCTCTGACCAACCAATACATTTTCAGTTTGTTCAACCTTATTTTTTATTAAGATCGGTAACATTTTACTTTTTTTTTTTTTAAAGTAAAAAAATCTATTTTAAAGTGAACATGCTTTTACTCTGTTAACAACTCCCCCCATCCCCCCCCCCCCATTGTGTTTGATGCTTTATTTGTGAGATTTGAAAGCGGAGAAGCTCAGCTGGATCGAAGGACCCAGCAGTAATGAAATGTATGTTACTGAATAAATCATCCACCATTTGATCGCATTCTCTCACCTCACTATAATTATGTAACGAGTCTCATTTCACCCACCCTCCTACGTTGTGTTGTTGCCCGTGACCTTTGTTTTGTTTACCAGCCTGAAGTACCAAGCAACTGTATATTTCCGAGAAAGTTAGAAAACTCTAGTGGCCCCTTGAAACCACTTTGACTTGTTACTGTGAATTTTACGCTTTGACGTTAATGGTATAATTATTTTTTTAGCAGCATGTCATTCATGTGGAAGACTTTTTGCTCTAGTTTGTCTGAAGCAAAATAAGCGATTATCTTGAGGTCCCCTGCCCCAGTATTTACTTGGAGGTCAATCTTTTTATTCCCCGAAATGTTTGCATACATTGTCTCCAGTCTCTTTTGCTATATAATAGTTTAGGTCTTTTGAGCAGGGTATTACTGTTTGAAAAGCTTTTGGTTTGATGGAGCATAAATACTACAATTAAGGCACAATTAAAATCCGAGAGATGACACTTGTTAATTGCATATTCACAACAAAAAACGAGGCCTATTACATGGTCTGACTGCCTAGAGACCTGCTAATTGCGATGAGTATAAAAGTTATAAATAACACTGGGCACAGTTAAATCAGAAACTAAACTGTATGTAATGTAACACATGGATGAGATTTCCTTTTAGGATTTAGGTTACCTGAGAATGTTACACTGCACATCCTGAAGACCCTAAAAACATGGCAATGTTTATATGGAACATGCCCAGCTCTCCAATCCCATTCACATCCAGCACATTCATCTACAATTCCAATTGTGTGTTGGGAATTGTAGTTCATCGTAGCATTGCAGCACAAAGAGTAGATGTGACACAAATCCACGCTCAATGATATGGCCTTCGGGTGCCCGATCAGAGCTGCATTTTATCAATAAAGCCTTGTACACACGCACAAGCCTTGTACAAAACTGCTGGCAGAGCTTTCTTGCCGAGTATACCGTGTGCGTGTGTACGAGGCTTTGAGGTTTCTTATCAAGAAACCTGCCCAGAATCTCAAAAGAAAAATAGAGAACCCGCTGTCTATTTTCTCGTCGTGAGATTCTCGGCAGTGTTTTCCTGCCAAGAAACCCGAGCGTGTGTATACTTACCTCTTCGTGGAAACCCGCACATGCTCTAAAATGACTGACGCATGCACCGTAGATTCCAAAGCATAGGAAGGGTGAAGCAATATGGCGGCGACGGCTTTGAAAGTGATGAGCACATGCTCGTCGTAGTCGATGACGTCACTGGGTTCGTGCCGGCGGTTTTTATGAATGGTGTGTGTGTGTGTGTGTGTGTGTATACACTCAGGTGGCAAGAGAATCTTGCCAAGAATCTCGTCGGGAAAAACTGTTTTTTTTTTTCCTGACGAGATTCTGGGCCGTGTGTACAGGGCTTAAGAATGATAACATCACAAATTTTTAAAGATAGCTTTTCAACGAAATAAGGAGGTTTCCAATTTTCATATATGAAGCAGGTTTTCAGTATCTCAGAGTTCCGCTTTAATATATAAACAGTATTACTGGAAATTCAGGAAACTACAAGTTTTATGTTTATAGTTCTTACTAATTCTTACTAGCTTATTCTATTCAATTTGAGTTAAGAGAGTCTAGTTATTAAAAAATATATTATTTTTGTAGAGAAAGGTCTCCATCTAAGTTGACCGAAGACGCAGATGTAGCTGTCTCTTTGTCTAGTCCTTTTTAATGTAGTTTGTCCAATTTTATTTTTATTTTGTTAGTACTAAAGGCATGGGCTACTTGTCTTGTAAGTGCTTTAAGTGTTTTAGAGCCACTGTTATTTTATTTAAAAAAAAAAAAAAAATCTTGTATTGCACTCATCTATTAGACAGGGCAACGAGTGACAAGCAACATGGATACACTTCAATGGAAGAGATACATCTATCCTAATAAAAGCTTTAATGTGACACGACTGGACGAGGGTTAAATTGATCTTATGTTGTCTTTCTGATATTGCTTCCTATGTGATGTTGGCTTGTACATTAATTCATGTTCTCTGCTGGAAGCTTGAAATATTAACAAACAAATCACTTAGAGAAATGGGATGACCCAAGGTTAGCATTGATGGATTTAAGTAGATCGTTGGTTTAACTTAAAAAGGTCATGTCTGAATGTGACTCCAAATATTTTTCAATGCTCAGTGTATTGTCTTTTTATTAAAATGACAGCACCACTTAGGCAACTAATACAATTAAATCCACAGCCCAAGTATGTTTTAACTTTTTTTTGTAGGCATGATCCAGCTGATCTCTAGTATAGTTTTTAATGCAGTACATCTTTAAGTTGAAGATAGTGATGAACAAATGTGTACAAACTCCTCTGCTGGAAAACCTCTGAATGCATCCCTGCAATTGGTTTTGTAGAGCGGATTATTCACTTGTTGGTATTACGGTGACTGAGTAAATGAGCCCATCGGAGGTCATTGGGGGGGGGGGGGGGTGGGGGGGGTACTGTACCGATTTTTACATTATTCCCTCTGCACCACACAAGTGAAATGGTAAGGTGCCCAAAGGGGCCCCTTAGCGCTTTGCTCATCAGCTAATGGGGGCATCTGTTCACAATGGATCAGCTGAATCCCAGTTTAGGAGGTACTAAATCCATTCATCAGTAGTTGAAGGTAAGCCATATTAAAGAAGAACTCTTGACCAGAACAAAAAAAGTTCCGGGGAGGAGAAGCAACCGATGAATACAAATCTGAGTTTTTCCAATGTGTATGGGAGATTTCTAAGAATGTACTTAAAGGGGTGTTCCAGACAAAATTTATGTTTATTAAAAGTCAGCAACTACAAAAAGTGTAGCTGCTGGCTTTTAATAAACCTACACTTGCCTGCTCCAGCGTTCCAGCGACGCGCCGGCCGGGGCTCTGTGACACGTGGGCACCCGGGCACCCGGGCACCCGGCCGTGACAGCTTTCGGCTTCACGGCCCTGCACCCACTGCGCATGTGCGAGCGGCACTGCGCATGCGCGCGGGGCGCGGCTCCGCGCTGCGCTATTCGATAGGCTATCGCCTAGGACCTATCACGTGTCCTAGGCGATAGCCTACAGGGAGGGGCTGCTGTAGGCAATTAAGCTTAATCGTTTAACCAGCCCATCGGCGGAAGGAGGAAGTGGGACAGGAAGCCCCACTCCCCCCCCCCCCCCCCCCCAAAAAAAAATTACATGCCAAATGTGGCATGTAAGGGGGTGAGGAGTGGGATAAGCGGAAGTTCCATTTTTGGGTGGAACTCCGCTTTAATGGAGTTTTTTTTTTTAAATAAAATATGTGTTAATAAGAACATTTCACATTTCTCTTGGCAACCAGCCTGTAGCTCTAAGGCTGCATTCACACTATAGCGCGGCGTATTGTATCGCGATTTGCCGTGACAAATTGCGGCGTTTTGTCCCGCGATTTGCCTTGTTTTTGCTGAAGGGGTGATTTTAACATTGTCGACTATGCCCGAACGCCGAAGCCACCTGAAAGAAAGGTTCCGGGACTTGTTTTGAGCTTCAGGCGTACGGCGTTCGGCGTGGAGATGTGAACCATCTCCATTGCCGACAATGTTAAATCACCCCTCCAGCGTATTTCAGGCTGCAATGGCGTCGGGCGTAAAAGCGCCTAGGTGTGAATGCAGCCTAAGGACCGTCTCAGCAGACAGATTCGATCGTGTGTACGGGCGGACAGACGGGTTTTTCCAGCAGACAGATTTTAAAGCATGCTTTAAAAGCTGTCTGCTGGGAACCCGTCCGTCCGACATGTCTGCTGGTTAGTACGCACATGCGTCGAATGGATTTGACGCATGTGCGGAAGTATTTTACTTCCTGGTGACGGTGACGAGGCGGCGTCAACGTCACCGCCATGTCACCGCGCTGTCTGCCGGCGGGGATTTTTGTTTAATCGTGTGTACACGATCAAACCAATCTATCCCAGCAGACAAATCCGATCAAAATTGGTCTGTCAGGCCGATTTGATCTGATTTATTTCATGGTGTGTACGCGGCCTTATGCCGCGTACACACGGTCGTTTTTTACGTTGTTTTTTAAAACATCATTTAAATTGATCGTGTGTGGGCAAAACGTCGTTTTTTGTCTTCAAAAAAAACGACCAAAAAAAAATTCCAACATGCTTGACTTTTTTGTGTCGTTTTTCAAAACGTTGTTTTTTGTTTCACGACGTTTTTCAACCCGCGCATGCCCAGAAGCTAGTTATGAAGCGAGCTTCAATGGAAAAGAGTGGTGAACGTAACCTTGCTTTTTGTGAAAAAAATGATGGTGTGTATGCAACATCGTCTTTGAAAAGTGACGTTTCAAAAACGTCGTTTTTTGCTTCACAGAAAACGTTGCTTTTTTTCATCGCAAAAAATGATCGTGTGTACGCGGCATCAGAGTAGCTGTAGAGTTACAAATAGACAAGGGAACCAGTTGCAATGGGTTGCAAGTTACCATTGCACCAATGAGTTTTTTTTTTTACCATAGGGTTGTTGCATTGGAGTAAATAAATAATGGGAAGTTTAGATGCAAAAAGTGCTCTAGCAAAGTTCTTTTTAACAAGCTGGACTAATGTACCTTACTGTTCTTTAACTTTATTAGGAAAATAGGTTAGTTATTGGGATCTTCTTAGATGGCCATACTATGCCTTAGCTAAGACAAAGTAAGGGCTTTTTTTCTAGCATAAAAATGTAGCTATCTTTTATTTTCCAATTTTAAATTTAGGGGGCGTACATCTGTTTGCTAAGGTTTGAACCAAATGTTCAGAATGAAAAAAATGGTACAACAGTTTATACCTAAATCTCACGGTCTACTTGATGTTTTCAGGTTTCAAGGTGAAACCTTGTACAGACATTATTAAAGTGGAATTCCAGTCTCAACCGAACTAGTCTTAAAAATACACCCCCACCCCTAACATTTATGCTGGCTAACCTTTGTAAAAAAAGAAATGTGTATACTTGCCTATTCTCAGCCCACTTAGTCTCCCAAGAGATCCCTTGTGCTTTACGGCTCAGAATGCCTTGGACTGGTGACGTCACTTGGGCTCCTATGACCCAGCCATTGTCGCGCTCCACCGTCTCCCCTGCAGCCGCCGCTGGCTGACACGTAAGGCCACGTACACACGTTCGGTCCAAACGATGAGAATGGTCCGACGGACCGTTTTCATCGGTTCACAGACTGATGGTTTGATGTGCGTACACACCATCAGTTCAAAAACCGACAGTGTCAGAACGCGGTAACGTAAAACACGACAACGTGCTGAAAAAAAATGAAGTTCAATGCTTCCAAGCATGCGTCGACTTGATTCTGAGCATACGCGGGTTTTTGAACCGATGCTTTTGCGTACTAACCATCGGTTTGGACCGATGGTCAGGCGTCCATCAGTCTGATTTTAAAGCAAGTTTTAGAACTTTGGTTCGAAGGACGACCGACCGATGGGCCGTACACATGGTCGGTTTGGACCGATGAAACTGGACTGATTGTGTGTACGCGGCCTCAGAGCTGGATCATGTGATTGGACAGGAGATGGTAAGTAATATACATATTTTTTTACACAGGCTAGTCAGCATAGGTGTTAAGAGGGGGGGAGGGGACAGTCTTAAGAATATATATATATATATATATATATATATATATATATATATATATATATATATATATATATATATATATATAAATTAAAAAAAAATATTTTTTATTCATACAAAGGTTAAAAATGGTAAAAGGTAAATAATAATAAACATGTATACAACTGGCAATATACACACACATTGATATGTATCTATATCCAGCCTCATTTATGGAGACTATGCTTCCTTTTTGCCATGTTGATCCTCTCACCTCAGTAAAATTTTACCAGATAGGGTATGCTCCACAAATTATAGGTAATCATCGCCTCTCTTGACTCATGTGAAAAATATAATGAGAACACCACTTCAGTGCTGTAGTTTTAAAGCAGGCATTTTTTTTTATTCTATCCATGTATTTATAAAAGCATTTTAAAATCACTGCTTTATGAATATTACAAATGTGTCTTGCTGATGATAGCTCTTAATTATATTGCATACGGTTTTGTTTGTCATTGTGTTATAGTGACTGTAAAGCTTTAATTTGTTTTCTTTAAAATAACAAGCAAGTTATACTTACCTGCTCCAATCCTCCTCTTCTGGGGTTCCGCTTTCTAAGGCTCCATTCACACCTAGGCGTTTTTACACCTGAAACGCGACGCTATAATAAACCGGAGGGTCGAAATTGCATTGTTCTCTATGGAGACTGTTCACATCTCCTAACGCAGAACGCCGTACGTCGATAGAACGCCGAACGACGACTTTCAAACAAGTCCTGGACCCTTTTTCAACGCGCGTATCGGGCGGCTTCAGCGTTCCGCATAGCCGAGAATGACTGTAAAAAAAAAAACGTGTTTTGTCGCGGCAAATTGCCGTACAAAACACCTATTTTTTTTGTTGCCGCAAATCGCCTACGCAAAGGTGTGAATGCAGCCTAAAGGAGGACGTGTGCATGCTTGATCCCAAGCCGGGCTGTTTGCATCTATTTATACATGCAGCCTGGCTCGGTCCCACCACTTGCTCTCTGCTCACAGATTTTGACTGACTGACTGCATTAAGGTGAACATTTTTTTACTATTACAACTACTTTAGTATTGCGCAAGTAAAAGTGTGCCCATTCGTTGAATGGGCTGATTACACAAGATTGTGTCACTGCAGTTGTAAAATGGTGAAGACCACAGAAGTGCCTATTGGTACAGTGGCGACTAGTGTTGAGGCATGTGTTTGCACAGAGGAAGCAAGCACAGGTGGGGATTGTTTACATGGCAAGCAAAGTGGTGGGATGTGAACAGTCTGCTGAGGGGGGTGGAAAATGGGAGTCAGACAGAACTTGAAAAACGGTGTTCGGAGAGCGGGTGTGGTGAGGGGGGTGGGATAGAAATCGGTGGTGGCGCTGAGAACGTGTATGGGTTGGCGTGAAGGTGCAGTGGTTGGGAGGTTTCAGGCATGTCGGTAATACAAAGGGGTGCGGGCACAGTGGTGATTAGGGGGACTAACATGGGGGTGCATGGTGTGGTTGCAGGAGTAGTTGTGTATGTCCAGGGTCCGTTCTACCAGCCAGCAGTAGAGGTTTGTGAAGGGTGGGCTGTTATGAGCTGCCAAGCCAAGGATTATATTGCCTTTCTAAACTTCAGTAGAAGCTGGGCGGGCGCAGGTGAGCTGATGGGGCTAGAAACTATAAGGCCATGTCCCATGGCAGCGCAGACTCCGGGGCCATACTGGTTGTACTTCCTGCAGAAAATTGCTGTTGTGGATGGTGTAGGACATTTAAATGTTTGCAATGTTATCACTTCTGCTACTGCACGTATGGCAGGTATTCGTGCCATTTTAAGTTATTTCACAGACTCTACTCTACCTCACACCTAGAGGGGACCCGGCAGTTAGGAACAATGCTGCTGATCTCCTATAACCTGTACACACTCGCAGTCAGCTCCCGGGACATTAGGTCTTCCATCACTAATAAATTCTTGTGGCTCCATGTCACATGATGTACTGAAGAGAGCTGCCGGTGTTGGGCGACTTACTGTAAAAGGGAGATGATTGCTGGTATGTACAGGGATCGTTGGAGGATGGAGGAGATCCGCAGCACTGTTACCAAATGCTGGGTCTTGGTTCCATTGCAGAACTCGATAAACTTCTACAAGGTTGGGAGCCAGGTTAGTCCAATCACATCCCAATCCCCCCTCTTAAACTAACACCTAAACCTTCTAGAATACTGCATCATACATGCAATCTGTATATCGGGCATATACGTTTTACTGTATTTGTCCTTTACAATGATAGGATATTCTAGTAGACTGCAGAAATATTGACCCTTTTTTATGAAATTTCGTTTTTTGTCTTGTTGATCATCAACACGCTTATGATTTATTTTTGTTGTGTTACTGATCTCTATCTATCTATCTATCTATCTATCTATCTATCTATATATATATATATATATATATATATATATATATATATATATATATATATATATATATATATATAAAAAATATACACACACACACTGTGTGTTGGAATCCAGCGGTGATGTTATATATAAAAAATGAAGATATGCTTCAGGCAGTGCAACCTCAATAACCTGTCAATTACTTTTTCAGCTCTTCATATGAAGTGGTGGCACCTGGGAAATCTTTTACGTTTCTTTACTAAAGAATTGTTAAAAAAAATAATGTACTGGCATGGAATATCTTGTCTGTAGAAGGTAGGATTGGATATCTTTCGAGTAAGGCAAATAGCCATAGTATGTGTGCCTAGCTTCCCCACTGCGGACTGTCATTCTATGACTTATTCAGTTGTTTAGCAGTGCTGCATACAATTATTAGAGGAGAAGATGCTTGACGATAAATATGTGTATGACATTTTTACAGAAAAGCAACTTTCTGGTTTGATTCTGCCTGGAGCAATAAGCAGAAGCAGTATGAAGATAACCGTTCTTGCAGCTCACAAGGTTGTTACAAAGAGTCCACTCAGACACAAAGACATGCAATACTTCATACATGTCTGTTTTATCTAGCTGCATAGTAGAACGATGGGCAAATACTAAAAATTCTAAAACCAAATACAGCAAAATAACGTAAATCCACCTAACAGATAACACTTCCTGCGGTGCAGTGACAACACTTCCACACTATCGTCCAATAATCTGTTGTCACTGCTGTACTTTTTCGAACTACAAAAAAAAAAAAATGGATTTAATGAAATGCGCATGTCATTTAGTTGCACTGCAAAATGCTTTTGTATATTATGATTGACAGGCATGGAGACCTTGGTTGTAGTTTAAAGGCCAACTCCAGCTTATAAAAATAAAAAAAGGGACACTGATCAGCAGTAGTTATACAATTAAAAATACTTGATTTAGTGCCAATCCTCTTCCTGGTTAATTGATGCCCAGTGTCATTCAACCTACTTTGGGCTTTATAGAGATGCCCCTAGGGCAGGGGTGTCCAAACTCTTTTTATTTATCACAGGCTGCATCAGCATTATGGTTTCCCTCAACTATATAAACATATCCAGGGCTTTTTATCCCAGAGAATGGGTGCAGGATCTCGATCAACCTTGGTTGATCATAGGGGGCCAGCTTGTCTAATGCAGAGGAAATTGAAGCATGGAACAAGAAATTCTAAGTACCGGATAGGTTAAACCATTATTTTGGTAACACTTAAACATTTGGAAAATCAAGGGCACATATATAGTTGGACAATTTTTTTTTTTTTTTTACAAAGTATAGTTAGACGAATTCAGTGTGCAAATTTTAGGAGAGATTTTGCTTTTTACATTGGGCCAGTTTACGTAGGATAAAACGAGAGGCACGTCTTGCATAACTATGGTTCAAATAGATGTACAGTGAATTATCAGTTTTCAGACTGTTTTCTGATTGAAAATAGTAGAAACTGCTACCACCGGTTCCATGATGTAATTGTGCCCCTACCTATACCCTATAAGGGCAGATGTTGAAAACTTCTATACAAGAAGCTTCCATGCCACCTGGCTTTGGTGCTGGAACTATGCAGTCGCCAATCAATTTGTCACAGCTCAAGAACCCCTAACAACTTCTGAAGATATCTTGGGAATCACAAAACCCTGATTGAGAAAGCTTGCACTAAGGCAGGGGCGGCCAACCAGTGGCCCGCGGAGCCCTCTGATGTGGCCAATGACTTCCTGCTCTGAAATGGGGGAGTTGGCAAGCCCAGATCGCAGGTTACCAACCATCCATACCACAGCATTAGTGTTGTAAATTAAGCTGGTGGTAGAGGAAGAAAGTGGCTGCAGAGCAGAGCCCCATAAGCCAATGCT
The DNA here is from genome assembly GCA_029574335.1 of Rana kukunoris. Classification (NCBI taxonomy): domain Eukaryota; kingdom Metazoa; phylum Chordata; class Amphibia; order Anura; family Ranidae; genus Rana; species Rana kukunoris. The sequence goes on from CM056052.1 coordinate 216,631,091, forward strand.
TCCTGTACAGCGCTGGCTTTTGCCAGGGTCTATGGCAAAGTTCAGCTAACTTGAAGGATAGACAGAGGTGCAGTATGCTGCACCCGCGGTGTGGGCAAACCACAGCACATCAGTGTGAAAGCAGTCTTAGGCCCTTTTCACACGATCAGGTCCGACCCAATTGCATCCTCAATTCACCTCTGTAGAGCGGCAGATGTAAACAGACTTTTGGCCGCTTACACCCGCCTACCTCCAATCCGCAAAAAAAAACAAACAAGGGAATTTGTCCCCTTTCATCTGGACAGATCGGATCAGAGGGCCTATAGAATAGCCGTGACCTGTCATCTGCCCGCTCCGCTCATTGTGGCCCACGACTGGTTACCAAGTTGCTTAAGTGGCCCTCGCTCTTCAAAAGGTTGGGCACCTCTGCACTAAGGTAAGGCTGCCAAGACGCATTAAAGTGCAGGTCAGATCTCTGTTCCTTCAGAGGTTGTTGGTAGAGGTTCCTTAAATAATTTATACCTATTGGACAATTAGCCACTGAAACCAATAATCTTTTTAGCTATTTGTAAGTGGGGGATTCTAACAACTGACCATCATGCTAAGTACCTTGAGCTGTAGATATATAAATTATTCTATGTAGCGGTTCCCTGAGAATGGAAAATTCTTTTAGTGGTTTCTCCATGTTAAACATAAAAATAAGAAATTGAGAAAAGACTGATATAGCGTATCTGATTTCAGTGAATCTCTATTGAGTATCAGATCTCAGTCAGTCTCTGTTAAATATCAGATCTTAGTGAATCTCCTGTAGAGTATCAGGCCTCGTACACACGACCGAGGATCTCATCGGGTGAAACTGTTGTTTTCCTCGTCGAGTTCCTTGTTCGGCTGTCGAGGAACTCGACGAGCCAAATTTCTCCATTCCTGTTGAGGAAAAAGAGAACATGCTCTCTTTTTGGCTCGTCGAGTTTCTCGACAGTTTCCTAGTCGAAAAATTTACACACGACCGGTTTCCTCGGCAAAACACATCTCCCAACAAGTTTCTTGCTGGATTCTGCCGGGGAAACCAGTCGTATGTATGAGGCCTCAGGTCTTAATGAAGCCTGGCTGTAGCTGAGTTCAATACTTCAAAGTTTCAGATCTTGAGCAAATGTATTTCAAATGAAAGGCGGAGAAAAGTTGGACTTCCTTATTTGTTATACTTGTTTGGGGTCATAAAGTCTATTCATTTTCAGGAGGGAGCCAACAATGTTGTCTTTAAGGATTCACTCTCACAATAAGCGTCATTAACGAATATTAGTGCAATACAGTAGCATTTTTTCTGAAGGGACTTGTTTCACCAAACTACAGGAACAATAAAAAAAAAATTATATATATATTACATGCACTTTTTTTATGCATTAGGCTTCATATTCAAATTAATAGGTGACCTTAACATAACACATATTAATACAGGATATCATTTACATTAATGCAGCACAACAGTTAGAACAGCCTCTAAAGCAGGGGTCTCAAACTCCCGGCCCGCGGGCCAGTTGCGGCCCGCAGACCGAGATTTTGCGGCCCACTGACACAGGGCCGATCCTATACGGGGTGCAGTGGGCGCTGGCAGAGAAGAGGCGCCTCGCCGCTGAGCCTTTTTTTTTTTTTAAACGGAGCGACCCGCCGCCGGCGCTGAAGCAATCTGAGAAGCTGAGAGCCGAGCGAGCGGGATCAAGTGACGACGTGACGTCATGACGTCAGACTGAGCTCAGCCCACGGCCGCCCCAGCATCCACAGCGAGCCGCCTCTGCGGCTGGAGATTTAGCTCCGCTCGGCTCCACCTCTGCCATCTTCAGACAGGCAGCGTGGCTAAGAGGGAGAGGAGCGAGCACAGTATTACAGAGCCGAGCTGCCGCCTGATTGAGCCTGCCTCAGTGCCTTGCCTTCTGCCTGATGGTCTGACAGACAGTCACTGTCTAAATCTGAATGATTGTAATTTGCCTATTGCAGTGCCTGCCTTGCTGACTACTACATCTGACCTGGCTGTGTAAGTAGTAATTCATACTGTGTGCCATTAAATGCAACCACTGTGTCCATCCAAATGTAGCCACTGTGCCCATCAAAATCCAGCCACTATGCCCATCAAAATCCAGCCACTGTGCCCATCCAAATGTAGCCACTGTGCCCATCAAAATCCAGCCACTTTGCCCATTCAAATGTAGCCACTGTGCCCGTCCAAATGTAGCCACTGTGCCCGTCCAAATGTAGCCACTGTGCCCCGTCAAACTGCAGCCACTGTTCCCATCAAACTGCAGCCACTGTGCCCATCAAACTGCAGCCACTGTGCCCATCAAACTGCAGCCACTTTGCCCATCTAAATGTAGCCACTGTGTCCATCCAAACGCAGCCACTGTGCCCATCAAAATCCAGCCACTATGCCCATCAAAATCCAGCCACTGTGCCCATCCAAATGTAGCCACTGTGCCCATCCAAATGTAGCCACTGTGCCCATCAAAATCCAGCCACTTTGCCCATTCAAATGTAGCCACTGTGCCCGTCCAAATGTAGCCACTGTGCCCCGTCAAACTGCAGCCACTTTTCCCATCAAACTGCAGCCACTGTGCCCATCAAACTGCAGCCACTGTGCCCATCAAACTGCAGCCACTGTGCCCATCAAACTGCAGCCACTGTGCCCATCAAACTGCAGCCACTTTGCCCATCTAAATGTAGCCACTGTGTCCATCCAAACGCAGCCACTGTGCCCATCAAAATCCAGCCACTATGCCCATCAAAATCCAGCCACTGTGCCCATCCAAATGTAGCCACTGTGCCCATCCAAATGTAGCCACTGTGCCCATCAAAATCAAGCCACTTTGCCCATTCAAATGTAGCCACTGTGCCCGTCCAAATGTAGCCACTGTGCCCCGTCAAACTGCAGCCACTGTTCCCATCAAACTGCAGCCACTGTGCCCATCAAAATGCAGCTACTGTGCCCATAAAAACACAGCCATTGTGCCTGTCCAAACTGCAGCCACTGTACCCATCAAAATGCAGCCACTGTGCCCATCAAAATGCAGCCACTGTGCCCATCAAAATGCAGCCACTGTGCCCATCAAAATGCAGCTACTGTGCCCATCAAAATGCAGCTACTGTGCCCATCAAAACGCAGCTACTGTGCCCATCAAAACGCAGCTACTGTGCCCATCAAAACGCAGCTACTGTGCCCATCAAAACGCAGCTACTGTGCCCATCAAAACCCAGCCACTGTGCCCATAATCTTTCAGCTGATGCTATTATCACAGGGTGGTAGGGGGAATGGGGGGTGTTGCTTGTGGATGATGGGGGTGCTACTGCTGGGGGGTTGGGGGGTGTTGATGAACAGTAGCACCCTAATCATTCACCAGCAACAGCCCCCCCCCCCCCTGTGGTAATAACATGAGGGTGCTACTGCCCTTGCAGTAGCATCCCAATCATCCAACACCCCCCCCCCCAGCAGTAGCACCCCCATCATCCGTCAGCTCATGCTATTACCACAGGGGGGTAGGGCGACTTGGGGTGTTTCTTGGTGGAAGGTGGGGGTGCTATTGCCCTGGCAATAGCATCCCAATCATCCAACAACCACCCCCCCCTACCCCAGCAGTAGTACCCCCATCATCCGTCAGCTCATTCTATTACCACAGGGGGGTAAGGTGGATGGGGGGGGGTGTTGCTGGTGGATCTCAATCATCCAAACCCCCTTCAGCAGTAGCACCCCCCAACATCTGTTAGCTCATGCTATTACCACAGGGGGGTAGGGGGA